>LR738563.1:10611393-11811393 GCA_902685375.1 Neostethus bicornis
TGCGCTGACTTCGGAGCTTTTTTATATCGGTCTGTGATGCCGTGAATAATAATAATAATAAAAATTTTATTTGTAACGCACTTTCTATCTCCAGTGGAGATCTCAAAGTGCTACAATGACCAAAAGGAACAACAAACCACAAAACAAAAAAACACTAAAAACTTTGCTGAAAAGCCTTTAGAAATAAAAATGTCTTCAGTCTTTTCTTAAAAACCTCAACACTTTGTGGAGCCCTCAAGCTCTCGGGAAGAGCGTTCCAGAGCTGTGGAGCAGCTGTCTGGAAGGCCCTGCCCCCATAGTGGAGAGTTTGGTCCTTGGTTGGTGCAGGTAATAGGAGGAGGAGGAGTGCAGGTCTCGGACAGTGGTGTGGAGGGTTAGGAGTTCTCGGGCAGTGGTGTGGAGGGTTAGGAGTTCTCGGACAGTGGTGTGGAGGGTTAGGAGGAGGAGCGCAGGTCTCGGACAGTGGTGTGGAGGGTTAGGAGGAGGAGTGCAGGTCTTGGACAGTGGTGTGGAGGGTTAGGAGTTCTCGGACAGTGGTGTGGAGGGTTAGGAGTTCTCGGACAGTGGTGTGGAGGGTTAGGAGTTCTCGGACAGTGGTGTGGAGGATTAGGAGTTCTCGGACAGTGGTGTGGAGGGTTAGGAGTTCTCGCACAGTGGTGTGGAGGGTTAGGAGTTCTCGGACAGTGGTGTGGAGGGTTAGGAGTTCTCGGACAGTGGTGTGGAGGGTTAGGAGTTCTCGGACAGTGGTGTGGAGGGTTAGGAGTTCTTGGACAGTGGTGTGGAGGGTTAGGAGGAGGAGCGCAGGTCTCGGACAGTGGTGTGGAGGGTTAGGAGGAGGAGTGCAGGTCTTGGACAGTGGTGTGGAGGGTTAGGAGTTCTCGGACAGTGGTGTGGAGGGTTAGGAGGAGGAGCGCAGGTCTCGGACAGTGGTGTGGAGGGTTAGGAGTTCTCGGACAGTGGTGTGGAGGGCTAGGAGTTCTCGGACAGTGGTGTGGAGGGTTAGGAGGAGGAGCGCAGGTCTCGGACAGTGGTGTGGAGGGTTAGGAGTTCTCGGACAGTGGTGTGGAGGGTTAGGAGTTCTCGGACAGTGGTGTGGAGGGTTAGGAGTTCTTGGAGATAAACAGGTGCAGTGCCATTTTTGCACTGATGGGTGAGGAGGCAGAGCTTGTACTGAATTCTGTATTTAACGGGTAGCCAGTGGAGGGATTTGAGGATGGGAGTGATATGGTCATATTTGCGCCTCCTTATCAGGATCCGGGCAGCGCAGTTCTGGATGTGCCAGAGCACCTTTAAATAAATCTTGTTTGTGATCTCTGACGGTGCGCGGAGGAAAGCTGAGCTAAGCTCAACGGCAGCCAGTGAATTCATTAAAAAAAAAAAGTTGCAAAGTCACCACATGCTTCGGTTTACAGGAACTTACCTCTTCAAGTGCTTTTTTCCTTCTTCAGATGAGGTGAAAGGTCACTTCAAACCGCCGCTACACTCCGCGGCAGGGGATTTTATGCCCTGGCAAAAGAGGAGGGAAAAAAAAGAAAAAAAATCTATCAGTCTTTCTCTGGTGGCTATTTTTGAGCCAAACGACATGTACTTCGATCACTTTGACGAAGGCCATTAGTCAAACGTTACGCAGGCGGTTTGTTTGATGTCCCAGACGGAGAACAAAAAGGCTCAGCTACCGGCGGTTCATGGAGTCATTTTTACCGGCGGTGAAAAGGAGCGGATTAGCTATGAAGGGTGCTAGAAAGAAGGACTTAACAAGGGACAGACCAAATCCCGATCAGAGCCAGAAAGACACTGGAAGCAATCAAGAACAGATCGGTCTTTATTGAGAAGTCTTTGTGTAGCTAGATTTGTTCGGTTCAATATCACAACCGTCGTCCCAAGAGGATTTTTTTCTGTATAGAATGCAGCACATGGGCTTCTTTGAGGCGCGAAAGTCGAGTTGTTGATCCAGGAAGTTCATAAAAGATGAGGTTCAGGCCAAACAAGGAAAGATAATTTAGGCATAGGGGTGTTTGTTTTAGCTCGACGCCAGCGGCGAAGCTCGACGCTAACAACTGAGCTCGACGCTAGCACTTGAGCTCGACGCTAGCACTTGAGCTCGACGCTAGCACTTGAGCTCGACGCTAGCACTTGAGCTCGACGCTAGCACTTGAGCTCGACGCTAGCGCCTTGAGCTCGACGCTAGCGCCTTGAGCTCGACGCTAGCGCCTTGAGCTCGACGCCCGCGCTTAAGCTCGACGCCAGCACTTAAGCTCGACGCAAGCACTTAAGCTCGACGCAAGCACTTCGGATCGACGCAAGCACTTCGGATCGACGCTAGCACTTGAACTCGACGCTAGCACTTGAGCTCGACGCTAGCGCCTTGAGCTCGACGCTAGCGCCTTGGCTCGACGCTAGCGCCTTGGCTCGACGCTAGCACTTGAGCTCGACGCTAGCACTTGAGCTCGACGCTAGCACTTGAGCTCGACGCTAGCACTTGAGCTCGACGCTAGCGCCTTGGCTCGACGCTAGCGCCTTGGCTCGACGCTAGCGCTTTTGCTCGACGCTAGCACTTGAGCTCGACGCTAGCACTTGAGCTCGACGCTAGCGCCTTGGCTCGACGCTAGCGCTTTTGCTCGACGCTAGCGCTTTTGCTCGACGCTAGCACTTCGGCTCGACGCTAGCACTTACGCTCGACGCTAGCGCTTTAGCTCGACGCCAGCGCTTTAGCTCGACGCCAGCGCTTTAGCTCGACGCTAGCATCTAAGCTCGATGCCAGCCCTTTCGCCCAACGCCAGCACTTTAGCTCGATGCCAGCGCCTAAGCTCGACGCCGGCACCTAAGTTCGACGCTAGCACCTGAGCTCGACGCTAGCACCTGAGCTCGACGCTAGCACCTAAGCTCGACGCCAGCACTTCGGCTCGACGCTAGCCCATTCGCTCGACGCCATCACTTTAGCTCAATGCCAGCGCCTAAGCTCGACGCTGGCTCTTAAGCTCAACGCTCGCACTTAAGCTCGACGCTAGCACTTAAGCTCGACGCCAGCACTTAAGCTCGACGCCAGCACTTAAGCTCGACGCTAGCACTTCGGCTCGACGCTAGCACCTAAGCTCAACGCACTTTCTAGCAAGTCAAACGATTTTAAATAAGAGTCAAAGTGAAAAAAAACTTGTAAAACTTTGACTCAGAAGGCTGCTTTTCCGACAAACGCGGGCCGGTTTTTGAACGTTCATTTATCATTAACTTGCTGACTCGTACTTTGAGCCTGATTTTGATACCAAACTAAAAGCTAAATCACAGTTTGGAGACTCTCAGGAGCATGAGTTGAGAAGAAAGACTGAGGGGTAACATGGTGGCTAGGTTTTTTTTTTTTATACCCCAACAGTTTCTCTAAGGCGTGTGTCCGATCAGGCACAACACAAAAAAAGAAAAGTAAGCGCCTGCGAGTTTGTTTTCACAGCAAACAAATCCCCATGTGGGGGGGGTGGGGGTGGGGGGTGGGGATGACACGGCATAAAGAAAGGAGTGCATTTGCCCGGTTAGATTACAGGTCAACCCCAGCGACACCCTCCATCTTGGTTATAATTTACGCACACAAAGCCGAACGTGTGATATCCCTCTGTCAACACGAGGCTATCGAGCAGGTGTGGCGGTGACACATGGACGTTGTGCAGCTGCGGCACACACAGTTGCTTCAGTCACAACAGTGGATGAGTCGGCTGGCAGCTGCCCCTGTTGGCCCAAAACAAAGGCGTGCCAGCGACACATGGACATGGACAAACATGGCCGACCAACAAGCAGTGACTGTACAAAGAGCCAAATTTGGTCTTTAAAGATGACTCGACTCGGCTCGATGGTGCCCGGGCTTCGTAAACAGACCAAAGAGGAAACACAAGAGTCCAGTGTTAATGGACACAGGTGTGTCCTTGTCCCCGCTGGGCTCATTTCCTGTCGAGGGAGGAAGTGGGAAGGAAGGCAGGGCGCCGATTGAGCTGGGGTGATGGTGACGTAACGGTGGCAAATAAAGACGGGATTGTTGAAGGGGAAGTACAGAGAGAGGAAAACCCTGGAGTCTCATGTGTGAAGTTTTTGATACTTTACTGTCAACTATAAACAATTTGCTTCTTGTGAAGAAAAGTATTCAGTACCGACTATAGATGAACTGATAAAGTTTTTATGTTCATTTGAACAAAAGTTACATTATAAAAGTTGAGGTAACAAATTCTTTGGAACGCAGTACTTTGGAACGCAACCTACCGTAACAGTACCAAGTATGGATGAACTGATTTTTTAACATGCTGTAGTGATCTCACAAAGGGGGAAAATTTCTGTCCTTCTTTCGAACTCAGCGAGAAACAAAGGCATGGGCCCAGTGGGAATCAAACCGGTGCATCTCGGTCGAAATGCGGACATTCTACCACTGAGCCAATGCCTCCTCCCTCCTTTTGGACTCTACTATAAAAAATCTACGCAAACTCCACCTACTGACCAATTTTTAGAAATCCATACAATAATATCACATGATAAAAATTAATAAAATGACAAAAAAAAAAAAAAAAAACTCACATGCCTGCTGCTACCTCGCTATCACTTATACCTCAACCTTTCATTAGGCGGAGCCTCGGCTTTGACTTTATCTTGTTAAGCTAATATTTAAACAATTTTTGACACATTGGTTGCTCGTCTCGGGGGAGGGATCTCTCTTTCATGTGGATCCCCACGAGGTTTCTTATTTTTTCCCTACTGATGGGTTTTTTAGGAATTTTTCTTGCTGTGTATTTGTGTTAATACATTCCCCTTTTTCATGTGAAGCCCACTGAGACGGAAATTCTGTGATTTTGGGCTTTAAAAATAAAATTGTATTGAATTAACTGGCATTTGTTCCCGAAAAACACTACGGGCCTTACTTTGGCATTTAAATGTATTACAAAATGGACGTTAAACTAAACAATCATATCGCAAAATGTCTACTCAAGTTGTAACAACAATCAAATCTTGTTTTGTCGACAAATAAATACCTTACGACAACAATAACAAGTTATTTTCGCAAAAAACAAGCTACAATGACCCAAAGAATTAAGCCCATTCTTATCTGCTTGCAATGTCGCAATCTGGTATCGGATAAAAGCATTTAGCTGTGACCCTGAGACTTCCAGTAAGGGTACTAAGCTGACTGATATAGACCAGGAAGATACATTAGCATTGATCAGCACGTTGCTTTTTTCGGCCGAGTCAAGTGCAGCTGTTTTCCACTGACGAGTGTGGATTTTCAACATGTGTCGTAAAATATTAGCTCTTTTCGCGATTTGACAGATGTAAAGGAGATTGTTTCCTTCTTTCCAAATTTCCGACCAAAAGATACGATTCCCACCCGCAGAGAAAAATTGATTCCCGATGATCTAATGCCTCGGGTATGGGCTGTGTTATATACCCAGACACGCACACAGATGGAGTCTTCTGTTCGGAATACTTCCCAGGCATGTTTTGGCCATCAACGGGAGAATTTAGAGGTAAACTTTGATCGTTTGAGGATCAGAGTCTGACATGTTCATTTATCAGTGGTGGGTCATCAAGACCTTGGAGAACTTCAAGGTTTCCTCCCCTGTCTTATATAAATATCTGGATCACAAACTGATGTTTTGTCGGTTAGCTTTTTTGAAAAGTCCAAATGGTCAGATTGGGTTTTGCAAAAATTTTCCGATAGTGGCGCTGCTTCCGAAAGCATTTTTTATGAAAGAATTTTACTCATTTTAGTTATCATTTGTCGCAAGGTAGTGCCAACGTCAAACAAGTCAACCCAAAGGCCTTCAAAGTCCACTCTGAATGGACGGATAGAGTTACGAATTCGCGACTAATTCTATTAACGTAAAAACGCAATGATTCAACGCGTCAAACAATATTCTTCGAACTGCCCTTTTTTGGTCTTCCCTCACGTTCCTACCCTCACCTATGGTCACCAGCTGTTGGTGGTGACCAAAAGAATGAGATCACAGATACAAGCGGCCAAAATGAGCTTCCTCTGCAGGGTAGCTGAGGTCTCTTTCAAAGATAGAGTGGTTCAGGCATCTGGTTAGGATGTGTCCCGAAAGCCTCGGGAAGTATTTTGGGCATGTCCCACCGGGAGGTGACCCAGAGGCAGACAAGGACCCGCTGGAGAGACTATGTCTCACAATTGGCCGGGAACGCCTCGGGATACTCGAGAGTGAGGTAGAGGATACAGCCAGCGTGAGAGAAACCTCGGCCCCAGATAAGACGGAACATTTGCGATCTTCAACCTTTAGTTGCATGACCCAGAAAATCTAATCACTCCACCTATAGTTGGTATCAAAATAAAGGACAATTCCATACATGTTTTGCGACAAAACCTTTGATCAATAGCAAGTTTATTCGTCAAAATTGAACCGACAACCTCTGGCCTCTTGAGTTTAAGCTGACGGTAGATGTTTTTTTTCTCGTTGTGCTACTACATCTCGTTTATCAGCTGCATCGCTCGCTCAGACATGATGATGTCTGGATACAATTACAGCAGCTCATCTCCTCTCCTCAGTGGGATTCTCCACGCTCCGTGCAGAAAGCACTTCCCTCTGGAAAAACCACACATGGTGGGAATTAGAAAATATTGCTGCGTCAGGAATGTTCCCACGATGGCCGGTGGGATCTCTTGGAGGTTTCCTACGACTGGTAATCTACATCGGGGGTTTATTGGTAACTACATCTACAGCGTTCTACGATGAAGTGGCTTTTTGCGTAAAGCCCGCATTTGGCTTGTTTTACTTGTGTTGGATCAAAAACACGTCTATGTGGGAAGCTGTTTGATACCCGTCGCGGTTATAGAAAAAACTGGGCGCAGGGCGCTCAGAAACCTCATCGTTAGTGAAGCTTGAGAACAGCTTATCAGCTTAAGAGAGACAAAACTCCTGGCTTATTCACACGATTTGACCGTAATCTCCTAGGGAATGGGGCCCAAAGAACACAACAGTGATCTTTGAAACGGGTCTGGAACCGGTCACTGCGCCATGTTGGGGGCAGGGGTGAAGAGTTGGGCTGTGAAGTACGTGTGCCAAAAAAAATTGCTAGAAAGTAAAGATCAACCAAGCTGGGAAGTGCCTTTCAAATTTGACGAGTTGTAGTCACACACACATAGACAAGGCGCAATTCCATGAGATTAAGCTTCTAGGTTTGAGTTACTGTCGGGGGATTCAATCCTCTCCTACTGCGGAGAGCACGGCTGCTTTCCCTGGCAGGATTCTCTAGGTCACTGCAGTGAAACTCTAGATTCAAACGCTGTCCCAGATGTAAAAAGGAGGATAGTGGAGCAGCCTGCCAGAAGCGGGCTGTTACAGTACAACCCGAGCAGTAGATACAGCTGTGTGAAATGGCGCGACCTCGAAACATTGGCGGAGAAACTTAAGAGTCTTTTCCAAATGTGACATCATCTGCTCAGAGAAAGTTTTGCTTTATAGTTTCAAAAGTACGACTTCTCTTATGTTAGGCTGTCATTCTAACACTTTTCTAATACTCCGCGGCTTTTCCGCCAGTAGCTAGCGATGTGCTCTGAGTCTCTTGCCCGCTTTGCAACGTGAGAAGACCCGGCTGCTTTCCAACTTTTCACGTTTGACTTCCTTTAGGTTTTATTAGCCAGCAGGGAACATAAACTGGGGCTACTCTCCATCAAATCAAAGTGTATTTAGAAGATCTAAAGGGAAAAAAAGTAGGCTACAGCGCATTTTTAATGACAAAACGAGCTAACTCGGCCCCGGGTTTTCTAGTGGAAGCTTGTGGTTTGAAACTAAACACAGAAACACTTGAAACAGTTGGGATACGTGAATCATAAATGGGGCGAAGTAGCTTTTACGAGATCAAAAAGGTAACACAATACGGTATCCACAGAATGTGAGGAGGCGTTAAGGAGTCTGGCAATCCGTGTTTTTGTAACACTTTTGTGGACCTGATGTGTAGCGAGAGGTGGAGGAAAAGTTGGAGAGGTGGAGGTTTGCACTAGAAAGAAGAGGAATGAAGATTGGTCAGAGTAAAAGAGAGTACGTGTGTGTGAATGAGAGGGATCCAAATGGAAAAGTGAGGTTACAGGGAGAAAAGATAAAGAAGATGGAAGATTTTAAGTATCTAGGATCAACAGTCCAGGGCAATGGAGAGTGTGGAAAAGAGGTGAAGAAGCATTTGCAGACAGGCTGGAACGGGTGGAGAAAAGTATCAGGTGTGATGTGTGACAGAAGAGTTTCAGCTAAAATGAAAGGGAAAGTGTACAAAACCGTGGTGAGACCGGCCATGCTGATTGGTCTAGAGACAATTGCACTGAGGAAAAGACAGGAAGCAGAGATGGAGGTAGCAGAGATGAAGATGCTGAGGATCTCTCTGGGAGTGACAAGGATGGACAGGATCAGAGAAACAGTACATGTTAGAGGTTTTGGAGATAAAGTCAGAGAGGCCAGACTGAGATGGTTTGGACATGTGCAGAGGAGAAAAAGGGAGTATACATCGGAAGAAGGATGCTGGGTTTGGAACCACCAGGAAAGAGGACTAGAGGAAGACCAAAGAGGAGGTTCATGGATACAGTGAAGGAAGACATGAAGATAGTTGGCGTGACCAAAGAGGATGCAGGAGATAGGGTTAGATGGAAGAAACTAATTTGTTGTGGCGCCCCCTGAAGGGACATGCCAAAAGGAGAAAAAGAAGGTTCCATCCTGGGAGGGTACCTACCCTCCAAATTTTTTGTTTCAATGACCCGGCTTTGCGTGTCACCCTAAAGAGGAATCCCTAAATAAAATCTGCTGAAACTCGATCTGTGACTTTCTCCGACGGTCTCATAATGCTGCTATTGTTGCTGCTCTCCAAGCAGTAAATAAAACTGAATCCTTAGAGGATCTCAATGGAATGCATCCCAGAGGTCAACAATTGTCGGAGAAAAAAAAAACAAAACAACAACTCTAAACAAGATTCATCTAAACATTTCGGGACAGGCATTTCACAGTGCTCCGACGGGAAACAAAACGAGCTCATTTGTTTGCGTTCGAGTAAGCTGCTTCTTTTCTCAAGCTTCATCCGTGTTGAACTGAGATGTTGCGTGTTCCGAGAGACGGCCAACAAGCCAAACAAACACCCACCCCGCATGCAAATGAACGCGCAAACACCCTGCGCTGTCATGGTTCCATGAGAACCAAGTGAACTCTGCCTGGGGTTGGGGACCGAGCTACTTGTGGCTGTGCTAATGTTTATCCCAGACTCTGTAGAGACCAGGCCACTTGATTCAATTTAACTGATGATAAAACAGTGCATGTGAAAGCAATCTAGAGAGTAAACTATAAATCCACTTTCTTCGCATGCAGTAAGTCTTACGCCAGACAGCTCGTACATCAGCTCAAGTCGGATACACAGCCGCGATGTTTCCTCTTAGCTAGCACTTTCTTCATACTACCGACTAAGAGGCACTCCTGCTTCTACGACCCGCTTCATCACCCCCGATTCAGATTCTAAACTCATCTTTCCACATAATCTATCAGTCTTGTTAAAAAAAAAAAAAAAAAGAAACAACCCAAAAACCACAAATCACCTCTCCACGTTTGAGCTTTCCAACACAGCGGCTGGAATTCCAGACGAGTATTCCCGCTGGACTGAAAGGTCTATCTTTCAAGATCAGGTACTCAAATTTGCAAAGCTCGGCTCAAGAGACAGGTGCAGGGAAAGTAACCCGGTCCCCTCGAGGCTACGCACGGCTCAGGTGAGGATCATAGCGAGTGGATGGACGCAGGACAACAACGATCAATGGGACATGCTCGACTAAAAGGCTAAGTTTTCAACAGCTTCCTTTGTTCCCCACAGACCATCTGCAGGACGGAATAAACCACCTGCTTTTTGTCTGTGTGATTAAAAAGTGCCAACTTAGCTTGAACAAAATATTTGCCGAAAGACGTCACATTTAAAATTCAACGCGCAAAGGTTATTGAGGACATTTTTGTCCAATTAGTTTTAGTTGGAATCAAACATCATCCAAATCAATTTGTAGGGAACTTCAACTGACTCCGCCCCCAAAAAGGGGACTTCATGGAACATTTGTAACAATTTGAAAGAGTGAACCAATGGGAAAGTTTTAAAGTCACAATTGATGGGTCAATTTTCGCAGTTAGCATCTTCGGCTCAGGATGCAAACTGCGAATCTTGAGCCGAAGATTTGCCGCGAAGCTCGGTTCAAGAGACAGGTGCAGGGAAAGTAACCCGGTCCCCTCGAGGCTTACGCAATTTGAAAGAGTGAACCAATGGGAAAGTCTTAAAGTCGCAATTTCCCTACAAAGGTTATTGAGGACATTTTTGTCCAATTAGATTTAGTTGGAATCAAAGAGCCTCCAAATTAATTTGTAGAGATGTAGAAAGTCAAACTCCGCCACCCAAAAAAGGGACTTCATGGCACATTTGCAACAATTTGACAGGGTGACCCGTTGGGAAAGTCTTAAAGGCACGATTGATGGGTGAATTTTCACAGTTTGCATCTTCGGCTCAAGATACAAACTGCGAATCTTGAGCCGAAGATTTGCCGAAAAGCTCGGCTCAAGAGACAGGTGCAGGGAAAGTAACCCGGTCCCCTCGAGGCTACGCATGGCTCAGGTGAGGATCATAGCAAGTGGATGGACGCAGGACAACACGATCAATGTATTTGTCGAAAGTCGTCACATTTAAGACACAACGCGCCAAGGTTATTGAGGACATTTTTGTCCAATTAGTTTCAGTTGGAATCAAACAGCATCCAAATCAATTTGTAGGGAACTTCAACTGACTCCGCCCCCCAAAAAAGGGACTTCATGGAATACTTGGAACAATTTGAAAGGGTGACCCTTTGGGAAAGTATTAAAGTCGCGATCGAAGGGTCAATTTTCGCATTTTGCATCTGCGGCAGTGCTCGTTTTAGAGTGTACCTGCTAAAGAACTAAGATTATGGATGGCCCTAAAAGTAGAGTGCCGAATGGCCTCGTTCTGCCTCCTCTAATCAGAGTCGCCACACTCAGAAAACGGCCAGTCAAGTCAAACCAATTCATTTTTAATGTATTATTTAAAGCCTCATTGTGAGATATTTATCTTGAATGGTTGATTCCTAACTATACCGAACAATAACCCGAGAATTGAAGTATATTTATCTGAAAAGGCCAGCAGGAAAAGAAATATGCTATCGCCGCTGACTGGCCATTTGTCTTTGTTTGCAAATGGCAGGGACAGCTGGCACTAAAGGTCAGCAAAATGTTACAAGAACAAGGCCCCATAGAGGCCTGGGCCACGCTCCTGTGACAACACACGGGGACACACTCCTCCATCTTTACGCACACTCTTTCGTTTCCATCTTGTTGGCATCCAACAGGAGCTGCGCCTTAATGCAGCTGGTGTTTTCCCCATTCCTCAACCCGAGCCCTGGCATCTCCTACAAGTGCACAGCTATCAGGTTACAGCCTTCGCCCTCCAGATCTGGGCTACGTTTGAACCCACCATCTCCTCCCACCTACACCCCCCAGCTGTAACACAAACTGGGTAAACTTACACCTAGCGCAATCGCTACCTCAGGCTTCGTCTTTGGAGCCTTTGTTTTGAGAAGTCTCACACCCGGGGGACTGAGCTAGTAAAGCGGTGACAGATGCACGGGCATGAAAGTGGCGTGTCTAGGGATGATTTTTCTAAATATTTCTGACAACTGCTTTTCTCATCTTCTCGACAAAGTCCGGGCGGAGATATGTCGGAACGACTGACAGGAATTTTAAAAAAGTGACTTTTAACCTGAATTTTTTTGGGTTTAAACAAAATAACATACCCCAAGTTGTGTTTTATGCTCCTCAAGAAAAAAAAAGGGTATAAAATGAAGCTAGCAAATGTTTTGAAATAGAAGAATCCCCCGAACACATGTTCTAGAACCACAGCTGGAAATGTAATCCATCCACTGCTTTTACGACCGTCCTGCCTGAATGGCCTGACTCTGGCTTTTTTTTTTTTTTCGCGTAATATCTTAACAAAGACAATGTTATGAATCATGGGGTGTCAAATTTGATTTTGTTCAAGGGTCACAAAAAGTCCAAAAAGGCTGAACGAAAAAAGAAAATGCTTTAAAGAAACAAATTGTTAAAAAAAAGTTGCTAAAGTTTGTAAATAGGTCCAATTCAACTCTTGTTATGGACACTTATTTCCCTTACGGTGCCCATTTGTTCCTGCTACCTAGCTGAAGCACGACACCGCGTAAATCTTATTTTAAGATTGCAAACCTAGCGTAAACCAAGTTAGCAAAGCTATCGCATGTGCTTTAAAAATTCTATTTCAGTTTGCTTTGCAGCAAAAATACATCCCGCTAAATAATGTGGGCGTGGTGAAGAACAAAGGGGCGTGGTGGAGAACAAAGGGGCGTGGTGGAGAACAAAAGGCATAGAGCAACCATTCGTTTGATTGCTTCCGAATTCTGGATGGAAGAGTTGAAAAATTACTTTAAATAAAGTACAAATAGGAAGGATAACCGCTACAATTTGAATGTGGGCGGGGTGGAGAACAAAAGCCATGGTAAAGAACAACCGGGGGTTTGAATACCGTTGGAACACTTTGCACCTGGAAATAACTCATCTTTCAAGTAGAAATAATGTTTCCAAGGTAGAAACCTTTGAAAAGTTTTATCGGAAATCCCTCAAAAAATACTTTTACCCTATGGCCGCCGGATCCGGGCCATAGAGCCTTACGTTTAACAACCACATTTATTTTTCTACTTTCCTTTCAGGGATTGTCTACATCGCAAGTGCCATTTCTTTTTCAAGAAACAACCTCCGACATCTGCTCTTTGAGCCAGTGGTTATTTTCAACCCATTAAACTACACAATAACCAAAAGGGTCGCATTGTTTCCAAGACCGTCTCCATCCGCAGAATGATGTGCCGCTAGTCTAGTGCTTTGTGGATGCAAATGAAGCATGCCTTAAGGACACAGACGGTCTATTATAATGCCACCGTGGGGAACACAAGCAGAGCCAAATGGCTCTTCTTTCTATTCGAAAATACAGTTTAGATTCTTCTTTTTATGTATAAATGGAAGTTATTTACGGAGACACCCTTTAAGAAAGTGGAGAGCCTGAATTAGAACGGTTACCCCTACTGGGAACGTCAGTCATCTTCTTATCCGTCTGTCCCTTTCAGGGTTGCGGGGGGTGCCGGAGCCCATCCCGGCTGATTTAAGGCGAAGGGCAGGGTACAGGACCCTGTCCCTGAACCAGGGTCCTGCCCCAAGTGGAGGAGTTTAAGTATCTCGGGGTCTTGTTCACGAGTGGGGGAAGGATGGAGCGGGAGATCGACAGGCGGATCGGTGCGGCGTCAGCAATAACTAGGACGCTGCATCGGTCCGTCGTGGTAAAGAGAGAGCTGAGCCGAAAAGCAAAGCTCTCGATTTACAAGTCAATCTACGTTCCAACTCTCACCTATGGTCACCAGCTGTGGATGGTGACCGAAAGAATGAGATCGCGAGTACAAGCGGCCGAAATAAGCTTCCTCTGCAGGGTGGCTGGGCTCTCACTCAGAGATCGGGCGAGGAGCTCTGCCATCCGGGAGGAGCTCGGTGTCGAGCCGCTCCTCCTCCAGGTCGAGAGGAACCAGATGGGGTGGTTCGGGCATCTGGTCAAAATGCCCCCCCGAGCGCCTCGCGGGCGAGGTGTTTTGGGCACGTCCCACCGGGAGGAGACCAAGGGGCAGACCCCAGACCCGCTGGAGAGACTATGTCTCACAGCTGGCTGGGGAACGACTTGGGATCCTTCCGGGTGAGCCAGAAGATGCAGCCGGGGAGAGAGAGGCCTGGGCTGCTCGCTTGAGGCTGTTGCCCCCGCGAACCGTCCCCGGAACAAGCGGAAGATGACGGAACGGAACGGCAGGGTACACCCCGAACAGGTCGCCAGTCTGTCGCGGGGCAAGAACGCGGGGATGTCGGAGCCTATTCCGCCTGATTTCAGACAAGAGGCGGGATACACCTTTAGGTCGCCAGTCAGTTGCGGGGCAACTCGTGCAATTTCATAGCTCATATTCGGAGAAAGCCCACAGCTACTATACAAGGGTAGAACATGCAAACTCTACACAGAAGGCTAGAGTTGCAAGCCTCTCCCCCCACTTTTGGACGCGAACCCTGACCTTCTTGCTGGGATGCAATTGTGTTTTTAAACCTAAACAACACACACAAGCTTAAAAAAAGACAATTAAAATAAAAAAAAAAAAAAGAGTATTTTATACACTTATTTAAAACAACTTTAGAATATTTTTTCTAATTTTAGTAACAACTTTAGAACATTTTTTTTAATTTTAGTAACAAATTGAATAAAAAAACAAAAAGCAGGTTATTTATCATTTTAAAAACAACATTAATCATAAAAACAGCTTGAAAAATAATTAATGTACTCAATTTTTGATCCATTTTTTATCAATTTTTAAAAACTAGCTTCATTTTGTCTTTTTTAAGCTTCCATTCAAAGCAAAACAGAAGACTAAAAAAGCTATTTTTGATCATTTAATGTGACATTTTTTACTAAAAACACGCAGAAAACGAACAGAAATAAAGAATATGTGAATTTTAGTTGAAATATTTCGTATTTTAGTGGATAAAATAAGAAAAATAAAAATTTATTAGCGTTATCACATCGCCATTATGGAGCTAACAGGGTGGAGACATAGCGGGTTTCATCCTCTCAGCTGGATTCAAACACGAAAAAAAATAAAGATTTTACACTTTAATACACTTTAATTAAAAAAATTATATTAAAAAATATATATAAAACAATAAATTTGGAATTTTTCATGTAAAACAATTTTATCGGTTTTTTTCAAGTGGTCTCAAACGCCTCATTTTTAATGAAATAAAATTGTTAAAATATATTTAAAATTATAAATTTTCAAATAAAATGTTCTTTTTTAGGAGATTTTAATGTTTTTTAATGATTTTTAAATGAGATTTTTGTTTATTTTTTTCATCTTGATCAAAATCTGGGATGGGCATCAATCAGTAAAAAACAGATTTACAAATAATTAATTTTAAAAATGATTAAAATTATGATTAAAATGCGTTAAAATACTTACAATAAAGTGAAATTTACAAAAATCTTCTTTTCTTCCAAAAACAAACAAAAAAAATCCAGTCAATAAAAGAATCAAAAGTCCAGATTATGTTTTGATTTGTTTTCTTTGATTAAAAAATGATATTTTTATATATAAATTAAAGAAAATTCGACTTGTCTTCATGTCTACGATCCATGATCTGCTTCTATTCTTCTCTCGCTGCTAGCCGAGGACAGACACGCTGAAAACGCGTTTCCTGTCCGGCCCCGGACGCGTTCACTGACCGCCGGAAATTACGAAACTTCACGGTAAATAAAGCTTTTTAAAAACAAAAAATAGCTTTTTTTTTTTTTTTAGTAAAACTTAATCAAAAAGATTTTTTAAGCTAAAATAATTACAATAATTACAAAAATAAAAAACCCACAAAATTATATTTAATCACACAAAAAAATACTTATTTTTATATTTAAAATGTTTTCAATTTGTTTAATAATTTTAATCTCTTAATTTTTTAAATTTTCTTCACAATTTCTCAAAAAAATTAAAAAAGTTCGGATTTCCTACTTTTTTTATTATTATAAATCAGACAAGTGAACGCACCATTTCATTCAATTTATTTGTAAATCTATTTTAATAATAACTTTCCGTTCTGTTCCGTCATCTTCCGCTTGTTCCGGGGTCGGGTCGCGGGCAACAGCCTTAAACGGGCAGCCCAGGCCTCTCGCTCCCCAGCTGCATCCTCCAGCTCACCTGGAAGGATCCCAAGTCATCCTGACCAGATGCCCGAACCACCCCATCTGGCTCCTCTCGACCTGGAGGAGGAGCGGCTCGACACCGAGCTCCTCCCGGATGGCAGAGCTCCTCACCCGATCTCTGAGTGAGAGGCCAGCCACCCTGCAGGAGGAAGCTCACTTCAGCCGCTTGTATCCGTGATCTCATTCTTTCAGTCACCACCCACAGCTGGTGACCATAGGTGAGGGTTGGAACGCAGATCGACTTGTAAATCGAGAGCTTTGCTTTTCGGCTCAGCTCTCTCTTTACCACGACGGACCGATGCAGCGTCCTAGTTATTGCTGACGCCGCACCGATCCGCCTGCCAATCTCCCGCTCCATCCTTCCCCCACTCGTGAACAAGACCCCGAGTTACCTAAACTCCTCCATTTGGGGCAGGACCCTGTCCCTGACCCCTAGGGGGCATTCCACCCTTTTCCGGGGTTATTTAATAATAACTAATATTTTTATTTTTAATGATTTATTATTTTACTTTAAAGCAAAATTTTGTCGAACAAACAGTCAAACAACAAAAAAGGCACAAAAATAGATTTTTTCAGCATCCAATCCTTATCCAGAAAATTTAGCTTAATCTAAATCTCTAGATTATGTATTTATTAAATATGTCAAGTCCTTTTATCGTAAAGCAGGGATATTAGATTTAAAATGGGGGGTGATGCTCATCTAAACCCCCCCACCTTACCCTAGGTTAGATTATTATGATCCATATGTCCACATGTTATCACTGCCCATTTTTTTTCTTCTCTTTATAATCATTTTAGCTTATATTTTGTCGCTGTGTTTTTAAAAAAAATTCGCTTTAATCTCTATTTTATGTCTCGATAAGCAGACCGCCACATGTTGCGAGATTATATAAATACCCCCTCAACTTGTATATGTACCTCATATGTATTTTTCTTGAGTATTTCTTTTTAAATGACAATTTATAGCAAATTAAATAGCATAAAGTACAATCTCGCCGTCTTGTGGACATGGATTGCATTGCAATTGTTATATTTTTTGGGTGATGTTTTGATTTTGTGGTAATAATTCTTGTATTATAGCATGTATTAATAAAATTGTGCTTTTTGTTGACTCGTAAAAACACTTGTAGCAGTGTCGGAATCGAAGAACTGAGCACGAGCACAAGTAGTATGTGGGCGTCGTGGAGAACAAAATCCCTGGCCAAAAATTTGGGAGTTCAAATTAAATCGCAGATTGAGCAAACATGGAATGCCCTCTGCGGGTCAGGGACAGGGTCCTGCCCCAAGTGGAGGAGTTTAAGTATCTCGGGGTCTTGTTCACGAGTGGGGGAAGGATGGAGGAGGAGATCGACAGGCGGATCGGTGCGGCATCAGCAATAACTAGGACGCTGCATCGGTCCGTCGTGGTAAAGAGAGAGCCGAGCCGAAAAGCAAAGCTCTCGATTTACAAGTCGATCTACGTTCCAACTCTCACCTATGGTCACCAGCTGTGGGTGGTGACCGAAAGAATGAGATCGCGGGTACAAGCGGCCAAAAGGAGCTTCCTCCGCAGGGTGGCTGGGCTTCCACTCTGAGATCGGGTGAGGAGCTCTGCCATCCGGGAGGAGCTCGGTGTCGAGCCGCTCCTTCTCCAGGTCGAGAGGAGCCAGATGGGGTGGTTCGGGCATCTTGTCAGGATGCCCCCCGAGCGCCTCGCAGGCGAGGTGTTTCGGGCATGTCCCAACGGGAGGAGACCAAGGGGCAGACCCTGGACCTGTTGGAGAGACTATGTCTCACAGCTGGCCAGGGAACGACTTGGGATCCTTCCGGGTGAGCTGGAGGATGCAGCTGGGGTGAGAGAGGCCTGGGCTGCCCGTTTGAGGCTGTTGCCGCCGCGACCCGACCCCAGGACAAGCGGAAGATGACGGAACGGAACGGAATTGAGCAAACATGCCTGTGTGAGAAAAAAAAACACCATATATGTTGGAATATTATTCAAAACTCCAAACAATTCTAAATTTGCCTGAAAGATAGAACCGATAGTCATCTGCATATCGAAGCATTAAAATGATTTTTTTCTGAATATTTCCTTCTTCTTTCGGCATTTCCCTTCAGGGGGCGCCACAGCAAGTCAGTTTCTTCCATCTAACCCTATCTTCTGCATCTTCTTCGGTCACACCAACTATCTTCATGTCTTCCTTCACTGTATCCATGAACCTCCTCTTTGGTCTTCCTCTAGTCCTCTTTCCTGGTGGTTCCAAACCCAGCATCTTTCTTCTGATGTACTCTCTCTCTCTCTCTCCTCTGCACATGTCCAAACCATCTCAGTCTGGCCTCTCTGACGTTAAAACCTCTAACATGTGCTGTTCCTCTGATCCTGTCCATCCTGGTCACTCCCAGAGAGATCCTCAGCATCTTCATCTCTGCTTCCTGTCTTTTCCTCAGTGGCACTGTCTCTAGACCAATCAGCATGGCCGGTCTCACCACGGTTTTCTACACTTTCCCTTTCATTCTAGCTGAAACTCTTCTGTCACACATCACACCTGATACTTTTCTCCACCCGTTCCAGCCTGCCTGCACACGCTTCTTCACCTCTTTTCCACACTCTCCATTGCTCTGGACTGTTGATCCTAGATACTTAAAATCTTCCACCTTCTTTATCTCTTCTCTCTGTAACCTCACTTTTTCATTTTCAATTTTTCCAATTTTTTTCTGAGTATTTTCTTCCAGAAAATGTTTTTTTAAATAAAAATATTTCTATTTTGTCTCGTGTTATTTTTAGCAAGCAGTTATACGTGTTGAAAATCAACCGTTTTGTATTTAAATTAGCCGAATGACTCATTATATTTAGTAAGAAAGTCATTTTTCAGAAGAATTTTTTGTTAAGATGGTGGTAAAAAGTACTTGATCAGTACAGAAGAATTTTCTGAATTAAAAAAATTCTTTTTTAACCAATAAAGCAACCATATTAAGAAAAAAAACTGCATTTTTTTTAAATTCCTCGCAAATAAATACACATGAGGTCAAATTTTTGTACGTAAAGTTGTTTGTATATCATTTAAAGTGGGAAAAAAAAAGCTAAAATCTTACAAAACTGACAAATAAATTTTTTTACAAAAATATGGATGCGAGCGGAAACTTCTGAGAAGGAGGTGTTTTTTGTCGCAGGACGTTTTTTTAACATCCTAAACCTCAAAGTTTCTCACAGTTTGAGGTTCAGTCAGCTTGTGGGAGAGGTAACGAGAGGATCTTAGAAAATCAAAAAATGGGGCCACGCCTGGTGCAAACTGTGGCACGATAAAAAGGCTTATTTTCGATATTCGAGTTGAAACATAAGAAAAAACACGATGGGAATTTATTGGATGCTTATTATCGTCTTTGGAGCTTCATCTCAAGCTACTTCGTATCCCTGCGTCAACGCCACCTATGGTAGGGTTTTATTTTCTTAAAATTGAAAGCACGTAACGATAAAAAAAAAAAAAAAAACGTTTGATTTGTTAAAAAAAACATATTTTTTGTTTGGTTATTTGATGTATTTTGTCGTGAAAATATTAGAGATACATGTTTTTTTTTCCTCATTATAGACTATTTCACGTATAAGTTCAAAACTAAAAACAAAAATCAATGTTCAAACACCTGGGGTGATGTTTTTGTGACTCAAACGTCCCACTTGTGCTACAAATGTCGTAAAAAAAAAAAAGATTTTCCACTGCGTGGGTGGAAATGAACCGAAATGAGTCAAAAGTAGACTTTTTTTTGGTAAAAATGAAACTTGTCCTTAAAAATGAGTTGATTTTAAAACGTGATAGTGACGTTGCAGATGGGCTTCATCCAGATATCCAAAAGACTTAAAGTCAAAATATTTTTTAATTTTGACTTTTAAAAAGTAGTATCTTGAAAGAATTTTTTGTTATTTTGCGAACTTTAGCTACGATTTTTAAATATTGATATTTTTTAAAACAATATTTGCAAATATCTAAATATTCGGGGCGGGGTTTATGTCTCCGCACAAAAAATGAGCGGAACGTAAAAACTTTTATAAACCAATTTATCCCAAATTACTGATTGGATTCCAACGTAACTGCCCGTAGTTACTCAGTACCAACTATATATGAAAATGTCAAGGTCACAAATCTTTTGCATATTGTTCGACACATTGACGTCAAACTAATTGTTTTTTTCGAGCGCTAACATTTTTGTCGAATTGGAACTATTCATTAAAATATTAGTTTATCTACAACGTTTGCAATAGTAAATGTTGCAGATGGGCTTCATTCAGACACGGAGTGAAAAAGGGGCTTAAAAAGTAAAAATTTTTACCAATTACTTAAGTAAATATTGATTTTGAATGCTTTCGGGATAATTTTAGTATTTTGCTAACTTTTCGTGTCTTAATTACGAAATTTTGCCATATTTTAACAATTTCTTTTTACATTTGTAAAGTGTTACCGATTAACTAGAGCTGTATTTTCTACCGTATTTCTTTCGCAAACACAATAATCTCCGGACGACTGCCCATAGTTACTCAATACAAAAGTAAAGCGTATTTACCGTATTTTAGAAATAAAATTTGTAAAGCTGGGGGAGGGTCTAAAACTCCGAGAGGGATTTTTGGCCTCTTGTAAAACATGCTGTTTTTTTTTTTTTTTGTCCTACAGGTGCGACCCAACTTTACTGCCTTCCCGAGAAAAGCCATCTGTTACTCTCTGTCCCGTGCCAGCTTAATTCCTCGAAAACCGACTTCGAATTTTATCTGTACATGCACAAAACTGTGATCCACGTTTGTACGCTCAAAAATGGGATGGAGGAAGATTGCAAACCTGCGAACGATTCGAAAATGGACGTGAAGTTTCAAATTAAGGACCAATCGCCAAGTTTCACTGTAAACGTAACAAATGGAGGGATTTTCACGTGTGAAAGCAAGTTTTGTTTCCCCCCTCCGTTTTTGAGTTTACCTGCGAAAGACGTGGTCGTTGTGAACGTAGAAGGTAAATTTTATTTGTTTACAAGAACATCTTCGGCTTTCTGATTAAATTGTTTTGATTAATGTTTATGTTTTGTTCACTAGATACGTGCAGTTCGTCGGATAAAACGGACCTGTCAAATGCAATTGGCTCGAAAGATTTTATTCCGAAAAAAGAGGGTAAAATGGAATGGGTTTGGATAACAGTAGTGGGACTACTCGGTATCTACAGCCTGGTGGTCTCTGTTATTGCTTTGAAGATTTGGGTAAGAAATTACTCATAACGTGTATATATGGATGTATACATATGCATATGTACATACACATGTATGTACATACGCAGTACATACACAGTACATATACAGTATATGTACATACACAGTACATATATATGTACATACGTACATATACAGTACATATATATGTACATAAATGTACATACGTACGTATATACATATACAAATGTACGTACATATACATATACGTACATATATGTACATATACTGTACGTACATATGTACATATACACACATGTACATATACACACATGTACATATACACATGTACATATACACATATGTACATATACACATATGTACATATACACATATGTACATATACACATACAGTGGTGGTCAAAAGTTTACATACACTTGTAAAGAACATAATGTCATGGCTGTCTTGAGTTTCCAGTTATTTCAACAACTCTGATTTTTCTCTGATATAGTGATTGGAACAGATCCTTCTTTGTCACAAAAAACATTCATGAAGTTTGATTCTTTTACGACTTTATTATGGGTAAACTGAAAATGTGACAAAATCAGCTGGGTCAAAAATATACATACAGCAATGCTAATATTTGGTTACATGTCCTTTGGCCATTTTTACTTCAATTAGGCGCTTTTGGTAGCCATCCACAAGCTTCTGGCAAGTTTCTGGTTGAATCTTTGACCACTCCTCTTGACAGAATTGGTGCAGTTCAGTTAAATTTGTTGGCTTTCTGACATGGACTTGTTTCTTCAGCATTATCCACATGTTCTCAATGGGATTTAAGTCAGGACTTTGGGAAGGCCATTCTTAAACCTTAATTCTAGCCTGATTTAGCCATTCCATTACCACTTTTGATGTGTGTTTGGGGTCATTGTCCTGTTGGAACACCCAACTGCGCCCAAGACCCAACCTTCGGGCTGACGACTTCAGGTTTTCTTGAAGAATTTGAAGGTAATCCTCCTTCTTCATTGTCCCATTGACTCTCTGTAAAGCACCAGTTCCATTGGCAGCAAAACAGGCCCACAGCATAATACTACCACCACCGTGCTTGATGGTAGGCATGGTGTTCTTGGGGTTAAAGGCCTCACCTTTTCTCCTCCAAACATATTGCTGGCATTGTGGCCAAACAGCTCAATTTTTGTTTCATCTGACCACAGAACTTTGTCCATGTGATCAGCAGCAAACTTTAGTCGAGCCTTAAGGTGCCGCTTTTGGAGCAAGGGCTTCCTTCTTGCACGGCAACCTCTCAGTCCATGGCGATGCAAAAAACGCTTGACTGTGGACACTGACACCTGTGTTCCAGCAGCTTCTAATTCTTGGCAGATCTGCTTTTTGGTGCTCCTGGGTTGACTCTTCACCCTCCTGACCAGTTTTCTCTCAGCAGCAGGTGACAGCTTGCGTTTTCTTCCTGATCGTGGCAGTGACAAAACAGTGCCATGCACTTTATACTTACAAACAATTGTTTGCACTGTTGCTCTTGGAACCTGCAGCTGCTTTGAAATGGCTCCAAGTGACTTTCCTTACTCGTTCAAGTCAATTATTATCTTTTTCAAATCTGTGCTGAGCTCCTTTGACTTTCCCATTGTAGCGTTTGTGGGTGTTTTTATCCAATGAGCCCTTTTTAAATGGCCTCAGAGAAGTCACCAGCTGTAGTCACTCATAATCACTCACAAGAAGTTAAGAGGTCATGCTATGAAGCTCATGTCATTGACACAACTTTCTAAGTCTCCAAAATTGCTCATTCATGTTGCTGTATGTATATTTTTGACCCAGCTGATTTCGTCACATTTTCAGTTTACCCATAATAAAGTCATAAAAGAATCAAACTTCATGAATGTTTTTTGTGACAAAGAAGGATCTGTTCCAATCACTATATCAGAGAAAAATCAGAGTTGTTGAAATAACTGGAAACTCAAGACAGCCATGACATTATGTTCTTTACAAGTGTATGTAAACTTTTGACCACCACTGTATGTACATATACACATGTACATATACACATGTACATATACACATATATATGTATATATACATATGTACATATACATCTGTATTTAATACATCTGTACATATTCACATACACATATGTACATGTACATATACCGCATTTCCACGGACAACCATAATCGACGACGACTTAAGCGCGTAATCAGCAAAACAATACAGATAGGTCAAGCAATAATAATTTAGGCAGTGTAGTGCGTAGTCGGGCGGATTAACGTATTAAGAGACTAAAAAATGAAAGGAATCGGGATCAATTTACGACAAAAAATAACTTTATTAACAGTAACACCAAGCGAACGGTCCCTGCGCACATTCTGCCGATGAGAACGCCACTGCCCCCTAATGAACAGGAGTGGTATTGCACTCGATTCGAGAGCGAATGCGCGGATGCTCTCTGCGCATACTCTGCCAATGAGAGCTTTACTGCCGCCTATTGTAGTGGCGTGGTATTGCACTTTATTTGAGACCAGTTTAAAAAAAAATCAAAATAGAAAAATAAAAGAGGACGTTCCCTGAGGTTGAACGCGCCGACGCGCCGGACTATTTACGAAGCGCTGCGTTAAAATGAACCGTTTAACAGCAAGTCAATATGTACTTTATGATTACAAAATGTCTGCCTTTTCTTTGTTGTTTTGTTAAGTATAAAATTTCATTTGTTTTTTCTTCTAGTTCAAGCTGAAGAATGTCGACAAATACAACGACTACATAAACACCAGGCCGCGACCGCAACGCAAGAGAAAATACAAACTACAGAATCCTATGCCTACGTACTTTTAAAGTCGTTTGTAGCCATTTTGTTCAAACTTTTACCATTTATTTGTAATATTGGATTTTTTTTTTTTTTTGAGTGCAGCGACTACGAAACAATAAAAAAAGTTTCTGTTTTACATCCTGTGGCACTCGTTTGTTATCTTCTTGTTGGGAACCCCTTTGTTTGTGGTCGAAACACAGAAGGTGGTGTGTGAACGGGGGGATTTAACCACATTTGAAAGTGTTTTAGGGGGTTTTCTGCGGATAAAAATGACCACACGTTAAAAAAAAATTTGCTCGCATAAGCCGCTGGCGCTACTAGCTAGCATCAAGAAAAAAAGAAGGTACAAGTTAGAATTTAAGATATAGATTAGATAAGCAAGAAGCTGCAAAAAACCTGCACCATTTCCTGTCTTTTTTTTTTTTTTACGACATTTGGTGCATCAAAACGCGCTCCACCTTTTTCTTGCTCACGTTGCAGCTTCTGTACATTTCCTGCAAAAACCATCATGCTGCTGCTTAAACCACAAAGCAGCTGGCAAACAACCCGAGTTGAACGACTGAAAAAAACATATTTCGTTCAGTCGTTTTGAATATTATTTTAATCAATGTAAATTTTCAAGTTTTAAATCAATTTTTTCCGATTTCAGTTTTTTGGTCAGACGGAAAAATCAGTTTTCTGAGAACTTCGATCTTATCTTCATCGGAGTCACCTTGTAGTTCTCGTTCGGTTACCTAAAAAACATAAAAAGTGAAAAAATAAACACGATTAGATATGTTTTTATTTTTGGAAGCAAAAATAAAATAAACAAATAAAAAAAACAAAATAATTGGAAAACAGTTTTAAACACTTTAAAAATATTGATAGCTTAGATTTTCAGGATCGAAAACAGGGACTCCTTTGAGTCTCAAAGTGTCCCGTCTCTGTACGACCAGTGCTAGAATTCGGGTTTTGTTGCCGGTGTTCTATCGAGATCTGCGGCCTCATCAAGATCTGCGACTCTCTTGATCTCGGTGAAACATGGAGGAGGCTCAGTAATGTTTTGGGGCTGCTTTGCTCAATTTGGCACAGGGTGTCTTAAAAGTGTGCAGGGCAAAATGAAATCTGAAGACTATCAAGGCATTCCGGAAAAAATGTGCTGCCTAGTGTCAGAAAGCTTGGTCTCAGTCGCAGGACAAAAATTGAGTTATGGGCAATGGTGGAACGTAACGAAGTAAATGTACTTCGTTACTGTACTTAAGTAAAAAAATTGTGTATCTGTACTTAAGTAAAATTTAAGACCGGTACTTTTACTTCACTACATTTTTAGAGCAAATATCTGTACTTTTACTTCGCTACTTTTTAAAAGTGTGTTTTACATTTTTTGTTACATTTTCGTTCAGGAATTTGAAAAATACACAGGTTTTTTTTTTTTAAGCGCATCTTAAAGCCGCATCGCAAAAATCAAAAGAAGCAGTTGATCGGGAGAAGAAGTCATGAATCGAGAAACATTTTCCGCCAAAAACCCAACATCAAATATAGAACAAATTAAAAAGAGTCAGAAGATCGTTGTTTGTAGTGTTTACTTTTAAATAAAAAGTTGAGCCATCATTACACAGAGCAGGGGCGGATCTAGAATTTTCCAAAGGGGGTTGGGGCTTTGACAAAGTCAATATATAGTGAGTGGGGGCCTCCCCCCCGAAACATTTTAAAAAATAAGTGTCATTTTCCTCTATTTTGGCGGCTGCTGGCCCTTTAAGAGGATAACTTGACTTGTTCCCTTTCCTTTTATTTTATTTATTTATTTTTTTGTGCACCAAAAGAGGCGGGAGAGGGGGGTCACACCCCTGCAGAATATTTATCCTGGTTACCATGACGACACCCTATGGCACAAAAAATAACATTTGAATTATGATCGAATACATTTACTTTTTACTTAAAAAGTACAATTTACACCAATTACTTTTGTACTTTTACTTAAGTAAATTTTTTTCCTAATTATCTGTACTTTTACTTAAGTACAAAAAGTGAGTACTTCATCCACCACTGGTTATGGGTACCATCATTTTTGTCCATCCCTATTTCATTAGTTTTTTATTTTAAATAATTATGTTAATCAACATTTCAAAAGTAATGGCTGATTTTGATTGTTTAATTTTCAATAAATTTTTATTTCTTGTTACTTTTGTGAGTTTCAAGTGAGAATTGTGTTTTTTTTCCTTCTTTAACTGAGGGTTACCAACAATTTTGTCCACGTGTGTAAATAGATTGAAATTCCGAAAACTAACCCTAGAGGTATGGCAAGTCGCAGATCTCGATGGTCGCAGATCTCGTCAGGACACCGCTAGGTCAATAATCTTTTCAGCTAGAGTCAGAATCTGCGTTTTCCTTCTGAGGCTGTCGATTCTGGATAATCATCGGAAGATGCTACGGAATGCGAAAAATTGTCGAAGTCTTACCAAAACAGGGGTGTACCCCAAGATCTTCAGGTGCCGGATTTTCACTGCGAGTTGACCTCGTGGATTTGATGTGCCGTAGCAAAAAGCCGAGTAGGGCGTGTAAAGGACTGCGATTCTATTTGTAAAAACAAACAAAAATAATGTTTATATCATGTGAAAAAAACTCGTTAAAAATGATCAAAGTAAAAACTTTACGTCCAGTTTATTTGAAATTTACGACTACGAATGTTATTTATTTTACAAGTTTTGCGTAAAAATATTTCATATTTGGATAAATATGTTTATAAATAATATTTTTATTTTGAAGGCATCCCATAATAACTTATCGCATGTTTCAAAATCTCATTTGAAAACAAAATAAGTCTCATAAAAATTCTTATCTTACAGCCCAGGTTAAAAAATGTCGTACTATTTTAACTAAATTCTTGCAAAAAAGTTCTAAAAATAAGCTAAAAAATATATATATATATTTTTTAGAATTTTGATCAAAGACTTAAAATGTTAAATATTTGCCAAAACAATAAAAAATACAAACAAAATGTTTAAAAAACATATTTTTTTGTTTAAGCTTTACGTTAAAATATTAAATATTTGCCAAAACCATAAAAAATACAAACAAAATGTTTAAAAAACATGTTTTTTGTTTAAGCTTTACGTTGAAATATTAAATATTTGCCAAAATCATAAAAAATACAAACAAAATGTTTAAAAAACATATATTTATTTTGTTTAAACTTTACGTTGACAAGAGATACCACAAGCCTGTGGACCATAACCACCATTTTTTAATCAACGACACATTCAAAAACAAAAAAACGCCGACTTATTTTACTTTAAATTTATTCTCGGGATTTAAAACAACAAAAGAAAAGATGGTCTCTTCTTTTTGTTTTACCTTCTACTGCCCTCTGCTGGCGAAATTTGGTCATCTCCTCCTACAGAAGGGACGTTTCCGTCTTGATTTGTCGTAATGAGACCATCTGAAATCAAAACACTTTAAAAATGTTGATAAAAAATGTTAATATTTCTCTCAGAATATAAATTAATATTTTACCTATGGTATAAAAATTCTCCACGACCACGTTTTCTTGCAGAGTTGTATGTGCCTGGCTCTCCAGCACAGCCTGGAGACCCCGAAGTAGCCATGGATTTACTGTGTGATTACTAGGAGTGGGCGTCCCTAGTAATGAAGCGGGAACCGTGAGCGTGTCAGGTAGAGGTGGGCGATCAAGTCGGAGACACATATCAATAGTCTGAAACATCATTTCTTGGCTTTTCGGAAACTTCGATTCTGGGAAGAAACGCGACATTTTCAGCATTAAAAAAATAAAAACGCAAAAAAGGAAATTTAAATTGATTTACCTAAAAGTTGCTCCAGTGTCGTAGACGTCAGGAGGTGCTGCATTAGCGCCGCGGGGAAGTGGCCCATCAGGCTAAAGCAATAGACCGCTTTAAGCAACTGGATAGCTGACATTTTGGGTAGGTAGGGGATAAGACAACGGGTAAGTCCATCCAGGAATCTGAAATATGACATAATACATATCATACACGGAATAATAGAAAAGGTTATTTTTGTAGAGCAGGAAGCAAAAAAAAAAAATTTCGGAAAAAAATAAGGAGGGCGTTGAAGAGGATGAAGAGTGAAAAGGCTGTTTTTCCTGACGATATATCTGTTGACGTTTAGAAGTGCGTAGCTAAGCTAGCACAACGTACAGGGCCGCGATATATCCGATAAATCTATAAATTCAAATTTACGCTTTAATACAATGTGTTTTTTTACGACTTCAATTATTATAAACTTTGGGCAAAATATGCACCAAAATGCCGAAAAATTACTTATTTTTCAAAAAGGTTCTGGAGGGGGGGGAATGCCCCCCGACCCTTCTATACTGGCGAGCACCACAGGCGCTCATTTTGTGCCCCCCCCTAGAAAATTCTGGATTCGTCCCTGGGAACAGAAGCAGATGGATGGCATGCTTTGGTAACCTCTAGATTAGACCAATAGAATGACGGTAGATTTTAAACAAGCGCTAAATGTTACATCAAGAACGTTAATTTTCAAATCTAGCGATGCTAGGTCTGAAATCTAGCGCAATAGCGCTTAAAAACGTGCCTTTAGCGGCGCTAGGTTTGAAATCTAAGCGCTTGATGTAACATTTTGTTTGTTTTAACATCTAACACGCTTGTTTACATGCGTGTATTTGGGCCAGTTGGCTTTCCATATTTGTGCACACTGTTTATTTTGACAGTGTGCACATCACGGAGACACACGCATTTTAATGGGAGCAGTGTTATTGTATTTTGGCGCCATCTAGTGACGGACATCAAAATTGCATTAAAAAAAAATCAAACTAACAAGGTTTATTTATTTAATTTTTTTCTAGTTCGGCGGGACGGATTAAAACGTTTAATTTGCCGCATGTGACCCGCGGGCCGTAGTTTGCCCATGCCTATGCTAGCGCAACTAATACGCAGATCTGCTCTCAGCGCATTGTTTCTACGGTAATGGACGTGCGAACATAGACTACGACACACATCGCAAGAAACCAGTGGAGAAAAAGCTGTAGGTTAGCGCTAGCAAAAAAAAAGGCGAATAAAGGTTAGCTGCAGTAAAACAGAGCACATGAGTTTGAATGACCGGGATTCAAAAGACAGGGTTGGATGTAGAAAACTGACTTGATTTGACGCCTCAAGAGGGAAAAGTGAAAGAAAACATTAAAAAAAAATAAAATAAATGGCGTACTCTTGTTTTTTTTCTCGTAGATCCCAGTTTAGAGACGAGTACACCTTGAGGACACATAAGAGGTCTTGTAGCGTGAGCGTTTCGGGGTGAGCTAACACTTTCTCTCCGTAGGCTTCCATTAAAGCGTCGGGACAAAAATGGAGGTCTCTGAACGCAGATAGAAAGATGAGTAGCTACGGAAAGAAAAAAACGTACCGTCAGAAATCTTAATGTCTTAAAAAAACCAAAACTAACACTCATTCAAACCTGCTTATTGGTCCAAATCTCTAACGTAGAAGCGACGTGATCCGAGATAGCGGCGAACAAATCCGTGTCTCTGTAAAGAAGCTCCCGAAAAGAGTGAAGAACGTTCAATAATCTGTTAAACGGGATGCCGTGAAGGTTTTCTAGAAACAAAAACAAATAAGAATTCAGATTAAGAGATTTGAATCCGATTTTTTTTTGGTTGATATAAAAGTTCTACCTGTAATTTTTTGACTGCACATGTGCAGAAGGGGTTTCGAGTGGAACCCCATCGTCGCCATGGTGGTTATCATGTGTTGGGCGTTGGGCACGGTGAACTCATCGATCATGGATAACGCCTTTTTCTGGAAGAAGAAGTGGATCAAATGAACAAAACACGATTTTTTACAGAAAAATGTTGACGAATTTTTATGGATATTCCGATATGGAAACACCTCGCCAGCGAGGCCCTCGGGGGCAGGGGGCCATCCTAACCATCTGGTTTCTTTCGATCTGAAGGAGGAGGGGCTCGACACCGAGCTCCTCCCGGATGGCAGAGCTCCTCACCTGATCTCTGAGTGAGAGCCCAGCCGCCCTGCGGAGGAAGCTCATTTCGGCCGCTTGTATCCATGATATCATTCTTTAGATGAGGGTGGGAAGATACTTCAACTTCTCCACATGGGGCAGGACCCTTTCCCTGACCCGCAGGGGGCATTCCACCCTTTTCCGGGCGAGGATTATGGTCTCGGATTTGGAGGCGCTAATTAATTTTTATGAATATGTATATGTAAATTTTCTATCTATGGTTTCGACCTCGTCACGTCAAACCAATCAAATTGCTCACTTTTCAAAACAAATCCGACAAAACAAGTTGTTTTTAAAACTATTTTGCACTCCGTGCACTTTCACAATAAAAAACTACAAATTAAAATGTTTTTAATGTTATTTTGACAACAAACCAAAATAACTTGTTTTAGTTTTTAAAAATATTTAGAAATCAAGTCACAGCTGTCAAAATATTTACATTGGTTTGAACAATTTACAAAAATAAACATCAGGTCTAAAAATGCGTTATATTTTGACCGAAAAGTAATAATAATAATACTAATATTAATGAGAATAATAACAATAGTACAAATAATAATTTTATGGGAGGCAGTGGCTGAGTGGTAGAGCGCTCGCCCTTCGATTGGAAGTTAACCGGACGTTCGCGAGTTCGAATCCCACTGAGTTTACGTCTAGGGTCCTTGGAGAAGACACCTTAACCCCTGTTTCTCCCACCATTGGCGCCGTCATAGGTGGCAGCCTGCTGCGGTGTAATGCATCACACAAATTTCCCGGTGAGGGATTAAGAAAGTATACATTATTAATATTAATCAGTATTCAGGGGCGAATCCAGGATTTTATAAAGGGGGGGCGGGCGTGAGTTTATTGGGGAATTACCCCCCTGAATATTTTGAAAAAAAAAAAGGGTAATTTTCCTACATTTTGGTGGCCTATTCGGGGATAGCTTGATTAGTCCACTTTCCTTTTTTTGTGGACCAAAAGAAGGGCATGAGCCCCCCATGGTCCTCTCTTGGATGCGCCCCTGGTATTGGCCCTGAAAACCCCACATTATTTCATTTTTTCTTTACTTACTTCTAGTTTCCATTTAAGCTCTTTTGGCGAATTTTTCCCCAAAATTCGCATCATGACCTGAAGAGTCAAGACGTTCTTGATTCCGGGGAGATTGGCTTCGACGACCAGCCTAAAAAAAAAAAAAAAAAAAGTCAGTACCAAGTATAGATTAACTGACTAAATTTTCGACCAAATGTCAAAGACAAAAATTTTACAAAATGATTATTATTAATAATGTTAGCGATAAAAAGTGATCAATACGTTGGCGCAGACGCCTCCCTGTTTTCGAGCCGTACCTCATTCCATTCTTCAACGCGTCCACATTTGGGCTGTTCTCCATATTTTCAAGACAAAAAGCCAAAACAGACAAATTCTTCTCGTCAAATCTGTTAATTTTCTCCTGTTGAGTTAAAATCAAACGTCAAAATCAAAACGAAACCCATTTCATTTTCTTAAAGATACAGTAACCTCTGACCTGACAGGCCTTGAGGTAAGTCTGAACCACTCGGCTACGTTGGGGCACCCCCAAATTGACCATACTCAAAAGAGAATACGTAATGGCGTCGTTGCTCATGTGATTAACCGAAATGAGCGCTTTTTGGAGAAGATCTTCGTAAGCGGGGTGTTCGAACATCAGTTGTAGTTCGTAACGTCTTTGGTCGTCTGACATTTTCTTGACGCTGGTCCACATCTGGTTCAAACAGCTGCTGACTTGATAGAACATGGGGGAATGTTTGGAGGTGAGATCCAAAACATCTGAGGGTGAGTCACAGAGTCTCAGGTGGTCAGTGAAGGGGAATTTTTGTTTCATTACTGGGGGCTCTTCGTGGTTGCCATGGGCAACTGAGACCTCTGACCCTGTTAGGGGTTTCCCTTCGTGGAGTTGGTTCTTGGGGACCCTGTCCCCCAAAATAAACCTCACTGAACTAAAAAAATGGCTGTAAATTAACTTTTGACTCTCTTTTTGATTCAAAATGAGTGAAAACTGTTGAAAACTAGAAAAATATGAGCTTTTAGAGTTTTTTACGACGAGAAAGTGACGTCGAAATGACTTTTTTAGGACTTCTTTTAACATTAAAACAGACATTTTACGTTTAAATTAAAATAAAAACCCAGAACTGAAAATTTTTCCCTCGAAAACAACTGTAAATATTTACAAAAATAAATGCTAACAAGGTCAAAATGCTAGTTTTGCGTTAGTTCTTCAAGAAAATACAAAAAAATACGAATATTTTACTCAAATGAGACATACTTGCCAAAATACGTAAAATTCAAAAGAAAATGTCTTAAATTTAGCGTAAAATTGTTTTTAAGCCGTTAAATCGCGCTAAACATGCTAGCTTAGCCATGTGTTTACCCCTCGTCCGTCAGGTATTTACGTCGCCCTCTAAAATAAAAAAATTAAATAAAATGAAAAAATTATAATGTTTAAAATAAAAAATAGTCGTTTTTAAATAATATATTCAAAAATAAATTTAATTAAATAATATTAGTTATTTTTTGGGTGATTTTGTTTTGAGTTTTCATGTGACTAAAAACACGGACCCAATAAACTGCGACACCATTTCGGTTGCTAAGCAACTCCGTGTGTAATGGCAAAATTTGTGCTAGCTGGTAAAGTCTAAATAAAGCGTTAAATAAAAGATAAAGTGTTTATTTCCTTTTAAAACGTTTTTTTAATCGTTTTCTTTTTTTTTTTCAGGTAGAGCAGACTGTCCTCATTTTGCCAAAGCGGAACTTTTAGGAGATGCTTTACAACGATGTCTCCCCAACTTCAGGATTCACAAAATCGTCATTTTGCCACGTGAATGGGAGGTAATCCTCTTTTAAAAATGAAAAAAAAAAAAAAAAAATTACCAAATAAACTTACACCAGACTGATCGGTGCGGCGTCCACAACAATCAGGACGTCTCATTAGTCTATCATGCTGAAGAAAAACCAAAGATCCCCATTTAACAGTCGATCTACGTCCTCATCCTCGCCATGATAACGACACCCGTCGGTGGTGACTGAAAGATGGCGATCATGGATACAAGCGGTCGAAATGACCTTCCTCTGCAGGGTGGCTAGGCTCTCACTCAGATAGAGTGGGGATGTCTGCGATCCAGGAGGAGCTCGGAGTAGAGCCAATGATCCTCCGGCTCGAGAGAAGCCAGAAGGAGTAGTTCGGGGATCTGGTTGGGATGCCCACCGAACACCTCGTTGGTGAGGCATTTTGGGCGCGTCCCACCAGAGGGAGACCAAGACCTGCTTGAGAGACGTCTCAGAGCTGGTTTGGGGAACACCTCGGGATCCTCCCAGGTGAGCTAGAGGATGCAGAAGGCGTGAGAGATGTCTGGGTTTACCGTCGCCCCTGCGACCCAACCTAGTATAAACAGAAGATGGCGGAACGGGTAACTCTGGTAGTCATTTTTGTTTGGTAAACGAAAACCAAACTGTTCCGTTCCGTCGTCTTCTGGGTCGGATCGCAGGGGCAACAACCTCAGCTCGGCTTGACACCAAGCTCCTCCCGAATGGCAGAACTCCTCCGATATCTGAGTGAGAGCCAAGGCACCTTGCGGAGGAAGCTAATTTCAGCCGCTTGCATCCGTGATCTCATTCTTTTGGTCACCGATGCAGCACCGACCCGCCTGTTGATCTCCCGCTCCATCCTTCCCCCACTCGTGAACAAGACCCCGAGATTTTTTAAAGGTCCCCTATTATGCATTTTTTCCCTTATTTTATCCTGTGCTATGTATCTGATATGCATAATTTTACATTCCGCCACAATCTCAACACAAAAGGTTATAAATAATAGCCTGTTTTGGAGCGCAGTTTCATACCCGGAACTCAAAACAGCTTGTTTCAGTCTTTTTTTATTATTTTTTTCCCGGGACCCGCCCCGTTGGTTGCGATTGGTTGTCATTCATTGTGATTTCCCCACCCACCCAGCACAGCGTGGAGCGGGAGGGGCGAGGTGTGCTTCACAGTAGAGTGAAGCACGGAAATGGGTGGATATCAGGGTGGAGAGCAGGTAGAAGTGGGGGAGGGTGTTTGAGCTGCAGGGGGCTGAACAAAAAACAGATGTACGTCACTATGTTCCACCAGTCGTTAGAGGTTTGGAGAACACGCCCCTTACTTTGAATTTAAATATCTCAAAATAGCATGAATCACAATAAAACACACTTTGGGGGATTGTTTGGGGTAGTACTAAGTAAAATAAAAGGTTAAAACCTCATAAAAGTCAGTTTTGCATAATAGGGGACCTTTAACTCCTCCACTCGGGGCAGGACTGTCCCTGACCTGCAGGGGGCACTCTACCCTCTTCTGTACGAGAACCATAGTTTCGGATTTGGAGACGCTAATTTCCATCCCGGCCGCAAATGGATCCAGTGAGAGCTGGAGATCGCGGTCCGATGAAGCTAACAGGACCACATCATCCGCCAAAATCAGAAAAACAAACTGTTTACGTTAAAAAAACAAATTTGGATATTTACAATTTCCTCCCACAGGATTGGCTGGACGAGGTCTGTAAAAAAAATGGCTGGAAACATAAGAACTCCCCCTTAGTTTGGCGGGAGTTGATAGAACGAGGCGGTAAAGGATTGCTACTGGGCGGATTTAGCGACTTCTTAGAACACTGCCAGGTGGGACTTTTTAAAAAAATTCGTAATTTTTTTAAAACTTTAACGAAACAAAGGTTTTATCGGTGACCGTCCAGGATTACTACGGTATGACATCACACATGCAGTCGGAAATGATGTTGAAAATAGCGGCGGAGAACCTGGTGACCCATACGAACCTCATCGCGGAAGAGCGGCATCGGCGTAGTCTTATTCAACCCCTCCACATATGGATCACAGAGTGGGTTTTTAAAAAAAATAACGTAAAAGTTTCAGATTTATTCGTACGAATTTGACAGATTTCGTTTTTGTTTCTAGTCCTCTCAGCCAGACATCGCACATCGTGATCCCCGAGCTTTTATCAGGGAGGGTGTTCCCCAATGTTAGCGCAATCAGCCTGCACCTTTTGGACCACGAAGAAAATGAAGTTGACCTGATCCATCTGAAACGGGACATCCGAACTCTGGCGGTGGCTACGCTCCATGAGGTAAGAATTTAACTGCTAAAACGATTAGGGTATAAAGGGGAGGGGTACGGCCCAGATGAACAGCCGTGAGTAAGCTTGGACGCCAACCTGGACGGTCTTTTTTTGTTGTTGTCTTTGCCATCCTGTGGGCCCAGGGACGGCTCGAACCAGGTTCTCCCAGTCGAAAGAAGGTAACTCTTCCACTAGGCCAACGCCCCTGGGGTGGACAGTCTTGAGAACTCTAAGGGCAAGACTCCTGGGCGAGCTTTGTTTTTGGGCAAGTTTTTGCCCATGAAAGCCTCTGAGTAGTGGGTGGATTTGGGTTCTGGACAGTCGTTGGTCACGGGCAGGCCAGAAGGAGTAGTTCGGGCCCAAGCTTGCCCAAGGCTTAGTGTCTTGGGCAAGCTTGGTGACCTAGACAGGCTTTGATATCCTCGTTAGGTTTGAATCATGGGGAGGTTTGATATCCTGGGCAGGCTTAGATTATGGGCGGGCTTGAGCAGGAAAGGGATAATACCCCGAAAAAAAGGACGGCTAGACCCCAATTCAAACCAGGTTCTCCCGGTCGAAAACCGATAACTTTACCACTAGGTCAATGTCCCTGGGACGGGCGGTATTGAGAACTGAGCAGACAGGACTCCTGGGTGAGCTTTGATTCTGAGCAAGTTTGTGCCCTTGAAAGCCACTAAGTAGTGGGTAGGTTTGGGTCTTCAACAGGCATTGGTCTGGGCAGGCTTACCAATGGTGTCTTGGGCAAGCTTGGCAATCTAGACAGGCTTCGATATCCTCCGCAGGCTTGAATCATGGGGAGGTTCGATATTCTGGGCAAGCGATAATCCCTGGAATAAAGGACGGCTTGGACCCCGTTGGATTCGAACCAGGTTCTCCCAGTCAAAAACCTATAACTCTACCACTAGGTCAATGCCCCTGGGGCGGGCAGTATTGAGAACTGAGCAGGCAAGACTCCTGGGCGAGCTTTGATTTTGGGCAAGTTTGTGCCCGTGAAAGCCACTGAGTAGTGGGTAGATGTGGGTCCTGGACAGGCGTTGGTCAAGGGCAGGCTTGGTGTCTTGGGCAAGCTTGGTGATCTAGACATGTTTTGATATCCTGGACAGGCTTGAATCATGGGGAGGTTTGATATCCTGGGCAAGCTTAGGTTATGGGCGTGCTTGAGCAGGAAAGGGATAATTCCTGGAATAAGGGACGGCTTGGACCCCGTTGGATTCGAACCGGGTTCTCCCGGTCGAACGCCGGTAACACTACCACTAGGCCAACGCCCCTTGGAGTAGACAGTCTTGAGAACTGTGTGGGCAAGATTCCTGGGCAAGCTTTGTTTTTGGGCAAGTTTTTGCCCTTGAAAGCCTCTGAGTAGTGGGTGGATTTGGGTTCTGGACAGGCGTCGGTCAAGGGCAGGGTTAGTGTCTTGGGCAAGCTTGGTGATCTAGACAGGCTTTAATATCCTCTGCAGGCTTGATATCTTGGGCAAGCTTAGGTTATGGGCAGGATTGAGCAGAAAAGGGATAATCCCTGTAATGAAGGGTAGTTGTAACAAAAACAAATACGGAAATAAATCCGATCTTTTCTTTAGGTGACTCTTCACTGCGATCCGGACGAAGCTTTCCAGGATGCCGACGTCATCCTCCTATTGGACGATATCCACATAAATGAAGTCGATAAGAATAACAAAGAAAAAATGCTGAGAGCGAGGAAAGAACTTATACAACGCTACAAAGACTACGGAAAACTTATTGACGAGCACGCTAACAAGCAGGTGAAGGTGATCGTATCCGAAGGCACGTTGACCAACCTCAAGTGTTGGGTTCTAGTCGACAACGCGCGCTCAATCGACGGCCACCAGTTTATTGCCCCGGCAACACAACTAGAAGACGAAGCCCGGGCTGTGATCGCCGAGAAGATCAAAGTTAGAACTGCAGGTAATTCGGGTTTTTTTAAAAAACATTTTGTTTTCGCAAACAAACTAGTTATTGTTTTTTTTTTTTGTAGACATCGAAAACGTGGCCATTTGGGGAAACATCAGCGGGAATTACTACGTGGACTTGAGGAGGGCGAACGCTTACAACTACTGCGGCGCCATTAAAGGCCCACCGTTCTACCCTCAATCCATTTACGAGATTTTCTACGACAGGTGCTCTTAAAGAAACATCGCACTTTTTTTCACATTGTAATATGTTCATTTTGACAAGGAATTTAACCTTCTCGTATTTTCAGCCTTTTTTTTTCGGGAATAACGTTCTAAAGCACCCAAAGATTTGGGCGGCGACCGAAAGAGTGAGGTCGTGGATACAAGCAGCCAAAATGAGCTTCCTCTGCAGGATGGCTCTGCTCTCACTCAGAGATCGAGCGAGGAGCTCTGCCATCCGGGAGGAGCTCGGTGTCGAGCCGCTCCTCCTCCATGTCGAGAGAAGCCAGATGGGGTGGTTCGGGTCAGGATGCCCCCCGAGTGCCTCGCTGGTGAGGTGTTTCGGGCACGTCCCACCCCTAGTGGTAGAATACCCCCCTTTCGACCAGGAGAACCTGGTTCGATTCCCATTGGGCACAAACTGCTCCTGGGGCTACCTAAAGAAGACAAAAAAAATAAATAGACGAAACAATAGTTGTGCCTTTTTGCGATAATTCGCAAATATCCCGATATTTGATACCAAAAATACAAAACCCTAATTTGAATTCCTCCTAGAGAATATGGAGCCTTTGTGCTGTCCAGGCACCCATAATCTTATTTTTTAACTCATTATCTCCCAAATCACCGGAAGTAATTACTCAATACCTGTTGTAGATGAGATAAAGCAATCACCTCCAAGTTGATAGAACGTTCTACCAATAATAGCACAGCCCTCTGAACTCTACTATAACGTCACCTAACGATCCATTTTTCGGATAGCATGATAGCAAAAAATTCACCCTTAAAATGGCAACCATTCCTTAGAAATACAATTTGTCATGTACAGCAGGCGGAGGTATTGTCGGCAATTTTTTCTAGGGGCAACACGGTGGCGCAGTGGGTAGCAAAGTAACCTCACAGCAAGAAGGTCGTGGTTTCAAGTTCCGAGTGAAACGAGGCTTGGAACACTTGGCTTTCTGTGTGGAGTTTGCATGTTCTCCTCGTGTATGTGTGTTTTCTCCGGGTACTCCGGTTTCCTCCCAACCTCCAAAAACATACATGTTAGGTTGATTGCCCCCTAGGAATGAATGTATGTGTGGCTGGTTGTATGTGTGTTGACCCCCCTACCCCACAAACTGGCGACCTGTTCGGGGTGTAGCCTGCCCCTTCCCTGAAATCAGCCAGCATGGACGGTAAGAAGGTCCATCCAAAAGACTGACTTGTAACTAGTGTAACACTTTAATAATAAACAATATTTCAATAACCAGTACTGGCATTGTCGGCAGGATTTGGCGCCAAAAATGAGTTTTAACAAATGGCGCCTTAAGTAGACAAAAAATTAGTCAATTTGTCGAAATTAATTAACATATTGGAGGATAAAAAATGTTTTTGGCGCTGTCTTTAAAAGAAATCACAGAAGTTACTTAAATCGCGTTAAAATAAAAATGACACGTCTTTTTTTATTTTTCAAACAGGATGTTTTTAGAAACGGAATTCCAAGAAATGGTCCATTCCCGTCGTCAAGCTGTGGTGCAGAAACTCGGAAAATCACCAGCTATATCGAACGCTAATAGTATTCTTAAAGTTTTAAAAGTGTGGAGCGGCGCTAGCAGTTCACACGACGCGTTATCAGCGGGAATCATCTCCACAGGTAAGAAAACAACATCCATTTTGTTGATTTATTTGTGTTAAAATACGATTTTATTTTTTCCTTTTAGGTATTTATAATTTAACAAAAGACATCGTCTTCTCAGCTCCGGTTTTATTTATGGGTGGGAAATGGACGATGGACCCCGACATCGCGATGGAAGGTGATCTACAGAGGACACTTAGGATATGCGCGTTTGAATTGCAGCAGGTTTGTGAAAATCAGAGGGAGACCATGTCCACGTGTAGCCGGGTATTTTTAAAAACGCTTATATGGGGCGGGGTCACGAGGGCAACAGCCTCTGATGGGAAGCCCACGCTTCTCTAATCCCATCTGGCTCCTCTCGTTCTGGAGGAGGAGCGGCTCATCACCGAGCTCCTCATCCGAGTGAGAGCCTAGTCAACCTGCAGGAGGAAGCTCATTTCGGCCGCTTGTACCCATGATCTCATTTTTTTTGGTTACCACCCACAGCTGGTGACCATAGGTGAGGGTAGGAACGTAACTCGACTTGTAAATCAAGAGCTTTGCTTTGATTTTTTTTAAAAAACAACGGTTTTGAGTGAAAAAATCGGATAAAAATATATTCGTTTTACCAAATACCCCGCTACGCGTGGACACGGCATGAATTTAACCGAACTTTAACAAAAACAAATGATAAATATCTTCTTTTTATTTCCTGTTAGGAGAAGAAACTTTTATAAAAGCATCTTTAAGAATAAAAAAAAAAATCCAACCATGTTTCAGTTTGTTCTTTTATTCTTTTACAAGTTGCAGTTTTTTGTTTTCCTCCCGTTTGTCGCGTTTTTCAGATTTAAAAGATCAAACTGAGCACTTTATGGAAAAAGGAGAAATTAGAAAATATATTCCTTTTTTTTCTCGTAATTGTACAATAGTAGCGTTATTTTTATACGAAGCGAACATTTTTAGCATGAAACACGACAACTTGACACAAATTTTGCGGATGCTAATTTTTTTTTTTTTTTTTAATAACTTGTGCCAAAAAAACCAAACCGAATTTTTTTATTAGTCTTAAAGCATCCAAAATGGTTCCTATTTCACAATTTGTGCAGAACTTTGAATAGTGTGCTGTTTTTTTTGTACATGCAGAAAATACTTTGTTTTTTTTTTTATTGAGTTTCTACACTATACACAACCGGGGGAAGAAAACAGGAAGTAGTACAAATACAGTGCACTAGGACAGGAAATGGATATATAGATTTTTTTTTAATGTATATTTACTTTGTACAGAGCCCACCCCTGAGATTTAGATGCTGAGTGGTTTTTACGAAAAAAAAAAGAAATGGGTCGTTTCCGTACAATCAATGCACTTTTCTTTTGAAAATTTTTGCACTTGCATTTGTTAAAGACACGATTTTCCACAAAGATACCAACCTTTAAGAAAAAACCCAAAAAACAAAACATCTATCCTCCATTTTGGATGCATGCTTGAGGCATCGCATGCATGAAAAAAAGGAGGGCTGCTTCACATGATTTTATGGAAAGCCATAAGGGCCACTACGCGCACGTATTTAGCGCGCTAAATATGTTCAATCTAGTGCGCTAAATGTTCAAAGTAGGCCACATGAATCTAAATTCAGAATCTAGCGCGGTAGATTTGAACATTTAGCGCGCTAGAATACGTGGGAGGACTTGTTATTCGGCCATTTGGGCCGCTACACGGACGTAATCTAGCGCGCTAAATAATGAATCTAGCACACAAAATGTTCAATGTACGCCAAGCGCGCGGGATTTGAACATTCAGCACGCTAGATTTAACGTGTTTAGCGCGCTAGATTTTGAGTGTAGTGCGCAACATTCAAACATTTAGCACACTAGATTTAACATTTAGCGCGCTAGCATACGTGGGAGGAAAAGTTATTCGGCCATTCAGGCTGCTACACGCTTGTAATCTAGCATACGAAATGATGACTCTAGTGCGCTAAATGTTAACTGTAGGCCAAGCACGCGAGATTCGTACATTTAGCACGCTAGATTTAACATATTTTGCATGTTAGATTACATGGGAGAAAATGTTATTCGGCCATTTGGGGCCGCTAAACGCACGTAATCTAGCGCGCTAGATTTTGAATACAGTCCACTACATTCGGATATTTCGCACGCTAGATTTAACATATTTAGCATGGTAGATACATTGTTTAGTGCGCTAAATTATGTGGGAGAAAACGTTATTCGGCCATTTTGGCTGCTACACGCACACAATCTAGCGCGCTTGATTTTGAATGTAGCGCGCAACATTCGAACATTTAGCACACTAGATTTAACATATTTAGGGCGCTAGGTTAATCATTTAGCGTGCTAGATTACGTGGGAGGAGATGTTATTCGGCCGCTCCATGCACGTAGTTTCGCGCGCTAGATTTTGAATGTAGCGCAACATTCGAATATTTTGCACGCTAGTTTGACCATATTTAGCATACATTGTTTAGTGCACTAAATTATGAGAGAGAAAATGTTTTTTCTGCCATTTAGGCCGCTACACGCACGTAATCTAGCACGCGAATGATGACTCTAGCGCGCCAAATGTTCAATGTAGGCCAAGTGCGCGAGATTTGAAAATTTAGCACGCTAGATTTAACATATTTAGTGCGCTACATTAATCGCACTAGATTTTGAATGTAGCGTGCAACATTGGAACATTTCCCACGCTAGGTTTAACATATTTCGCGCTCTACATAATCTAGCGCGCTAGATTACGAAGGGGGGAAATATTCATCGGCCATTCGGGCCGCTACACGTACGTAACCTAGCGCGCTAGATTTTGAATGTAGCCCGTAACAATCAAATATTTCGCACGCTAGATTTAACATATTTTAGTGCGCTAGTTTCTGTGGGAGGAAATATTATTCGGCCATTTTGGCCACTACACGCATGTAATCTAGCGCGCTATATTTTGAGTGTATAGTGCCCTACATTCGAACATTTCCCATGCTAGGTTTAACATATTTATCGCGCTAGGATACATGGGAGGAAATGTTATTCGGCCATTCTGGTCGCTACACACGCGTAATCCAGCGCTAGATTTTGAATGTAGCACACTACATTCGGACATTTAGCGCGCTAAATTACGTGCGCGTAGTGGCCCCAGTGGCTTTCCATATGATTCCCAGGCGCTAGCGCGTTTACAAACACCGGGTGTGTCTGGCCTTTATTTTTCAAAATAAAACATTTTTAAACCTGGGTACAGACTGGCATCCGCGTCTCTTTTTTCTCGTCTGGGCATGAGGTCACTTACGTGTAGAAGTACCCCGACATCCACGAGCGTCGGATGTTGCACGCTTTAATTACAATCGTTAGAAGGGATAAAATAGACTTTTCAATGCCGACGTAAAACTTTTTCTTTGATTTTTAATAGTTTTCTTTTTTTTATTTGGGCTTTAAATTAAATAATTTATTTAATATATTAGTTTGTATGTTTTTAACTCTTCATAAACAACCTATATGACTTCTTTTTTTTTTTGGTGAACATAGAAAGGTGCTGTTTTTATAACCATGATGGAACGTTTCGACCAAATACGTCAGGTTAAGAGAAATCGTAAGAAATGTGAAGCCATGTTAGAACTTTCCGACAACCGCCATAAAAACACCAAAATCCTTGATTAATGTGTTGCATATCGGGGGGCGGGGTTTGTGTAACATAGTTTTAATGAACAAATAAAAAAAGGGGGTAGATTTGGGGGAGGAGCTATGACTTAGGATGAGGACAAGGGGGCGTGTCTTCAGTTTCTCCGCCTACTTGTGCGTCCAGTTCCTCATCCAACTGCTCCAGTTCACTTTGGTCCAAAAGCTCAAAATCCTCTTCTTCGGTCGGGACAAGGGTGTCCTCTGGGAACTCCTCGTTGGCGTCCTCGGTGGCCGTGTTGGTAGTGGTGGTGTCGGCGTTTGTTTCCATGGCGCCTGGGAGGGATTCGGTGGGTAGGAACTCGGCCAATGAGGGCTCCTCGCTAGAGCGCAGCAGAGCCGACAGAGTGTTCTGCACCACGGTGGAAATGGCCGTGCTAACTATCTCCTGACTCAAAGCCTCTAACGACCTCTGCGCGCTTTGGGTAACTGCGGCCGCCGCTTCCTCCTGCGCTCCAGCCGGCGGTACCGCGTCCTCGCCAACAGGGGAACGTCCGTGTCCGTTGAAGTGCGTGTTCACAAAGTGCAGCGGCGAGGCCAGATGTTGGATGAGGAGGCTAGCGGGACTCGGAAGCTCCGCCTCCGTCTGCGCTCCCTCCGCCTGCCCCGGACTTCGCAAGGGGAAATGAAGCAGGCTGTGCTCGATGGAGGGGAACTCCTCCACGGAGGGGAACTCCGGGAGGTCGCGTAGATACGGCTCCTCCATCTCGCTGTGTAAACTCTGCTGGTCTAGGTCTACAACAAAGAAAACGAGGTGAGAAGAAAATAAACGCCTCGGAGACGGAGAGGCGGGGACTCACCCTCAGAGAGGTCGGTGAGTTGCGGGGTTGTAGCTCTGGATACGGAGAAGCCTCCACTTTCCAAAATGGACGCCTCTTCATCTGATAACTCTGAGTCTGTGATGGCCATGGCCAGGGCGGTGGTCTTTACGTCCACCTGTCGGTATGGATGAACGATAACAGTATTAATCAAAAACATCTGCAGTAGCCTATAAATTTGCAAATTCTTGTGAATTTTTTTTCCGTTTGACTCTAGCTAGCGGATTCCAAATCTTAGCGCGGTACGCTAGGAGCGGCACGGCACTGGAGACTGTGGATCATGTGGAAGCAATTTGTTAGCGGAGTAGACAAGACGCAGAAGTGGGCATGCGCGAGATGCCCAGAATACTAGTCTGTAAAGGACGGACTGTGGTTTTTAGCGACCACTAGTGGCCAGGAAAAAAAGAACGTTTTATTTATGTAATAATATGATAACTTGAGCCGAAAATCAACGGCATTAAAAATTTAATTCAACTTCTTGTTCTTTTAGACCACGAGTCGCTCCAGACTCTAGCACCCTCTATCTTTAATCCCATGCCATTGCAGCTCATTAATTTTCTCCGAAAATTAGCAACTTTTTTAAAAAAAAACGTCTTAATTACATTTTATGTGAACGGCTGACGTTTGAAAAAATTACTACTAATAATACTTATAATAGTATAAATTTGCGAACTCTTGTGAATTTTTTTTCCGTTTGACTCTAGTTAGCTGATTCCGTAATCCTAGCGCGGTACGCTAGGAGCGGCATGGGGGTTTTTAGTGACCACTAGTGGCCAGAAAAAAAAGAACATTTTATTTATGTAATATTATGTTAACTTTAGCCGAAAATCAAAGGCATTAAAAATTTATTCAACTTCTTGTTCTTTTAGACCACAAGTTGCTCTAGACTCTAGCACCCTCTATCTTTAATTCCAGGCTATTGCAGCTCAATTTTCTCAAAAAATTTGCAACTTTTTTTTAAAAACTTCTTAATTATATTTTTATGTAAATGGCGGAAATTTGGAAAAATACTTTGAGATTCAACGTGAAGAGAAAAACAAAAACCCGTGGCTAATAGGAGCAATTTGTCAGCGCATTTAGCAAGAAAGTGGGGAGAAGTGGGCATGCGCGGGATGCCTCGCTCTCTGCTTCCCTGCTGCACTGAGTGCTGCGAATGTGCGAAATTATTTTAAAATAATATTTGTAAAATACAAATAAATAGATATTTTCTTATATAAGATCAGCTTTCTTTTATTTGGTCTGACATCCCATGCAAAACACGACAATAGTCTGGTGCCGTGCAGATGTTATGACTACTTCCTGTTTACACAGCGCGATGCAAATTGTCCGAATTGCACCTGCCTGGAGGCTCAGCCATGGGTGGGATACTTTTTTTTTTCAACCTCCCCATGTATTAAGATTGAATTGAGATGGTCAGATATGAACAGGCTGACTAATCAGTTGGCTGACCAGAGGGTTAAGTCACAAAAATTGAAGTAAAAAAATTTTTTAAAAAATCTTACGTGACTTCTTATGCGCAGTTATCACGTAAACTTTCATTTTTATTCGTACAGTTTGTGATAAGGCACAACTTGCCGTCAGCTTATTTTTATTAAGTGTCAAAACGGTAATACTTTATCTCGAAGGTGCCCAACTGGTCGATTGCGATCTACTGGTCAACCACGATCTACTGGTCGACCGCAACCTATTGGTTGACCACAATCTACTGGTCTATCGCAATCTACTGGTAGCCCGCGGACTGATTCCAAGTCGACCGCCAGGTGTTTATGGAAAAAAACTGAAATGACGTCAGTGTTGTCAACTTAGCGACTTTGTAGCAGCATTTAGTGAGTATTCAAACCCTGTAGTCGCTAAATTTTAGCTTCAATCTAGCGTCTTTTTCTAATTTTATTGGATTTTTTTGGAGTCTGTGACGTGAAAGCACGTTGTTAAGCCTGATCTCAATGAGCAGCGCCTGTTGCTATCGTGACCCCTCCCCTCGCAAAGCTCTGTGTACGAACGCATAATGTCAGTGTGTGGGTTAGAGAGAGAAAAAAAACGCAAATTTGTCTGTGTGTGTTTGAGAGAAGGTGTGTTTGTGATGTCTAATAGTTGTGTAACAACAACAAACAAAACCATCTCCAGAACCTCCATTTTGAATGCATGCTAGATCCATCGCGCGTATATGGCTCGTTTTTATTTTGATTTCATTTCTTATGAGTGCTTTCTTACCGTAGGGGCGAAACAAGTCAACTCCTCCTCCGCCTCACTTTCACTCTCCGTTTCAGCTCGTGGCTCGTCCCCTTCTTCCACTTCCTTTTTCACCTCTGTAAAAAAAAACAAACACACAACGTCAACAAACTGTACGTACGACATACGGGAACCAGGAGAATAAAACAAATGGAAAAATGAGGTTTTAGGGAGAAGAGATAAAGAAGGTAGAAGATTTTAAGTACTTAGGATCAACAGTCCAGAGCAATGGAGAGTGTGGAAAAGAGGTGAAGAAGCGTGTGCAGAGAGGCTGGACTGAGTGGAGAAAAGTATCAGGTGTGATGTGTGATAGAAGAGTTTTGGTTAAATGAAAGGGAAAGTGTACAAAACCGTGGTGAGACCGGCCATACTGATTGGTCTAGAACAGGATTGGGCAAACTTTTTGGTTCGCGGGTCACATTGAGTTCTAACATTTGACCAGTGGGCCGGAACAGGAGCAGATAGATGGCATGCTTTGGTAACCGCTAGATTAGACCGATAGAATGGAATGCTAGATTTTAATCAAGCACTAAATGTTACATCAAGAGCGTTAAATTTGAAATCTAGCGGCGCTAAGTCTGAAATCTAGTGCGCTAGCGCTTAAAAACGTGCATTAGCGGCGCTAGATTTGAAATCTAAGCGCTTGATGTAATATTTAGCTTGTTTTAACATCTAACACGCTTGTTTACGTGCGTGTATTGGGCCCTGATTGCTTTCCATATTATAGAGTGCGCCATCTAGTGAGGAAGCATCAGAATTGCAGGGGAAATAAAGCATTAACAAGGTTGATTTATCTAATTTTTTCAAGTTCGGGGGGCCGGATTAAAACGTTTAAAGGGCCGCAAGTGGTCCGTGGGCCGTACTTTGCCCATGCCTGGTCTAGGATGCCGGATTTGGAACCACCAGGAAAGAGGACTAGAGGAAGACCAAAGAGGAGGTTCATGCTGTGGCGCCCCCTGAAGGGAAATCCCGAAAGAAGAAGAAGAAGACTACTAGCGGGGAACCAGATACATAGAAAATAAATTTTTAAAAAACTGAGTGACTCACTTCTCTTGTCGTGTTTATGGTGTTCCGTTTCGCCCTTCATACTGTAATCCAGTTTCATCAGGATAGGCTCCAAGCCAGTGTACATCCTCTGGATGAGCTCATGATACACAACCAAAGGCCAAAGCAGCACACTTAGGGCTGAAAAAAATATTTTAAAAAATTAGCATCCTTTAAATATAGACGGTACTGACTAACTATAGTAGTTATGACTCACCTATAATGTATGAGATCATAATTCCTGGTACGTAATGGCCGACCACGGCGAGCACAAAACAGCCGCTGCACATCATAACACAAAACTGCAAAAAAAAAGTCGGGATTTTTAAAATTCTTATTATAACGCTTACATTTTACATGCAAATGAAACCCTATGCGCACCTTGCCATGGTTTTGCCGTTTGTACTGCAGCATCTCCTGCAGGTAGAGGCAGCAGGTCAGGTAGCTCTCCGCGAGGTGGTGGCTCAGCTCAGGAATGCTAAGCAGACGCTGTTCGGAACTCATCCGCTCGCTAGCACAATGCGGGAAAAACAATTAGCGAAAAAAATTGCTGCCAGAAGCGTTTAAAGTCACGTCAAGGTGTGGTTCGTAATTACTGATGTTAACAAAAGGTTACTTAAGGAAAGATTGCGAAAAATTTTAGGCATTCAAGACTTGTTTGAAATATGCGAGCTTTAGAAAAATATTTATAAACAACTGAAAATATTTTTGTTTTTTCCTAAAAGTAAAAAAATCGCTTTGTTTTTCACTCCCTTCTTCTTTGTTGGTACTTGATTTATTTCTAGCGCAATTAGTGCCAACGGAGGACATTCATAGAAATCGCAGGTGAAAAAAAACAACAACCAAAAAAACTACGAAACGCAAATCAAACATGTTTGACACGTCGTAAGATTTGAAAAAAATTTACACAATTTTGCAGAATTTGGTTGATTTAGCCTAAATTGGTTTGATCGCAATTTTACAGCTAGCTAAATTCCGAAAACCGCTAGAATTTTGTTTTCGGATTATATCCCAAAACTGTAACACGAACAGAGACGATTACCATTCTGAAATATTTATTCTTGCGTACAAAAAATGGGACGAAATATGAAACCCTTCCTTTAGATCTGTCGTGGGCGCTAACATCGCAAGTTACGCGGATACGGAATAGCATCTTTAAAGCCCAAAATAGCTCCGCCTTTAAGTAATTGTGGTCATTTTACCAGCGTCCGCGACAAAAAGAGGACCATAAAAGATTTGAATTTCTAGTTCCGTATTTAGCAGAACAAGCTAACGGAACTAGCTAGCGGAAGACCGCTAACGTAGGGTAACGATCAAGGTCTAAGGACTTGAATGAGATCCATTTTAACCCCACAGTTTGCCAAAAATGCGCCAAAAATCGTACTTTCATGGTGCTGACCCAACAAGTGCCACCACAAATAGTAAACAGGAAGTCAATAGGGTCACCCCAACAGAACCCAGAGTGATCAACGTGGGTACAGGTTTGCGCCAACGCGAATATCAACATAACTACCACGCCCTAATGTTTATACTTTTTCGGGATACGGTTTGTACATATTTTTCGGGATACAATATCATCGCATCAATCCAAAATGATGTTTTTAACGGAAATATTCACATTAACGAAGTCTCTACTTAGAATTTTCGCAACTTTCGTGGAACAAATACACACGTTACACACGCGGACACACCTTTGTACAGGCGGAGCTTCCACAGGTTGCACTGCAAAAAAAAAACATCAAAAATTAATTGTAAAATATCAACTAAGAAGGAACCAAACCAAGATGGCCGCATTCTAAATCTACCTGCAAGCGCCATGACCGTCAATTTGACCAATTATGTAATTATTTGTGTTTTGCGTTGAAAACTTTTAAACAACTCAATTTTAAAGTAATAATAATGATAAAATGTTAAATATTTTTAAAACTTAGAATAAAAAAATAAACACCAACGTAAAATCATCTAATTTGTCAATAGCCTACTTTTTCCCCCGAATTTTGTGCTGCTGCTTCAAAAATGTCCCCGTTAAAAATTAGCTATAGGCTATATTCCGATATGTTAACCAGAACTTTCAATAGTTATCTACAAAACATGGCTGACTTTATTCGGATAATAATTTTCTTACTTTCTTGATGGTATTTTTTTAATAATATCTCAAACTTTCTAAAATGTTTCCGAAATGGCGTCAGAGTCCTCCTTGTCTCTCTCCACAAATAAAAACACATACACACACGTGTGGCAATGAGTCAATATGCACATTGCCATAGCAGCCATGTGGTTGCTATGACAGCGCTTCCTCCCAGCTGCTGTGGGGTGCAGCAAGTTAGCGGAGATAAAATGCTTTTAAATTGCGAAATATTCATTTTTAATCCAAAAAAATACACGATAAAATAGAAAACATGTTTATATTAAAAGCCATAAAAGTCCCGCCTCCTTGGCTGTGTTTTATTTATTCTAATTAGCATATTAAAGTGACAGGGAGTCAAATTGACGGCTTGGTCCTAGTGTTAAAAAGTTATACCACAAAAAGTGGTATGATAAGATGGCATGGCCAGCTCACCAGTAACGGTGGGTAAACGGGTTTTCCAGCTTCCCAGTAAGATGAATCCCAGCAGGGTGATACTCAGTATGAATATAGGTCGCAGAGAGGTGGATGAAAAAAGCCTTGGGAAAGAAAAACATTAGAAATTAGTTACAATTTTATTAGGCTAGCGTTGTTTTGAACTTAAAAACAATCAAAATAAGAAGTTTGGAGTTAATAAACAGACTTAAAGGTTCTTTACGCGCAAAAAATGACTTAAAACGCCTTTTAAAGCTACAGTACCAAAAAATTTGACACATTAGTCTTGTGCTTCATGTTGTTTATTGTTTTGACTTAAAACAAATCAACACAACATTCGCGTGTTGATTCGTTTAACCTAGCCAAATGCTAGGTTAGCATTACGCGAAAGACGTGGGATTAGTTAACTTATCTTGACATTCATTCGTAATAATCAAGCTTAACATGATCCAGCGCGGGGTTAATGTTGGATTTTTAAAGTAAAACTACCAGAAGAGCGTGTTTAGCGTCAAAGCGACGGTGATGCTGTAAAGCGGCCTTTCCCAGACTAGCAGCCTCTGGATCCAAAGCAGAAGGTTTTCGTATTGACACAACCAAGCCTGAACAGAGTCCTGTAAACGCTCTAATTCCGGGTTTCCATCCGCGGCAGCAGCGGCGGGAAATAGTTCCTCCAGTCCGACGGAAGAGGAGCTAACTGAGGGGCGTCTTCTGGCCTCCTCTCCGCTCGCCATGTTTCCTCCACTTTGTTATGTTGTTTTGGAGATCACGGGGTGGAAAAGATCGCGAGAAGTTCCATATGGTTAGCTAGGGAAGCGTTTCCGGTTTTGGTTTTCAAAATAAGAGCATTGATTATGAATATTAGGAAAATATTTGATATAAATTATTAAATTAATAGAATTTTATTATTAATAATTGATTTAATTTGAGGTGGTGGGGTTATACAGGGGCGGATCCAAGGAGGGGGCGTGGAGGCGCAGCCCCCCCCCATCTTTTGGTCCAGAAAAAAAATAAAGTGTTCTTACTACTTTAATTATTATAAATTTTGGGTAAAAATATGCACCAAAATGCAGAAAAATTACTCTTATTTTTCAAAATGTTTTGGGGGGGGATTGCACCCAGAAGCCCCTCCTATGACTTTACGCCCCCCTTTAGAAAACCATGGATTCGCCCCTGGTATCCTGTTCCGTAACCTCAGGATTGGATCTTTGTTCTTTGTAGATGATGGGGTCCTGTGGGCTTCGTCGGGGAATCAGCGCCTCCAAATCCGAGACCATGGTCCTCACCTGGAAAATGGTGGAACGACTCCTGGGGGTCAGGGACAAGGCCCTACTTCAGGCGGATGAGTCTAAAAATCTCGGGGTCCTGTTCATGAGTGGGAAAGGATGAAGCTGCAGATCAACATACGATTCGGTGTGGCGTCCGCAACAATAACGACGCTGCATCAATTTGTCGCAATAAAGAAAGAGCTGAGCCGAAAAGCAAAGCTGTCAATTCACCAGTTGCTCTACTATCTACTCTCACCTATGGTCACCAGCTGTGGGGGGTAACCGAAATAACAAGATCACGGATACAAGCGGCTGAAATGAGCTTCCTCTGCAGGGCGGCTGGGCTCTCACTCAGATAAGCGTAACGGTAGGCTTCGGACCTTCTGGAAAGACTACGTCTCAGCATTTCGGATTTCTTCCCACTCGTCGAAAACATTGATGTTATGTTGATCGTGGCCATCGTGAAATTCCGACTAGTACTGTGTTTGGATGGTTGTGTCTATCAATTGACTTGCAACCTGTTTGGGGTGTACCCCGCCTTTTGCATGTAATAATTCTGGATAGGCTCCAGCGGCCGGCGTAAGTCTGACAGGCATAAACGGTTTAAAAGAAGACGAACTGAAGTTGTTTCTGAAATATTACTTTTTGCGTGTTTTTAGTGGCGAAACAACGTAAAAAATGGTTATTTAATAGGCATAACTAGGTTAATTCGGAAACCTAACTTGGACTGGAGCAGCTCTGGCCTTCCTGGTCACGTCTTCTCTTCTAGGGCTTTTTTTTTAATCTAGGGTTTATTTTTCGACTAGTTAGGGTAACTAGTCGGAAAAAGTTAGGCTAAGTAGCCTAACTACGATAATTAACTAGGCTAAAAAACAAGCTTATTAAAAATACAATGAAATTGAAAAATAGGCCTAGTTACGTACGTTAACTAGGCCTGAGTGAGAGCCCAGCCATCCTGCAGAAGAAGTTCATTTCGGCCGCTTGTATCTGCGATCTCATTCTTTCGGTAGGCCTAGTTAACTAGGCCTAGGCTAACTAACCTGTCTAGGCTAGTTAGGTTTTCGTCACAATAAATAACCCCGATTTACTGTAACCATAGCAATACCATCGTAATATATCATTTTAATACATTAAGAAAAAATTAAGACATAAAAATGGCGCGTAATCATTTCCCCGCCAAAATTAATCAACTAAACTTCGCTTTTAAAGTCCAAACATACTTTTTTTTTACTAACAATAAAATTTGAGTAAAATATAACAACAATTTTACCATTAAATGCATTATTAAATGTTATTCATGATTTCCCGCCTTTTGTAAAAAAAATAAAAATAAAAAGATTTATTTTGAAGGAAATATCTACTTCCTGTTTTCGTCATAACGTATTTTTTCATTTTGATTTCGCAATAAAAAGAGGCACAGATGGTTAGATGGATAATATGACCGTCATAGATAAGAAAAAAAAAGATCACGTCATTTCTTGTTTAACGTAAGCAGCGTTACGCTGGCAGCGTAGCACCACGCGGTTCCAGCGTCCAGGATAGAAATGTTACATAAACAAGAACACATAAAAGTTTTGAAAATATATTTTTATTAACAATAATATACATTTTTTATACATAAAACACAATTAAAACAATTATTTAATAAAAAGTTATTTAATTTATTATTTTGGAAAACATTTAAATGTAAACAGGATCAAAAGAAAGTTATATTTCTTTTTTTTACGTCTTGTTATGTTCATTTCTGAAAAAAAAATCACATTTGAAAATTTGATTAATAAAAGATGAGATCTTATAAATAAGGGGGCGGGATTACAAAAAATAATGTTTCTCAAAAATATCTCAATATTTATGTTAACAAAAAAGTTTTATGATTTTAACTTACCCGTCGTGAAAAATCGCAATAACTCCAGTCAGCTAGCGTACAAAGAAGAAGAAAACATCTGTTCTATGTCGTCACGATAAAAGGGCGTCAATCCCTGCAGGGGTTAAAACCATGGCCTGCAGCAAGTCCGACAAAGAGATGATCCCTTTTACGACGTCAGCCTTGTCCACCAGGACCAGCCGATGGACCTGGGTACGAAAAAAAAAGAACAATCTTTTTACCCTGAATGGATGCAGACTTAAGTGCGAAGCAGCAAGAAGGTCAGGGATTCGAGTCCTGGGTCTGACAAGACTCTGTGTGGAGTTTGCATGTTCTCCTCATAACTGCGTAGGTTTTCGGCCACTCTCCGAAAACACGCATATAAGGTCGATTAGTTGCTACGGAAATCGCCCCCAGGAATGAATGTGTATGTACGGCCCTGCAAAAGCCTGGCGACCTGTTCAGGATGTACCCTGCCTCTCGTCTGATATCGGCCAGGAAAGGGTCGCCATCCCCCGTAGTCCTGTTAGGGAACAGTGGTTCAGAAAAATCGTAAGGTGCAACCAAACACTTGCCTCAGCTTTGACGATCCGATCAATGATATTTTCCAGAGTTTCATCGGGATGACATTTCACCACCCCCTCGAAAGGACACGTCCGCATCCGAACGGCCTCCTCCATCGTTATGTCCAGATTGTTGTAGGTCTTCTGGGCTGCGAGATTCTGCCGAATATTTGCGAGTTTTCACTAAAAATTGCTCATTTTCTGCAGAAATCAAGTTTAAAATACTTACAATGACGTCAAATCTGGAGTAGAGCGCTAACACTTTGCCTGAAACAAAATGGTCGAGAGATAGATGAAAAATTCGGAAAAATCCAATCATACACTTTTTTCTAACTTATTTTCACGTGAAGATTTGAATCCCTGCAACGTGTTTCACACCTACGCTTAAACGTGTGTAACAACCAAATGTGCGAACAACTGTAAGCTAGCAAATGGCTACGGATGGTGTAAACATATGACCTAATCACCAGGGGGCGCATTTCTTAAAAACTGTTAGGCTAGTTGGGCAAACTAGCCTAACAAGGCTAGTTAACTAGGCTAGAAATTATGCTAAAAAAAAAAAAGTATCGGCAAGTTGAAAATACAATGAATGTAAAAATTATGCTAACTAGTCTAACTAGGCTAGTCAGCTAGGCTAGTTAGGCCTATTAGCCTAACTAGGCCTAGGGCTAGTAAGGCTCGTAACTAGTTAGGCTAGTCTAACTAGCTTAACTTGGCTAGGCTAGTTAGCTAGCCTAACTAGGCTAACTAGGTTAGCCTAACTAGGCTAACTAGGCCTAGTTAGGCTAGCTAACTAGGCTAGTTAGCCTAGCGAGGCTAACTAGCGTAGCTAACTAGTTAGCCTAGCTAGGCTAATTAGGCTAACTGGTTAGCCTAGCTAGGCTAACTAGTTTGCTAGGCGATTATACGGGACCGGGTCGCTGGGGCAACAGCCTCAGACAAGAACAACGTGTACCGGGGGGCATCCTGACCAGACGAGGGCATCAGACCGAACCACCCCATCTGGCTTCTCTCGACCTGGAGGAGGAGCGGCTCGACACTGAGCTCCTCCAGATGGCTGAACTCAGCCTCTTTCTGAGTGAGAGCCCAGACACCCTGTGGAGGAAGCTCATTTCGGCCGCTTGTATCCGCGATCTCATCTTTTCCACAGATGACCATATTCCACAAAATCGTTGAATACAAAAGTCTTTACCTTGTTCATCAACAACAGGAAGTGCAGAAACTCGCCTCTCGACGAAAATCGAGAGTGCCTCGTATAGCGTCGCCGTTTGCTTTACAGTGGCTATGTTACGGAAAGTCCCAAACCCCAAATGGCAAATCTGTTCCTGCAAGTACGCAGGTCTGTAAAGCTTTTCAAGCTGAAAATAAACCAAAAGAGACCGAATTAATAAAAGAAAATTACACGTAAGAAAAGGTTCGGAAATGACGAAGCTTCCTCACGAATAAATAGAGGAACTTGAGAATGCGTTTATGGGTGAGGATGTGTAGGATATTTCCCGACTCTGGGTCGATGACCGGTAACCTGTGGATTTTGTGTCTGAGTAAGGAATAGATGGCGTCGAAGAGGCTAGCGGGAGAAAAACGAAAACTATTTGATTGGTTTCAAAGGCGACCGGGAATTCCGATCAAATTTTGCTAGCCTTACCTGTCATGAGGAGAGATACTTATTAGGAATCGACTGGAATTCTGTAAGTAGATTTCTAAAGAGAAGATCAGAAAGACTTCAGGAGGAAGTCAACGAGATGTGTCGCAGAAAAAAAAGACGTTTTTTAAATGTCGTGGTTATTTACTTCGATCGGATTCACCTCTCCATGTCTCAATCCTGTGACTCTCCAACCCGTACATTTGTACCTTTGGTAGCAAGAAAGAAAAACAGGCGTTGAGCATGAATAAACACCTTGCCCTGTAAATTTGTGACCTTGACTTTGTTTGCATGACCTTGAAAGCCTAATCAGTTCATCTATAGTAGGTAAAAGTTGCCGTAAACAGTTTTTACAAAAATACCATCACTAGTTTTGAGAGATACCACGTTTACGAGAATTTACTGAACTTTTATGTCCTTAATCTTTGGTAACATGACTAAAAAAATAGTTCACCTATAGTTAGTACTGAGTAAATGTGGGCAGTTTAATTTAAGTTCCTCCAGTGTTACAGGCAGGGAATTAAAAAGTTACAAATTGATACAAACGTTCCATTCAGTCGTGTTCCGCTTATCCGGGGCCGGGTCGAGGGGGCAACACTCTCAGACTGAATGCCCAGGCTTCTCTCACCCCCCGGCCTAATCCTCCAGCTCACCCGGAAGGATCCCGAGTCGTTCCCCAGCTAGCTGTGAGACATAGTCTCTCCAGTAGGTCCGGGGTCTGCCCCTTGGTCTCCTCCCGGTAGGACGTGCCCAAAACACCTCACTAGCGAGGTGCTCGGAGTGCATCCTGACCAGATGCCCGAACCACTCCATCTGGCTTCTCTCGACCTGGAGGAGGAGCGGCTCGACACCAAGCTCCTCCCGGATGGCTGAACTCCTCACCCTATTTCTGAGTGAGAGCCCAGCCACACTGCGGAGGAAGCTCATTTCGGCCGCTTGTATCCACGATCTCATTTTTTCGGTCACCATAGGTGAAAATCGGAACGTAGATCGACTTGTAAATCTAGAGCTTTGCTTTTCGGCTCAGGTTTTTCTTCACCACGACGGACCGATGAAGCGTCCTAGTCATTGCTGACGCCGCACCAATCTGCCGGCGTCAGCAATCCCTCACTTGTGAACAAAACCCCGAGATATTTAACTCCTCCACTTGGGGCAGGACTGTCCTTGACCAGCAGGGGGCATTCCACCCTTTTCCGGACAAGGACCTACTGCTACTCGCGGCTTTAAAAATTTGCTTAGTTTGTACGGAAGTAAATAAAAAGGTAGAACACTCACCAAGGGCGACTTATAATAGCAATGAAGGATGTTGATGAAGTCAGTAATGGTCAGCATTCCTATTAAAAGAGTTCAGTTTATCGTCATTACCGACGAGTATTTATTTTACAACATTCGCGTCTTACCGACATATTTCTGCAAATGACCGTCCCATAAAAGCGCAGCTCTCAAGCCATTTGCAACCAGCGCAAAAAATGCTTTTTTTACCTGATAATGATAAATCAAATCGTTAAAAAAAACACTCTTTATTTTCTATTTTCATTATATAAGTCGTTATCTTACTTGTAACGTTGTATCAAAAATAACCACCTTGCAGCTCGTTGGAATGGCGTCATAGCAACTGTGAGTCTTCATAAAATTCAAGTAGACGGTCGAATCAACGCCTAAAAAAAATGGCAGCCAATAAATATAATGCTAGAAAAGTAGTTTAAGCTAGTAAAGATACTAATTACCAGTGGTGGATGAAGTACTCACTTTTTGTACTTAAGTAAAAATACAGATAATTAGGCAAAAAAAAAATACTTAAGTAAAAGTACCAATAAAAAAATCTACTTAAGTAAAAGTACAAAAGTAATTGGTGTAAATTTGACTTTTTATGTAAAAAGTAAAAGTATTCGACCATAATTCAAATGTCATTTTTTGTGCTTTAGGGTCACAAATAAATACTCTGCAGGGGCGTGACCCCTCCCCGGCCTCTCCCGCCTCTTTTGGTCCGCAAAAAAAAAAAGAAGGAAAGGGGACAAGTCAAGCTATTCCCTAGCAGGGCCAGCAAATGGGCACCAAAAATGGAGGAAAATGACACTTATTTTTTAAAATGTTCGGGGGGGGAAGAGAGGTGGGAGACCCCGAGTCACCCTAAATTGGCTTATTCAATGACCTCATGTCCCTGCCCCCACATCTTCAAAATCCTAGAACCGCCCCTGCTCTTGCCGCTGAATGAATGCGGAAAATGTTAACTCTCGACTCCGATTATTCCTCAATTCATTACTTCTTCTCCCGATCAACTGCCCCCTTTTGATTTTGGCGATGTGGCTTCAAGATGCGCTTAAAAAAAACTTTATATTTTTTAAATTCCTTAACAAAAATGTAACGAAAAATGTAAAACACACTTTTAAAAAGTAGCGAAGTAAAAGTACAGATATTTGCTCTAAAAATGTAGTGAAGTAAAAGTACCGGTCTTAAATTTTACTTAAGTACAGACACACAATTTTTTTTACTTAAGTACAGTAACGAAGTACATTTACTTCGTTACGTTCCATCACTGCTAATTACGGATTTGATTCTGTTTTTAAATGGGTAGCCGAGAACTGTGGACTGTAGACGTATAGTACCTTCATCCTGTACTTCCTTGTTTTCCTTTGGGCACCTACAACATACCAAACATACTTTCACTTTGACAAGTTCAAATTTTTTTATTTGCTTTGAAAGAATATTTCCCGAGATGAGATTGTACCTGTAAAAATGGTTCCATAATTCCATGGGAAAAGTGTTTTCAGAGCAGCCGACTCTTGTGACCGGTTGGTTACCCTTTCCAAGGAAGCAGTCGGGTCTATATTAGGACTTATGAAGTGGTATGTCTGGAAAGGGGAGGGGTCAAAAAAAAGCTGGCAACAACTCAAACAAGGAGGGAACTTTGTGTTCTACCTAAACAAGACCTCTTGTTTGATGTCGTTTTCAAATAAGCACAGCCGATGATTGTATTTACATAAAAAACATGAAAAGCTTGTTTGGATTGTTCTTATTTTCAAAAAAAAAAGAAGAAACAAGTTGAAAATGAAAAGCTTTTTATTATTTTTAGGTTTTTACATCTTTTTTTCTTTTACAGCATGTATAAAATTATATATTTTTATTTATATATAGGCTTTTTTTGCTGCAAAATGTATCAAATTCAAATCTTTCGAGTTATTTAATAGTTAACCCGCGTTAAAACGGGATGCGCGGTAACACTAGCTTGTACTGAAAGTGCAAAAATGGGCTGAAAAAAAAAAAAAAAAGAACAATAAATGTAGCTTTTAATGAGTTAAACAAACCGGAACCCCAAGAAATTTGGCTTCTAGTTCCGTAAGAACTGAACGCGTCTAGCAAACAAGTTTAGAAATTAAAGTGTACGAACTCAGTGCACAATGAAAACTAAAAAAAAAAAAAAAAGCCCTTTACCTCCTCAGATGTTCAATTTTTTATCTATATTTGAAAAAAAATAGCCATTTTTTTTAGGGTGCTTTCAAAGTAAAAAGGAGTGTGACCTCCCGGGTTGAATTTCCGAAGCGTATTTTCCGATGTTTCTGACCGGGCATGAGATGAGCTTATTGACGCACCAAGGACGGCAGGGTTGGAGCAGGACAGGAGGGGGAACTTCTGATTTGAAATTCGGAATAGACCCTTCATTACCGCGGAGACCAAAATTAGACAGCAACGAGAATTGTTGGCGGTTGTCGCTAGAAACGCTTTCGAACATGGCAGTGGTGTTACCGAGCTTGCACTGAATGTAAGCGGTAGAGAACGAACCCCCGGAACAAGATGGAGCGTTTTTAACCATTTGACCGTCAAAGGAACCCTGGACACAAAAAATGGATGTTTGCGAAGTCGAAGGTGGACTTAGTTCGTAAGGTGCAGCAGTGAAGGGGTTCAGACTTTTGTTAGCTAGGACTAAACAAGGGCGCTGGCGAGGTGGAGTTTCTGGGGTTAGGTCAGGTGTCTGGATGTGCGTCGAGGTGATTTCATCAGACGGCGACACGAGGGATTGATCGCTTCGGCAGAGACTGAGCTGGTGCAGGACGGCGCTGGTGGCGATGAGACCAGCCACGCTGGTCAGGTAAACCAGGCCTAGCATACAGGAAACCTAAAAAATATGATCAGTTAGATACGAAAAAAGAATGAAATGCGACATTTAGACCCCTCGAGAGTGTAAAGTACCTTGGTAAAGTGCTGATAGAAGGCTGTCAGTGCGTGACTCAACGTGTACTGGTCCAGCAACACAGACAAGTCGGTGTAGGTGAACCAGCCGCGTTTCATTCCCTGCCGTATGGCAATGCTGAAAGCAAAAAATTTGGTTATTCATAGTTGATGGTACTTTTTACTTCTACTACCGTATTTTTTGGGTTATAAGTCACAATTTTTTTTCATGGTTTAGCCATGGGTGTGACTTGTACTCCGGACTTATACTTCCCTCTTCATTTTATGCATTTTTTGCAGGTGCGACTTATACTCAGGTGCGACTTATATTCCGAAAAATATATTTTTGTATATTTTCTTGCAGGTATCAGCCCTTCTCCTTTTAACATTAATCACTAACATTTAAATTTGTTTTGTTACGTTGAAAAAAGGATATATTTCTTCGAGTTTAACGCATTCTCGTAGATAACATCGAGTTGCCTTTTACGCGGTAACCGAATAAAAATGTTAAACGCACCCCTTAGCGTAATGAGTCATACAAGCATGTCACCACAGACCTTGTTTACAAGCCACACCCACACTTTTAAGTTTGCTTTAGGTAGAAAATTTTGCAAAAAACTGAGTGTCCACCTCAGAAATGATTCGTTCTAACGAGTTATTTAATAAGTATATTAAGTACTTTCTGATAACGAACCTGCTTTCTAGTTGGCTTAGCGTATCAAAGAAGTCCTTCGGCTCCGTGAAAAGGCTCCAGTCCTACAAAATAAAAACACAACGTGCCGTTAGACGCAGTCACATGCGTTGACCCCACATTCACATCCGCGTACACTTACGATGGCGTTCAAAAAGTTCATCTCCAGCATATTGACAGTCTGCACATCCAGTTTTCCCGCTGCTCCCCATTCGTCGTTGAACACTTCTTCTTCCTCGCCTTCGTCATACAGATACTTGCTGGCAACCATCTTAAAAAAAAAACTACGACGGTTAGCGAAAATGGCGAGATAGCAAAGATTGCATAACAGTTCCTTTGTGTCAACAGTGGCGTGCATAGATTAGACACCGGGTGGTGCTAGAGCGCCTTCTTGTCTGAATTGGAGTGCCCTTGTTCTATTTTTAGTAGGGTAACCAAAGAAAACAATACCACCAAGAAATTTAAGGGCGGTGTAATCAGCTAATAAAAACGAGAAAAACTAGAGCTAGCGACATGTTTGTTAGCTTCACCGAATTAGTGACACTAATTAAGTAAGTCAATTTTGCTAGTAGGCCATTGGATAAACAAGTTTCAAAGTGTAAACGAGGGTGCCTGACCGGTCGACCGCGGTCTACCGGTAGATCGCGGATTGGTCTCAAGTCGACCGGGAGAAAAAAAAAATTATGACTTTTTTTAATGACAGAATGTCAGTGTTGCCAATTTAGCGACTTTTAACGCTAAATTTAGCGACAATTCAGCCGCTCAAAAAAGCTACTAGCGCCTTTCTTGTGTTAAAGCACGCTTTCACCCACGTGACTAAAATCCAGAAGTCGGCCAGGATCCGGATGAAACTATCAAAGCAATATTTTTTTTTTGATTGGTGGAGAAGATCTGTATACAATTCTAAATCATTTATTTTCAAACAATCGCGATTTGATGCCTGTAATCAGACGTGTCAAGTAGCGAAGTAGAACTACTTCGTTACTTTACTCAAGTAGAAAATCTCGTTATCTTTACTTTAACAAAGTAATTTTTTTGTCTACTTTTTACTTTTACTCACTACTTTTTTAAGCAATTATCTGTACTTTTACTTCATTATTTTTATAAAAAGTAGTCGCTACTTTCGCCATTTTCTCACCGTTAAATATAAAGAAAAAAGTCATTAAAAACCAATCCGGATCAATCGCGCCATTTGATTTGAATGTGGTTGGATGAAGAGAGCTAACACGATCTCAATACGACTTCCTCTTGCTTCATCACTTCAACACGTGACACACAGCACGCGCGCGCGCATGCATGCACACACACATACACCCTCGCCCGCTGCTGTGTTCCAGGTGTCACGCAGGCTGTATGTGGCAACCCAACCTTAGCAACTTGTGAAAGACTATTCAGTATTTCCTCAAAGAACTTTGAAAACTACCTGCCTTAAAAAAGCCTTTTGGTAATTTTTTTTTACATTGAGTGTGTTTGTGTTTTTTATTTTTTATTCTTTCATTGAGTGTGTTTGTGTTTTTTGTTTTTTTTTTTAACATTGAGTGTGTTTGTGTCTGCTGAAGTTGGTTAAATTAGGTGATGCAGAGTGAAGCTTGGTAGCTGAAGGGACGTTACATAATGCCCTGCTTATGATAATACATTTGATTGTGTTCATTAATCGATTTCCAATAAAGATTATTAAGAAATAAATGTTTCTGATTCATAAAGTTTAACACCAAAACACTTTCATTTATTATCATATTTTCTGCTCCTTAAAGCATGTGATAATAGTTAAAAAATATGTTCATACGCTTTTGTTAACAATATTCCTTTTTTTCTGAAAATTACTTTTACTTTTTTTTACTTTAAGTAGTTTTAAAAATAGGTTACTTTTTACTTTTACTTAAGTAGAAAACTTGAGTTGATACTTCTACTTTTACTAAAGAAGTTTTTTAACTCGGTATTTATACTTCTACTTGAGTAGAAAATGTTGGTACTTTTGGCACCTCTGCCTGCAATTCACCCCGAATTTCTACTCAGCTGCAGATTTGAAGGCTCATATGACGGCACCGGTAGATCGCAAGAGGTTTGCGACTTGAAAAGTAGATCTTGAGACAAGAAAGGTTGGGGACCCCTGGCATAATATTTCCCGCCATGGAGAAAAAATATGGTGGATATTTTTCAATATTTGGGCGAAAATATTTTTTGTCGCCCCAAAATATTTTTGAACACAATTGTGTGTCAAACAATATTATGACCAATTAACTTTAAATACGTACCATTGAGATCAAGAAAAGGTCAGAAGAGGAGATTTTTTGTAGGTATTCTGGGTTTCGGTGTCGGAGTCGTTTGATGTAAACCAAAGCTAGCATCATCGCGCACGGCGAGATGCAAGCCTCCCTGAAAAATAAAAAACAAAATGTGTTTGTTTATATGAATACATAAAAACATGAGTAAGATTTTGAGTTGCGTTAAAATTTAAGGTAAGTAAAAATGATTGCGATCTTTCCCCGTCTTTAGGGCTATGAGAAAGTTGCTGAAAGAGTTTTTTTTAAGTACAGCAAGAAGGTCACGGTTCGAATCCCAGACTGAGCGTGGGGCTTGAAATACAAATTTTTCTGTGTGGAGTTTGCATGTTCTCCCTGCGTATTTGTGGTTTTTTTTCCTCCCACTCTCCAAAAACATGCATGTTCGTTAGTTGGCCACTGGAATATTGCCCCTAAGAATGAGCGTGTCCGTGGATGGGTGGCTGTAAATGTGTGGCCCCCGCAACAGACTGGCAAACTGTTCAGGGGGTATCCCGCCTCTTGCGTGAAATCAGCGGAGATGGGCTCCAGCACCCGTCACAACTCAATCAGCGTTCAAGAAAAATTTCGAAGGTGGACTTTCAGAAAGTTTTGTTTAAGTTTCAGAAAGAGAATTTTTCATTCCGTTCCGATGTCTTCCACGTATCTAAAGGTTAGGTCGCGGGATCCACGACCAAGACGGCCGCATCCTCTGGTTCACTCGGGAGAATCCCGAAGTGTTCCCTGTCCAGCTGTGAGACATAGTCTCTCCAATCCTCCGTGCCTCTAGGTCTCCTCCTGGTGGGACTTGTCCGAAACACCGCTCGGAGGGCATCATAACAAAAGGCCCAAACCACCCTATCTGGCTTCTCTCGACCCGGAGGAGGAGCAACTAGACACGGAGTTCCTCCCGAATGGCAGAGCTCCTCATTCGATTTCTGAGTGAGAGCCCAGCCACCCTGCGGAGGAAGCTCATTTTGGCCGCTTGTATTCGTGATCTCATTCTTTCGGTCACCACCTACAGCTGGTTACCATGGTGAGGGTAGGAACGTAGAACGTAAATTGCGAGCTTTGCTTTTCGGCTCAGCTCTTTCTTACCAAGACGGACCGATGCAGCGTCCTAGTTATTGTTGACGCTGCACCGATCCGCCTGTCGATCTCCGGCTCCATCCTTCCCGCACTCGTAAACAAGACCCTGAGACACTTGAATCCCCCTTACTTGGGGCAGGACTGTCCCTGACCAGCAGGGGGCATTCCACCCTTTTTGGGAAGATATTTAAAATTTGTTTTTTATTTATAAAATACTGTATTTTTCCGCGAAAATTCATCGACTTAAACTAGCATTAGATATATTTCTTCATAAAGAAACGATAATAATCTATAAATAAAAACAAACCTGGCGACATGAGCTGCGTATTTCTTTTGAAGTTTTCTAATTGGGCTAGGAGCAGATTTCTGGAAGAATTCCACCGCGATATCTAGAAAAATACGTAAAAAAACAACAAATAAACAAACAAAAAAACATCAAAAAGTGGTTAATTTATTATTTTGATACAAAGTCATTTTGTTTACTAAATAACAGAAATCAACAAACATGCTAACAGTTATACTATTCTTCGCGTTCTTTTTTTTTTTTTTTTTTACCCGTGACGGGTCCAGAAAGGGCGTCCAAAGAAACATCTCGGTCCAAACCGTAGTAAAATCTTTTTCGTACCCTTTCGGTCAATTTTTCGTGTCCAGGAAGAAACTAGAAACGAAAAACATTGTTAGCTTCGCGATGCTAAACCAGTTAGCACGTGCAAATTTTTCTTTATTGCTTTATTAAATGGCGACAAACTTACAGTAAATTCCTGAAAATCCGAAAACTGAAACGTATTTTCGCTAAATAATGCGTTAAAATCCATAATTAAAGTGGATTAAGCATTAAATTGCGGGAAAAAGGGTAGAAAAAACGCGCCAGGCCTGGACCCCGCCCGCCTGTTTTGGGAAAACTGCGCAGGGATTGGCTGTATCGACAAATTATGTCAAAATATCGATATTTTTTTAAAACCTTGTTGGTTTAAAACATTTGTTTTCACTTTAATTTTACATAAATTCGCATTTTACTCGTAAAAATACCGGAATTTAGTAAAATTTTTGTCATTTTATGTAAAATTTTGATCTGATATTAAGTCGATATTGTTGTATGTTTTAATTATTTAATGTTTTTCAATTAAAAAAAATCTCTAATGAGTTTTTTTTATTATTTTTTATAAACATATATTTAAGAAATTGAAAGATTTTTAATTAATTAAATTAATTTGGGGTTTTAAAACATACGTAGGCAATGATATCGACAGGAAAACTACAATATCGTTCTGTTGAGGTGTTTACCTTTTTTAGACGCACATGCATTTGACGTAATCACGCAACCATAACAGCTCTACGTAAAGGCTAGCAGTTAAAATCGAACTCAATTTTTTCAAAGATAGTCACCTTCTTAGCCGACTATCCCTTAAGGGGGGGTCCGGAGCCCATCCTGGTTGATTCAAGGTGAGAGGCAGGGTACACCCTGAACAGGTCGCCAGTCTTTCACACATATACGACCATACAGTAACACACTCATTCCTAGGGGCAATTTGGCACTAGCATGCATGTTTTTGGAGAGTGGGAGGGGCTGGAGTACCCGAAGAAAACACACGGAGACACGGGGAGAACATGCAAACTCCACACAGAAAGGCCAGTGTTCCAAGCCTCGTCCCCACCCGGGATTCGAATCCGCAACCTTCTTGCTGTGAGGCCACCATGCCGCTTCGCAAATTAAAACAGAGCAAATAAAAACTGAAAATCAAATTCAGATCATCAAAAAATACCAAATTAAACGTAAACATACATTTAAAATCATTCTTTTTAAACAAAACAAATAATAAATCGTGTAAAAGTCTATTTAAAAAAGTGGGTTTTCAGGGTCTTAAAACCCGGCTCTTAGGTCCTCTGGCAGGCTGTCACACAGGCAAAAATCATAATGGAACGATGCTTCGGAGAGCGTTTTTATTCTAAATATTGGTACGACTAAAAGTCTGGTACCAGAGGACCTCATGGTCCGTGAGGGGTCACCCCTAAAAAGGAGGTCAAACAAATAAGAAGGCCTAAGACAGGGGTGGGCAAACGTTTTGACTCGTGGGCCACATTGAGTTCTAACATTTGACAAGCGGGCCAGACCCGGTGATGTGGGGGGCGGGAGGGGTGGTGGGGAGTTGGTATGGGCGCACCCCCCCAAAGTCGACAAAACAAAATTGTTCTTATTACTTTAACTATTGTAAACTTCGGTTAAAATACACGCCAAAATGCAGAAAAATTACTTATTTTACAAAAAGGTTCTCGGTGGGGGGATGCCTCCAGACCCCTCTATATAGGCAAGCCCCATAAGTGCTCGTTTAGTGCCCCCCTCTTCTTTAGAAAGTCCTGGATTCGCCCCTGGGAACAGCAGCAGATTGTTGGCATGCTTTGGTAACCGCTAGATTAGACCGATAGCATGGCGCTAGATTTTAAACGAGCGCTAAATGTTACATCAAGAGCGTTAAATTTCAAATCTAGCGCGCTAGGTCTAAAATCTATCGCGATAGCGCTTAAAAACGTGCATTTAGCGGCGCTAGGTCTGAAATCTAAGCGCTTGATGTAACATTTTGCTTGTTTTAACATCTAACAGGCTTGTTCACGTGCGTGTAGTGGCTCTGATGGCTTTCCATATTTGTGCACACTGTTTATTTTGAAGGCGTGCGCATCATGAAGACACACACATTTTAATGGGAGCAGTGTTATTTATTTGGCACCATCTAGTGGCAAAACAGAAAAATTACAACTAACAAGTTTTTTTTTTTTTCTATTTTGGTGGGCCGGATTAAAACGTTTAACGGGCCGCAATTGGCCCGCGGGCCGCAGTTTGCCCATGCCTGCCCTAAGGACTTTTAAAAACCGAACTTTAAAATCAAGCCCGAAACGTACAGCAAGCCAAAGCGGCCATTTTAAAACTGCTCATAGCGTATATTAAAAAAAAAATGCAAATTGAAAATATATTATTGCTCTATATTTTGAATAATAATAAAAAACACTGAAACGGTTTAAATTTATCGGACGGAAGCATAAAAAAACTTTATTTTTTATGTCGTGTATTTGGACACCTCGGAGGCAGAGACAAAAATTGAACGCGTACTGTTTACATTTTATAAGTGTACATGTCAAACATGTGACTTTAGCGTTTATTTTCAAAATAGACAATTATATTTTCAAAAATGCCACAATTAGATCGTAATTATAACTTCAGGTTGAAAACGTTTACGAAATAAATACAAAAACTTAAAAACAGCATTTTTACGTATTTTTTCAACTCAAAAAAGTAAAACATGGTACATTTGTTTATGTTTTCCCTTAATAATCCAGTGTTTACATGTTCATGCAAAGTCGGAAAAAACGTTAAAATAAACAATAAAAACAAAAATTCAACGAAAAGAAAATAAATACAAAAAAATATGTTTTTAAAAAATTCCTCGCAAATCGTATTTTAAAGCTCACACAAATACGAAACCTGAATATACGAAAAAATATAAGAAAAACTAGCTGAAGTGCGTTTTTTACGTGTTTCCGTTTAAATTCCTTTTGTCTTAAAACTTGGTTGAACTTTTCGCTGAAATCCCAAGATTGATACCAAAGACCGAACAATTTTTATCGTACAATTTCCGCCTCTTTTTGTCCGTTTAAGGCATCTTAGCATATCTATTTTTCCTAGAATTGCACATTTAGCTGGAAAAGCCTAGAAATAAATAACATTTTCTCACTTTTTCAAGCATTCAGTTTCTTAAATATCGTATTTTCTTCTTGGCTTCGGACATTCAGTGGCCGTGCGGGATTGAGGACGTAGACGCTGGCTGAAGTTTCTCGGACTTTCTATCTTTGGATTCCGTATCGGAAGCGCCATCCGAGTCTTGCGTTTGTTGTTGTTTCATCCACATGTCGGCGTATAAACCTCCTTTCAGCAGCAGTTCTTCGTGCCTTTTGAGAGATAAGAAATCGCGAATTTATCGTGGACGTAATTGTCGGAAAACCGGAGTAACCTTGGATGCTTACCTTCCTCGCTCGGCGATACGTCCATCGCTAATAACGAGGATCTGATCCGCTCCGATGATGGTGGACAACCTTTATTAACATTCAAAATACGATCAATTAGTACGTAATCAAATGAAATTTATAAAAAAAAATGGCGGAATTTACCTGTGCGCTACGACGACAGTTGTTCGATTAGCGCAGACTTTCGCCAGAGAGGACTGGATGTTGCGTTCCGTCTGAGTGTCTAGCGCTGACGTAGCCTTTTAAAAGAATGCGTATTTTAAAACGTCTAATCGTGAAAAATGAGCCGTAACCAATCACAAACCTCGTCTAGTAGGATGATTTGCGGAGCTTTCAGGATGGTCCTAGCGATAGCCACCCGCTGTTTCTCGCCGCCGCTCAGCTTCAGACCACGTTCCCCCACTTGGGTATCATACCCTGCCCAAAATGCTCACGTTTGATTGGTATACAGGCAAAATTGTCAAAATATTGTGATAAATATTATCAAAAATGTTATTATTGGTCAATATTTGGGTCAATATTGTATAAAATATTTTACGAACAATTTACGAGTTATTATAAACCAGACATTTGCGTTTTTGTGGCTAAAATCGGACAAGCGTTACCTTCTGGGAAGGCCATGATTTTATCGTGGATATCCGCAGCGATGGCAGCCTCCTCTACTTCCTGGTCGCTAGCGGTGATGCGACCGTACCGAATGTTTTCTCTAATGGTGTCGTTGAAGAGGACAGTGTCCTGAGGGACTACGCCAATGTGAGCGCGCAGAGAAACCTGCTTCACCTGGAAAAACAAGAAAGTTTCAAGTCTGATTGTGTCTTAACACTAGGACCGTTCTACCTACAAGCGCCATGACCGTCAATGTGACACTTATGTAATTACTCATTTTTTGCGTTGATTTATTGCATAAATTTTTACACCACTCGATTTTTAAAGTAAGAATAAAATGTTAAATATTTTTATAACACCAAACTAAAATGATCTAATTCGTCAATAGCCTACTTTTTTCGCATTTTGCGCTGCTGCTTCAAAAATGTCCACGTTAAATAAAATTTCAAGACTTATCTAGAAAACATGGCCGACTTTATTCCGATCCATTTTCTTACCCTCTTCAATATTTTCTTACTCAATCTTTATAAAAATTTTCTGTAATGGCATCAGAGTCTTCCTTGTCTCTCTCCACAAATATAAACACACACTTCTGTGTGGCCATAGCAATATGTTTGTAGCCAAAGTAACAACTTCCAAATTGCGCTTCCTCTCAGCTGCTGTGGGGCGCAGCAGGTTAATTAGCAATTAGCATAATTAGCATATAAAGTGACGTACGGTCAAATTGACCGCTGTGGCAGTCCTAGTGTTGAGAATTTGAGGGAAGACTTACTTTGGAGATGTCCTGGCTGTCGATATGGATGCTTCCTCCTTGGACGTTATAAAAGCGGAATAGAAGTCGGATAATTGTGCTTTTTCCCGATCCGGACGGTCCGACCTGGTGAACAGGAAGCAAATAAATCGTAAAATCGTATTTGAGGTATTGGGAGGGGGCATCGGACGTACCAGTGCGACAGTCTGTCCCGGCAAGACGGTGAAGGAGACGTCTTTTAGAATTTCTTTACTGTGAAAAAAAAGAAAAATTATTCAGATACGTTTTTAAACTTAAGCCACGCCTTTAAAAAGAAAACAAACGAACCCATTCGTGTAGCTGAAATAAACATTTTCAAACTCCACTTTTCCCAGTTTGTACAACAGGTTTCCAGCATTTACTTCGTCTTTCACCTGGACGATTCCGAAGAAAAAAAAAAAACATTTTAAATAGAAAACCAAACAAACCCAACAATCTTCGCAGAAAATTTAAAATTCCGAAACATACCTCCTCGTCTTCCTCAAAAAGTTTGAACATACTTTCCATGTCGATGAAAGAGTTTTGGATCATCCTAAAACAACGGGGGTAAATCGTAACAATCAAAATCTGGATATCGAAATGCTAATTTACGATATTTTTTTTGTCAACAGTTCGTTTTACCTGTAGTACGTTCCGAACCAGTTGAGAGGGGTGTAGAGTTGGATGATGTATGTCCCGAACAGAACAAAATCTCCGACCTAAAGTCAGGGGACGGGTTTTTAATTCCCGCGAAGTGATTTAAACAAGCAAATTTTTAACAATATTGATTTTCGGGACCTGAAATTTTCCTTCGGTGACGAAGTAGGCGCAGAGTAGTGAGCCGGCCAGCAGCCCGGATCCGATGATAACATTTTGGGTTTGGTTGAGGAGGGCGAGGGATGCCTGGGTCTTCCACTCTGAAACCTAAAACAAAAACAGAAAGAATAAAATCTCTAGATCAAAAATATGTCAACGCCGAAAACGCGAACAATAACGCCTCTGCTGTTAGCTAATGCGCTAAATGCGCTATATCCCAAACTATGCTAATACAGAGTGGTTAAAGTCGGATCTCTGCTTTTTGCGGATGATGTGGTCCTGTTAGCTTCAACGGATTGCGATCTTCAGCTCTTATTGGACCGATTAACTGCAGAGTGTGAAGCGGCCGAAATTGGAATTAGCGCCTCCAAATCCGCGATCATGGTCCTTGCCCGGAAAAGGGTGGAATGCCCCCTGCTGGTCAGGGAGAAGGTCCTCCCCCAAGTGGAGGAATTTAAATATCTCGGGGTCTTGTTTACAAGTGGGGGAAGGATGGACAAACAGATCGTTGCGGCGTCAGCAATAACTAGGACACTGCATCGGTCCGTCGTGGTAAAGAGAGAGCTGAGCCGAAAAGCAAAGCTCTCGATTTACAAGTCGATCTACGTCCCAACCCTCACCTATGGTCACCAGCTGTGGGTGGTGACCGAAAGAATGAGATCGCGGATACAAGCGGCCGAAATAAGCTTCCCCCGCAGGATGGCTGGGCTCTCACTCGGAGATCAGGTGGGGAGCTCTGCCATCCGGGAGGAGATAGGTGTCGAGCTGCTCCTCCTCTTAGTCGAGTGGAGCCAGATGGGGTGGTTTGGGCATCTGGTTAGGATGCCCCCCGAGCGCCTCGCTGGTGAGTTATTCTGGGTACATCCCACCAGGAAGAGACCAAGGGGCAGACCCCGGACCCACTGAAGAGACTATGTCACACAGCTGGCCGTGGAACGACTTGGGATCCTTTCGGGTGAGCTGTAGTATGCAGCCGGGGTGAGAGAAGCCTGGGCTTCCCGTTTGAAGCTGTTGGCCCTGCGACCCGACCCCGGAACGAAGTTGGTTGAAGTCTATTTGATGACTTGGTTGAAGAGGTCACATAAGATTTTTAAATTTTGCGACCTTGATCTTTATTTACATGACCCAGAAAATCTACTGCTAATCAATTCATCTATAGTTGGTACAGAGTAACCATGGGCAGTAAACTAGAATCCAATCTACTCTCACAAAGTTGCTCCTAATCTAGTTTTTCATTCTCCATTTCTTTTGTTTACTGTTGCATCTTAAAGCGCTAACACCTCTGACCTACCTGATATTTCAAGATGGCGTCTTCAAACCGGTTTACCTCGTAGTTCTCTGCATTGTAATATTTCACCTGTTGGAATGAAAACAAAAAGTTGGCCACGCCTTTAAGTTTTTAAACAAATATAAATATTTACCGTCTCAAAGTTCAGCAATGAATCAACAGCCTTTGATTTGGCGTTGTTGTCCTGCTGATTCATGTCTCGTCTGTATTTTGTTCTCCATTCGGTGATGATGATGGTCAAAGCTGAGGGTCATCGAGAAAAACAAGAAAACTTGTAACTTCGCCAGTTGTCAACAGTTGTCTTACTCTCTTCAATATTATCTCACTCAAACTTTCTAAAAACTTTCTGTAATGGCGTCAGTGTCCTCCTTGTCTTTCTCCCCAAATATAAACACACACTTATGTGTGGCCATGGTAATTTTTTTGCCATAATTACAACTTCTGAATCGCGCTTCAATTTGACAAAGGGGCCGGATTAGGAGCAGATGGATGGCATGCTTTGGTAACCGCTAGATTTGACCGAAAGAATAGCGGGCTAGATTTTAAACAACCGCTAAATGTTACATCGAGAGCGTTAAATTTCAAATCTAGCGCTAGGTCTGAAATTTATCACCATAGTGCTTGAAAACATGCATTAAGCTACGCTAGGTTTGAATTCTAAGCGCTTGATGTAACATTTTGCAAGTTTTAACACACTTTAACACGCTTGTTTACGTGTGTGTATTGGCCCCGATGGCTTTCCGTACATACATACACTGGTTATTTTAACAATGTGTGCATCACGGAGACACACATTTTAATGGGAGCAGTGTTGTTGTTTTCTCAACAAAAGGAAATATATATATATATATATAGTGCGCCATCTAGTGAGGAAACATTAGAATTGCAGCAAATTTTTTTTAACATGGTTTATTTGTTAAATTTTTTCAAGTTCGGCAGGCCGGATTAAAATTTTTAATGTGCCATATTTGGCCCGCGGGCTGTAGTTTGCCCGTGCCTGGTCTATGTCATACTTACTGAGGTAGAGCGCCATGCAAATGAAGACGATTAGTCCAAACCAGGCGTTAAAATATGTGATGAAGTATATAATGGAAATGACGATATCCGCTATGGTCGGAAAGATGCTGAACACGATGTAGCTGTGAAAACAAAGATTTATTTTTGAGCCGAAAAGCAAACTTTTACTAATCTGACAGTTAAAGTTCTAAAAAAAAAAAAAAAAAAAAACGTTTTAAAATCTTACCTGAGCAAGCTGTTGATCGAGCTTGTGCCGCGGTCGATGCTTCGCAAAACATCCCCAGTTTTGCGACCCAAATGCCAGCGCAGAGAGAGCGAGTGCAAGTGGGCGAACAGACGAACTTGAACCACCCGGTTGGTGTGTTGTTGCACCCGAATCCAGAGAAAGGAGCGCAAATTACTGACAAACCCCGAGGCACCTAAAAGGTAAGGGCGGCCATTTTAGTATTTTAAAAAATGGGGTTTAAAATGGCGGAAAAATGTTGTGTTATGTAAATATTATTACATACCAGCTCCTCCCCCTTGTAGGAACTTAAGGAACACATAGATACACACGGTTAAGGCCACGGCGTGCCAACTGCTGCCGCCAGTCAGTTCATTCACTGAGGATTAGATTTGAGTAAAAAAATGGTTAATATCGCGAAAAATATGTTCTATTTTTAAGTTTTCAATCTATTGCCAAAACCACAAATTCTATTATGTTTTACTACGAAGGGTATAGCGATTACAAAACCAGGCTGGTGCCACCTACTGTCTTTGTTCTAGGGTACACACTTTAACATTTCCCTGACGTATTCACTCGCCGAATCGTAGGAGAATTCGGACACTAGTTACCAATTGAGAGAATCTAGAAAACGGTTAGCCAATTAGCGAATAGTAATGACGCTATAGCGCAAGAGTGGGCGAGATTTTTGATTCGCAACATTGAGTTCTAACATTTGACAAAGGGGCCGTTTTAAAAGCTAACGCGCTTGTTTACGTGTGTGTATTGGCCCTGATGGCTTTCCATATCTGTGCACACTGTTTACTTTGACAGCGTGCGCGTTACAGAGACACACACATTTTAATGGGAGCAGTGTTGTTGTTTCCTCAACAAGCTAACATATCTAGAGTGCGCCATCTAGTGATGAAACATCAGAATTGCAGGGGAAATAAAACTAATAAGGTTTATTTATTTAAATTTTTAAGTTCGGCGGGCCGGATTAAACGATTTAACGGGCCGTATGTGGCCCGCGGGCCTTAGTTTGCCCATGCCTGGTATAGCGTCAAACACAAAAGTGTCCGGATGGGTCTGTTAGTAGCGCGGTAATTTGGCACGGAGGTCAATTAAGCTGTAGGGTCTATTTTAGCAGCAATTTCGGAAATTGAGAATTAAAACTCGAAACAAGACAATGTTTATAGTAGAGAAAGACCCCTACTGCCTACAAGGTTTGGGTACATCCAAATTTTTGAAGTAGCACTGTAAGCACATTACAAACATTACGTAAAGTTCGGACTAGAAAGCAATGATTGGATAAACCCATGGGGTACCCATCTCGTGGAGTCAACAAACCCCGAATTTGCAAGGTCTGACTGTTTCCGGGGAAGTGAAAGAAAATTATCTAGAAAAGGAAAAACAACGGAATGAGCTTCCTCCTGCAGGGTGGCTAGGCTCTCACTCAGAGATCGGGTGAGGAGCTTTGCCATCCGGGAGGAGCTCGGTGTCGAGCCGCTCCTCCTCCAGGTCGAGAGGAGCCAGATGGGGTGGTTCGGGCATTTGGTCAGGATGCCCTCCGAGCGCCTCGCTGGTTAAGTGTTTTGGGCACGTCCCACCGGGAGGAGACCAAGAGGCAGACCCTGGATTCGCTGGAGAGACTATGCCTCACATAGTCAGACCCCGTCTGAGGCTGTTGCCCCTTCGACCCGGCCCCGGAAAAGTAGAAGATGCAAAACGGAACGGGAAAAAAAAAATTTTAGTTAAAAGTTTAAGAAGAATCAAACCCACCGATATTTTTGTAGTAAATCGGCACAAAGACGTTTATCGCCCTCTCCACTCCGAGAAGTCCCAAACAGAAAAGGACCAATAGCTGGAGGACGATGTTACCCCTCGGCCACATGTACGGAAGAAGTAGCCTGACCTTCTTCCTGAAACCCTGCCAGGTGGACTGGTTTTCTTCATTTCTTCCCAATAAACTCTATAAAGCAAACAAAAACAAACCTTCAAATCAAAATCAAGAATTTTACGTTTAAATTTTGTTATATTCGTAAAAACTTCCCAAAAATTGACGTGGCATACTAATAGTCGAGAACCGCTCTTGCATTTTAAACGCCATTTTAAATTATTTAAGCTAATTTGTTGACGATAATAACGGATTTTTAGGACGGGAAAAGAGAAAAAAGATCTTAGCGTCAATTAAACTGCTAGCATGACGTGAAAAACGCTCACGCAGCGCTTTTTATCTGTAAATTTGTCACCAAAATACAATTACTTAACAAAACGAACAAATATGTTACTGAGATTTTGTTTATATCAGCGTCCATGCTGCGCACGCGCTAAAAACCCGACGCGCTACAGTGGCGGGAAGAGAAAAAACGTTAGGCAAATAAAAAGAGGGGTTTATTTTCGTATTTAAACGCAGAAAAACTGATTTAACGATAGAAATATGGTTGATAAACATAGTTTAAAGGACTTATGTGTGTTTTTCTGGTAAATACGTTGTTCGCTAAGGCTCATGTTTAACCGCTGGAATTAACCGCTGATAAGAACGTAAACACTGCGCTCTCACTTCACAACACGTTAAAAAAAAAAGAAGAAAAAACCCGAAAAACTTAGATTACACGTAGTTTTCTACAACTTTAATATTAATTATTTTGAATTTTAACTTGATTTGGAACAACTTCAGGGGCGAATCCAGAATTTTTTAAGGGGGGGAGGGTGAGGTCATAGACAAAATGAGGACCTGTGGTGCTCGCCAGGATATGGGGTTCTTGGGGCAAAACATTTTGAAAAATAAGTAATTTTATTGCGTATTTTGCCTAAACTTTATAATAATAAATGTAGTAAGAACACTTTTTTTTTGTGGACCAAAAAGGGGCCGGATCCGCCCCTGGATTCGGATCAACTTATTTATTTGTTTTTTTTTATTTTGAATTACTCTATTCATCCCTCACCGGGGAAATTTGTTTGCTGCACTCCTTTCACCGCAGCAGGCTGCCCTTCAACGGCGCCAATGGTGGGAGAAGTGGGGGCTAGGTGTCTTCTCCAAGGACCCTAGACGTGCTCTCCGTGGGACGCAAACCCGCGACCTTCCGGTCCGCGGGCGAACGCGCTAACCACGCGGCCACCGTCTCCATTGAGTCCAAAGTAAAATTATACAATAAACCATGTAAAATTTTTTTCTTCTTGATTTTTAAAACCTTCTTTTTTGTCTCTGAGGCAAACTTTTCAAACATATACGTGCAAATTTTTGATCAGTAAAACTAGAAATCGATCCGGTGCGGCATCAGCAATAACTAGGACGCTGCATCGGTCTGTCGTGGTAACGAAAGAGCCGAGACGAAAAGCAAAGCCCATGTTCCAACCCTCACCTATGGTCACCAGCTGTGGGTGGTGACCGAAAGAATGAGATCGCGGATACAAGCGGCCGAAATGAGCTTCCTCTGTAGGGTGGCTGGCCTCTCACTCAGAAATCGGGTGAGGAGTTCTGACATCCGGGAGGAGCTTGTCCTCGTGGTGTTTGAGCGTATTTAATTATCTTTCTCCGTATCATTTCTCCTCTTTTCATGTACAGACAGGCAGGTGGTAACCTGCCAAACTGTAACCATAGCAACCCACTCCGCCATTTTTGCTAATAATGTGCCTCCAGATTTCTTAAGATAAAAAATGTACTTTGGCTTAAAAACAGTTGGAAAACGCTGGACTAGAGGATGTATGGCCTCCCAGGGGCCCTGCTGGTGAGGTGTTTAGGGGTAAGTCCCCGACCCGCTGGAGAGACAATGTGAACCAGCTGGCCGGGGGACGCCTTGACATCCTCCTGGTTGAGGATGCAGTCACGATGAGAGAAATCTGTGTTTCCCGTTTGAGGCTGTTGCCCTCGCAACCCAAGCCCAGATAAGCGGAACAAAATGGAAGGATGAATGGTTAAAGAGTTTGATGGATTTTTGTACCGTTCCTTTGAGCAGCAGGGTTGCAGGAGTCTGTTACTGAAGCTGCTCCTCAGATGGTCCACAGAATCATGGAGGGTTGGGAGGGGTTTAACATGATTGACCACAGTTTTGGCATCTATAGCAGCTCCCCAGGTGATTAAAGCGAAGAACTGGTTGAGAAAAGCCAAATGGGGTGGTTTGGGGTGGGATTAGGGTGCTTCATGGACACCTCACTGGTGAGCGGTCACCGGAAAGAGAACCAGATGTGAAACCAAGACCCGCTAGTGGGTGTGTGTTTCGCAGCTATCTGATGATATGACCAGGATGAGGAAAATCTGGGCTTCTCTTTCAAGGGACCTCCGTGAAGCTGGACCCTCTTAAAAAATATATATATAAACAAAAATAAACAAAAAATATGTCAACCGTTAGTGCTGCAAAAATTTTCGTTTGTGCTATTTTAGTTTTTTTTTTATTTTAAGAGATACAATTTGAACGATGACGTAATCAAAGATGGCGACGCCCGGAAATAAATGAAAGTCCGGATGACGTCATCATCCAAATCGTACTTCTTATAGAAAACAAAGAAAAAGTAAAATAGCAGAAACTATTTTTTTTACAGCACAAACGATTGACATCTTGTTTTTTTTTTTTTTTGTTTATATTTTTTTTAAGAGGGACCAGCTTCACGGAAGTCGTGAAGTAGAAGAAAACGATACGTTACCTGAGCGCTGTTCTCCACATCCCGCTCGTCTTCATTTATCAGTAGCATGTACGGTCTCCGTGGGAGACCTGGTGCCTTAAGTCCGATGAAGAAGAGCAGTCCGGTGCAAATGTAGCGGATCAACCACAAGCCAAACTGAACCTGAGGGGTTGGTACACAAAAACAGGTCGATATGGACGCAAAATCACACAAAAAAGTAGCATAAACAATTTGAAAAATTAATAATTATAAATAGTGAGAATTTGTTTTTTTAATCTTTTTTTTTTTGTCTTCTTCAGGTAGTCCCAGGAGCGGTTTGACCCCAATGGGAATCGAACAAGGTTCGGTCGAAAGGGGGGAATTCTACCACTAGGCCACCACCTCTGGGACCAGGTTAGGGTGGCCTGGTCAAATCAAATATCAAATCTTGATTAAAAACAAATCTTAGTCATGTCCACAGCACACGTGCTGAGACATGGTCCACTTGCTATGCTGAGTCATGGTGGGTGTGGCTTTAAAATTTCCCTGTTCTGATTGGTTTGTCAGGCTCGGCTTTGCAATGACTCAGCAAAAATCTGACAGGGTTGGCTGAGTGGTTTCTTTATCTTTTGAGCTTTAAAGCTACATAGTTTTCAAGGGCGGGGCTTTAAATGCAAACATTGAACAATAACAAATGTACAAATATTGAATTATCGCTTTAAAACAAAATGATCATACACATCCGTGGATTCCTTTCTTACCTGCTTTCGAGTGTTGTTCAGATCCCACCACCAGTGGGGACTATACCAAGAGACGTAGGCCAAGTTCTCAGCCGAGAAAGCCACCGCCCAGAAAACCAACAGGACGGTACTGTGCCCTCTTGTCCGGTCCATCAGCAAAACCCGTCGCCTCTCTACTCTTAGAGTGGCCAACGCCCAAGCCCACCCTGCTGTTGAAAAGCACCCATAGAGCACCACATACCCCGGAAGCTCTCCTCCAACGGCTCCCTGCCATACCATCCCTCCAACATACTGGACCATGAGAAGGAAGGAGACGGCCTGCTGGAAACCGTAGAGACGAGAGCGAGGAATGAATTTGGGTTCCATTGTGGTGCCATATTTCTGGTAGAATATGCAGTGGAGGGTGCCGAGAAAGAACGAGATGGTGAGGAGAATGGTGGGGACCAGGGTGAAATAAAAACATGGGGTGATGCCTTGGTCCACCCAGGTGTGGGAGATGGAGGTGTTCGCTTCACAGTAGCTCCAAATAAAACCCATAGCTGGGAAAAAAAAAAAAAGTAGAATACAAGTTAGAAAAGTTGGAGTTGGAGTGCAATTAATTATGATGTCATAACGGTGGCGAGCCAATGGTTGCGCATTTGAATTTTGGCCTATTGAAGGATCCGTAGTCTTCTCGGCCGTCCTACATCGCCTACGCTGGCAAATTAACAACACAACAGACATGGACAAGACTCAGGAGGATGAGACACTCGCAGGGGCGGATCCAGAAGAGGCCCCTCCCTTTTTGTTCCACAAAAACAAAAGCGTTCTTACTGCTTTAATTATTATAAAATTTGGGCAAAATATGCACCAAAATGCAGAAAAATGACTTATTTTTCAAAATGTTCTGGGGGTGATGCCTCCTTAGGCCCCTCCCCTTACACACACACACTTCTTTAGAAAATCCCGGATTCGCTCCTGAGTCGAGCCACTGTACGGGAAGTTTTTATACAAAAATAATAAAGATGGGACAATTAATAAAAACATAGTAATTTGTAGTTTTTACAAAACGGAGTTCTCCGACCAACGGAGCAACTCCAGCCTGACATACCATCTAAACATAAAACCTGTTCAGGTAAGTTCCTCTGTCGCGAGTGTGGCTACCCGGAGCTCGCTCTGCCAAACCAACCTAGCTGAATTTGACAAGCGAATGAGCAAATCCACAACAGAGAAATTAACAATTACTATCGTAAAGTGGGTTGCTGCTGATTGGAGGACAATTTCTATCGTTGATAAATCCGAACTCTATCGAACCCTAACCCTTGTTTGACTTTTTTAATGATGCACCTGGCCTCATGAGGCACAGTTCACCAATTGTAAATTGGATTTAATTAAAATATTCTCTTCTTACTATATTTAATTGATTAGTCATACAGTATAATTTTTTAATATACTAGAATTCAAATTGTTTATCAGGAAATCTTTAGCAATTATGACGTTAAAATGTGATTAATTCTATTAATTAATGACAAAATCCTATAATTAATTCGATTATTTTTTTTAATTGACTGACACTACTAATAAATACTATTTAAAAAATTAGCCATTTTCAAAAATGTATTCGTTTTTGTTGGCAAATTATGCTCATTTTGTAATTTGGCTAGTTCATTTAAAACCTATTGCTAAATTGTTTGTGTTAAAAACTCGTTATTACAACAAAATAAAAACATTAAAAAAAAATATTAGCTTATGTTTATAAATAACAAGTCATTGTTATTGTAAATATTTGCTAATATTTACTAATATTTTAAAGATTGTTTACACACCTTCAGCAACTGAGGTTCATCCAAACAGTGAGCTTTATTAGTCGCAAACCGGCTTCGTTGCAGATCAAACGTCGTTACGATCTGGATTCTTGGAGTGGTACCTGAACCCGTCGAGGTGTCGCATTTCTACTTGTTTGTTTGTTTTTAATCTCAATTTCTTTCTGTGTCTACTTTTGTTCTCAAACCGGTTGTCCTTGTGGAGTGTGTGTTAGAAAACAGCGATCCATGACTCGGCAATCGATGCTTACGCAACTCTCTGTGGCAACGTGCGTCACAGCTCCCCCTTGTGGAAAAGTTAAGATATTGCAGAATGGGATTTTTTTTTTTTAATATTTATTTGGCTTTTTAAAAGTATATTTTGCTTTTAAAAAACATGTGTTGTTTTTAATTATTTATTTCGAATAAATAAAAAATAAAAGCGACTTTTGTTAAAATGTTTATTGAAACACTTGTTTTAACAAAAAAAAAGACTTATTAACGATTAACCTGTGATTTTTTTTTTTTTTTTTTTTAACAATTTAGCAACATGAGCTCATATTATGTAAAAAAAAATAATGTATATATTCTATTTTTTGTTTTGGTTTTGTTTTAAATCCAATTGAAGCAAGTAAAGAAGTCCAAAAAAATGCTTTTAAGATGACAAGAATAAAATGAACAAAATGGATTTTTCGGGCAATTTAGCTTGTGATATATTACATCTGGCCCGAAAGGTCCAAACAAACCCTTTGTTTTGGGAAAGCATTGGCTCATTGGTAAAATATCCGTCTTTGGGCAAGGAGACGCCGGTTTGATTCCCATTGGGCCCATGCCTAAGTGTTACTGGAAAAAAAAAAACCTAACCCCCGAGTTGCTCCCATCATTGCCGCTATCATGGCTGCATGCTGCGGTGCAATGCAGCGAAAGTCACTTCCCCCCGAAGCGCTCGGGGGGCATCCTGACCAGATGCCCGAACCACCCCATCTTGGTTCTCTCTACCTGGAGGAGGAGCAGCTCGAAATCGAGCTCCTCCCTGATGGCAGAGCACCTCACCCAATCTCTGAGTGAGAGCCAAGCCACCCTGCGGAGGAAGCGCATTTCGACCGCTTATATCCGTGATCTCATTCTTTCGGTCACCACCCACAGACCATAGGTGAGGGTTGGAACGTAGATCGACTTGTAAATCGAGAGCTTTGCTTTTCGGCTCAGGTGTTTCTTCACCACGACGGACCGATGCAGCGTCCTAATTATTGCTGACGCCGCACTGATCCGCCTGTCGATCTCCCGCTCCATCCTTCCCCCACTCGTGAACAAGACCCCGAGATACTTATGTACGATGATTTATGGAGTTTGTTCAGTTGAAAGTGAAGATTTAAAGAAAAAAAGATTTTTGTCAAGAATCCTAAATAAATCATTTCTTATTTGTTTAAAACCGCCATTTTCGGTGTTAGCAACGCTACATCCGCGTACATCTTATTTGAGACCCCAAATACAGTTTCAAATTTCAAGTCAATGGATGTGATTATTTTGGTGTGTTTAAAAAAAAGTGACACTCTCCGTTGAAACCAAGCATGCTGCAAAAATTCGTACTTCCTGCTAACCTTACCGTGTGGAGAACAAAAGACGTGGCAAAGAACAACAGCCCTTTGAGTGGTAGCAAATACTATAGGTTTATACTCTAAACTGCTTTTCTACCGTGACATACTAGGTCCACGGTAGTTACTGACGCCTATTCCGATTGATTTCAGATGAGAGGCAGGGTACACCCTAAACAGGTCACCAGTCTGTGACTTGTTTAGGGTGGAAAACCATACAAAAACACACTCATTTCTAAGGGTCATTTTGTGTCGGCCAATTAACTTAATATGCATGTTTTTGGAGAGTGGGGGGAAACCGGAGGAAACCCACACATACACAAGGAGAACATGCAAACTCCACACAGGAAGCGTTTCAAGCCTCGCCCCCATTCCGGGACTTGAACCCTTTACCTTCTTGCTGTGAGGCCACCGTGTTAACCATGAAAATGTCAAACAACTAGAGGTCTCAGGGGCGAATCCAGGGTTTTTTGAAGGGGGCAGGGAAAGACAAAACGAGCACCTGTGGGGGTGCTCGTTTTAGGGGCATTCCCCCAGATTAAAGTAGTAAGAACACACTGGGACCAAAAGGGGGGAGGCGTGCGCCCCCACCCCTTGGATCCGCCCCTGGGTCTGGTCCTGACATCGGAATAACGTTCATACCTCTAAAAAGTAGGGCGGCACGGTGGCGCAGTGGGTGGCACAGTGGCTTCACAGCAAGGAGGTTGTGGGTTTAAGTCCTTGGTGGGGACGAGGCTTGGAACACTGGCCTTTCTGTGTGGAGTTTGCATGTTCCCCCATGTCTGCATGGGCTTCCTCCCACCTTCCACAAACACGCAAGTTAGGTTGATTGGCCGGTGCCAAATTGCGCCTAGGAATGAATGTGTGTGCGCTGCCCCACGACAGACTGGCAACCTGTTCAGGGTGTATCCTGCCCGTCGCCTTGAATCAGCCGGATGGGCTCCAGCAACCCCATAAGACTCGGGCTTTTTGTGTTTTTGAGCTTGATATGAATAATTTAAACGCAATTTTGTGACTCTTGGATCAAAATGACCATTTTTAACGTTTCATTTTTTAATTAATCGAGTCTTGCTTTGAGCTGCGAATTAAAATCAAACAAAACCCACAATTTATTGACCAGATAAAGCCATAGAATCATGTAATTTGTCCCTCTGTGGGGATGAATACACTGCATCCTTTGTTTTTGGTTATCTCTAGCTTACAGATTACCAGCTTAAAACTTCCCCACGGAGCCTTTTTTAAATCATTATAACGACATTTAGTTTACATAATCAGCTAATAAAGATAACTTTGATCATTTTTTTGCACAACTTGAGGGCAAATTTGTAATTAATCCGTAAAAATGACTTGCAATACCATAATACCACCACTAGAGGGGAGTAAAGACAAACAAATTTTTGACAGTTTGGCGGGAAAATTTTTTTTTCAGTGTATTAAAAACCCAGGTGGTGAGAAAACACAGCTCGTGGTCATGTCACATAATAACAGTGTTAATAACAGTGTGTCATCTGAAAGCTGCTTAAAAGCTGACTGACTGATAATATTGTCCAGTACTGACTAGATGTCTTTAGAACTTGAAGAAAAGGGTAATTTTCTACTCAAAAAACACGTCATATCGAGGTGATGAGGGGTTTTTAAGGTATGAGACTCTATCCGTTTACACTTTAAATTTCCGTTCCGTCATCTTCCGCATGTTCCGGGGTCGGGTCGCGGGGGCAACAGCCTCAAACGGGCAGCCCAGGCCTCTCTCTCCCCGGCTGCATCCTCCAGCTCACGTGGAAGGATCCCAAGTCGTTCCCCGGCCAGCTGTGAGACATAGTCTCTCCAGCGGGTCCGGGGTCTGCTCCTTGGCCTCCTCCAGATGGGATGTGCCCGAAACACCTCACCCGCGAGGCGCTCGGGGGGCATCCTGACCAGACGCCCGAACCACCCCATCTGGCTCCTCTCGACCTGGAGGAGGAGCAGCTCGACACCGAGATCCTCCCGGATGGCAGAGCTCCTCACCCGATCTCTGAGTGAGAGCCCAGCCACCCTGCGGAGGAAGCTCATTTCGGCCGCTTGTACCCGCGATCTCATTCTTTCGGTCACCACCCACAGCTGGTGACCATAGGTGAGGGTAGGAACGTAGAGCGACTTGTAAATCGAGAGCTTTGCTTTTCGGCTCAGCTCTTTCTTTACCACGACGGACCGATCCAGCGTCCTAGTTATTGCTGATGCCGCACCGATCCGCCTGTCGATCTCCCGCTCCATCGTTCCCCCACTCGTGAACAAGACCCTGAGATACTTAAACTCCTCCACTTGGGGCAGGACTCTGTCCCTGACCCGCAGGGGGCATTCCACCCTTTTCTGGGCGAGGACCATGGTCTCGGATTTGGAGGCGTCAATTCCCATCCCGGCCGCTTCACACTCGGCAGCAAATCGATCCAGCGAGAGCTGGAGATCACGGTCCGATGAAGCCAACAGGACCACATCATCCGCATAAAGCAGAGATCCGATCTTGAGGTCACCAAACCGGATCCCTCCAACGCCTCGGCTGCGCCTAGATATTCTGTCCATAAACGTGATGAACAGAATCGGTGACAAAGGACAGCCTTGGTGGAGTCCGACTCTCACTGGAAATTGAATGGACATACTGCCGGCTATACGGACCAAGCTCTGGCTCCGGTCGTACAAAGATCGGACAGCCCGTACTAAATTAAATTTGTGGTTTTGTAAAAAAAAAAAAAAAAAGACGAAAAAAAACAAGGGAAGTGACTCAAAACCCCAGCTGTCGATTTCTTCACATCCCCGAGGATGAATAAATTACCACTTGGAAAGAGTATTTGTGTGTCTGTGTATGAACCTGTCTGCGAAAAGAGAGAGAAATGTGAAGCGTGTCCTGATGTGTGAAAGAAAAGCAAAAAAAAAGAGATTGAATGAAAGAGCTTGTGATGTCTTGTGTGAGGTTTCACACACACACATACACACACACAACGAAAGAGGGTCTAAAATCTTATCATTAAGAGGCTTCACAATGAGAATAAAGAGCTGCTAATCTGCTTCATCTCCCCGGTTCTTTTGTGCGAGTGGAAATGGACCTTCTGTCCATCGCCGGCTCGTCACCCCACTCTTTTGTCCCCTCGTGGATGTGACTGCCTGCCCATCACGAACCTCATCTCAGTCGCTTCTTTTCTCCTCTAGACCTCCGCGTTCAATCTTGGTTAAAGCCCCCATGAGACCTTCGGGGGTGCTTTTCCGACTCTCCCACCTTTTCTGTCATTCTCTTTAGCTAGACACACACAGAACAGAAGAGTCAGACGTAAGATGGATGTGTACGACAATCTAATTTGTTGATTTAGTGAGAAAAAATGGTGTCTTTGGGAGTTTCGCACCCGACCTGATTTGCATTGAAGGTGATCAATAGGGCTTTTGATTGTGTTGTTTTTTTACAAATGTTCTGAGTGTTGACCTTTGCTACTCACAAATCACCCCATAATTCTCTCTCACCACCATTTAGACACCGCCAGACTCTCAAACTGAGTCAACGACCCCCACAGTTGCCGGACAGAGGAGGCCATGGTGCTTGATATTTCTGTACCACCTTTGGCGGACTCCTGGATTTCAAGTCCTGTGGTCCTCATCAAATCTGGTTCATCTCACCTGCACCTCAAGCTACTACCCATATCCATCAGGATGAAGCCCATCTGCTGATTTCCTCAAAAATATAGCTGTACAGTTAGACTAGCTATGTATCTCGGATCAACAGTTCAGAGCAATGGAGAGTGTGGAAAAGAGGTGAAGAAGCGTGTGCAGGCAGGCTGGAACGGGTGGAGGAAAGTATCAGGTGTGATGTGTGATAGAAGAGTTTCAGATAAAATGAAAGAGAAAGTGTCCAAAACCGTGGTGAGACCGGCCATGCTGATTGGTTTAGAAACAGTGGCACTGAAGAAAAGACAGGAAGTAGAGATGAAGATGCTGAGGATCTCTCTGGGAGTGACCAGGATGGACAGGATCAGAGGAACAGCACATGTTAGAGGGTTTGGGGATAAAGTGTGAGAGGCCAGACTGAGATGGTTTGGACATGTACAGAGGAGAGAGAGAGAGTACATCGGAAGGATGCTGGATTTGGAACCACCAGGAAAGAGGCCTAGAGGAAGGCCAAAGAGGAGGTTCATGGATACACTGAAGGAAGACATGAAGATAGTTGGTGTGACCAAAGAGGGTACAGCCGGTGGGGTTAGATGGACGAAACTGACTTGCTGTGGCGCCCCCTGAAGGGAAATGCCGAAAGAAGAAGAAGAAGAAGTTAGACTAGCTATGAGTTTTTCACTCACGAAGAAGAAGCGTCAAGAAGAGTCAAATGCTCATATTTTTGTTCAGTTTTCAGTCTGTAGTCCGTTGCGACGACTGTGTCACGACATCGGGCTTTACAAATAAATTGAATTCAGCCTCGACTGCTGTTTACAAAACTCTACATCTAACATCCAATTCGGCGCACTCTAGTGAGATTGACTTCGGCCCTTTTGAGGTTGACTCCTAACTGTCCGGCTCCTCACAGTCCAGCGAGAGCGGTTCACTCACCTTTCCCTGCCGGGAAGAGAGCAGCGCCGAGGATAACATCTCCTGTCAAACTGTTCTTGACAAACACAGAGAGACTCTCTCTCTTATGCCACTGAACTGAACCCGTGCTATAGCTCAAGAGAGACAGAGGAGCACAAAAAAAGAGGTCACGGGGGCTCAAAAGCTAAGAGTGAGAAGTGGTGAAGACAAGTAAAGAAGATTGAAAAAGATGGTGTGGTAAAGATAACAGCAAGTAAAAGAAAAAGAGGAGGGGTCAACGGGATCATGTCACAGATAGGCAGCAGGGTATTGTCAAAGTTCCCAAACACTGTAGACACAATGGACGCACAACGCAGCCTTTTTTGGAATCAACCAATTGTATAGCATTTATTAACTGTCTTTAGAACTGTTTCAGTAAAACATAGGTATAGTTTTTTTGTGGGCTAATATTTTTTGATTGAGCTAGCTTATGCAGCCGAGGATCTGACCGCCAGGGTCCCCGCTGTTGGGTGCCACCCATCTCCTCCTTCACCCGACCCCTATGGCTCCTCCTGCGGGTGGTGAGTCCACTGGAAGGGCGGCCCATGTCCCCTGTTCGGGCTGAGCCCGGCCACCAGCCGGTCGCTCTCAAAGCCCCACCCTTGGAGATCGACAGGCGGATCGGTGCGGCATCAGCAATAACTACGACACTGCATCGGTCCGTCGTGGTGAAGAGAGAGCTGAGCCGAAAAGCAAAGCTCTCGATTTACAAGTTGATCTACGTTCCAACCCTCACCTATGGTCACCAGCTGTGGGTGGTGACCGAAAGAATGAGATCGCGGGTTCAAGCGGCCGAAATGAGCTTCCTCCGCAGGGTGGCTAGGCTCTCACTCAGAGATCTGGTGAGGAGCTCTGCCATCTGGGAGGAGCTTGGTGTCGAGCCGCTCCTCCTCCAGGTTGAGAGGAGCCAGATGGGGTGGTTCGCGCCTCGCGGGTGAAGTGTTTTGGGCACGTCCCACTGGAGGGAGACTAAGAGGCAGACCCCGGACCCGCTGGAGAGACTATGTCTAACAGCTGGCCAGGGAACGACTTGGGATCCTTCCGGGTGAGCTGGAGGGTGCAGCCGGGGGGAGAGAGGCCTGGGCTACCCGTTTGAGGCTGTTGCCCCCGCGACCTGACCCCGGAATAAGCGGAAGATGACGGAACGAACGGAACGGAATATTTCTGATTGCATATGTACATAAATAATACCGGTGCAGCATCTGCAATAATCAGGGTTCTACATCGGTCCGTTGAGGTAAAGAAAGAGCTGAGCCGAAAAGCAAAGCTCTTGATTTATAAGTCAATATTTGTTCCCACCCCCACCTATGGTCACCAGTTGGGGATGGTGACCGAAAGAACAAGATCGCGGACACAGACAGACGAAATCAGCTTCCTCTGAACGGTGGCTGGGGTCTCACTCAAAATAGAGTGAGGTGTTCTGCCATCCGGAAGGACATTGGAGTAGAGCCGTTGCTCCTCCTGGTTGAGAAAAGCCATACATGGTGGCTCGGGCTTCTGGGTAGGATGACTCCCGAGCACCTTGCTGGTGAGTTGTTTCGGGCACATCCAATCGGGAGGAGAAGCAGGCGCCGTACTTGCTGGAGAGACTATGTCCAGCCGGAGAACAACTCAGCATCCTCACGGGTGAGCTAGAGGATGCAGTGGGACAAGAGAAGCTTGGGCTTCCCATCAAAGGCTGTTGCCCTTGCGACTCAGCCCTGGATGAGCGGAAGACGACGGAATGAAACGGAACATAAATAAGGGACGTTTCACTTCACTCAGAAGTACAATGTTCATCAAAAAAAGCACCCAAGTACCTGTGTTCTGTTTCATACAGTTTAAGTTCTTGACGTACGTATGACTAATAAAAAATGGTGGAAACCTCCATTAAAATCCCTTCATTAAGATAAAACTGTTTTTAAGTAATACAAACAAAACAAGTAAAGGGTCTTTTATGTGACAAGTGTTTGGATAAACGCATGGGTTTAAGAATTTGGATGTACTTTTCGGTCGGTGTTTCAACCTCGAAAGCCTAAAAAAATTGCCCAAAGTTGATTTTGGCTGAAGTGATGTAAACATTAAAGGTTACTTTGCGAATATCAATAACCGCTAATTAGACGGTCAACAAAGCTAGCATACTTTATTTGAAGTGAGCGCTTTGAATCAAAATATTATTTTGTTGGTGTAAAAGCCATTTTGTCCCTTCAAAGAGGTTGAAAAGATGTACACACAGGTGGTGTGCAACCAAAACGATGCACTCTTGTGGGACTAGCAAAACAACGCGAGTGTGTGAGGCGCACAAATTCTTTGCTAAATTTAGAGTCTGTGTCAATGTTGGCCAAAATCAAAGTAAAAAGAAAATAAAGTATAAAGTAAATTATACTATAGATAGTCATTAGCACAATCTAGGACAGACTTACCACGACATTTTCAACCAGAACATGCCTCTTAATAGTTAGTCAAAGGGTTAAAGGTCTCTCCTGGCAACGCGGAAAAAATGCAGCGACTCCTGCAGGCTGTGCCGCTATATGACGCCTGTTTTTACGCAGTTAAAAAAATGGAAACATAATCAAAAGTAGCATATTCAATATAAAAAAAAGTCTATTTTGTGTAAGGGCTTTTTTTTTTAAAGTATTTTCTCTTGTTTACTGACTTCTGTTGCTTCATGTCGAAAAATAAATAAATAAATAAAAAAAAAAAAAAAAAAAAAAAAAAAAGGTTTGACGGAGTATTTGTAGGTGTGTCTATTGAAAATATCCTCTTTTTCAGCCGCCATGTTAACCAAGATCACACTTTGCGTACGTCCAAAGGAAACCGGTATGCTCTCCGTTACAAACGCCAAGCACACTCTGGCGCATTTTCCATGTACGGCTGAAGTTAACAAAAATTTTGCGCCAATCTTCGATAAACAAGGGCCTATAGATAAGCTAAATAAAATGTTTTTATGACCCCGAGTGTGAGATATATTGTCCTCTTCTGAAATAAAAGAGGTTTTCTTCAACTCAGGATCCTCCAAAATGTGTTCGCAACAATAAAATTTTTCTAACAGTAATTATAACTGATTCTTCTTCAGTTCGAAAAACAAAACCATTTAACTTCTGGTCATATCGTAGAAATCCCAAGCCAACCGTTATCACTTCCAGTGCTTCTATGTCTTTTAAGTGAGAGCCACATAAACTACAACAGCTCCGGGAATACTCCAACCACTTTCTGAGGATGTACCACTTACAGGAACCAAGGGACTGGAAGTCATGATAACCGGTTTGCCTCTTGAGGTCTCATTGCCTCCAAGTATGCCTCTACACAGAGAAATGGAAAAAAGAATCAAACAGGTGATCCCATACCTCAGACTCCACTGCCTCATTTCTCTTTTTATACCTCCGCCCATAGAATGTGGATCAGGCACTAAGCACTCAGGCAGTCTGTGCTTCCGTAGCACTTGTAATGTGGAAGGAGGAGGACCCAAATTCAGAACAAAACCAGGATTTATGAACAGATTCGGTAAGTCTGTAAAGCAAAGGGCACAGGATTAACTCAGGATAATATACACCCGATAATATAACAGAGTTCCAGGATGTTACTTATCGTCAGAAAGGATGGCGAAGACAGCAATGACCCAACATAGAAGTCCGGGTGATTGCCCTTAAATAGGCAGCAGCATCCACAGGTGTGTGGCATCAGAAATTAATCCCAGGTGTCCTTAATCAGGGTAATGAGGAAGGTGCAGGGCTGCCTCCGGCGGCAGGTGACTTGGTAAAGTGATTTTTCCTAAACCACTGAGGGAGTTTTAAGGAAACTGCTCACAGTTACTCATTCCCATTCATACGGTAGATAAACTTAAGGGATCAACACCAAATGGTCATATTTTTTACTCTAGTAACAAGTGGAAACCACACTGCTCCTCTTCAATCCAAGACTCGACTCTCTGATAGACCCTCATCTCCAGTACTCCTGAATAGACCTTCCCAGGGCGGCTGAAGAGTGGGACCCCTTCGTAGTTGGAGCACACCCTCTGGTCCACCTTCTTATAAAGAGGGAGCACTAATCCAGAGGCACTGTCCCCAATGTCCATGCAATGGTGCAAAAGCGTGTCCGCCAAGACAGACTAGTGGACAAGGGAACTACATTTCTTTGAACTCTGCAGTAAATATCTACTCAAAATCCACCTACTGGCCTCTTTTTGGAATTTCATACGAGGTCACATAATTTAAAAAAAAACGTACAAATGACTGCCCCAACCAAGACCTTGATTTCTTCGTCTTCTTCCGGCATTTCCCTTCAGGGATCGCCTCAGCAAGTGGTAACAAAAGACAAAGACCTTGATAATTCATTATTGATGTAGTTAGCGCCTCCAAATCCGAGACCATGGTCCTCGCCCGGAAAAGGGTGGAATGCCCCTTGCGTGGAGGAGTTTAAGCATCTTGGGGTCTTGTTCATCTGTGGGGGAACGATGGAGCGGGAGATCGACAGTTGGATCGGTGCGGTGTCAGCAATAACTAGGACGCTGCATCGGTCCGTCGTGGTAAAGAGAGAGCCGAGCCAAAAAGCAAAGCTACCCGTTTGAGGCTGTTGCCCCTGCGACCTGACCGTGGAACAAGCGGAAGATGACGGAACGGAACGGATATAGTTTGTAGTGTAATGCACTGTTCAATACCATGGTATCAACTTGTTCTTTTTAACAAATACTTGGGAGAACCTCCCAGATTTGACCCGATAAGGCTCTTTAACAAAGTACTATTCGGTATATATTGGAGACACACTTAGCGTGATTTATCCCTGACATGTTTGAATCAGAGTGAATGGAGTGAGAAGTATTTAATGAAGTAGAAGTGCCTTTATGATCCCCCACTCAAAAAGGATTAGGAAGAAGCGGAGGCACCTTTTTGCATGAGTAGTTCCGCAGCCCGGCTGACTTTCACATGGCTCGCCTTGCCAACGAGCCCAATTACAATTTCAACAGAGCATCTCTTTTTTGGGAGGGGGTTGGGAGTGACTGATGGGACTTTTGTGCATTAGTGAGGCAAAGGCCATGCGCTTGCCTTTGTGTGTGCTGATTGCACGCAGGTAGCGTTCCACTGGGGTTGGAAGCCTGAAAGTAGGGAGGAAGTTGGAGTCGAAGGGAAACCCTGTGGGGAGCTACAAGACAGCATCTGGAGACAAGAACTCCCACAGTTGTCAAGCGAGGGGTAATTTATTTATTTGGAGGTTGTGTTGATGAAGTACCGTTGCTTTCAAACACATTTCCGGTGATGTCGTCTGTGGTTTTTATGTCCAAATCCATCTGCTTTCTTGCAAATGAGCTGTGTAGAAGCTGGAAAGTAGGAACAACAAAGCAATAAAAAACTTGTCTCTGCTTGTCTGTGATAACACGGAAAGGTTTTCCCTTTCAGTCGTAAATAAAAGTAGATTGTTAGGGGTTCAAATGGATTTAAAAGAAGTAGCATGAATGAAGTTCAAGTACATAAGATGGAGTATAAGAAGTTTGATGTCTTATTTAAAGATTAACAAGAGTCTAGCTCTTGCTGTTGATTTATATTTCTAAATTTCTAAATTTTTAGAGTCCCTTTTTCGCATTTTCCCAAAATTGCAGGCGGTTTGTTTTTTTCTGTCCTGCTTCGCGTCCCAACAGTGGCGAACTGTGCATGAATAAATTTATACTTCTAAATGTTCAGCCCATTCTGACATATTACAGCATGTGCTCTGAACACATCCTGTCCCGTGCTGCTCGGATTTCTTTACTTTGTTCAACTTCGTTAGAAAACCCTTCTTTAAAAAATACTAAAAAGAAAATCAGACACCGTTCTGTTCTGTCATCTTCCGCTTGTTCCAGGGTCAGGTTGCGCGGGCAACAGCCTCAAACGGTTAGCCCAGGCCTCTCTCACCCCGGCTGCATCCTCCAGCTCACCTGGAAGGATCCCAACTCGTTCCCCAGCCAGCTGTGAGACATAATCTCTCCAGCGCGTCCGGGGTCTGCCCCTTGGTCTCCTCCTGGTGGGACGTGCCCGAAACACCTCGCCCGCAAGGTGCTCGGAGTTGCCCTTGGAGTTGCCAAGTTGCCCTTGCAACGCGGGTCACCGGGGCCCCCATGGAGCCAGGCCCGAGGGTGGGACATGAGAGCGAGCGCCTGGTGGCTGGGCTTTTACCCATGGGGCCCAGCCGGGCTCAGCCCGAACAGGGGACATGGGCCGCCCTTCTAGCGGACTCACCACCTGCAGGAGGGGCCATAGGGGTCGGGTGAAGGAGGAGATGGGTGGCAGCCAACGGCGGGGACCCTGGCGGTCAGAACCCCGGCTGTACAAGCTAGCTAAAATCAGACACCAAATATATTTTTTTCCTCCTCTTTCACATATACCACTTACTGATGTTGTTTGCTAGTTTTGCTCCGATGCTCTGTGACTGCCCAATCAGCTGCTCTGAATATGGTGGCACGCCCTCCGCCGGCAAGAGGGCTTTGAAAAGGTACAGACAAACCAGCTGAAAATCCAACTGATAGGAGCAAAAGTTTAATGGCCGTCCTCTTTGTGGAGTGAACCAACAAAACTGACTCTGAAGACTTTTACAGACGCCTCAGAGATTTTAGCCCACCTGGCAACAAAGGAAGGCAGGAATGTAATTGGTTAGATGTGTCCATGGTAGAGTCCACGGTACCAAAAATTCATAATTTTTGGAATCCTTTCACTTCTTTGTCCACCGTCAAACAACAACATGTTCTATAGGAGCCTACCCTGTTGTGATGTGGGGATGTGGAAGGAGGAAGACCCAATTGTAGGACGTCAAAACAGAGTTTTTAAACACAAATACGGTAAGGCTGTAAGGCAAAGGGCACGGGATTAACTCAGAATTCGAAAGTCCAACACAGTTCAATCATAGTATCATCGTGGCCAGGCAACCAGGAAAACCTGGCTGGAAGGGACGGTAATGACCCGACATGGAAGTGTCATCTTACTACTCACCCTCAGGTGTCTCTATTCTGGGTGACAAAGAAGGTCCAGGGCTCCCTCTGGCGGCAGGCGAGGGGATCACAACAGTACCCATGTTATTGAAGGACCATTGGTATTTGTGTTGGTGTTCCTTTGTTTCTTAAGTTTGGTCGGGTTCTTTTAAAATAAACAAAATTTTGTTCAACGACACTGCAACAGTTGATTGTAGTCGATTTCCATTCCGACTTGGGTCGCAATTCTTAACAGTGCAATCCAATCTCAGCATGGCATAGAACGGTACACTTTCTCATCCTCCATTTTATATTCAAATATGTGAACATTTTTCTTTACTATGTCATCACCGGATCCTTTTTATGCAAAGAAAATAACCACTCCTCAACGTAGAAGCAGAATAACTGGGATGTTTAGGTGAACTGCGGAGCGGGGGTACATTGAGATGTGCATAATTTAGAGATCCTAGAGTAATTTCGTCTTTCAAATAATCCTGAGAAGTAGTTGACTTACTGCTGAGCTATAAGAGCACAGAGGAATTGTCACTCTTGGTTTCAAGAAAACAAAACTAAAGTCTGGCCGCTTAGTTTGGGATGTTGTGGTTTATGGTGTTAACCTGCAAATATTCGGGTTACCAAAAAACTAGATGGGCGATACAACAGATCAAGTCGACAACCCTCGCTGTCCTATGTTACAAACTGTACTAATAATAATATTTGCGATGTTATAACAAAGTATGCAAGGTTTCTAAATTTTGGCGCCTTGACCTGGTCACAAAAAATGGTCTACATCTACAAGTAGACCAGGCTTGGGAAAACTATTGCCCGCGGGCAACATGCGTCCCACTAACCGTTTTAATCCGGCACATTGGGACTTGATCAAATTAAATAAATAAACCTTGTTGATATTTTTTCCCTTGCAATTGTGATTTTTCCTCACTAGATGGCGCACTCTGGATATATTGTCTTTGTTGAGAAAACAACAACACTGCTCCCATTAAAATGTGAGTCTCCGTGATGCGCACACTGTCAAAATAAACATTGTGCACAGATATGGAAAGCCATCGGGCTCAATACACGCACGTAAACAAGCGTGTTAGATGTTAAAACAAGCAAAACGTTACATCAAACGCTTAGATTTTAAACCCATCGCCGCAAAATGGACGTTTTTAAGCGCTAGCGCGCTAGATTTCAGACCTAGCGCTGCTAGATTTGAAATTTAACGCTCTTGATGTGACATTTAGCGCTTGTTTAAAATCTATCGGCCTAATCTAGCGGTTACCAAAGCATGCCATCCATCAGCTCCTGATCCGGCCCGCTTGTCAAATGTTAGAACTCGTGTGGCCCTCAAATCAAAACGTTTACCCACCCCTGACGTAGACAGTAGACATCTTGTGTCGTGTAGGGGTTCAGGAATTCCATTGGCGATGTCATGAGGCGGTGAAGGTGGAGGTGTAGGACCCAGAAGCATAGCCCGTTTGAAATGGTTTATTGTAGTTTATCAGGGGTTAGGGAAGAGGGGCAGGCATGCGCAGCCTGGAAGTGAAAACTGGGCAGGTTTGTAAATTCTGGGCAGGCTTGGCAGGACCAAATAGAGGAGCCATTGAAGAGGAAATATGAGGCCGAGGGACCAGATGTAGAGGTACACCATCATGGCCGCAGCAGGAGAGCAGAACAGCAGATGATCTGACTATAAAGTAATGGACAACAGGTGGCGACAATTGAGACCAGGTGCGCTGAATTGTGGCACGGTGCAGGATTTGGCTTCGGATCATGACAAGCGATTATTGGATTTATTTTTACTTTACTGTAGTTAAAAAATTAGAGATAAATTCTAAGCTTGATACTTAAATCAAGTTGTTTGCTTCTGGAGCACTTTGCTGCCCACATACAGAGAGCTACTTTGTATCTCCTCAGCCCCACCTGTCCACACACTCTTGTTGTTTTCCCTCCCTGGCTGTGTTCAGACAGGAGCCAGGTGCTTCGCGCTCCCCAGGTTGCATCCTCTGAGGGGTTATTATTGTTACAAATAATCCCTGGATGACGCAGAGTTCAAACTGTGTCAAAGACAAAGACAGTGCCATTGATTTGATATTTTCGGGAGGCTTTGGAGACCGATTCGGACGCCTGTTTGTTGGTCTTTCAAGTGTATATATAAAAACAGGTGGAATGTCTGTGTGTGGGCTTGGTCACGGGAGGGAAGGCTTTTGAAAGGTTTGCTTATCCTACTATGATATGTTTGCCCGACTCCATGTTTGTACCCAATGGCTCGACGCTGTTGTATAGCAAAGGGACAAATTTTGAGCTGAGCTAGCCTCCATTTTTTCTCATTGCTCAGTTGGTTGTATGCAAAAAATACTTCCAGCTGTTGCATTTTCTCTTTTTTTTGTCTCTCTAAATCACAGTGTGAATATTTCAGAGCATGAGCCGTTAGGGCTTGAGAGAGAGCAGCGATTTGAAGCATGAGAGAGCCGAGAGATTCACACCGTGATATAATAATACAGGTGAAAAACAATGTAGCGCAGAGACGAATGTGCAAAGATAAACCCCCAAAACGCCTACTGCAAATGTTCCATGAATCTATCGCCAGGGCATCATTTGGGAGTGTGTGTGCTGGGAAAGATTGCAAACTTTGAATGATGTTTAGTTGGAGCTCAGTCCAGACGAATGAGGTTGAAAATCCGCTTTCCTCCCGGGTGCAGTTACTCAGAGAAGGCCGTGTTACAGAACCATCATAGAGAGAAGGATGTCACCACATTACAGGCTCTCTCTCTCGCGCGCGCTCACCGTTCCCCCCACCTACGAGGAGTAAAATGTTACCATCAGCAGCAACCCACTCAGAGGATTGAGGGTATACACAGAGCAGAGCTCCATTCCGTATTAACCAAGCAGAGCTCTCCTCTTGAGGCGTCGCATTCAAACTGCCCGCATTGACACTAATCTTCGCCCAACATGGTGCTTGTTATCACAACATGAAAAGAGGGGAAAATATTTTAGCAAAGGTATAAAAGTAGATACTTTTACACTTTTATTTGGGGTGAGATCGCGATTCCGGTAAAATTACCCTAAAAGTCATCAAGGCAATAGACGAAAATCAACAGAATCATGTATTCAAGCGTAACACAACAGTAGGCAGTGGGCAGTTTGGCGGAGAGTGCAGGAACGGACACGCTTTGATTACAGACGGTAGGAAGAGACCATGAGGCATAGGTGAGACACATTAGGAAGGAGCAGGTAATCACCAGGAGGAAGGAGTCCACGAGGTAAGGAAGTCAAGACAACTGAAACAAGGAGATTGGTGGTTTCAAAATAAAACAGTAAGTCCTACACACCAACAAAACCACCAGCTTACACCTGAAACCTTGTCTGGATTGGCTAGACAGACGCAACAATCAGGATGCCGCATCGACCTGTCTTGGTAAAGAGAGCGAAACCAAAAAAGCGGAGTTCTTGCTTGACCAGTCGACTTACATTCCTTGCCAGCTGAGTATTAGCTTCCTCTTCAAGATGGCTGAGCTCTCAATGAGCGATACTTTGAGGACCTCTGCTATTTGGAGTAAAGCTATATCCTCTATATCGGAAGGTGCCAAATAGGGTGGTTTGGACATCTGGTCAGGGTAACGCCTGAATACCTTGCTGAGGTTTTTCAAGCACCAGACGTTGTGCTTGGAGGCCCAGCAGTAGCCCCACCACTTGCTTAGGGCGCCAAGTCTCCTGGCTTACCTGGCAACACCTTTGGAATTCTGTCTTATGAGCTGGAAGGTGTGGTTGAGGTGAGGGATGTCCGGGTTTCCCTGCTACGGTTGCTACCTCAGATGAAGCGGAAGACAACAGTATGGTACAGCACCGTGGTAACGCTACAGAAACATACAATAACAGGATTGAGAAAAATTGAATTGAATTTAATTCATTCATCCCCAAACACCAAGTGTTTAACACCTCAATGCCCCCTTGCCCGTATCCACCAGCGTCCTAGTCCGGTCACACCGTGTTCAACCTGGCAACCCAAAAGCCGGAGTCTGGAATGGGTCCACAAAGCCAGGCCACAGTGAAGAACACCAAACTGGCCTCTCTGTATTTCACTGGGTCCAAATGTGCGCCTCTGGTTCCTCAAGCTAGCAACCGGACATTTCCATGGAAATTGCAAAAACACAGGGCCCAAAGCACCTCCTCTAGAATGTCTCCTTCTCCGTACTTCCTCCAGATTGTCTCCTTCTCTCTCCTCAACTCCAAGAAGTCTATTGAAGATTAGATTAATTTTGATAATTGAATAATACTGAAAATGCTAAACTTGGGTCGAGTAGAATTGGAAAAATAAAACTCGTAAAAAAAATTGTTAGGAAGAAAAATAAAAAGTTTCTAAACAACAACAGCATTTTTATGCCTCTTCGGAAACCAGTGCCATGACTAAATAAACACGTTTGATCCTTTTAAGCGTAAAATTTCATAACTTAAGTCTTGTCGGTTTGTTTTTACTACAAAACAGCTTTGTTTTAAAACAATGTCCGGCTTGATCAAAGGTTACCGCTCTTTCAAGGCTAGCCAGAATAAACACGCTTTATTTTCCGAGCTAATTTGATTCGAATAAGAAGACTTTAGTGCTTTTTTGAAGACAAACAAAATTTGTCATTTCGGAGCGGATGTGTAGCTGGTAATTAACGGGTATTTTAATTTTCGGTGCCTTTCTTTTTGAATATTTTTCTGTTTACGATCACTAGCTAGCGTAAAGGGTGGAGACGGTGGCCGCGTGGTTAGCGCGTTCGCCCGCGGACCGGAAGGTCGCGGGTTCGCGTCCCACGGAGAGCACGTCTAGGGTCCTTGGAGAAGACACCTAGCCCCCACTTCTCCCACCATTGGCGCCGTTGAAGGGCAGCCTGCTGCGGTGTAAGGAGTGCAGCAAACAAATTTCCCCGGTGAGGGATGAATAGAGTAATTCAAAATAATCAAATAATCCAAAAAAATCAAGAGTAAAATTCCATTTAGTCGTTACTTAAATCTCTTTAAAAGTTATAACTGTTTATTTTTAATTAGGCCCAATTTTCACGACTAAAGAGAAGTATTCTTCCAACAGTTACTGAAATAATCTGACAGTTTGAGAGAGGGGAATTGTCTGAGGTGTTGCGTTTGGACGATCGCGGAGGTTAAAAGACATTTTAGCTAGCGCTTGACAGCCCATCATCGTTCTACTAACAGCTTTCTTTTACTCAACTTGTGACTGACGGTTATATTTTTAGCTGTTGCCTCGTCAAGTTCAGGAGTTCGCTGTGATTAAAAACCTTCCGAAGTTATTTGATCTGTTTCAAGAAGCCAGCTTTCAAGAATTTGATGAATTAATTTTAAGGACATTAATTAAATGAGGATTTTTTTCGGTGAAAACAAGACCGTACGTCAGTAATGAAGGTTTAGTGATTATCTGAACAATGTGGACTACGTCGTTGTTAAATCTACAGCTTCTGATTGGTTAATCTGAAGTGTTGTAGGGGCTCTTTCTCTTGATGTCAATAACGATTCGTAAGAAACGTGAACCATCGTCAAAAGTAAAATATATAACACAGACTAAAAACCAAGAGCGGGCAACGAATGAGTGAGGTTAGGGTATGGATTAATCTAAGTTACCACCCTAACCTATGGTCACCAGCTGTGGTGACCGAAAGAATGAGGTTGCGGATACAAGCGGCCGAAATGAGCTTCCTACCCAGGGTGGCTGGGCTCTCACTCAGAGATCGGATAAGGAGTTCTGCCGTCCGGGAGGTGCTCAGTTGGGTTGGTTCGGGCATTTGGTCACGATGCCTTCCTAGCGCCTCGCTGGTGAGGTGTTTCGGGCATGTCCCACCAGGAGGAACCCAAGAGGCAGACCCCGGACGCGCTGGAGAGACTATGTCTCACAGCCGGCTGGGGAACGACTCGGGATCCTTGGGCGAGAGAAGCCTGGGCTACCCGTCTGAGGCTCTTGCCCCTGCAACCCGGCCCTGGATAAGCGGAAGCCGACGGAACGGAGCAAATGGATAATAATTGTCACGTCAGCAAGAAATATCGTTACCCTAATACCCACAAGCTAGGACTGCGCAAGCGCAATGCATCAATATCGAATTGACATCGTAAGATTTACAATTGCGTTTAGCAAATTGCAAAAAGTGGCAATTTTATTTTGATATTCTGTTTCTAGTTGATAGCATCTCTTCCAGCAGGACACTGATTGGCCAGGACATTCACAGCGATTACAGGGGCGTGGCCAAGCGACTCTACTAGCAAGTATATCTGCTAAGCTAGTTAACGCTAATATAAAATACCAAATATTTGAATTCATGTTGCTAAATCAAATTGAAAAATCACACATTAGTCACATATTTTGACAGATATCACAGCTCCGTTGCTGATTGGCTGCTGAGATCCAAGAGCGAAGAAAAGTATGGTGTACTGGTTTTGTTTTTTTGTGATTACTTGTGTTGATTAAGTTTAGTCCAATTTTGTGTTTGATTAACCGTGTGTGAAGCCCTTTGAGACAACTGTGTGAGATGACGACGGCGAGGAGAGATGAATCATAATGTGAGGAGGGCGGCTTGATGGAAGAGGGAGGGTAAACATATGAGGGAGGATGAATGTGGAGCTGTTGTCGAGTCATTGACTAAACATACCGAGTTTGAACATACAGTATATATATATATATATTCTAGAGGGATCCAAATGGAAAAGTGAGGTTACAGGGAGAAGAGATAAAGAAGGTGGAAGATTTTAAGTATCTAGGATCAACAGTCCAGAGCAATGGAGAGTGTGGAAAAGAGGTGAAGAAGCGTGTGCAGACAGGATGGAACGGGTGGAGGAAAGTATCAGGTGCTGTTTGGTCTAGAAACAGTAGCACTAAAGAAAAGACAGGAAGCAGAGATGGAGGTAGCAGAGATGAAGATGCCGAGGATCTCTCTGGGAGTGACCAGGATGGACAGGATCAGAGGACCACCACATGTTAGAGGTTTTGGGGATAAAGTTCGAGAGGCAAGACTGAGATGGTTTGGACATGTACAGAGGAGAGAGAGAGAGTACATCGGAAGAAGGATGCTGGATTTGGAACCACCAGGAAAGAGGACTAGAGGAAGACCAAAGAGGAGGTTCATGGATACAGTGAAGGAAGACATGAAGATAGTTGGTGTGACTGAAGAAGATGCAGGAGATAGGGTTAGATGGAAGAAACTGACTTGCTGTGGCGCCCCCTAAAGGGAAATGCCAAAAGAAGAAGAATTCGTAGTGAAGCTGAATGCTAATAAAGAAGCTTCCAAGATTTCAATCGACCTAATAGAAAGCTTTGAGTTGATTAAATGAAGCATATTAAAGTGATATACTGTATGTCTACTGCGAACTTGTCACTCAAAAATAGCCGCTTCCGACAGATGGTTGGGGCCCTCTGTTTGAGGCCCCCTACCATGCTTGGTAACAAGGTTCCTGCGCTATATGGGGCAACCATGTCTGTAAACACACCAGCCTCAAGTGGAGTGAACAGGTGGCCCGCCACATTGGACCACTGCTCATCTTGTGTGTCCACAATAAAAGTCTTGTTATGAGGAAATGTTTGAGTGTTTTAATAGCTTGACAGAGTGTGACATGCTCAGATGTGCTGATGGAGCGAATAACGGAGCTGAAAGGCCTCTGGGAAATCAAATCTAGTGCTGCTGAGCGAAAAAGTCTCGAAGCAGTGCAGCAGTTTTTGTAAAAAAAAAAGAAAAGATTCAGAGCAAGAAGCACAAATAAAGCTATCCGTAGTTTGGTCAGCTGGCTTTAAAAATGTCAAATCAGTCCTGGTAGCTTCTTATCAATTTCCTCGACCGTTCCGCACAATGACTAGACCATCGGCCAAATTTGGAGCCCCAAATGGAGCCTGTAGTCATTTCCTCAAAGTATTTGTTTTGGGCGGCACTGTCTTTTTAAAAAAAGAAGGGAAACAATAATGTCACAGTGATGGTCTGCCTCATGTTTGGACAAGACGTTAGCATTTGTTGTCATTGAGTCTGCCATCTTTGGCAGACATGCCGCTGAAGGCCCCCTAACTGTCCTCCACCTCCCCTTTCTGACCCATATGGGTGCTTTGAATTTCTGGCAGGCCAGACAAGAACATCTGGGCCCTCTGCCCAGGAAGACTGTGAGGATGTGGAAATGTGGTGGTGGTGTGCGAGTCTGCGTGCATGTGCATTTGCATCACGGTTAGCTTGCGTCAGCACTTTGGATGCACTTAAAAGAGATGGAGGATTTTGTCTCTCGGTGGTTCTTCAGACTATTGGAAGGTAGAGAGAGGAGGATATAGAAAACCTTTTCACTTGGGATTTCTGAAATACTCCCGGGAAGGGAAAAAAATTTGGTTCCTACACGATATCACGTAGACCTAAAAATACCAGGTTCTTGTTTACAAAAGACAAAAGGACGGAATGGGAAATTCAAAGGATGATTGGTGTAGGGTTCACTATGATTAGGACGTTATTGTGGTAACGAGTGCGCCGAGTCAAAAACGGAAGCTCTTGATTTATCCTCTAAGAAGAAATCTAAAAAAGGAAGAATGCTACCTGGGAGGTTGTCTACACGAGGCACGCATTCGGGAATATAAACTTTCTTTAATTGCCTTGACAAAGGCTTTCATCTCTTTCCAAAATGATTACATAACCCCACCCAGATTAATTAGTTGTGTGTTTTTGTCACTTCCTGTTGTGCGACCCTCAAATGGACTCTGCAATCCGGCCTATCGACTTACAGGGCGCCAAAGCCTTTTTCTTTGAAGCCTGCTTTAGCTTCAGAGGCAAAAGAAAAAAAAAAACTCTGTGATCCAGCGACTAAAAGGAAAAAGGGCCCCATGCAGTGTGCCTTTACACACTGATAAAAGCTATGAGAAACATTTGGGTAACACACACAGTCTGAGCCTGAGAGAAAATTAGGGGAAAATTTGGTTGTGAAAACAAGAGACGGTACGGAACAATGGCAATCTGGGTCCTTTGGTAATTTCCTGTCGGCGTTCATTCATGTGATGTGGTTACTACTGTTCTGCCGGGATCAATCAAAACCTGAGAGCAGATGGCATTGTGCTCCTCTAGCAAGCCGAGGACTGTCTGTGTTTTTTTTTTTTACAAGAATGGTAATTGGACCGCTATCTACAGACAGCGGCGCACAAACAACCACTGCCATCAACCGATTTACATTGTTCGTAATGTGCTACACACTCCATATGTGTGTTTAACAAAGCTGCCGAGTGGCAGATTAACCTCATCCAGACAGTACAGTGGGGGCTACATAGGGGTTTAGGAAGTCCCCAGAACAAGAGATAAAGATTCGGCCGGTCTGTACAGCATAAAAAATAGGGACAGTTGAAGTTCAGACATCAAAACATCCACTAAGAACCAACCATCTGAAACAATTCCTGCCCCCCGGGGCCCCTCCCCCAAACAGGGCTGGTAAAGTGGGGAAATAAAAAGCGTAATGATTGTTTTTTTGTATATTTCTGGACTAAAAAACCCAAAAGATTCGATAAAGTCGGTGTTTTACTACTTGTAAGTGATAAAAGCTTATGTGGGTAACTGGAACCGTGTGTGTGGGGCCACATAAAGTTATATAAAAGAGAAACAGAGTAATTGCATGTGTACAGAAGGAGTGTGTGAGTGCAGAAAAGCCGGGGCCCTTCAAAGCTTTGATGTTGGAGCTCCTAAATGAGGGCCACCAGAGGTCTAGACTAATGGGACATCATGGGGAGATTAGCGGCCAAGTAAAGCAGGCTAACAACATAGAATTATGCATGTGTGTGTTACACAGAAAGGCAGCCGGTACATGAGTTTGTGTGTGTTGCGTTACCCGTGTGTATTCTTTTTGTAATTAAAAGTGAAAGTCTGGCACAAAATTTCAAATGAAGCTTGTGGATAATTGGAAAGGAAGCCTTCTGTCCACGAGTCTTACAACAATGTCGGTGATTAAAAAAAAAAAGGTTTTCACTTTTCTTCTTATGGTATAAATCCTTTATTAAATAATCATAACAATAATTATAATAATAACAATCATAAAAAGAGCATTTCTGTACAAAGACCCCTTTAAAACAACAACAACAGCAGTCTTAGCAGTGCGAAAACGGCGTATACCGTCCACTTGACTTGTCTTGGTCCTCCCAGACACTAAGGGGCGCTGTGACCATCACAGTCAATGTCAATTTTTTTCTGTTTGATACCGGCTCTAAAGGCAAGCTGGATCCCCGAGGCTCCAAGGCACTTTGAAAAGAGTCAGTGGGGTCCATCGATGTGGGCCTCAGAGGAGAGAAAACAGCGATTGTGTGGAGGGGCTAGTGGAGATGAGACGCCCAGGGTGATTTGTGTTGAGAATCCACAGGATTTCATCTCTAACCTTGAGTGGTTTTTTGGAATGTGTGCGTCCAAAAGTTTTCAAGAGAATGAGGTGGAGTGTATTCATGTTTTGTATATACATAAGTATATACAAGTAAAGTGTTTAGATATTTGTGTGCGTGAGAGGGAACTCGGAGATCTTTCCACTCATTCTCTCCTACTCATGGCTTACGAGTCTATTCAGAGCACGCCGGGCCCTGCGTGACATGTTCCAAACTTTTTAAAAAAAATCTGAAATCGACAACATAAAAACAGCAACGATTAAAAAAAATGTACTTTTTGTGCGAAAAATGATGTAAAAAACGCTAAAAAACAAAATATTTCAAAATAAGCCAATAAATTGAGGTGGAGGAGGATGGTGTAGGTCCGTAAAATCATGGCTTTTGAGGTCCAAATGTAGAACTTGTTGATGTTCCTTTTCGACATTTTCAACAATTTGCTTTTTAAGGCTTTCTTTTTGTCCAGAAACAGTCGATTAAGAGAGAGAGAACATCACCCCCGTGAGAGCGGCGGGGGATTTTAGTGCTTTGCCAGTCACACACTCTCTTCTTCTCCCTTCGCTTTCCCACCTTCAGTGCTTCAGTTTCTTTCTTTACCAGCAATCCATAGGTTGCACCGCCCGAAGCTCCTTGACCTTCTACCATTTACCGTATGTAAATGTAAACATGACCTTCTCTTTGACGGAAACCAGCAACAACAGTCTTGACAACTACATCTAACTTCTCTCCACGTGTAAAGAACGTGTTAAAACGCCCCACGCCCACCCTGACTACGTCCCCCCCAACCTATCATCCTCTGCAGTCTGGCAGAAGGCCAAAAGAAACATTAAACAGAAAGAGGGTGACTGAGCAGAAACTTGAGGGATGTCAGTGACTAAAAAAAATACCACAGACCAACAGGGACTAAGGGTAAAACCGAAGGGTCTATGACGGGATTAGAGCCACACGAAGGAGCTAAGTTCTAGGCCACAGTGTTCACATGTGATCAAAAATTACGCTTTCTAAGCACGTTCCTAACCTACCACCTTTCCAACACGACTCGTTCATGTCTCCATCCGTGTAGTTTACAGTGTCCAGTTCCCCAACGAGACGAATCTATGATGAAGTTCTTGAATTCTAGAAGGAATCTGTACTTGATATGTGTTGATATTTGAGGCCTAACATCCCTGCCATGGAGGAATCGGTTGTTCCTCGGTTCACTTTACAGCAAGAATCCTCAACTCTAAACAGCGCCACGATTTGCAAAAGAAGGTACTCGACTCTATAAGGAAGCTGTGGAAATGGAAATCAAACAAGAGGCGCTCACGCCTCCGTACAACAACGCTGTTGGTTGAGTTTCACTTTGTGCTTGAGGCCGTCGTAAAGTTCAAAATTGTAGTTCTCCAAAGTGGTGGAAGAGCGCGACGACAAGCCGCTGTAGGAGCAGGTGCAGTAGAGGAGGAGCCCGGCGCATACCGCGCCCAACAGAACACCCAAAGAACTCATGACGATGATCGTAACCAAGATAGGATCCAACGTGTATAACCATGAGCTGTCCTTATCGGAGACGTGCGTCACCGGGGGTTCCGATGGGGATGCAGTGTGGAGCTCATGGTAGAGCAAACCTAGACACCAAAAGAGAAGTTCGTTTAATAACAAGCGGTTAAAATGTTGCACAAAAAGCTTGGAATGAATATTTGGCTCTTTGATACCCCATACCTCCGCCTTGTGGGTCTCTGCCACTGAAAAGTCGCCCGTCGCCAAACTCATTGGGTCTCTTCACTGTTAAAGAGAAGCAAGAGACTCGCTGAGTTAAGCCGATTTAGATATCGCGAAACATATCAACTTGACAATTCCTCCCGATTTAAAGATACATTTTTATAAAAACTACTCTGAGTTTACAAAATATGTTAACAAAATAAGAGTCTTTTTAAAAATTCAACTTGGTAAATAACTAACATTTCTATTACAAAAATCAACAATTTAGTCCATAATATTTAATAAATGAGCATTTCCTTTGGTTTTTTTTTGCGAACAAATAAAAACACCCAAAAATCATAGAAAAATATCACTTTATTAATAGAGAAAAATCATTAAGAGACAAAACAGTCAACACACAGTCATCGTACAACAATGTAAGACTGCTCATTCTGTGTAAAAACAAAACAAAAAGACAAGACAAAACATCACTTTTTTAGTTTTCTTTGATGACTTAAAGGAATTTAAGTGACGGCAACAAATGGTTGGACGCTTTTTCCGTTAACTAAAAACACGAGTGAGCGAGAAGACGAGTGTGAGAATAATGTCTGCCGCATTCAAGTCGAGCCAAGTTTACTTTCTTTTTTTTTTACTATGCGCCTCTGTGTTAGGGGTGTGTGTCGGTTGCTCTTGGCAAGCGTTCAATAGTGGGAGTAGCTGCTTGGCAAGGCGCACGTCTAGATATGGAGGTCTTTGATGGCCGGTGGCAAAATTAATACTGTTACCAGGGCGACAGAAGTTGGCAGCGGACTGGGCGATACAGGAGCAGTAGATAGAAGGGAAAAGTGCTTACCGCAGCCTTAATAAATGTTATCTGTCCATTAACTAATTACAACTATTAGAAGCTTGGAGCGTAATGGTGTCGAGATGGATCAAGTAGGACGTCCAATCTCCCGCCTCTACAGTTGATTTAAAAGCACAAAGAGAGAGTGTGCCAAAAAAAAAAAAAAAAAAAACATCCCTTTTCCGCTCCCCCCACCACTTTGTAATTGTACGAACAAATTGAGGTGTATTCTGCTGAGCTGTGGGGTACAAGGTGATGGATTTTTGCAGCTGTGACAGAACTAAAAAGCAATGCTCCATTAAGCCAAACCGGGACAATTACAATTTCATTCAAACCAGCTAAATTTGTTGAATTTGGCTTTTTTTATGAGAGAAATTGGATTTTATTCTATCAAGTCAAATTGATACCAATCTTTTTACAAAGCCCCTCCACAGCCCCCGCAAAAAAATGGTTAAAAGGTTTTCTTTTTTGCAAAATAAACCCAAGTTCTTAAGGTTTTACCCCCTTGTGTTTGTCTTTTTACTTTTTATTTGCACAAGTAAACAAATATTGGTAATTTACTTTATTTGACAAACTTTGTGACCGTACTTTGGACCAGGATGTTCCACAGCCATGAAGTCAGGTCCCAAGTCTTGCAATGGTACATTAAGGAGAATTTTTAACCATTTTTAATCACAACATAAAAATTACAGACTATTTCTTGGTTGACTGCATTTTTTGTGCAAAGAAATCTTTATACCCTGTAAAATATGACTTAAAAATGCTAACATTTTATCCTTTTTAACTGCCACTTGATGCTGGTTTCGTAACACTTTTGATCTGCTCTTGGGTGTAAATATTTCACTTATGGCCTCCAGCTGGTCCCACGGTATTCTGGGATTTATAGGAATCTTTATATCATGAAAGCAAGTAGTGATGGCGGGCAGCTGTGCGTATTTACAACCCCTAAAAACAATAAGCACGTAGTGAGACCGAAAACACGACTAGACCCGGCTCGGTTTGGCTTTCATCACGGCAGCTCAAACACAAGGGTAACAACTGGAGTGGGTGGTATGGAGCATAAATGGGGGTGGAACAATGTGCTTTATTACAGCAGAAGATCAAGATGAAACACTAAACACTGAAGACGGCTGCATCCATCACCGACTGACGCCTTTATCTGGAGAGGGTGAGACGTTCAATCAAACGAGACGGTTATCTCCATTTGGGATGCAGGACTTTAACTATGATGGATCTGCATTCAATTGTTCTTAAATGTGCACATGCTCTGTTGAAAAGGACAATGAAGACCCCACCCCAGCCCTCTTAATCTGTTGCAACATCCTCAGCGTTGGAACAACTCGCATTAACAGCTATCTCGTGCTGTTTTTATAGAGACACAACAAACATTATGTTCTGAGGCTTGCCAGATCATTTCCGCAGCAACAGCACACTAAATGCCTTGGAGTTCTCGCTCCTTCTCTTGTCTCTAGGGTCTTGTTTAGCCTTGTGGTTTGGCAGCTCTGGCTGGCTCTTGCATCAAAACCAGCTGACCATCCCATGTCTTTGTGAATCTCCAAATTGGGGTGGTTCCAGGAAGGTGCCAGAAGGCATTCAATGATCTGATTCAGGCAAATGTCAAGAGCAAACTCCTCAACGGGAAAAAAAAAAAGCGTCCACCACATCCCTTCGAGGCACAGAGGCCACAGTGTTTGTTTTTAAGAGTCATTGTTGCCATCGTTGGTGTAAACTTAAGAAAGATGGCTCCCCGAGTGATAGTAGTCAATCTTGTGCCATCATGGCTCACAGTGCCTTCGACGTCTGAATCTAGCTCGCCTTCAGCAGAGGGTACGATGTCTGTCTCGGCTGTCCAACCTCACCGTTAGGACCGGCTCCACCCCTGGGGTGGCCATACTGGTGGACCAGTTAGAATACTGGAAGCACTGCGAGGAGCTGTGATAGGCCACTGACAGCTGGCTCTTCTTGGTGGCCAGGTGTTGTCGACAGCAACAGAGAGCTCTGACCAAGATGGCCACTGCCAGGAGAAGGAGGGCGCCTCCGGCGGCCATTATGTAATACCAGTGGATGGGTAAGGGAGGCACAGGAACGCCTCCCCCTGGTGGAGAGATACAGAGTAATTGGCCAGTGGGAAAAGAGAGGCGTGGCACTTGTTTAAGTTCAGTATTTAATCAGCGATTTTCTATCCCTGACGGTCTTTATCAAGCGGATGGTAGACGTGCACTTTGTGAGCATGCATCAGCATGCCAGATGCAAAAAAATGTAAAATAAATCCCCAGATGCCAGGGAGGGAAAAAAGCATCCATTTCAGTAGCTTTGGTTGCAGTTCGAGTTTTCACACCAAGATCATCCAGAGATTGGGTATGAAATTAGTCCAATCGCAGATCCAATCCAATGCAATTCAATTAAATCTTTTCGAAGCTCCAATGAAGTTGCTTGGTGTGAAACTATTAGTTAGGAAAGCACTCACACACACTGAATTAAGGAGCTTGCTGTTCCTGTTTCACTCTGGCAACCGGACGTCTCAGAGCCATGCAAGAATCACTCGGACACCACATGGGAATCCAATGTTCCAGAGCTCTCCGCCAGCCAATATCAGATTGCAATTTTTTTTGTCTATCTGGCTGAAATTGGCATTTTATTCCACATTGTGCATAATTGATGTTGTCCTGCTCTTTTTGTCCCCCCTGTTTTTCTTTCATTCATCAGGCTTCTGGCCAGTGCTTTCCTTTTCAAGCCAAGCATTTTCTCCTTTGAGATTATCTCCAAAGATTCATTTTTTCTTTCCTATCGAGTATGCTCGCACAAAAAACTTAAAGACAATTAAATTATGTGTGCAAAACCTCACCTTAAACAAAAGACACTGGAGCAGATCTCAATACATCCTGATTTTTGGACCGTGTCACGTAATTAGAGCGGTAAATGGTGCGTATTCCTGCCACTTCGCACTGCGCACACTCATTAACCAGAGCCGAGTTAGCGAGAGGAGAGTGAGACGCCGGGTGCTCAGTCACTTTATCTGATTGCTTTTCACTGGGGATACCGCTGCGTGTGGGGATATTAACCCGTGTGCCTGCGCGTGTTTGTCAAATGTGTACGTGGAGGAAGTGGGAAAGCAGAAGAAATGCACACACATCACATTCACTGTGAAACCGTTCGAGCTCTTATCTTATTGGAAGGCATTATGAGATGCCAAAACACTAACATCAATCTTATAGAGTCCCACTAGGATGCTCTAAATATTTTTCATGAGGCAGACAGTTATTTAAATCCCTCCTGGCTGTGTCAGGCAGCCTGGGAGTGAAAATATCGAGCTTTTCTTTTCCTCTCTACATGTTTCACTTGAAGAGGTGTGAGCGAGTTAGCTCGTCTAGCACACACTAATCTTTCTACTAAAAGCGCAGCTAATTAATAAAAATAACTTCATTTGCTTGGTTAGCTTTTACTTTTTGATCTGTAGCGTCGTTTCGGTGGCGTCCACATGCTACAGACTGCAAGTTCATTAGTGCTACAGGTTGATATTCAAGCAAAATCCCTTAGCTACGGCATACCAACAGGCAATAGGCATGACCACGTAAGAAAGGATTTCGTAAGGTTTCAACTCACCTGAGTTTTCAGGAGAGAATGCCGCGATGGGTTCTGTGAAAAGGAAAGAGATAGGGAGAGGGAAGTATGGGGCACAACGAGGGAAACCGTTAGATAAGTTTCTAAAAAGTCAGAAAAATGTCACTTAAATGTCACAAGACTATCAAACTCCTCCTCAGGGAGTTTAGATTCTGAGATCTAAGTTCCTAGTTCTGTGTGAAGTTCCTAGTTCCCTAGTTCCTTGTCTGTGTATTTTCATTGACAATGCCAATAAACAGTTCTTGATTACTTGATTGATTCTTCTGCTTTCAGCATTTCCCTTTGGGGGTCGCCACAGCAAGACAGTTTCTTCCATCTAACCCTATCTGCTGTATCCTCTTTGGTCACACCAACTATCTTCCTGTCTTCCTTCACTGCGTCCATGAACCTCCTCTCTTTGGCCTTCCTCTAGTCCTCTTTCCTGGTGGTTCCAAATCCAGCATCCTTCTTCCTAGGTACTCTCTCTCTTCTCTGTACATGCCCAAACCATCTCAGTCTTGCCTCTCGAACTTTATCCCCAAAACCTCTAACATGTGCTGTTCCTCTGATCCTGTCCATCCTGGTCACTCCCAGAGGGACCAGGGAACAATTCCTTCATTGATTGATTCCTTGATAATTCTGGGAGACAAGTAAGAAAGGCCTTTTTGGGCACTGTTTAGGATGCCTCCTGTCTCTTGACACTTTGTCCGATCAAGTGCCATGAGACATTGGTAGTTGTCTTCAGCATTGCCGATTGGTGCCAATGGATTCTTGTCTGAAAGCCTCACTGCCCTCAGATTTACAGAGTTCCCTTAAACACACATGTAACACCCATGTGACACAGCAGCACAGCATGCCGGGATTGACATCATTAGCCTCAAAATCCATGGGCCCTTGATCTTGATTCCGTAACTCCTACTTCACTCCCATTGCATCGTGTGTCTGAAAACGATTATCGACATTCTACAAATATGAACTGTGTTACTGCAGATTTTGATGAGCTAATCTCGTGCGAAATCCAAGTTTTGTGTTTACAAAATTTGCACAAGTTGTTTATCAGTGGAGTCTAGTGAAACCGGAGACGTCTAGAGGTTCTGCCTCACTGTAGAGGAGCAGAGCCGAACCTTCATTTTGACGGCCTGGAATGCAAATAAAAGATCTGGGGTGTGAGTCTAGTGTGTGTGTGGCAGAAGGAGAGGGTTATGATAGAGAGAAGAAAACTAACTCGGGAACACCAACGCAGTGAGAGAAACTCAACTGTACGCAGTGATAAGAAACATCCCAGCATGCTTTGGGAGTGAAGGAGGAGAAGGATGAGTTGTTGTCTTTGCCTTCCAAACTGCTTGGCGTCCCGCAGGATTACGACACATAGAAAAACAAAAAAATGACAGATAGGGGATGCAAACACCGCCGCGCCAGGACGAGGCACACACTTTCCCTAAATTACAACCCCATCCAGTTTTAAAGCTCACTGGACGTCAGTCAGAAGCGATGACAGCGAGTTCTTGGCTCTGAACCTGGAGCTTGGTCTCTGATCTGTTTAAGACCCTCTCAGAAACCCCCTGCTCAAGCCAGATTAAGGCAGCCGGGCTGGCACCGAGGAGCCGGCTCGGGAAATAGCCTGTCTAGTAATTCCCTTTGACGGCTCAGGAAAAACTGTTTACAAATACGACACGGATGTGAGAGCGAGCGAGTTTGAAAGAAAAGAGAGGAATCTAATGAAACATAGATTAGCATCGGCAAAGCCTGTGAGGCGTTTATGTCCTAGATTTCCTATTCTTCCCCTCTTTTTTGGGGGGAGTGGGTAGAGGAGTAAATGCTGTTTTTACACTTTTTAATCTGCGTTTTTTTTTTTTTTTTGGTCGGTTCTTTAGAGAAAATGTGTAGCTAGAAATTCTGACGTTCTCTGAAGGTTTGTTTTTAACTAACCAAAAACTAATGTTCCCTAAACGTTAGTCGGTGGTTATGTCAGAACCTAACCTTCCCAGAACATTGAGAGAACCAAGTTCCAAACGTTATGGTTAAAATTAAGGTTAGAGGAACGAACGTTCTGAAAACCAAACAACAACATTTCGCAACCGTCATAAAACGTTCCATTTGAACCTTTAGAGAACCAAAAAATAACCTTTAAGGAACGTTCTGCTAACCTTTGAAAAACCTTCCCGGAACATTCTGGGAATGTTAAATTGTTAGCTGGGAAATAACAGAAGTTTTCCGGAAGGACAAACAATCAAAGTGCTTTATATCGCCAACACATTATCTGAGAATTGGTAATTATATTTACCATATTTAGTATATTTACAATATTTGGTAAAAATGTACAATATATAAAAAAATGTGATTATCCGGAAAATAGTTTCGATACTACAATCGTATCTTTTTTACACATGCACCTGGGAATCCTGTGTCAATAGCTCCAACAGTGTTAAGCACTTTTGCCTCACAGCAAGAAGGTCAGGGGTTCGAATCCCGAAGTGGGGCGAGACTTGAATTGTTGGCTTTTCTGTGTGGAGTTTGCATGATTTTTGCCATTGGTGGGAGAAACGTGAGGTTAGTTTTTTTCCTAAAGGACACTTAGGCATGAATCCAGTGGAAAGCTAACCAAATTCTTATCGCCTAAGGACGGATATTCTACCACTAAGCTAACACCTTTCCTGTCCCTTGTTCTCTTTGTATATGCTATGTATGGTTTCCTCCCACCCTCCAAAAATGCTAATTGGATGCTAAGCAATTGCCCCTAGGAATGAGTGCGTGTGAATGGTTGTTTGTCTATGTGAGGCCCAGCAATGGAGTGGCGACCTGTTCGGGATGTACCCTCCCTATTGCCTGTGGTCAGTTGGGATAGGCTCCGGCACCCCCTGAAACCCTATCAAGGGATAAGCGGTTCAAAGATGAATGAATGAAACGGCATTGCTAAACAATGCTAACAAAGATCGGAAAAACACGATAAACCATTCTCTGTAAGATGCGAATAAACAATCCCCAATATGGACGTCCTTACCCTTCCTGTACCCCTCCACCAGAAACCCTTACGTTTATACCCAAATTGAAACCTACAAATCTCAGCTTTCAAAATACGTTAGAATTATGTTGCTAGCATAAACTATTGAAGAGTAACGCCCAAACTTCTATCGCTCTGAAGGGTTCTAAAAAGTAAAATGCATATTATGAACGTCGTGACGGATGATGGCGGTACTTCAGTGTTCCTAAGACTCTAGTAAAGTAGAGCAAGAAAAAAATAAAAAAACTGATGCGACTTACGTGTACATTCTGTCAGAGGCGTGCTGACACTCATGTGGATGTTGTCTATCCAGATGTGTCCTCTGGTGCCGTGCACAAAGAAACCTTCCATCACAACCTAACACAAGGGAGGAAGAGGAGGGGAAAAAGTTGAACGAGTGTGAGGAAAAACGGAGACAGGATGAGGGCGAGCGGGAGCGACAGAGGTAGACGGAGAACGGGGACAAGTAGGAGGGGATAGGAGATAAAAAGTTAATACCCTCCTGGTGATTTCAAGAGTTGCACTCAGCATTTGCAATCATCCTCTAACTCTCTGCAAGCGTCTTCGACTTACTTTTTTATGTGAACGATAACTGCTTGTGAAATCTTTGACAAATTCAGAGCAAACCCCAAAACAATTACTTTGTCAGTGGAGGAAAAAATGGCTCCTTAAAATGGCACATTAAATATACACCTCCTTTCCCAAACATGGTATCTTCAATTAACTCAGAAATGCGATTTTTGTTGAAAATAGCTTTAAAATAACTATTCAATACTACTGACATAATAAATTCCCCCTTCCTCTCGCTACCCGATTTGTCATGCCCCTGTGCTTACAAGGGACAATGAAAATCTTGTCTGAAGTGCGTCAAGTTAGAAAACATGGAGTGTAAAACATATTTTAGCGATAAACGGGAGTGCACAGTCAAGTATGTTTTAGCAATCAAATATGGTATAAAGCTCAAAAAATGTTGACATGGCATTAAATCCTTAAAATCAATACCTGGAAGTCTTTGGGGGAACGTGGGAGGATGGTTCGACCCTCCTTCCAAACGGTGCTTTGATCATCTTTCAGTGTCCACAAGACGCTCTCCTCATCCTGAGAGTCTCGCAGTAGGACTCTCAAGTGGCCCTGAGCTTCACCCCAAAGCTGGTACGTAAAGAGGAGGCAGAGAGGTCCGGTGTCGGCCGGCACTACGGGGCTAACGAGGCGGGCTCGTTGCTGCTCGGTCTTCAGGCTCGCGTCCACGTAGAGGTAGCTGTTGAGCTCTATGAAAGAAAAGACAGTGGTCTTGATTGTCTTGATTTCCCAGGGTTTTATTTACAACCTCAGTCGTGTCGACTTCTTTTAAATCAATTCCATTTGTTAAATATTGTGTTTTCTTCGGAGCTTTCATCTTTTTCTTTCCGGGAATAAATTGAACCATCAAACATCAAGTTTCATGGGGAGCCTCTTGATAACATGAAAATAACTAAAGGATACCGTGCGTATCGAGCCTAGACAATTATCACTATTAATCCTGAACCGACAGACTCACACACACGTATACACACATGCTGAATGTGTTTTCACACAGTATGACATTTCCATCATGACTCTTAAACAAAAAAGAAACCAATCAACAGTCGCTAACAGGAACGGCTCCCCCGCTGCACAATGCTAACACTAAACAATAGGGACATGACAAATATAGACATAGAAGAATAGGTCGGGTAAGAGCCTTATCCAGTCAGGGACTATGACCACTACCCCTGCCAAGACCCTCAGGGCCTATTTCTCTTTTTTCTCTTCCAGGTAAATGACTTAAGTATCGGAAATGTCCGACAAAATGAACACCACTTCATTTGTTAACACAAGAGGATGTTTGGTTTGCAAATTGGATGCCAGTGTGAATTCCATTGTTAGACGAGCGAGGTGACTGTGTACTGACTGTATGTGAACGAGGGGGAGGGGAGTATTTGTTAAGTGGCTCCTGTGGGAAAATATTCAGGATCAGCTATCTGGACGTGAGATCGGTGTGTGATTCAGGAACTGCTCGGCAAATTAGAAAAAAACGCGTTATTTCTCACCGTCGTGTAATAAGGGTACATGTTTATAGCGCAATCCTTTATTTGAGCTTGCGGACTTCTAACCTTTTGTTGTGCTAGTGTTTTTTATGATCACACAACCAGCATCTCGAGGGACAAATCCATCTCTGATTTGACAGACTTTCTCTGCCCACCAGATGAGCAGAGTTGCTTGTGTGTGACACTTCAGACTCCATGACTGTGACAGTATGTCCCTTGGCCCCTCTCGATGTGTGCCACCATGCTCGATTTCAAAGTATCACCGGGAGGGATGCATCTATTGAGGATGTGTGGATTGGAACATATTTTAAGGCTCTTTTTTTAAAGCCTTCTCTGTCATCTGTGCCAGGCATTTAGGCATGATGTCTTGTAGTAAACCCCCCTTTTGCTTTGTTCTTCTTGTTTGGCGCACAGGTCGTAATTGACGACGCCCTTTTTACACAAAGCCCTATTAATCTATTTCACAGTGTTCTCCGGGAACAGGAAGCAAACGGTGACTCTCAATGGGGCAGGGTCCCCCAGGTGGCTGGTCCTGCCCCAAGTGGAGGAGTTTAAGTATCTCGGGGTCTTGTTCACAAGTGGGGGAAAGATGGAGCGGGAGATCGACAGGCAGATTGGTGCGGCATCAGCAATAACTAGGACGCTGCATCGGTCCGTCGTGGTAACGAGAGAGCTGAGCCGAAAAGCAAAGCTCTTGATTTACAAGTCGATCTACGTTCCCACCCTCACCTATGGTCACCAGCTGTGGGTGGTGACCGAAAGAATGAGATCGCGATTACAAGCGGCTGAAATGAGCTTCCTCCGCATGGTGGCTGGGGTCTCACTCAGAAATCGGGTGAGGAGCTCTGCCATCCGGCAGGAGCTCTGTGTCGAGCCACTACTTCTCCAGGTCGAGAGGAGCCAAATGGGGTGGTCCGGTATTCTGGTCAAGATGCCCTTCGAACGCCTCGCGGGCGAGGTGTTTCGGGCACGTCCCACCGGAAGGAGACCAAGGGGCAGATCCCGGACCCGCTGGAGAGACTATGTCTTACAGCTGGCCGGGGAACGACCTGGAATCCTTCCAGGTGAGCTGGAGGATGCAGCCGGGGTGAGAGAGGCCTGGGCTGCCCGTTTGAGTCTGTTGCCCCCGCGACCCGACCCCGGAACAAGCGGAAGATGACGGAACGGAACATCGGCGTGATAAGACTCTTTCAACATAATCAAGAAGAGTCGGGTTCTCGATGACCGCAATGAAGTCTTCGCTCTGGTTACTTTGTGGGTAATAATTTCCCGTTGTTTGGCTCCTGTGGTCAATAGTCCTCTCACAACTTGACGCCAAAAAAGTCCATAACTTTGGTGTTCCGCGGTTCAACAATGTCTGCTCTCACACTACTTGCAAGCCATACCAGAGTCCAATTGAACCGTTCTATGGTACATCTCCTTCTGGGAGACCACGAATGGCTCGTTTTGAACACTTAAATTTGCCAAAAAAAAAAAAAAAACCCAACGCGCTTTGGTGGTTAAAAGCACTTTGGCGCGGTTCAAACTGCCTGGTCCGAGTGCACCCGAATGAACGTACTTCTCTACCACTTCACACTTCATCATACAAATCAACAATGAAGAGGAGGGGCTTCATCTACAAATAATGGGGCATCATGAGATGATGTTAAGGGCTCAACAGGTGAGGACATTAACCCTCTTTTACCATTTAGATGTATCAAACCAAATATTATAACGATCCATGGCGGATAATTTCGGCGTTATTACACGTCCTACGAATGAGGTCAAGAGGTGAAGAGTTTGTGTCGGCAAAAAAGCCCATTGGGGATTAAACGGTGACTTGAAGTAATGATCCCATGTCGGCTGGAATTTCTGACCTTTGACACACACAAAAAAAATCAAAGGGTTACAGGGCGTGTCAAAATGATCCTTCATACACAACCTGCCTAATCTGGGCAACCTTTTTCCAATCTGGCCGTGATGAAAGACGCCGCTTTGAAGGCCGGTTATTAAAGACGGCGCTGATCTAAATAGGTCACGCTTCAGGAGTATTTTCCCTCTTTCACCGCAAGATCTGATGTCCTGCTGGATCCGACTCAGGTGACATCACAAATTTACTTGAAACCTGGTGTTAAATCCTCTCCAGCTGCAAAAGTGCCAAATTTTTCATGGAGATTTTCATAGAAAATAAAAATTGACGAATACTAAAATAAGGAAGGGAGAAAATCGTGCTCTCTGCTTATAAAAAATTCTAAACAGAGCTATAAACGCCAGCAGGAAATCTCCTCTGTAGCTTTAAATGCCATGCCAAAAGCCGCACTTTTGATCTCCGGGTATGTAAAAAGTGAAAACGAATAATTATTTAAGGAATGTCTGAGTAGATGGAATCATGTGGGATGCGCCTGAGGTGATAAAAGGGGCACGAGGGGACAACTGGGAATAACCTCTTGCCTTTGGTATCTCCTGCTCTGAACTTAATTAAAGCTACTGGGTCTAAACCTCTTCCAGAAGAGACTCTTGACAAATAATGTGAGCTAAGATTTGCCTTCAAAATGCGTTTCTAATGATTGCTGCTTACAAAATTTTATGAGTTTGGAAGGAACTCAAGACGTAATGACTGAAATGTCATCTTTGTGAAGTATTAGCACACTGCTAATGCTCGTCGCACAAGTTAAAATATTAGTTTAACATATAGTTGGTGGTAAAAAGTTGCAAATTAGCACAACTTTGCATAGTTCAGCAAATTTTGTGTTAATAGTTACTACTGTTTTGTTTTGTCTAATTGTCGACAAAATCGCAATAGGCTCCCAAAATCGAGGGAGGCTATTATGTCTGATTTCAGATGTGAGACGGGATACACCCTGAACGGGTCACCAGTCTCTTGCGGGGTCACACACACAACCACTCCTAGGGACAGTTTTGTATCGATCAATCAAGCTATAGTTACTATTGTAAAATTCAAAAATCCCAAAGAGATGAATAGATATTTAATTTTTGTTCTTACTTGTAATTGTGACTTTGTAAGCTTATAGTTGTTATCTCATAGCTTTTGTTAGCTAACTTTTGTTAGCACTGTTAGCCAATACCGCTAATGTAGCTAACGTAGCTAACGTATTTAATGTTTACTATGCTATCTATGTTGGCTGATATTGCTAAAGTATAGCTAATATCGCTAAAGCTTAGCGATCAATAAGCTAATATCGCTAAAGCTTAGCGATCAATAAGCTAATATCGCTAAAGCTTAGCGATATTAGCTATAGTTAGTAAACTTAACTAATAACCAAAGTTCGTAAACTTTAAATAAATAAATAAATTAATAAATTACTCTATTCATACCTCACCGGGGAAATTTGTGTGCTGCACTCCTTACACCGCAGCAGGCTGCCCTTCAACGGCGCCAATGGTGGGAGAAACGGGGTTAGGTGTCTTCTCCAAGGACCCTAGACGGTGGTCTCAGTGGGAATCAAACCCGCGATCTTCCGGTCCGCGGGTGAGCGCTCTAGCGCTGATCCACCGTCTCCCCTTTAGCCAATATTGCTAACGTGAGCTAATATGGCTAACTTTAGCTAATATCGCTTATGTAGCGCTCTCGGCTAACATGGATAATCACTGTGTTATCTGTGTTAGCCAATATCGCTAAAGTTGAGCAAACTAGCTAAAATTAGCTAAACTTAGCTAATATTGCTAACGTGAGCTGATATCGCTAAAGTAGCTAACTTAGCAAACATTGATAATGTCTACTATATTATCTATGTTGGCTAATATAGCTAACTTTATCTAATATCGCTAATGTTAGCTAGCTAACTTTTTTGTTAGCTCAGAAAAAAGCTTACAAATACATTTAGTTTTGCCTCCTTTTTGACCCTAAACTTCCATAAATGCCATTTGAGGTCGCAAAACCGCCAAAAAAGTTTTACTTTTTAAAACTTTTCTAATTTAATTGTCAAAAACTGCTGATAAACTTGACATATTTCCGCCATTTTCTTCTCTCTCACTGAAATCTGTAGCCATAAAATCCCTGCAGTGATGTAGAACCCCTTCAGAAACCAATATGCATTTTGAAGTGCCATGTTTTTTATATTTATTGAGCCATAATCTCGTCCTCCCCGAGGAAAGTCTCTGTAATTCAACCGAGCAGTCAGTCAATCAAAGGGAGTAAATAAGACGAGGGACATACACGACATGAAAGACAAACAAACCGAGCGAAAGATCTCTTCCGAGACTTCGTATTCCGTTAGATAACCTTATAAATATTCATCGTCAGATCATTTGCATCCCACAAATTTTAGCAAACAGGGTACGTAAAATTAACAGTAGAGAAATCAGAATAACTAAAGAAGCAAGAATAAAACGCTTGAATTAATCATTCAGAGCAGACGCATAATATTACGCTTGAAATTTCTTGATTAAACATCGGAAGTCATTTACTTGACGTCTTTTTTTTAATAAATTTACGTAGTACGGGTACGCGTTTCTGCTTTTTTCAGCGTCTTTAAACCCAAATCTGTCTGAATTGAGTCAAAACTTCCTCAAAAGTTCGGGAACTTTTTTATGTTGTTTACAGAAGGCAGTTATTTTATTGCGAGTAATGTTTTCTTTAGGACGTTGTAAATATGGAAATAGGTATGGCTGTGAGCTGCAAATATGAATCCACCACAAAATTATAATGAGAATGTCTGGGTTTATTTAAAGACGGCTGCGAGGAGAAAAGCAAATAAGAAAAAGTCCACCTGGAAAACTTGAATATTTTTCACTTCTCTTTAGGTATTTATTCAGGTTATATTTAAAAAATGTCATTCTTAGAACACTTAAGAACAAAAATAACTGTTCAATGGACTGGGAATAGCTGGAGGAGACAGTGGCTCCCACCCTTGGCGCCATTGTGGCTGCCTGCTGCGGTACAATGCAGCAAGGTCATTTTCCTATTAAGGGCTGAACATAGTATGGTAATAAAAAACATATATTTATGGAGGACGAAAGCAGAAAATGACCGTAATCCTAGACCAGGGGTGGGCAAACGTTTTGGTTCGCGGGCCACATTGAGTTCTAACATTTGACAACGGGGTCGGAACAGCAGCAGATGGATGGCATGCTTTGGTAACCGCTAGATTAGACCGAAAAATTGGCGCACTAGATTTTAAACAAGCGCTAAATGTTACATCTAGTGTTAAATTTCAAATCTAGCGGCGCTAGGTCTGAAATCTAGCGCGCTAGCGGTTAGAAACATCCATTTTGCGGCACTAAGTTTAAAATGTAAGCGTTTGATGTAACATTAAACATCAAACACGTTTGTTTACGTGCATGTATTGGCCCTGATTACTTTCCATATCTGTGCACACTGTTTATTTTGACAGCGTGCGCATCATAAAGACCCACACATTTTAATGGGAACAGTGTTGTTGTTTTCTCAAAAAGCCAATATGTCCAGAGCGTGACATCTAGTGATGAAACATCAGAATTTTAGGGTAAATAAAAAATTAGCAGGGTTTATTGAATTTTTTCAAGTTCGCGGGCCAGATTAAAACAACTAACAGGCCGTATGTGGCCCGCGGGCCGTAGTTTGCCGTGCCAGTCCTAGATCTATTTGCCTTATAGGAAACAAACACAAATGCTTTGGTAATTTAATGTCAACTGTGTGAGCAATTAGAAATGTTTAGACTATTCTTCAACATAAAAAAACGACAAAATATCGATACGCTTTAAATTTTGATTGGCTCGTTTTTGTTCATTTTGGCACCAAGTTTTAAAGTTAAACCTTGACTTGATCCATAAAAAAATTTAAATGATCTAAAATAAAATATAAGAAATAGGATAGTTTTAGATGTATTTTTACTTGGATACGTTTTCGGTGGGACGAAGCTTTTGGTGCGACTCACCATGACGACGAAGTGACCAAACCAATGGGGCGTTGGGATCATGCGTCCATCCGCACATGCTCTTCTCGAAGTCACACACTGCGTCTGAAGGAGGCGTTGCAGCCACTGTAAAGAAACCCAAAAGGTCAGTGGAAAAGAATTAGAAACTTGTTGCCGTATTCAACGGAAAAGTGAATAAAAATGATTACACGGTGGCCCACCTGTCGTTGTAATGGTGACCGTCGTGGTTTCGGTATCAGAGGGTACAGTTGGTGTAACTGTATCGGCTGGGGTGCTGATTCCTGGAGAAATAAACACAAATTAGGCTGTTAATTTAAAACAGCCTTTAAACGAAAGACTGTCTAACAACCACATTATCGAGAGGAAAGGAAACTTTAAACAGAAGAAAATGCCTAGTACAAATTTAACGTATAAAAAATACACGTTTGACCAGTTTTTTTTCGCAAATGCTGAAATATACGCTGTAAAAACAAACAGAGGAAAGCAGAGGCTGCCCCTGAACACTCCAGAGGACCCCTGTCATGTAGCGTCTGCTAGCTTTGGCGTCTGTGTGCATCTAGAACACATACTGTCGGAGGTGTGAAGGCACACACACTCGGGGAAAAAACCCACATTCAATACACTCCAATACACACATAGGATGTGTGACGCAGAGGCTGATGGATGGACGTGTCCAACAAACTCCCCTCGACCTTGGACGGGATGATCACACTTTGAGACCACTCACTGGCTGTCAGAAAGGCTTCAGAGCACAAACACAAATACACTCCATCCACCACACTGCTATTTGGTGCACGGTCCAGCTAGCGAAAAAAAATGGTTTCACTCGCGCTTAAAAAAAATAAACCTTGGTTTTTAAAGTTCGATTAATAAAATTTACGGTTGAAAAACTTGGCGTCTTACTGTTGCAATGCTGATACTAAAACAAAGCTTCAATTATTTTTATTTGGTAATTTTGATGCATTACTTGTGTATTACGATTGCAATACCAGGCGATTACACTAGGGGGCGCCATGCGGTAGAAAAGCTTTTCAAGTGTTTGAGTAGTGTACACAAAACAACATGCTGACGGTAATAAAAACAACATTATTGATCACAATATCATCGATTGTTGAATAATCGGCAAAAATTGATCGCAAATAAAAATTCGGAAGTTTCCGATATTTACGCACTTGTTTAAAAATACAAAAACACTTCCGATAAATTGGTCAAACTGATACTGACATTAGTTTCAAATGGCACGCAAACAAGTACGTTCATATCTGACTAAATTTAAGCGGAAACTATTGTAAACAAAAAGTAAACGCTAAAATGATCGTAAATTGGTTGAATCTATTGAAAAACAAAGCTGGACCGAAAAAAAAAACAAAAAAACATGCACCCTAGCGTCTCTTTAACTCTTTCTTTCCAAAAGGGGCGTTCCTCCTTTTCTCTATTTTTAGCATCGATCGCTAAAAACTTTCAACTTCAGAGAAAAAGTCGAAAAAAGTAAAATAAAAACCAGAGTTTGCTTGTTAAAACTCACCACGTGCATGCACAAACCGACACATGTTACGCAGGCCACAGCTGGAATGTGAAGCGGGAGTGTTATTAGGAGCAGATGGGTCAAACCCGCGTGCGTTAAGGGAGTTTACACAGAAGTTTAAGGTGAAATCTCGACCAAAAATTTGAGTTTGTCCTTCAAACCAAGTGTCGGCCATATTTTCTTTCAGTTTTGCTTAATTAGAAACATCCGAAGCTTATTTGACGTTACTGTCAAAACCCATCATTCATCGTATTGTGTTTCATTTTCCTTTGTCGGCTCATCCCGAGCCAACCCAAACATCTCTGAGGCTTCGCCGCTTGATGATCTCATGCGAAACAGCTTAAAAAGAAACACAACCGGCGCATGAGAAACTGAGAGGAAATTAAAGTCACACTGATTTACTCTGCCAAATGCCTGTTTTGTGCCACTACTGCCGCCTCCTTCTGTGAAATTCCTCTTTCCTCATGACTGCTATTAGCATTTACAACTTTGAAAAAGCAATAACGGCACCAAACACGATGCCGCTGGTGACTTCCTGTGAAAATGAACACAGCGGTGGCCCAGCTGGAGAAATGGCACAGATGAAAGGCACGACCACAGCTGGCACCGGCTTCTGACATTACCCTGGCGTTAATGTCATGTCCTTTATGCCAGTCATTAACAACCTAATTAGACTCTTATCGCTGTTGGCGTACGGAGACGGTAAGGCAAAGCAGATGGACGCTTTCCTCACTTTATCCCAAATATTTCTGTTTTCATCGACTCAAACTAATACGGAGCGGATTACAACAGAGTCCAAATCCAACATGGATGTACAAAGTACACAATCGAGTCCATTAAAATTCTCCTCTGGGCTCTGAAAGGTCAGACCCTGTCACGGTGTAAATGTGCTGACCTTTCCAGGGTGTGACAGGAGTGTCGAAAAGGGGAGCAATAGAAAAATCCCAAAGTTGTTCGTTTGTGGGAACAAGGAAAATGGGTGGTAACATATGTGACCTGCCTACCTTGCCCCAAACCACTGCCCTTGACGAGCACGAGGACTTTTTTACTCAAGTGTCTCATAATGCTGGAAAAGTCCCTCTGCAGCAAAATGTTGTCTTACATAACATCTCTGCAGGTGCTGATACGAGCCATCATCATGCGTGGGATGAGACCGCACTCAAACGCGGACTCACGGGAGCTTTGACATGGATAATGCAAATCCATACTCATGCGCGGAAGGGCAAACATGCCAACGGATACACTCTTTTGAAGCTCTTTCCTAAGAACGCTACAAAAACTTCAACACTCTCTTACACACTCAGGGGCCAGTACTCCTTCCAAGAGATTCTGACTCAGCGATATGTCGGAGAAGAAAAAAAAAAAAATCTTCAATTATGTAGAAAGCCTTTCTGTAAATCTTTCCCTGGCACTCTTAGGCATACTGATGAATGGACGCAACACACAATGCAGAAGAACATGATCAGAATGATAATCTTGGTGGGTGTGGTTAAGTGCTCAGAACGAGATGTAGCCACCGATACATAGTGTTCCCACGTACTGGCGAGTCATCGTAATGAGGGATCGACACTCTTCAATACGAGTAGAAGAATCAGGCTTAATTGTCTTTCTTGGTCTGTCTCGATTGTAGTCCAAATTAATACGCAAGTTATGTTTCAATTCAACAATTTATAGTTCCGCACTTCTTCTCCTTTCGGTATTCCCCTATCGGGGCGCCACAGCAAGTCGGTTTCTTCCATTTAACTCAGGGGTGGGCAAACTTTTGATACGCAGGCCACATTGAGTTCTAACATTTGACAAAAGGGCCGGAACGGGAGCAGATGGATGGCATGCTTTGGTAACCGCTAGATTAGACCAATAGAATGGCGCTAGTTTTTAAACAAGAGCGCTAAATTTCAAATCTAGCGGCGCTAGGTCTGAAATCTAGTGCGATAGCGCTTAAAAATGTCCATTTAGCGGTGCTAGGTTTAAAATCTAAGTGCTTGATGTAACATTTTGCTTGTTTTAACATCTAAAATGCATGTTTACGTGCCTGTATTGGCCCTGATGACTTTCCATATCTGTGCACACTGTTTATTTTGACAGTATGCACATCACGAAGACACACACTTTAATGGGAGCAGTGTTGTTGTTTTTCAACAAAGCCAATATATCTAGAGTGCGCCTTCTAGTGAGGAAACATGAGAAATACTGGGGAAATAAAACGACGAGGTTTTTTTTTTTTTTTTTTTTTTTTCCACGTTTCACGGGCTGTATGTGGCCTGCGGGTCGTAGTTTGCCCATGCCTGATATAGTCCTATTTCCTGCATCCTCTTCGGTCACGTCAACTATTTTCATGTCTTCCTTTGTTCCTTCACAATAAAGTCTCAAGTTTTTCTAAAAACTATGTTCGCAAAGATGATGAGACGATAGAATTTCTTATAAATAGATTAAAACTTGTTTGTCATTTTACAAAAGTCTCTAAGGAACACGATCAAGTTGGTTTTTTAAGTTGTTGATAGAAGCTTAAGAACGTTTTGAGACAACGGAATAAACTTAGGTTTGGGGATTAAAAGCACATAAGACTTGTTTTTACTAGTTTTCTGTCAAAGCATTATGGGTAACTTTTACGTCCCATCAAGGCATTGAAGTCTTGAATTTGGAACAATGTTGACGACGAGAGCAATGAAGAATAATATTATTTGACTTTTGATTTTTATGTTAATTAAACCCAACTTTTTTTCATTTTTCTCTGCTTTACTCTCTTAAAGAAGGCATGTTTTTATATTTAATGCAACACACCTTGGTCTTCTACAAGAAACCCGATAGACAACCTCGCCTTGCCTCTAGGATGCCTGAGGGTGCAGTTTCTAAATTAATATTTTTTTTACCTTTAAAAAGTTAAACAAAAACAAAGCCGTAGTTTTTCATCTACTGTTACAAATCCTCAAAAATTGGGGAGTTCAAAACAGAAAGGGTGAAAAACACATGTATCAACTTTGAGTGGTATTCTTACGTTTGGAGATTTTTGACTTTCCCCTTCTGAGTGAAGTCTATCCGCAATTTCCCATAAACGTGAACTGTGTTCCTGAAAAATTAGCCGAGCTAATCCTTAATTATGTAAGAACATTTTATCTGTCCGTCTAAGGCGAGGATTTCTCGTTCAAATTCAACTGAAGACTGAGGAAGAGTAAGGTGTTTGAAAAAATAAACTATTATTTACGATCAATCTTTAACCGTATCTCAACAACTGAAACCTCCTATAGGGAACGCTGCAGACGGGTCCTCTCTCAGCTTGGCACCAGTCCTTTTTAATCAGCCAACTAGCAAAAATCTGTCACTGCCAACAAGTGGGGAAAGTGGGGAGCCTGGGTGGCAGAGGTAAGAAAAAACACAAAAGGGCGACATAACTAAAACCCAACCATCCCCCAAATGGCTTTGCCTGTAACACTCCCCCCATAAGACAATCGCTCCAACCCATACTCAACATACAACAATCAAAAAATACCACTGACTCGAGATTGCATACGTTGATGTTGCACGACTTCAGATTTCTACATTACAGCTGCAAATTCTAAAATACCACTTTCATTTCAGGCTGGTATTATCCCCACCGTCATATTTCACACCTCTGGGTCATTATTCATAAAGAGAGAGAGAAAAAAAAATCCCATAATAAAAGGTGAAACGACTGTAATAAAAACCTAAAATCTAATATAATTTTATAGTGAGCCCAAACGCGTTAAAGTGGGATTTTAATTCAACAGAAAGATAATGTGTGGAGGAGATACCTGAGGATTTATTTTTCGCTGTGCTGTGACTGCGGGCTCCGAAGACGAAAATAATTCAGCCTGGATAGCGGATGTGATGATCAGATTTTTTAAACAGAACTCTAAATTTCCACACCTGAGCACATAAAAATTTCACATCGGGAGTCTAAAAAAAAACCCCTAGTATGTGTGCGAGGCAGCTGTGGAGGAGCTGGAGTTAGAAAAGAGGTGCAAGTGATGAGTAACAGGGGATATGGGGAAATAGAGGGAGGGGTGGTAACAAAAAAAAAGAACAAAAACATTTACAGACCCACGCACCGGGCCTCAGGGTGAGAAAGGAAAGAACTGCATCCATGTGTGAGGAATAATGAGACGAGCCAATTCTGCTCTACTGTTCCAGCTCCTGCTGGTTCGTCCACTCTATCCGGCTAAATACGACCACGAACAGTGAAGACATCGAGGAAGACAGGACAGAAACTATTTCACTAGTGGAAAGGGAAATGAATGATTTACAGCTTGTCACCAGTGGGTCCATTTTTCTGGCTGAGATTTGAAGAATGCGCGACAACACCACCGCGTTTTTTTCCGCCGGTCGTTCTTTATTAAACTTTATAAATCTCTAACGTCGCAATTTATCATTTGGCTTCCAAGTATTTTCTATTTAAAACACTCATGTGCCGTGCCTTGCTCGGGTCACACGCCCGTCAAGTTAATGTCTAACACATTGTTTCCTGCATTTTTCAAAAGTTCAAGATGGGACCGTTTCAAATGAGCCCCTAGTGGCGTAGAGCAGCGTTTCTTAACCGGTGTTCCGCGGCGCACTAGTGGACTATGAAAGATAGGAAGTGATCCTGATTCACCTCATACGGGGATCGTGATCTACCGGTAACATTTATTTATGTTTATCAGTATAAAATCTTGTTTTTTTTTAGAGACAGGTAGGGTTGTTCTGTAACCATAGCAACCCACTCTTCTTTACTTTTTTGTTGCGTGCTGCTGTCCATCCCACCTACATTGAAATTTTTCTCGCATTCTCGGTCTGGAAGGCTCATCGTCTGGAACTAAGGGGGATCGGGTGGATGCAGGGGTGAGGCATCGGGGGCGCATCGCCCCCCCCCCTTTGGTCCAAAAAAAAAAAAAAAGAAGAAGAAGGAAAGAGGAAGCTCCTCTGTTGATATTGTAAACCCCAAACCGGGGGTTCCCAACATTTTTTGGCCCAAATCTACTTTTCAAGTATTAAACCTCCTGAGATCTACCAATCCTGTGTCAACATCGCAAACCACACAGATTGTTTCCAGCCTGCAGCCTCACATCACGAACCCACCCTCTCTCAGACACACACACGTTCCTTTCTGTCTCTCCAACATCCACAAACAAATTTCTCTCTCACTAACATAGACATTTTTCACAGACACGCAATAATTTGCGAGGGGGAGGGGCCACAGCAGTAGCAGGTGCTACTCATTGAGAACAGGTTTAGAAAAGGCTTTCACTTCACAGACTCCAAAAATCTCACGTAACACTAGAAAAAGTCGCTAGATTTTTGCTTCTTTTGGGAGGAAAGGGAGGAAAAAAAAAGTCACTAGAGGGTTTGAAAACTCGCTAAAAATAGCATCAAAGTCGCTAATTTGGCTATGTTGACAGGCGGTCGACTAGGGATCGACTGGTTCGGCACGCCCTAAACCGTGTTACTATGGATTCAAATGAGTTGGCTTTTATTTACGAGTCATAGAAACATTTCAAGCCGTTTTTTTTTTTTTTAAATTGACGCACCGTTGCATTTCTACTCATTGCCCAACATCTGATCTCCAAAGAGAAGACAATAACAGTTTTAATATTTGATTCAGCTGAAAATCAGTGAACTTTGACGCTAAGACACAAAAACATTAATCATTTTAACAAAAAGCCTGATCTGCCTTCCCTCTCTTGAGGACGCGCGTGCACTTTTCTGGTGCTTGTTTTGTAAATCTGTTATCATCTGTGATTGTAGAAGTGTAGAACATGTGCTATACGCGGTCACAGCACACTGGGAGGGGTAAACAATGACAGTCCATCTGTGTATGAGAGCCAGTTTGTGTGTGATGCAGATAAAAACAGCACATCTGGGTAACAGACTCCGTTGGAAAGTGAACAAACCGGCGCTCTCACTCTTGGGGGAAGCATTCCTCCAAACCAAACCCTGTCTACTCCCTGCTGGTCGTAATGCGGAGAGCCTTAACGCAGATCTACCAGGTGAAAAATAAATAAATAAAAGGGTAAAAAAACTCCTTTTCTCAGCATTTTTTTTTTTTTTTTTTTTTACCTCTGGCGGGCTTTAATGACTCTCATGCATAGCTAATGCGAAGCTTGCTTCTTCTCGTGTATTCAGTTCTGCTCGGATTGTTCTAGCTCATTACAGTCGGAGAAATGATTCGACCTGTGATGCTGCGGGTGGTAAAAGATTACTAAAAATAATTCGCTGTCACAAACCGGAGATGGTTTCCCTACCTGGAAGGTCACATCCGATTATCTCCACTCTCATTCCGATGCCTGCCGGCGACCATCTCTCTGGATAGATCCGGATGTATTGGGCGACTGTTTCTTCGAAATGACGTAGTTCTGGGGTGTCGCAGTGTGTGTTTCCTTCAAAGACCTGCGCAAACGATTAAGACGTTAGATACAGATACATTGACTCCTTCGCAAACACCAGCCATCCGTCCCTTTCCCACCCTATGGACGCTATTCTTGCTGTCGATGATGAAGTTCCACTCCTTTCCATTTAAACTGTGCGCCAGTTTGTACTTCCGAACAAACGCGCGATTGTCTGTGTTCCCTCCACTTCCCGCGTCTCCTCCTCGGGCTCCTTGCGTGATGACTCCGCGCACCGTCTTTGGCTCGCCCAAGTCCACCTGGAGCGATTTGAATGTGTTTAATTTCGAACAACACATGGTTTTTGTTTTGAGTGAACAATACTTCTTCTCTAAGTTGGTTCTGTGGTACCTGTAGCCACTCCTCTCCAGCAAGGGGTTGCGTGGGTGCGGGAAACCAGCCGGAGCGACTTGCCACGAGCCGGGCAGTCCCGGGATTCCAAACCATGTCCCTGCTGGATGAGGCTGAGATCTGGGCATCGGGAAGTAAACCAGACAGCAATCCTTGCAGGTTGGAACACGGAGCATCTAGAGCGGAAAAAAGCGGGGAAAAAAAAATAGCTTCGTTTTACTAACAAACTAAAATGTGGTTACACACATTCCCACCAGGGAGCTGTTAGGCTTTGCCGCAGGATTGCACTTCTGGACACTAAGCTTTAAGAGTTAAGCGGGGGGAAAAAAAGAGGAGAGAATGAAACGAGAGACGAAGGAAAGTAAGAAAATGGAACTTAGCTCTACAGCGTCGTGCTCAAAGTGCATTAGAGCGGCACTAGTGAGAAAGAAGTACACCGTGTTTTTGTTGCTTTACAATAATGAACATCGTACAACCACATTCTTCGCCGTTTCCGAAATGACCTTTGGATTCCGTAAAAACTCCTTATGGACTTACTTCCTGGGCCACAACCTGACCCCTACTTTCTTGTCTTGATTCAGACCATTGGCTACAAGAGTCCAACAAATAAAAAAGTGAACAAATCCGATCAAATTTGGTGTGACAAAAAAAAAAAAAATCCTCATTTGAACTTGCAAAAACATTCTTCCCATTAAATCAGTCCGCGGATCATGTGCTTCCCAAACCCAAATGGATCAACGACGATCTGTTGCGATCGTAATTTGCTACAGCCCACAAACTTGAACTGAATTCCAGCTCGTAATGGGTGTTAAAGTGTCTCTTCCTATTGGTCGTTTTCTTATTTTATCTCTTCCATGTAGCTATCTGAGACTTGTGGGATACCTACGTGCAAGTACGGTTTGAAAATAGCTCGCAGAAAGAGGAAGGAATATGGGTTAAGGGGATTTGAAAAAAAAAAAGCATAATGCAAAACGATAGCAGGCAAGAGGATGGTTGGTAAAAATGAAAGATAGGAAGAGCTTAAGCTGATGGCTTGGGGGTGACTGGGAGAGGAAAACGTAGAGATGAGACGCCTACGGAGGCAAACGGCACGAGAGGGAAGGATTGAAAGGCGGTGAATGCACTGGAGAGAGTTCCCATTGGTAGTGAAAGGAAAAGAGAAAGGGGTAAAGAGGAAGTGAGTGAGGGAGATGTTAGCCGTGGTGACGGTTTAAGAGAACACAGATCAAAGTTTCATGTTACGATGTCACCGCGAATGCGGCGGGTTTAAATAATGAATCCCGAGCACAGGAAGTGGAGACAACATGGATGTGTGGTAAAAGTTGCGCTTGCTTTCCAGGTCAAACGCTAAATTTAGAAACTGTATGTGAGGTTGTACCTGTGCTTAGGAACTCAAAGTTATTTCAGAAGCAGCTGTTGAGGTTGAACCGAATCACTGTTGTGATGTAAGGACGAACAGAGAGCCATGAATGATTGAGGAGTCTTCGTTTCTTAATACGAGGAGCACACAAAGCAAAGAGGCATCAAAAGAAGTTTCAAAACCATGCGGGGGGGAAGAGACGGGCGGTGTGGTAACAGAGTCGGGAGATGGAAAAGGAACACGGAGAAGAAGTGGTGAAAAGATGAAAACGACACTAGTGCCGCCTCTGGAGGAAGTATCGAGCACAAGTTGCCTTTAATTAACCGACGACTCGTGATACTTAAAAAATGGCTGAGGGACTCTAAGAAGGTCTAAACCCAAATGTTGTTAAATGTAACCTTTTTTTTTTAGTAAATTATACATCTGGTAAGAAAAACCATGTAGCTTGCAGCAGAAAACTTGAAATCCAACCTGTAATCTGGCATCCATAAAGCTCAAAGCGTAGAGCAATGCCGTTCTTCCAGGTCTGTGGTCGGATTCGAACGAAACGAGCCAAAACCGGTTGTGCCACTCGGTTTAGCACCACCTCAGTTGGGTCTGTGTTCGCATGGAAAACCTATCGAAGAGAAAAAGAGGACAAACAGAAGATAACTGTTAGAGGGTGGTATTCTTTCCCAGCGAGGCACACATCCTTTGCTTTAACACGCACCCACTGTGCACAGTTTCACTCGGATTCACACACGCAGTGGCAGGCCGGACAAAGCAGAGACAACCCAAACATGGATCCAATGTCACCGGCCCAGCTGTTGATGTGTTCTGAGGTCAAGGGTTCAGCGCTGGGAGGCTGGGAAAGCCCAATGAAGGATGGCGAGCTCACCCACACATAAACACACTGCTAACGCAACATGCTGGGGGAACCGTAGGGCGCCGCGGGACACATGACCTGACACGACCAAACACGATTAGCTGTCAGACGCAGGAAGTCCGACCAGGTGGGCAGGATGTGTGGAAACCCTTTTCCTGGGGTGTCCACCTCTAAGCGTCAACATTCACTTCTTCTCCACGAACACTCCCTTCCTTCCATTTTGCATTTAAAGTGGCAGATTTAGGCCGCCGGGTCAGGGGGTAAATGTAACCGGGGTGGTCGAGTTTCTTCCTGTTATGGGCGGAAAGGTGACCTGTGACTACCTGTGATGCTTGATGGTTGCCTTTTTTGACTAGAACCTTGACTCCCAAAAGCCAACCATGAACAACTCCCTATTTTTTCACATCCTTTTCCTTTTTATTCTTCCCTTTGTTAAAGCCTCATCTGATTTGGACTCTCTCGCCCACATACAGAGAATCTAACGAGTACCGGTACTTGTTTGTCCCCCAAAGAGGCGATGTACACTCCAATGCACCTTCCTCGGTGACCTCCTTCTCAGAAGTCCCATCAATAGTTAAATACCGATGCCACACAAACATGTTTGACCGTCCCTTGCCTCTACCGTGTGTTTAATGGAATCTTCGTTATAATTTCATGACTCTCCGCACAACGAGACACAACATGGCAACATTAATTATTCACCTTCGGAAAGGGAGGTGCCACGAGAGAAAGAAAACCTAGTCGTCAGGCAGATTTCAACTGCTCTCCGGAGTCAATGTGGTCTTCATTCTTCGGTTGGTCAAATAGTAACCGCATTATCAACAAGTTAGTCAATCACCAACCATCTGCTTCCTCATGTCATTAACCTTTAACCTTGCAAGTATCGGGTCAGGAGTCAAATGAGTGACCTCTCAGGTATCTTGACAATAGAGGGCAGGATGTGGAAGGGGACAACTGTCTTTCTCCTAAAGACCTTCATTCTTTCGTCACATCTAGTCAAAAAACTTGATAGTACAAAACCGAATTTGCGCTAGCTTTGCTAACTTGATGCTCTTTACAGTTGATTTGCGACCTCAGACAAGTTTGCGATGGGTCGTCCATACCCTCCAGGGCAGTGCTATGTAGTGAGTGGAAGGGGAAATTCGGAACAGAAACTGTATAGAAGTGTTTACAACCTGTTTGTTTTTCAAATATTCCAGTGCCGAGCTATAGCTATCAATATGTCCGATGTTTGGCCACGTTTTCTTACCAGACACTGTCCTGGTTTTGGATCAAATCCCTGCTCATCTCATTTTGTTTCCTTCCTCTAAACTTCGCAATAACTCACATCAAAATTGAGGAAATTCCTTTAAATTTGTCCGTAATGCCTTGTTAAGAGATAAATACCGCCGTGAAGCACTTCCTGCTCCAGTAATGAATCTGTTCATTGTTCCCACTCACCACCACTCCCAGTCTCTTATTCCACATTCCTTTGCTCATATCACCAAGTTACATCCCCCCTACCCCCTGCCCTGTATTCAACCTTTTCCTCTTCGTCTGGTTTTAGCTCTCCCTCTGAAGGCACCTGGACTCCCCGCAGACATGCCTCTGTTTTTCCACTCAGTCTTCCTTTGTTTCTCACACGGCTATATCTACGAGTGGGGAATGATGGGCCGGTTGGATCTTTCGTCACACACTGATCTTTGTGGGGAGTATGCGTGGGAGTTTACATAACCCCTATAAAAGCCCAGATCTACTGGTTTTGCCTCTTAGGTAAACAGAACATCTGCTGATCTTCAATCCCGCAGCAGATAGGTCAGTGATAGCACCGCTTATCTGTTCAAACACTCACTCTGCTTTGTATTACCAGTGTCAGCTTCAGTTGATTAAATCAGGCCGTGCCCAAAATCAAATAAAACCCCTTGAGTGGGATTTTGATGCCACATCACTCTTGGTTTCCTCTTGCTTATAGAATTTATGGTACATTATTTTCAGGGTTTTGGGGGAAGAAATTCGATGTGTTGTCATATTCCAAACTCAAATAAAACAACAGGAAACCATCAATAAAACATCCATTTTGAGGATGTACCAGCACGCTAACCATATGTTTGATCATCCCGTTCAGATTAGAGTAAAAGAAAAACCATGTAGTCATGGTTTTTTAATCTTTAATTTGCCTCTTTATGGATGTTGTCGCTCCATCTTTTCATTATGGGTTGAGGATAACATGTGGTATGTTTTGTTGGGAGCTCCGCTATCAGCGACCACGGTCAATCACAGACTGATAGACTGAATGACACTTCACAGTCCCCCAGGATAAAAGACACTTCCTTTGCTTATCTGACTGTGTAGGATATGTGTGTGTGTGTGTAAGGTTTCCTGTGTCTTTGTGGTTTTACATGAGTAGCTAACAAAAAGGAGGAAAGGCGGAGGAGGTACCAACTTAAAAGAGGAGTTTAGAAAGAAATTCAATTGATTAGAATTCAAACTTTTTTAAAAAAAAACATTTGACTGTTTTTTTTTTTTTACTGAATCTAAACAATCATTGTTATTTATTGTTATTTATGTTTTTATCAAAGCAAATTTACTAACAATGTCTCAAAATTGTTTGTTTCCGATAAAAAGAAACTAAATGATTGAAAAAAAGTGCACGAAAGCTAAATTCGGATTGTCAACAGAAAAAAAAAGAAACTGAGCTTTGCAGTGAAATGTGATTTAAAAAACAAAAACAAAAAAAAACAAACCCCAAAAACTTAGTAAAATTACAAAAATCAATAAGATGTAAATTGCAGTGGAACCAGATTTTTTTTTTTTTTAAAGTGACTCGAAGTTTGAACTTATACTGTGGTAGTGATTTGGACATCTGCTTAGGCTAAGTAAGACTTAATGCGATGGTAAAAAAAAATGGTTAATGCGATGGTAAAAAGTTGATAAAATCGCTTAGATTCTTTTTCAACACCAGGAGATTAAAAAACAAACAAGAGTAGCGCAATTCGGACAGGTTACATTTAGTATTCCAGCCAAACGTGATAACATTTCCCGTTTGATTTTTACTTAACCAAATATCTTTAAGTGGATAGCGAGTAAGAAGATTTAACGTTACAATTGAAAAAAGTCAGAAATATTACTATTTTTTTCTTTTTTTAAGCAAAATTTGAACTCTTTTTGCATTTGGCTTCACATTACAATTGGAGAAAAACAATTAGGACATTGCAAAATATTTGTAGCTAAGGCATGTTTTTCTGTTAAAAGATTTAAAAAAATGGGCTTTCGTCTTGGATACAAACTTAGTATTTGAGTGGGGCGGGATTACTTTTCCAAGTTTAAATTCCTTCTTTGGTTGTAAGGTGAGAACCATTAAAATGTAACGTTATAATTGGAAAAAAGTTAGTAAAATAGCAAAAATTGCTAAAAAGTGTTTGCCCGCTCTTCTTGAAATGTCGCCATGGAAACAATTCATTTCGTTAGCACTGTAATGGAATGTAATTTTTTCTTTTTATAAAATTCAAGCTTCCCAAAATTCTCGGGCTTCCCATCTGAGGCTTTTGCCCACGCGACCCAGCCCTGGACTAGCGGAAGACGACGAAACAGAACAGAACGGAAGTTTGAACTCCTTGGGTGATACTAATTTGAGCTGACAATGTTTAAGACTACTAATTAAATATTAGCTTGTCGTAACGCAGTTTTGAATTGTATGTTGTAGCAGACAATTTTCATCCAGATAGGGGAGTGGAGGGTGAACTTTGAGTTCTCATGTTGGGACGGACATAAAGTTGGGATCATCATCCACAAAGACCTCAGTGACAGTCCTCGCCCACCTACGGGATTAGGGAGGAACATGGACATATTCAAAGAACATATCTGTTTTTTGGAAATGAAATGTGACGACATGTTTCAATTGCAGCTTGTTTTATTCATCTTTTCTTTTTTCGCAGTGACTCATGTTGGTTTTGGCTGGTTTTACTTCTCATTGCTCAGGCTTTCTTCCTTTTTTTTCCATTTCGCTCCCTTGATCCCAGCCTTTTTCTTTGTCCATTACACATCTCATCCCCATCCCCCTCACCCCCCAAGTTTCTTCTCTTTCTGTATGAAGACATTGACAGTGGGAACTGGTTCCAGCTGGACGCACACCACAACACTGTGTGTGTGTGTGTGTGTCCGGGCAAGGCTTGACAGGAATCCTCAAACCACCTTTGGTTGAAGTCTCCCAGTAGGTGCAGATGTACCCGTTCTACTCAGTGTGTGTGTTTGTGTTGTCTATTATGCATAAGGATGGAAACAGCTTGTGTGTTTGTGCAGTTTTGTTGGCTTGTGACAGCGTGATGAAGGAGACGACAGAAATGCTGTGTGGGCTGTTTTTCCCCTCCTACACAGGTTATTTCAGAGTGTGTGTGTGTGTGTGTGTGTGACAGATTCAGCACAAGCTCACAATACTCTTCGGTGACACATCGCTTGTTTAGCTCCTGCACGGTTGGGACGCTCCCCTACACACCGACAGATGACAGTGTGTGTTTTTGTGTTGATTTGTAAGACACAATGGCGTGTCTACGTCGCACAAGCAAAAAAAAAAAAAAATCCATCTGCAAATTTGTTTGTGGGACACACGCGACTGCCGAGCACGTTAGCATCTCATCAAGTAATGAGGTGCGTGTGCGAAGTGTGTGACTTCAGTTAACAAGTCACATGGGTGTCAGATAGAAAGTTTCTTGATGTGTGGAGAAAATTAGCGGAGAAAATCGGAGAAATATGTACACATGTGCAAAGAGTTACTATTGCTGCGACCGCAGACTGAATGCTAATGGGTCGTTATTTCTAGTTTGGACTTTATCAACTTTGAGAGCACAAGATAGGGCAGTGACTAAACTATGTTATTTGTCTTTTTTTCCCTCTTTCAGTGGTTTAGGGAGATGTTTCGTTCACCAAAGTTGACACTTTTGTTACCAGAGGGCTTATTCGGGTCAAAGATGTCCATTATGCTTCAATCAATGAACGGCAGTTAATATTCAAGACTGTCGCCCTGTTGCGCTGGTCACCTCAGAGTTAGAGGGTGACTTCAAGTTGTAGTAGCCCAAGCAAGAAAGTCCAAACGTCCTTCCTGCGTGTCTTTTTCTTGTTTGGAAATCTCAAGATGGTCCCAAATTTGTCGGTTCTTTATGGGACATACCCTAGCATATGGGTACCAGGAACAACTAACTTTGAAGGTGTCTGATTCATCTAAAAACGATTAATTGTATCTAGTTTTGGGTTAAACAGTGATTTATCGGTTAGCAATGCTAACTCTCATCAAGAAGGGTGCAACACTTTTGATACCAGAGGGCTTATTTGGGCCAAAGATGTCCATTATGCTCCAATCAATGAGCAGGAATTCATTTTCAAGACTGTCACCCTGTTGCGCTGGTCACCTCGGAGTTAGAGGGTGACTTCAAGTTGTAGTAGCCCAAGCAAGAAAGTCCAAACGTCCTTCCTGTGTGTCTTTCTTTTTTGGGAATTTCAACATGTTCCCAAATTTGTTGGTCCTTTATGGGACATACCCTAGCGTATGGGTACCAGGAACAACTCACTTTGGAAGTGTCTAATTCATCTAAAAATGATTACTTCTATCCAGTCTTGGGTTAAACAGTGACTTCTTGGTTAGCAATGCTGCCTCACATCAAGAAGGGTGCAACACTTTATTTACCAGAGGGCTTATTTGGGCCAAAGATGACCGTTATGGTCCAATCAATGAGCAGGAATTCATTTTCAAGATTGTTGCCCAATTGCACTCGTCACCTCAGAGTTAGAGGGTGATTTCAAGTTGTTGTAGCCCAAGCAAGGAAGTCCAAACATCCTTCCTGTGTGTCTTTTCGAAATCTCAACATGTTCCCAAATTTGTAGGTCCTTTATGGGACATACCCTGGCGCATGGATACTAGGAACAACTTCCTTTGAAGGTGTCTGATTCATCTAAAAGTGATTAATTGTATCCAGTCTTGGGTTAAACAGTGACTTATTGGTTAGCAATGCTGCCTCACATTAAGAAGGTTGCGAGTTCAAGTCCAGTTTGAATAGTGTTTGACCCACTAGCCTTCAAATCCATTGAAATCATTGTAAGGTTAAATGGTCAATCCCCAAAGCAATGAGGGTGTGCGTTAACAGGCATCTCTGTGAGTCCATGCGGCAGACTAGAGACCCATTCGGAGGGTATCCTGCCTTTTTTGTAGGGTAGCGTTGATGGGTATTTTTTTTTTTATTGTTGCACGCTACCGTTAAATGTCCTCAATTCTTACAAGTTTAAAGGTTTGGCGTGAATGCCTCCTTCTCGGTTGGTTGTACTTAGGTATTCCTAAAGTCGCCTCTTAGGTGGGGAGGAGTCAGAGCCGGTATTCCAAGGTTTAACAGTTGCGACTATGGACTTAATTCAGGATTTGTATCCAATGGTCAAATACAAATGCACATCTAAAAGTACATCGCTGATTCAGGGGCAATTCATAAGCCACATTAACGTAAACCTCACTGTTAAATGACAATAAGAAGACGCAAATCCCACTTATTACAAGACCCCCCGATGAGAATAAAGCTTCAACCACTTAAGGCTCTTTGGTGGGTTTAGGACAAGCCAACTCAGGGGGGTTCGTGTGACATCTCTGTTGGCTTAACAGTCACGAAAGATTCCAACACTATCCTCTCGGGATCGGTGGAAAACCGGAGCCGGCACGATTAAGTTAGACCTTCAGGGATCAAATACAATACAAACATAGTCTTGGATCCTCTTAGTGAGTAAATATTTCAAACGGAGCATGAATCCAATCTTCTCCCAAGATCAGTAATTAGAAAAACTCAAAGACAGTTTTCTCCAGTTTAAGTAGCTCTTTTTTTTTCCATCACTGAGCAACGGACAAGTAAGAAATCCTTGTGGTTTGTGTGCTTAATTTGAGAGCGTACTGTAGCTGTCATCCTTTCTTTTTCATCGTGGAAGCCAGATGGTGTGTTTAATCACTTCTACATTTTATGGAAATTCTTTAACGTCGTATTGGTTTGAACTTTTGAACGACTGGGACAAGTTTAGACTAATTGTTTGGAAGTTTTCGAAGGTTTTCTTTTCTTCACAAATTTCAAATCTGATATTTTGTTCGTAGCGCATAGAGTATCATAAATTCATGCGGAGGCTTTCAATAGAGTCTGTGTTCGAGTTGGGCGTTATGTGCTCAGACAGATTACGGAACCCGTTGAGTCAAACAAGCAAACATCACTCACACATGCAAGCACATCTCAAACCAGACAGAGGGTTTTTTTTTTCAAAGTGGGCGGGGCATGCGTGTGAGCTTGCGTGTGTCGGGAACAGCTGCATCTGGGGGCTCTCATATAAAGTCAACATCTGTGTAATTTGAGTTAAATCCCCATTTTTTTTAATCTTCAAATCAAATATCCCCGACTGGCACCACCCAAACCAATCACAGACACACCCAATCCGCCTCGCCTCCCCTTTTCTCCACTTTGCTGTGTTTGTGGATTAACCCCCGCCCACTATTTTAATTTCCACTTTATTTTTTCCTGGTTGAAATCCAAAGTGACCGTAGGCTAAAAAACAGCAAAGCAACGGAATCCCCAGTAGACGTTTAGTCACGTCATAAAAACTCTTACAAAACGTCTACTATGTGTGACGCAATGAGGTCAAATCAAAGCCAAAAAATCCGCCAACTTCGTTAAAATATGAAATTTTAAATCCTTTAAAACTCTGACTTCCTTAATCTAGTCTTGGCATGACTCCAAAGTGTTTCGCAATCCCAGGTGTGAGTTCATGTGTGTAGGTCTAAAAGAGATGATGAATTACAAGCGGAGATAAGGACGCACAGAGGACTCCATTGTTCTTGTTTGTCAGGTTCCCCTCCTCTTCCTTTTTTTTCCCCCTCTAACTCATGACTGGGTTCATGACTCAGGTTCATAATATAGTGCTGGAAAGAGGAACGACTGCTTCAGGAATGTCATGTCTTTTCATGATGAACACAGCAACCCCGATAGTCCTGGGACTTCGAGTGTTAACACAAAAAAGAAAAAGTAGTCGTTCTAACGTGTTTAATGAAACGGATTCAACTCAAGACAGTACCTTGTGGTTCTTGCCGTGCCGATACACCATCCAGTCCTCTCCGTTGGTGCTAACCTCCAGTTTGAAGGTAGTAACGTAGTAAGACTTTTGAGTCTCCTTGGATATCGCCCCTTGCGTTGCTATCCCAGTCAAAACTTTGAGGAAATGGAGGTCAACCTGAAAGAAAATTGAATTCAAATCAAGATTTCGTAACAATCCGTGAAACATTTGTGGAAATTGCAAGACTTGTGGTGCTGATACCAGAGATGGGACTCGGTTGGTGCGTTTACGAGTCACGTACTTTAGACAGCAGCAGGAAGCTTAGGTAGTAACAATTTGTGTGTTGTACGTATGTGTGTGTATGTAAGGTGAGCACGGCTGCAAGCAAAGATCAATGGCGCGGGGTGTTCAGATGTATTCCTGAAGAGCACCTTCATCAATCAACGAGCTCCTCGCCCGCTCTGCTTGTACGCATGCAAACGCGCGCGCCCTCATGTTTCAGACAGGAAAGATTGAGAGTGCAGAAGCACTTCCTTATCATCCGTTCACAGTTCCTCCATTTCCCTCGCATGCATGCGTGTGTGCGTGCTGTGTATTCTGTATCAGAGACAAATTTATTGTCCTCTACGAGTGAAGTGGTCTTTAAGGTCACAACCCAGCTGGAATTATAATGACTTTTTATCTGAACTGTGAATTTGTCGAGGTACATATATCACTTTAAAACATGTGCGAATAAAATAATTTCACAGATGGAAACACAATTTGGACTGGTTTCAATTTGACTCAAGACGTCTGGTAATTTATAACAATTACTAAATTATCTGCTAGCTTGATCGCAATTGAATTTAAAAAAAAAAATGACATTCGAAAATTTGGCCAAACTTGTGAATCTGCCCGTCCGGGATTCGTACTGTTTTTCCTATTTTAAATATTTTACGAGTTTCTTGACGTATTTGTGTGTGTTTTTTACATAATAATTATAAAACAAACAAACTCAAATAACAACACAACTAGTTAGTGAAAAACAAACAGTTGTCGTTAAAATGTTCAACTAAAATTAATTGGTGTAACATCTTTTTATAGTTTATACAAAATTTTCTAAACATGTTCTACAAATAATGTCGTATTTTAGGCAATATTTAGGAAAATATGCACTTGTGATGTTAAAACAAAAAAAGTTTGTAAATTTGCGAAAATAACATTTATTTGCTCAAATAAATTAAATTGACCAAACTTTGGCGAATATTTTTGGAAACACAAAAGTTCGGGAAAATTTCTCATTCTGTACACACTATTTACAGATTTTACTTATTTATTTTTGTCGGAGTATATTTATCGCTCAGGGGAAAATTACTTCAGCTGCATTGCCATGATGGCGCCAACGGTGGGAGTTACAGGGGGTTAGGTGTCTTCTTCAGGGACCCTTAGGTATGTGCCTAGTGGGAATCGAACCGGCTTCTTCCAGTCCGAGGACGGACATTCTACCACTGAGCTAACACCTTCCATAGGAACTTAAATAATGAACGAAAAAAAAAAATCCGACTCCTCCACCCCCCAAAAAAACTAAAATGGCCATTGGATCTACCTGTATGTACTCCTTGTTGCTGTCCTCCGACGGTGTCCAGGCGTTGTCGTCGTTGTCGAGACGGGCTTGCCGTGGCAGCCACCGGTTATCGTAGAACGTTGTGGAAGCCGTTATTTGATCGTCGCTAATTTTTCCCGACTCCATGCCGAGCGCCATGCTACAGTGGAACGCTAACGGGGAAACACCAGAAGATGCGAAGTCAGCAGGTAAGCTAACAATAATGAATGCTAAACGTCTCCTCGTTCTGTTTCATACTCACAGTCCGTGACTTCTTTCTGCGTCATGTTGTAGCGAGCGGAGAAGCCATCTTTAGCCACGGCCATATCGGTGTGGAAGGAGAGGGACAGCAGCCCGGATGAGGACTGGATCTCCGGGGGAATCTTTGTCCCACAATAGCGTCCGATCAGCGGAGACGCTACAAACAAATCAAATTAATCAAATTGGACTCATTTAGACAAAATTATTAATTTATGGTGTTTATTTTAAAAGGTTCTAGTCCAGCTGGATGAGGTTTTAGTTGCCATGCTGCTTTGATAAGTGTTGTCTAATGACTCGCAGCATGAGTCCCCCCTAATCTCTCTTCCTCCCATCATTCCTGACTTTCCTTTACTTTCCTGTCAATCCCTCCATCTGCCATGTTCGTCTCAGCCAGGACCCAGCAGGGTAGCTAGAATCCCTGCCCGACTGGAAGCTGACTCGGGATCAGCTGCAGAGAACTACACACAACATGCGGCATTAGGAAAGTCCCAGGAGATCCCCTTCAACCCCAACCAGACTCCAAATTCTTTTCCCCGTCTTTGAGCTTCCATTCCTTCATTGTGCCTGAGGACTTGGCTCTATTGGAACTGGGTTACACTTTAATTTGCTCCTAATTCTCAACTTTAAATGGCATAAATTGTTTTCAGCTATCAAAGCAACCAAATTCAAGGTTATAATTGGAATTTTAAATCCTCGCGGATCCTTTTTAGCAACTGGAAATGGAATAATTAGAGCAAATCCTAAATTCCCGGCTTAAAAAAAGAAGAATAAAAGGAAGGCAGTAAGTGGTGGGAAATGAAGTTAATGTGGGTTTCAGCGGCACCGTGGCAACCAGCATTACCCCATGGCGGCTATTTTCAAAGCCTGTGATAGCATCCTAAATGTTTTCCTGATCTCGGTTTTTTGCAATGGCCGACTCCTCCTATCGGATTTGCGCAGATACTCATCATGGCTGTCACTCTCACTCGCCTGGGGAGGAAGGAAGTGCTAGGTGATAAGGAGGGAGGGCAGAGGGGGATAGGAAGAGGGTGATGAAGGGTGTTATTATGGAGGGAGACGAAGGCCATGGGAAGGGACTGCTCCTCAGGGGTGTCGAAGGACTCTCGATTCCCTTCTTGAAATAATGTTTCCTCTATGTAACGTAATGGAATAGAAGGCCAGGCTGCTTACATCAAAGCAAAGGATGGCGGCTGAGGAAATTGGAGGCCGGGATGTAAATTAACGCGCGGGAATGTAGGAGATTGCATGAGTCAGAGTTAGTTCTGCATCCAACTTTTCAAAGTGGACGACCGTTTGTGCCAAAAAAACAGTTTTTCTACACTGTTTTTTGAAGTTTGCGCGCTCACCTTGTGGAAGGCCGTCCCAAACGTCCAACCAGTCGTATTTGCAGTCTCCTTCGCCGACCAGGAGGGGGTCGTTTTCCAGATCAAATGTAAGAAATGTTAGAGTGATATCCATATGGGGCGGGGCGATGATCATGTAGGAACACTCCAAATTGTGAGGGTATTTGTCCGGAAAGCCTGGCGAGTCGATCATGCCGGACAGGCTGGTGAAGTTACGAAAGCAGAACTCCGAACCTACAAGGATGTAAAAAAGAAAGAAGGGTCAATAGATGTATCATCACCACAACCTCCGGCAACACAGCAAGTGTTTTTTTTTGGTAACACATTTAAAACAAACACAGTTACCGATCTAGTAGCGCAATTCTTGGGTAAGCAATCAAACTTCAAACGGACATAACTCCTCAACAGTCCATGTAATTAAAATAATATGAATTGATTCTAAAAGCTGAGAAATGTAGCTTTCAATAGACATGAGACATGTGAGGGTTTATGTTGGACGCGTTTTGTGGGAGATGTGACTTTTTATCGTATTTCTGCGATCTTTTGTCACCCGTTTAAGCAAATTTGTGACCAAACTTCCCAAAAGAGATGTAACTGCCTCTAGTTGTAAAACAATTCCAGTAGTCTAAAAGCAAGAGAGAGAAGAACGTGTGTGAACTTTGAAAAAACATGAGGCTAGAATTTCTTTTTAAAAGAGGCCATTTTTTTGACGAAATGAACATGGCAAACTCGCATATGTACAGTACTTAAAAGGGTTAGCACTTTCCCATTCCATTTTTATTCTTATTTGCTCTCATGTTACCTCTCCATCTCTTGTGCCCTGCACCAAACTTGTAATGGTTCTAAGTGGGCCCAATGCGGCAACTCTTCATTAGCCATGCAGATTTATGCGCCCTGGGCGGCTCACCTTGAGCGGCGGCAGCTGTGTGGCTCAGATCATCTAACCATCAACCACTGCTCTGTGACCCTCTGGGGAACCTGAGTCATGGCCAAGTGTTTACAGACCGGCACATCAATGAAGGCGTGATGCACACTCACACACACAAAAATGGGCATTGCCTTTTTTTTCCTCCACTCTTGATTGGTTCAACCATCAACTCTAAAGAGTTGGCGGTCACTCGATGGATCCTCTTTATGTTACTCTATTTTTATGCTTGCCAGAAGGACAAATATACTCATGAGATAAAGTTGCTAAGAGACAGGATTTCCCTTTGATCTTCGTTAAGTGCGTGCGCCAGAAATGCCGGCACTGCTGACCTTTTCGCACCAACCGATGACGCCGGACTAACTGCTCTTCATGCATTAATTAGGTCCACTTTTGCTCGAATTCCTCGCTTATTTCCAGATAAAACTCAAAAATAGATTCCTTTGCGGTGGATTCCTGTAAATGGTTGCAGTCAAATTTAGTCTCATGGCAAAGGGATCTTGGGGATTCCAGACCGTGTTCCATCCTTCATCACGGTACAATCAATGGCTGTTTTTGAAAGCAAGATTTATATTCATAAAAGCAGTATTTAAGCAGCGCAGACATGCTAACTGAACCTTCCGGCGGCTGAACATTCCTCCGAGGCACCAGTACTTATTATCAGACAGACTTGTAAAAGCAGAGGGGTCGACTGCCTGCTCCAGGCCTCTTCTGCATACACACGGTTAATGGTGGAGAACTGACCCCAATCACAACAAAGACGGGGAGAAGAACCCCAGAGACGCAAAGCGTGTATCCTTATATAGTATCTGTTTTTTGTCTCGTATTTTTCTCTTCTTTGCATTGAAATGATCGTTTGGAAAAATCTCTATGCTGATTGGACACCCGTCAGATAAGCTTTAAGGTGTCCGTGCTTCTTTGATGGAGCAACAACGAGGCTAAGACTAATCAAACAAGTCCGTCTGGACTATTCCGTGATCAAAAAAAAAAGGCGATGTTACGCGAATGTTTCAGGACGGATAGTTCATTACAAAACAATATCACCCATAATGTGAAATTTTGGCATTTCTGCATTCCCCTCCAGGGGGCGCCACAGCAAGTAAGTTTCTTCCATCTAACCCTATCTCCTGCATCCTCTTCGGTCACGCCAACTATCTTAATGTCTTCCTTCACTGTATCCATGAACCTCCTCTTTGGTCTTCCTCTAGTCCTCTTTCCTGGTGGTTCCAAATCCAGCATCCTTCTTCCGAAGTACTCTCTCTGCATATGTCCAAACCATCTCAGTCTGGCCTCTCTGACTTTATCTCCAAAACCTCTAACATGTGCTGTTCCCCTTATCCTGTCCATTCTGGTCACTCCCAGAGAGATCCTCAGCATCTTCATCTCTGCTACCTCCATCTCTGTTTCCTGTCTTTTCTTCAGTGCCACTGTCTCTAGACCAAACAGCATGGCTGGTCTCACCACGGTTTTGTACACTTTTCCTTTCATTGTAGCTGAAACTCTTCTATCACACATCCTACCTGATATATTTCTCCACCCGTTCCAGCTTGCCTGCACATGCTTCTTCACCTCTTTTCCACACTCTCCATTGCTCTAGTACTTAAAATCTCCCACCTTCTTCATCTCTTCTCCCTGTTACCTCACTTGAGGGTATGATATTAAGGGCTGGATATTACGCTATAAAAAATTGAGAAGGCTTTGCTGCTTGAAGTATCCACATCGCCTTTGGCTCTTTGTTGGCTTTCTTCTCATTCCTGGTTCATCAGGCCAGTGCCCCAAATATTTGATTAATAGTGCTACATCCTAAGGGGATGGAGTTATTGTTAATAATTTGCTAACCAACTCATTTTTGGCTTTTTTTTTTGGCTCAATTTTCTGTAAACGTGATTTTTGACTATCCAAGCAAAACATAATTAAATTACAATAAAAAGTATCACTCTTTCCAATATCGAACTCCACTGAGCAAATGCTCACATTTTTGTACAGCCCCTTTATTTCTCCATCAATTGCTACCTTCTTTAACTATGCATCTTGTCCTGAAATTGTCAGCACAAAAATACAAATCTCTCCCCCTTGACATGGTAAAAGCAGTGCTAAACCTTTTGTGTTGACTCCCACGCTCACACCGCAACATCAAAAACAGCCATGGATCATCTGTTTTCATGCTAGGAGCCTTGCTGCCTACGCACAAATACACGCAGAGAAGGGCATGTTGAAATATGATGGTAATTTACAGCAATATTGAGCCCCCATCTCGCTTTCCTCGTAATGTCTGACCTCACCTCAATGTCTTTTAACATTTGTAACATAAATTCTTTGTGTAATCCTGATATAAATATGATGAAATGGCGACGGAATGATCCGGATAAATCCTGAGAGGATGTTGCGTTGGGGGACTCAATTCAATGTGATTTCATTTGGGTACCGCTGGTATCACTACAGTTGGCACGAAGGGTTTCACACACAGATGGTCAACTATAAATGCGCAGACTTATCACCATCAGCTAGGGCCAGACCGATTATGGTTTTTGGGACTGGAGTCGGTCTGAAAAAAGGTACTTAAAGAACAAAGAAGAGCACTGCCGTTAGGGAGGAGCTTGGAGTAGAGCCGTTGCTCCTCCTGGACCGGGCATCTAGTTAGGATTCCTCCCGAGTGCCTCACTGGTGAGGTGTTCTGAGCAAGTCCCACCAGGACGAGACCCACAGGCAGCCACCGGAATGAATATGTCTCAAATCTGGACAGGGAATGCCTTGGGATCCGTCCGGGTAACCTAAAGGATGGAGCCGGGGTGGGAGAAGCCTGGGTTTCCCCATCGGAAGCTGTTGCCCTAGCGACCTGGCCCCGGATAAGCGAAAGACGACGGAACGGAACAATGAACAAAATAAAAGGTCTACTGCTTTCTCTCTCCGCGTTTAAGCCGGGTTGCCTACACTGTATCGTGAACCTGATGCCACACTGGTTCATTTACGGAAACTTTAAAAGCCTTCCCGCCAAACAGTGGGATATACAAACAGAAATCTATCTTTGCCAACGGGCAAGGTTTTTGCCGATCATTAAGCTTGTGAGAATATGATATCCGCCAATAAATCCGTCAGACCCAACAATCAACTCAAAGAATCTGGGTTATGGATCAGTATGTCTGGAATATTTTGTCAGACTATTCGGAAAAAAACTTACACTTTCTGTCATTAACTTCATATTTTTTATTTCCATCTCCAAATTTTTTGGAACCCTTAATTTGCTGTAACAGCTTGACTCCATTGTCTCTGAACGCATCACCCCGAGTTCACTCTGTGTCTCTTAGACTTAGCGTGACAGCGCTGGTCGATTCACACTTTCTCATGTGCGTGCACAAGTTGGCGTATTTGCTAGTTACACCATTGCACAGTTAGCACATGCATGAGTACTTTCCCTTTTTGTTAGCGCCCATTACTTCACAGTGTATGAACACGCCAAAAACAACCCCTTGAATATGCCCCCACCCTTCTGCCATCTTTTGACCTGTGTGCCGTACACGCGCACAATATCCGAGTGCACATTTCTGGTTGGTACGTGTGCCGCGCCATGAGCTGCCATTTGGCAAGAGCTGTCTCCTGGCAATGAGCAGGAGGTCATGGTGCGAGCAGGAGTGTGTTAGTGTGACACTTGAGGCAGGGGGGCAGGAGGGCGAGTTGCTGGGTAGAAACCACTCGTCTATTGCCTGAGTTCCAGAGGCAGCTCCACATGTTGTGTCTGGGGAACCCCCGTCCCTCCTCCCTGTTCTTCCTCGTGTCTTCTCCTCTCTCCCTCCTCCCTCATTCTTAACAGAGTGTGTTCATTCAATCCAGATATGTCTCTTCTGGTGTTGTCTCGCTCCTCCTGGTCCTCGCACCCAGATTTTATATTTGCGAGCACATCAAACTGCCTCTCCTCGAGTTCTCCGCCTGCCTTTTTCTTTCTGACATACATCCACCTCTCAGGCAGACACATGCAGATCTCTAGTGTTGCGCTACCCCAGCTCAGTTGGTTCCATTGAAAAAAATCTCTTGTGTATGCGTGCGTGAATGTGTCATAGCAGGGGCAGGCTTGGTAGGGGAAGCTCGGAATCCACAACAACAACAACAATGACTAACAAAGCTCAAACGAGAAGACATTCCTTGCATGTCTTGGTTGGAGATTCTTGCGACCACACCAAGAAGCTGATCTGGTCAACATAGGAATGCTTCTTTGTTGACTTTGGTCATCCAAATGCCTCAATTACGTTTCAAAGGGCACGCAAATTTAAAAAAGATTCCAGCTGCGCTAAAAACGGACCTTGGTATTTTGTTGTACAAATTTGCTTCATCACTGAACGGTTAGCTCACCGTACAGCATCATTTGTTGACTTGGCTGTTTCAGAAATAAACAAATTGCAATCACTGGTATAGCAACAGACGCAAGGGTTGGCGTCCAATCAGCAAGATAACAGAGATACACAAGGAGCCAGTGTTTTGGCTGGCGCTTGGGTGGGGGTCCATCCAGCCTTGAGGCTCTGCTCCCAACTCCAACCCCTACCACGTGTGTCACGGTCAATCCCGGTCACACAGGGGACATGTTGCCTTTTGGTGATTTCCGCTCTAATCATGGCTTGGGATTGGCTACCACCCAATGTGCCCCCATCACCACAGTGGTTAGCTTTGGAAAAATGGGGGTGAGGGGGGGATTCTGTGGCAAGTCTTCCTCTTGTAGCCGTGGTAACAGCATCAGCAGCACGTGATAGTGCGTATGTCAAAGTCAAGAGGGGTGGGCGAGGGCTGTTAGTCGGGATGAATAAAGGGTTAAGCACGCAAGAGTAGGACCAAAGTAGGCCACAACAATAAGGGGGAGGAGGGAGGGTGGGGGCTTTTACTGTATGCAAGCACAATGCTAAAGAGGGATTGTTGAGTAGTTGCTGTTTTGGGGCGCATACTCTTGATGATACTCCTAGACCAAAGAGGCATTCGTTGACTCTTGAACTTTCAAGCTAGAGTTAATTAGCAACCCAACTATTACAAACGAATCCTCAGTCTGACTTCAAACCCCCTGCAGACGTTACAGTCCCCGCTTATGTAACAGGGTTGAATGAACAGAACAAAAACAAATGGTGGTATCATTAGTTCATCGTAGAGACCAACACACATGCCGATGTCTAGACACAGGGCTTTGGTGCTGGTCTGAACTGTCTGTTTAACACTGGAAGGAAGCGGAGTAGACACACACACATCTCCCAGCTGCTAGCTTCGATATCTATCTAGACGCACCCTTCAAAAACACACACAAAGCCATAAACACAACCCCTCACTTTGTGGACACGCACGTCTTTCAAACACAGCGGCTTTTATTAGCAAGAGTTGAATTCATCCACCTGAATTTTCCGCCTGAAATTTAATTACTGTGTGATTATTTCCACTCCGGTACATCACCGCTAGGATCTCGGTGCTCCCCCGTCAGAAGTTGGAAGCAGCTCTGCGGAAACCTCTGGCCCCAGCCTGCCACCGTGAGACAAACAGCCGTGATGAGGGAGCGTGCAGTCGGTGGAAATGCCGTAATTAACACTTGGCCTCAATCAGGCATCCTGAATACATTTTTCTCTCAGTCTGGCTTCCTTCACCCCAATCATTTCCATCCGTTCTACGTCTTCCGCACAATTCCTTTCGATTCAGTTTCATTTATCCCTCTCAACATCACAAACAAAGTCCTCTGAAAGGGCTTTGCTTACACTTGATGGAACAAAATCCATGCAAATAAAAGCAAAACTAAAGCAACCTGGCTACTTTTGGCAAGAGCCAAAAGGGCCTTGGTCACACATTCGACAAAATCTCTTCTATCTTGTGAATTTTCAACCGAGTTCTCATTAAATCCGTGTCATCCGTATTTCCATTTCTCTTTCCACCAGAATCAATCCATCTGCGTGTTAGACAGGTGCAATCTGCACTATTATATTGTCAAGGTTCAACATGGTGGCCTTGGTAACGGAGCTGAATGTAAAATCTGGGTCACTCTCGTTTGGCACGAACAAGAAATTTTAGGTGCAATGCAGATAAAGGGGAAACCTCGTGATAAGAGGAATGAGTATTTTTAGTCGGATCCCTGATTTAAAGCAAGAAAAAAACTACAAAAATTGCGATTGATTGGAAATTCAAGTGATCGAGGAGCTACCGAAAATGTTCAAAGTATTGCCGAAGCAATCAGTTGGCAACTCACTTGAACATAAATCTTGCTGCCCCAAGGCCAGCGGAGCAGTTTTACCTCCTCTATTACCACTCACACACCTACGCAACCAAACAAACACGCTCACACTTCACCTCGTGCACTTCGCCGACTTCCATCTGGGCGCACACTCGTCCCCATCAATCTCCTCGACTCAGCTTCCACCCATAAACCTTTAACCCTAAGGCCAACTCCAAGTTGCCTTAAAGCTCTCTTCATCATCCCACCCCTCCACCCCGATTTCCCCAGAGGAAGTGGATCCTGCTCCAATTAAACGGGCATTCCTCACATGCTTTCTACCAGCATAATGGTAGTTTAGTAGTTCCCCCCTCCGCGACACCCCGTCTCACACTTTATAAGCTTGTTTACATGCCCAGGGGCCTCCGTTGATCTGAAGTACCACGTGAGTGATTATAAGTTTCAGGCCATTTACATTAGAGGAAGAAGTCCAATTTTTGTGTAAAATAGCAGCTCACATCGGCTTCAGGGTAAACCGTTTTTACCGCATGGGGTAAAAACTTTTAGAATCTAAAATTATAAGCAAACCTTGTGATTTTCTCTTCTGTATTTTTTTTTTTTTTAGCCTCTGTTTGTTCTTTAACCCCATGAAACCTACGAGGAGAGAACAGATGGTGCCAAAGTGAATCAAATCCTCTTTCATTTTCTTTGGCAGTACGGTTTAGCTTTACAGAGTTAATGTTCATGGACTTGCTTATGATTTTATTGAGAATTGGAGCCACAGCTGCACAGCTTCCCTTCGACCCCTACTTGTGCAGTTTAGCATTTTATTTGAGACTGTGTTCAGATTAAATTAATCCAAGAAACTTGGTTTAATTAGGTACAAAATTTGGACAATGAAGCCTGTTTACTTTGCTGTTAAACTACTACATGCTTTCAAAACAGCAGCTAAGTTAGAAATGAATTCAGGGGCAGATCCAGGCGGGGTGTTGGGGTGCACCAAAATGCAGAAATATTACTCTTATTTTCAAAATGTTCTGGTGGGAATGCCCATTGCCTCCCCTATACTGGCGTTGTCAATGACCTAACGTCCCACCCCACTTCAGAAAATCCTAGATCCGCCCCTGAAATTGGCCAAAAACAACTGTTGAGAACAATAAAAACGTCTAAGATTATGTTTTACAAGGTTGTTTTAAGCAAATAAACTTTTGAAAACAGTTAAAAAGTCATTGCTCCTATTTTTGGGTCTTGGTGTCCCACTTGGCGCCGTACTGGGGCCATGTAAAATCTAAGAAAAATTAGCTTTTTCTTCTGAAAATTTTCTCAAAGAAGTAACAAAGAACCATTCAGAGGTGACATTTTGTCCATTTTTTCAAAGTTTTGTTTGCTTGCCAACATGCTTGCGACTAAGCACTAAATTTGACATCCATGGCTCGAGGTTTTATCGCTCCATTTGGTATTTTTTCTCACCTGTTTTGAAGATCTCATATCTCAATGAGAAGCCTGCTCCCTGATGAGCGTAGTCTGAGACGAATGTAATTTGGAGTGAAGGTCCAGACGAGATGATTGGTCCTGGAGCGATGTTACTGCAGTGCCTTCCTAAAACATCCGCCGACCCAGAGGTGCCATCGCGAATCTCTATGAAGTCATACCTGAGCCGCAAAACAAAAGAACAACAATTAAGAAGCTAAATTAGACTTGATGTGAAGGTGGATTTGAGTTATGGATTCCGTTTAGGTGATAAAAGCCCAAACAGAGTTCAGTCCTCTGGAACACAACAACATTTAGACACGACTAAACAAACCTGACACACACTACTGGTTTTCCCCCTTTGATAAATGTTGCTTCTCTGACCCAATTTTGCTCGGGACAACTCTCTCAGATCTCTTTGATGACAGCTTGGGGGGGGAAACAATCCCCAAATCACTGAATATTGGATCAGATGGAGGAAAACGGAGGGAGGGCTGCGTTTCAAATGCAACATATTTCAGCGTTCGTCTGCCATCCTGACAGTGGCGATGCGGGAAACCAGACAGCTGGATGAATTTGTTAATAATGTGAAAAATAGATGGAAAGATTCATAAAAAATGAATTGTGAAGAGTTGGCAGATGAAAGGAAGGGACGTCAGCGAAAGCACAGGGTCACGGAGGAAATTAAGATGAATAAATGCACGTTCTAATCTCTTATTAGCTTCCACATGCTTGATCTTTGAGCTCGTTGAACTTTGACAGGCCAACTGACCCTAAAGAATGAAAGCAAATTCTTCGCTGTCAGGTCGTTGCGTGTGTTTATGCGTGTGTGAAAGACAAAGAGGGAGCACACCTGGCTGATCCAGAATTAGCTCAGAGCTCTCTGTGTCATTCCTCGAATGTCATTGGACAAACAAGCAGATCGAGGTAACGGGGGTAGCTGGTCGTTTTTTACGCTTTTCACTCACAAACGAGGTCAAACCTCAGAAAAGGTGAGGTTTTTAGAAGTCAAACACATTATTCTTCACCGTACGTTGACAATTTTAAAATCACACCAAAAGCTTTAGTTGTGCGAGTCAAATAAGTCACTGCGATTTATTAATAAAGTTCGTTACAAAAACTTTTAAAAAGTATAAAAATGTCTAAGAAGTCGGGAATATCGCGATTTTGTAGGGTGTTTAATTCTTATTTCACAGCATATTTAGATAAAAAAAAACTTCCACAAACACTTCCTGTTTACGTTAGAATGTGGGCGTGGTGGAGAACAAAGCGCATAGCCAAGAATGACCTGACGCTCAAACAGGTGCAGAATACCGGGTGGGAGTGCTCACAAAATGCTCAAACTGAAATAAAATATGAATAAGGTATGTTTTGGATACTCAGTTTCCCCTCCTCTCGCTCCCTGCTTAGTCATTCAACCTAGGCATGTGAGGGGAGGAAGAGCAGTACTTGAGTGGATAGATCAAGAATCCGAAAGCACTTCCTACTTTTATGAAAGTGGTCATGGCAAAAAAATAAAAGCTCGGAGGAAAACAAAACGTGACAGAACAACCTAAAGTGCTGGATTAAAAAAATCTCACAAATTACAAAAAAAAAATCACTTCAAGTTTGTTTTTAATGTGGGAATGATTTTAAGACATAAAACAAGCCTCCAAAAAAAAGTTAATTTTCCATGAAACTTCTCTTTTAGCAGCATGGTGCTGAAGTATCTGCGTTTCTACACCATCTACTTGAGTTCCGCTCTTCCTATTCAAGCGACCAACCCCTGTTTTCACTTTTTCCTCGCCTCGTTGTGGCGCCGAATGTCTACAATAACCGTTTTTGATGTGTTTCATGTTGCACAGCAGTGGATCATTTCTTTGTAATTTTGGTCTCCGTGATATCCTCCCGGTTTCTTTTCCCTCTTTTATTGCATCGCGGCAGGAGCCCTTCAGCTACAACCTCCAGCGCAATATGTACTCGCTACCACTCGGCTGAATTAGCTAGCGTGAGGAAGCTGTCAAATAACAACCGGCTCGCTGTTGTTTCACTAATTAATAAGTTGGACTGCTCGCTGGGTGTAGGGAGGAAGCATCAAAGCTGTCTCCTGGTTTTTAACTCAGCGTCTTGCTAATATTCCAAACAAGAAACCACCTTTTCTCACAGCTAATCAGCTCAAGGCTGTAACTGTTTGTGGCATCTAAGCGCTTGGATGGCTTTTGTACTGTCAGCTTGAAATAAAACCTGGATTAAGTAGTCTCTAAGCCTCTTTTTTTTTGGAGGGGGCCTTTCTCATTCCTGCTGTGTATTGATTCTTATACTGAGCAGTCACGCTTAGACTAATGATCGAGGGATAATCCCAGCACATTAATCTAGGACAGGGAGCCATATGTGCAGGTGAGAATCAAAGCATGAAATGACCCCAATGAGTCTGTAAATTTCAACTAGTGTTATTGCTGATAAGAAAATAAAGAAATTTGTCGGATAGATGGTAACACTAAAGGGCCGTGCCTTCAGTAAGGCTTTGTATGGATTCTATAAGAGACCGTGCTTTTGGTAGGGCTCTGTATGAATTCCATAAGGGACAGTGCCTTCGAAAGGGCTCAGTGTGAATTCTATAACAGACAGTGCCTTTAGTAGGGCTCTGTTTTAATTCCATAAGGGACGGTGCCTTCGGAAGGGCTCTGTATGGATTCCATAAGGGACCGTACCTCCGGTAAGGCTCTGTATAAATTCCATAAAGGACCGTGCCTTTCGTAGCCCATGAATATCTATTAATTGGAATCATCTTTGCATTACGCACTAAGGCTGTCCGTGTTCCTGTAGCACTTGTGTTGTACTTTTGTCTGATTTCATTTCAAGTTAGGGCCGAAAAATCTGGTAGACAGAAGCAGTAGGCAAAGGAAGGGTCACCTCCTCAACACAAATGTTAACAGCTAACCCATTACAAAACACAAAAGAAAGAAGAGAAACCATTTAGAACTATTCAACAAGTATTGCGGAAAGAAATGAATTACCATAGCTGTTTGATTCAAATGTTTTTTTGTCCATCGGAATAGGCCTTGCGAGTAGTCAGCAAGTGGTTATCTACCTGTACTCTGACAGCAACAAACATATTAGTCTCATGGAGTTTTCCTTTTCACCCCCTCCTTTTCCATATCATCTGATTGTTGAGCCTGGAAAGCTTTCATGCGAGCGAGTCTAGAAGCAGTTCGATAGCATTATACATGTCTGGCTTGTAATCCCGAATCAGAGGCAATAGAGGGTTCCCACGGTGAGCACGGACAGCCACAGCTATCTGTAAGTGTGCATGCTTTCTCGCTATGACTTGGAGCAAACACACATTCAGAATTGCGTCAACAAACACGCATGTGCGTAGACAAACACGCGGATAAAGGCGAACACGGCGTGTGCGTGTACACTCAACACTGTGTAGCCAATACAGAGGATAAAAGGCCTGTGAAAGTGCTGAGAGCCTAATTAGGTTTTAATTGATTTTGGAGTGGGTCTCTATCCTTCTTTCTGTCTCCCTCTCTCCTGTCGTGGATTAGCGTCAGTGAGTGAGTGTTCCTCAGATGTGATTATTGACCCGCTCGCTCAGGCTCTCCCCAGGCTCTGATGAATACATGTATGAGGGGTCTGACGTGCGAGAGCCCCACTGTCTGCACACTTCAACACATTCCAGGACATCGCACACAAATCACTCACACGCACGGTGAAAAACACACATTAGAAAGCAGACAGCCCCATACCCACATCCAGATTCCATTAAGAGCTTGTTTTGAACCAAACTCCGCCTTTCTGTCCGACACCATCCATCCACGTCTTTCTGTCTGTCTGGGTCTGTGCGACCAGACCCATGTTTAAGGAGCCATAATAAGGCAACAATCTCCCCTCCCTCGCTCGCTCACCCCTTAAGGGACTAGCTGGAACAGAGGGAGAAGGGTTAAGGAAACTAAAAACCCTCAAGGGCCAGTAATTCTGCACCAGTCCAGACATGTCTTTTCTTCCTCTCCTCTCATATATCACACCGTCCCCGCGTCAAAAAGCGACTAATTGCCTTTCACACCTTTGTTGTTTGTCGGTGATTGGGGACCTTTCCTGCCAGCCGGAGCACCCCTACACTTCCAACATCAATACACACTCAACAAGGCCCATTGGGTCAATCATTACCCAATATGATCATATGATTCTACTTATACTTTGATTTGCAACTACAAAATATCCATTTCGGTGGATGTTTGCTTGATAGATCCAAATCGCCCAAGGCTAACTCCTGGCTTTCATGTCCTGTGGCTCTCGTTGTAGCTCTACTTCCTCTCGGCTGTACCTCCAGCTGCTCTCCATTTCCATCAGGATTGAAGCCCATCTGTTGGCTTTGCCATAATTCATCTTAAAACTTATTTTTGTACTTTTTTTTGTGCTCGATTTACTGTATGAAGCCTGTTGAGAAAAATGTTGTGATATTTTCTTGTATGAATAAAACTGAATTCAAATTCGGTTCAAAAATTTATTCATATACAGTATGTCTGTCTAGATGTTTCTGTGTATTGAATCGATACAGTTCTGTATACATGGCCGACATCGAAACTTTAATTTTACGTAAAAAACAAACTTCGATGTTTATCTGGTGATTCACGGCTGATTAATTTTGTTTACGCTAATAAAAGAGCAACAGCTGTTCTCAAATATCTTCAAACCAAACTTGGCTGTCCTCAGACACTCGGGGCGTTCAGCTGAGATGATTCTCTCTCTCTCCATCTCTGCTGAATTATCATTTTTCCCTCCCGTTCTGTAAACAATGACCAGTCTGTCGCTTTTTCCCCTTCCCCGATGACTTAGAGAAGCAGAAGCAAGAAATCATACACCTACTGTATATTCACATTTCCAAGCGCACACACACTAACCTCTCTTCCCCCCTTGCCGCCTCAGAAGGGGACTCTAATAAACCATAAGTGCCTCTGAAATATTAACTAGATGCTGCGAGTGAAATCCCAGCAGATCCGCAGGGCCTGCCATCTTCAATCTAGCCCCAAAACAAATAGCACTTCTCCAACCCTTCCCATCATGCGTCGCTGCCTCCTCTGATGTCCATCACTGATTCATTCTTACAGATGACTTCGGCTGAACCGCTGACCACAGGACGTCTAGACTCGACCCATGACCATCTAGAGCAGTGTTGGTTGCAACCATCAATCTGTCTGGCTCGCCAACACTTCAATTCAATTCAGTTTCAACTAAATTTAACTCTATTATCTTTCATTTGTTACCCATCATCAGTCCATTGTTGCGCAATTTTCAACGCGACCAAAACCGTACCCTTAACTCAGCAATTTGTTTAAGTTAACCGTAAAATGTCAAAATAGTACCTTTTTCACTAAATGTGGATAAGTACCGTATTCCGAATTCAAAGCTGAGAGCAATACATTGACGCATTAGCTCTTGAACAACTCCCTTTAGTCCCAACCTCTTAGAACTCATCGGTCTTCCCTTTCCCTTAAAAACCACCCTCGATCAAACATCTCATTTTCCTCCCTTTCTTCATCACTTCTCCTTATGGCTGTTGTTGATCTTCTATAGATTTGCCATTACAAGTGGAATACAGACATTGATCCCGGGGCTCTCCGACAAGTGCAAGCACATCTATGCAAACAGAGTTTTATTCAATTCAATCCAATTCAATTTGATCTTTGCTGCCAAGTATCACAATAAAAGTCATCTTCAAAGGGTTTCACACGTAGCTGTTTGAGCGTAAACTTGAGCTCGTGTTTGCAATCAGTCGAGGAAATCAAATAGTTTTAGTCTTTTATCTCAAAATAATGTGATGTCAAACTCTCTACAAAATATGTTTAATATTAGGAAAAGTCCACACGAACTAAGAGAAATGTTGTGTTCATTAAAAATAAATTTAGAACAAATGTTAAAAAATTCTCTTTTTCTATTAAAGGTGTGGATCTTTGGAATAATTGTGATGATGAACTTAAATTATGTTTAAATCTTTTCTGTTCAAAAAAGAAATTTAAGTTATTATTACTTAAAAAATATGCAAGTCTTGATGGTTAAATTCAAGCTTATGTATAATGTAAACAATTATAGTAACAATTGTATTACTTTTGTACTTGTATTACTTTTTCATTTGATGTTCTAATTTTCATTTTTTGTATTATGATTGATTTCTGAATATTTACTTATATGTTTTATGATGGATTTCTAAGTATTTACTTATATGTTTTTTTTTGTTTTTATGATTACTTAAAAAAAGGGTCGGCGAAATAAGCGTTTGCTTCAGCCGATACCTTTTCGGTCCTTTGCTGAAATATAATTATTTTTCTTTCTTTCATTAATGTAAAATTACACTGTGACCGAAATAAATAAATAAATAAATAAATAAATCAGTCAGTTTTAAATAAAAACAAAACTATGGCAACAAGTTCCAATGAAGTCATCGCAACTTTGCGCATCTCCCTTCTTCTTAAAAACACCACAACACACTTTTCTTTTTGGCCCCCTAACAGGCCCACGTTTTTTACGTGTCTTACTCTGAATGGGCACATGTGCTTTGGAACTAAGAAAACCGGAAGTAAATAATGTTGTGATGACTTGTTTTCTAACGTTACTTGCCACGGGCGCTTTCAGACGTTCCGTTCCGTCGTCTTACGCTCATCCGGGGCCGGTTCGCGGGGGCAACAGCCTCAGATGGGAAGCCCAGGCGCTTCGCCTGATAACTAGTGCAGCATCTTTCGGCCGCTCCACCCTCAAAATATTTAATTACTTTTTGGAACAATGACTGAAACTTTCTCCAACTTTCACATTGATATCGAACACCTGTTCTTTCTGAAAATGGGCTTCACCAAGACAGAAAGTGAGAGGTCCCAAGGGGAATAGCTAAAGTTCTATTTAGTTACGAGCCGCCGTGACATAAAGCAAGATTTACAGCTGTATGTGAGTGTTTGTGTGTGTGCCGTTATAAAGTTATATCATAAAAATCTTTCCACCTCGGGCTGAGTTCAATAACAAATAACCAAATAAAAGACAGAGAAAATAAAAGCCTCCAAGGTGGAAGAAATGAATCTTCTTGGATGAATGTGTGTGTGTGTGTTTCTGTCTCTTTCAGTGTTTAATTTAAGCGTGTGAAATTAAAACAGATCCTCCCCGGGCTCAAGGAAAGAGAGAATTACAAAACAAAGGAAGAGAAAGAGAAAAATAAAGTATTTTTCCGCATGTTGAGCTACTCTTCCTGCCTCTAAGGTAGCATCCTGGGGCTCGGTGATGGCAGATTACATTAGAGATATGGGCCTGATATTTCATCTAGCCTTTATTACATTTAGTTCGCATCAATCGGCTGGCAGCCTGGAGGTAAGAGCTATTTGGCACGTGGCCGGACTCCCCCTGAAATGAAATCCTGAATTAAAGTGCCACCTCAGACAAGCATGAGGTTGCCGATTTGATTGCTGCAGCAGAGCCGCTGTTTGACTCCGACAGAGCACGAGGACCCATTGAGAGAACATCACCAGCTGGTTGGTGGTATTAGCCAAACTTGGGACCTTGACTAATTGGTCCATTTAAGCTGACCAATCACTTTTTGTACTCCGAGGAAGAACCATGAAAACTTCAACCGTCAATTGTATGGGTAGCAGAAAAATTAAATACCACTTGTTCTAGATTCTGATTGTCACCAAGTAGATTTGTTTCCTCTGTATTATTTTTGTCTAATCATTTAAAAAAATGGTTAAAGAGGAGCCAGATTGGGGTAGTTCAGGCAATCTGGCTACTTGGTGAAGTGTTCCGGGCATGTCCGATTGAGAGGATACCCTAAAACACACACAAGACTTGCTGGAGGGACTTAGAGGGTACTTGCACAAGGCAGATTGAACCGTGTCCAAATGTGTTTGACCACCAAAGACCAGAATTGACTAGTGCTTGGGAAAAGATCTTCCAGAGCACAGTGCTGTGTGACGTGGCAAGGTTTTGAATGCTGTGCATTGAACACTGAGCACTAGACCAGACACTAGATCAGGGGTGGGCAAACTTTTTGACTCCCGGGCAACATTGAGTTCTAACATTTGATCAGGGGGCCGGAACAGGAGCAGAGGGAGGGTATGCTTTGGTAACCGCTAGATTAGACCGATAGAATGGCGCGTTGGATTCTAAACAAGCGTGCTAAATGTTACATCAAGAGCGTTAAATTTCAAATCTAGCGGCGCTAGGTTTGAAATCTAAGCGCTTGATGTAACATTTTGCTTGTTTTAACATTTAACGCACTTGTTTACGTATGTGAAATGGGCCCGATAGTTTTCTATGTCTGTGCATACTGTTTATTTTGACAGCGTGCGCATCACGTACACGTTGTTTTCTCAACAAAGCCAATATATCTAGAACGCACCATTTGGTGAGGGAACATCAGAAATGCAGAGTAAATAAAACATTAGCAAAGTTTATCTATTTAATTTTTAAGTTTGGCGGGCCGGATTAAAACGTTTAATAGACCACATGTGGCCCACGGGCCATAGATTACCCATGCCAGCACAAGATAGTATGGTGATTTAAAAAATATGTTCATTTTCTGTCTTTACGATGACGAAACACCAACTTTCTATGTCACCGTAGCGCATCTTCCTTCACCTAGATATTCTCCTGTGTACTGTTAATGCTTCAGGGCTTGGATCAATTCCAGAAAAAAAAGCATAAAACAAGATGAAGACAGCAACAATATCGAACTGTTGTGCTTCCCCCCTTTCTACTCATTCTTATTGACATTTTAGTGCCACAAAGGGACTAAAATTTCTCCTCAGAATGGAACATTAGAGGTCAAACATGCAGAAATGTAGGTGTGAGTCCATGTTTTTCCAACTAAATGGGAATTCTCAAGGAGGAAAAAGGCAAGAATGGAGGCTTATTTTAGAGTTATTCACATGCAGACGCCTACACATAGGCACCATTACGGAATCGGTCATACATGGAGGACGTTTGGAGCCTGAGTGGGAGTATGTGTTAGAGGCCAAGCAGAGGTCTCCATCCCTCCAGGCGGGGGTAGATAGAAGAAAAAAAAAGCTATCCCAATAAAACTGTCTGAGGAAAAGAAAAAAGAGGGAAGATTTTTAGCTCTATGCGTCGATTTTCTCGTTGGGCGGTTGCCCTGAGCTTATCAACAGCTGAACCCTGTCTGGTGGAAGTCCAATGTTTGTGCTACAGGTCGTAGAAGAGATAATTATGCAAAAATGGACAAAAAGTCAAGATAAAGTTCTTATTATATATACGTTATAGCTACCACATCAGCCTAGGCTGACTGCTGGATTTACTTTTTGTTTGAACTCAACACCTATTTAGATAAAAGCGGAACTGAAGAATAAATGGTCGTTTATTGCAAATTTTTTTGGACACAAATCATTGGCTTGAGTTTGATATTTCTTCAAAATGTGCAGCTGGTAACCATTCTCCTTGACCTGGTTGTATAAAAAAAGATTAAACAATGGAAACTGTAGCATATGATTTGGATTATTCATGTCTCTGAAGGGAGAAACTGACCAAAAGTGGTTTTATCCAGATAAACAGCTGGCTCTCATTGCCCTCTTTAGCTTCCTTGTTTATCCTTTTTCTTCGCCTCAAAAATTCCACCCTGACTTTTCTCTTTTATCCCGACTTAACTTCTATTCTCAATTCCCAAGTGTAGATATTTTGAATGTAGCCTAGCATTTTGTCATCAAATATGAATTGTTTGTTAATGATCTTAAGTGTTTGATGGGGGAGGACCCCGCCCAAAACAAACCAAAATGACAAAAAAAAAAGTCCTCGTTTATTAAATGTTGAGGTTACTGTTACAGCAATAGTGCCCTTGAGCAAAGAATTCAACCAGGTAATTGGTTTGAAGGGGTCTTTAAAAAGGCCAAAGCTAAAAGAAAGTGGTTGTGCTTGATAGCGTCCAGGGTGAACCGAGTGTTAAAGCGAGAAAATCAAAAGGAAAAAAAGCACACTTTTTCTTCTAAAGGAGGAAAAAGTCTCAATAGTTTGGTGTAAGAGTTCTGCGCTGTGGTGTTTATCAAGGTTCCAACTTGAAACTCATTTGAGTACTGATTGGAACAGAGTACCGATAGCCCTTTCCTTTCCATATCAAACTCATTTAATTAGAATTGAATATTTTCCTATTCGGACTGCAAGAAAGAAAAAGTTACTTTCATTTAAGTCAAACTATGGAACTGAGGCTTCTCAAAAAGTACCTACATGAGACAGGGTACTACTTTTCCTGAGAAAGGCCCTTGGATATGAGCCAGGGGTACGTCTCAACTGCCGTAAAAGGCCATAAGTAACTGCCAAAAAACCAACTGCAAGTGGTTCATGGGTATTGCCCTATCAATACCGAGTACAGAGCCGTAATATTGGCCCAATATCAAACACATATTGGTATCACTGCATCACTGTGAGTTGTGCTAAAATGCGAAGTAAGGATTCCACTTTCAAGACATTTTTTGATGAGTTATCAGTAAAAATCCCAACCAGAGAAGTGAGAGAACCACTGTCTTACTTGCAATCAAGCCTCTCAATCTCAAAATGAGGGTTGAAATTGAGGACGATGCGTTGCGTGGGCTCCGGCGCCGTGATGATCCATTGGCACTTTTGATGAGGCGGGTACTCCAAAGGGTAACCTGGCGAGGTAATGTACCCGGCATCGGTGGCGTCCAAGACTCCTCCGCATTCTGTCAGAAGAGAAGGTTTAAAACCAGGAGGTTAGTGAATGGAAAACAAGACGTTTGGTAGTATTTTTTTTTTCCATCTTATCATCCATGTAGCAGCCATTAAGCTTTAAAAAATCCACTATAGATGTAAAAGTAAGGACCCCCCCTCAGGGAGGTTTTTAATCAATCTTGTTTCTCCATGTAAAGATGTGATGAGGAACAATTATCTGTAAAACAAAGAAACTAATTTAGGCTGTCGGTGGGAAGAAAATTGGAAAAATCTCTCTATTGTGGATTCTCACCACAATAAAAGATCATCATTGTGCTTTTGGTGAATGTTCACACAAGCAGGGAAGCACACGGAGGCTTTTTCACCCCTCTTCCACACCCAGGCTCTTATCTCCCTTTTTCTCCACTGGGAGCGTTCTTCCAAGTGTAATTGTTGCTTCGACGAGGCAATCTGCAAACATTAGGACACATTCCCTGATCCTATCAAGCTCTCCTAGGAACAATAGCCTGCCAATGGCATTGCTCAGCAGGCTTGGGCAGGAAGTGACACACAGACGGCCTGTCTAGCGGGGTTCCGCGGGTCACCCCGACTCTGTAATGAGAAGCTAAAGCTGCAACAAAGAGTTCATTCTTTGCTAATGCTAACGTGGCTTCTGTGCTTTGCGTTATCTCTCACGAGCACACAAAAACACACGCATGCCAGTATTCTACATGACACAAAACACAACAATGTTTCCCCTGGTGGTCTTATCGCATCTTATTGTCGCACAGCTAGAACATTTTCTCCATGACAAAAGGAGCCAATGATTTAGCTTTGGGCTAACGCTGATTGGGCTAATGTTGATTTTTGTACTCCACAGGGATTATTTAAAGTAATCAACATTTTATCAAACTCGATACTTTCACTTCTGTTGTGTCAACAGGGAGAAAAACGGAGACATACCAAGACTTTGGTTACCCTTTCAAAAAAATAAAATCCTTCCAAGTGTTTTTTTTTGCCTTCGGATTTTTGTGAGAAATACAACAAAGGAACCCGAGGAAAACTAAATAGAATAAGAACCAAAGGCTTGAAAGTGTAATAGACCTTTCAAGTGTTGACATTTCCATTGCCTATTGTGCTTAAAAGGCACACTTAAGATGCTCTGACATTTGATAGAGCTGCGATGGCTTCCTTACTTTGTTACACTGAAGAGGGGGTAAGGCCTACGCGGAGGGGGTCAAAAATCATTTTACTTTAGAGGCTGTGAAAAATCCAAGAAGGCTGAAGCAGAAAATACGACAAAAACAGAAAAATTCTGATTTATTTTGGCAAACTCTTTTTGGACAGGGAATTTTGGCTAGATTTAACTTTTTAAACTTTTTAAATGTTATTGTTGGTTCATTCAGCCATGTTTGATTTTGTTTAGTGGCATTTTTTGATTTGTGAGCCAATTTGTTTAGTATTTTGACACTATTCGAACACCATGTTGTAACGAAGTTCAATTCTAATGCAAGCAGGAGGTCTGGTCCTACTCAGTCCCTCCCTTCAAGAGGGAGAGCAACAAAACCATTTAACCCTTTACAGGGCGGGCAAAACGTCCGAAAGAGTCCGTAGCAATTCATGTTAGAAAACGTGATTATTCAGGTCACTTCCAGTTACCTGTTAGTTCAAAAGCGTGTGGGCCCGTTCAGAGTAAGGAAGATGGAAAACTTTTACCCATTAAAGGGTTAAAAGAATATGCGCTAGCGATGCTAACTTGATTTGCTTTATACTGCAATTGCAACCTCAAGGGGGCGGGGCAAGGCGGAATTCACAGAAGTGAAACAATAAATGTATGCGTTAGAATTTTTTCTGGAAAATATTGTATTTCTACGCAAACATCATGTTTTTATGTTTATTTATTGATGTCATGAGAAAAAACATAACGCCACAAAACAACGACGCCCCTTCTTTGAAGAATATCATCAACAATTATAATCAAGGGAAAATAACTAAATTTTTACGCGTTTTTATTTAGAAAACGACTTTGTCCAGAATGTAAAATTACATTTTTTTACTTCTCTAACAAATACTTTCACTATTTTCTTAAACATGTCAAGTTATAAAAACAAAAATGGTTAAAATGGACGTCGTTACTTTTAATGCGAGTTTACGTGTTTTCAAATTTCACCTTAGGCGGTAGATTTCGTTCCTCGGGCCTTACTCCCGACGCCCCTTATCTTTGCTAATCTATCACCCGATCACAGCCAATAGAAAGTTCGTATTTCCTTCATCCTTTTATGAATACACATGTAGGCCAAAATGAATAAATAAAATGACACACATACAGTTTTCGTCCTTGTATATGCATAGGAACGCATGCATGCATTAGCACACACCCACACAGCTGCTGCTGAATGTTCAAACGCCCGCCCACACTCGTGCACCTCTTTGAGGGTCTGTCAATCACGACAGAAAAGCAGCAAAAAAAAATGTTTTAAAAATTGAAACAGGCAGAAAACCACACATACGCCTTTATCTGCTGTGACTGTGGACACAGCCGGGCATTGTTGAGCGAAGGAGGGAAGGGGGCTATCGGTGTGCAGAACCCTAGCAGATTAAGCCCTTCGGGGAGAAATCCTGCAGCCTCGACACTTTTTCCCTGAGCTGCCCATTCAGTGGCCTCGGAAGGAGTGTAAAAAAAAAAGTATTAAGGCGTGAAGGGAGGGGGGGAAGGAGCGATGAGTAAGGATGAGGGATTGAAAATCGGAAAAGGGCGGAGAGTCGTGTGAGCTTATAGGTGAGGAGATGAGTGGCAGGCGAGTAGCGAAAAAGGTGGAGGAGAAAGATGGAGAAAGCCTGATGAGTCTCATTAAGACATGGCTGCCATGCGGCGGCTCCCTGTAGACGCTGACCCCACTGGGAAACCCCTGTCACTCACACTACAGAATAGACGTGTTGGGTTTTCGGTTGAACCGGTAAAAAAAAAAAAAAAGAGCTTTCTGACGTATACCGTCTTCTTTAGTTGAAAACTCCATCTGTCTACTTTTGCGCGCAATTGCGCGTATGTCGCCTACTTGCCCTCTGTTTCACCCCACACACCATGGAAGTTTCTTGTGTAAATACAGTTCACTAAAACCCTCCAAAAAGTCGTCCCTGCTCTTATTTTAGTTCCAAAATGGCAGCTTTCGTGAGCGTCTCCATCTCCATTATGTGGGAAAATGGGCACATGTATGCTCTCGTTTCTATTAGCTGCTTTATCAAGGAAGCATGGCGGGATAAGCCGGGAGCCTGTGCTGATAAATCCCTCCATCATGTCTGGTGCCCATCTCCTGCCACCGCCTCCGCCACCTTAATTAAAAAGTGCTATCACCCAGAGAGAAGGAATACGATGAGAGAGTGGGCAGCATTCAGGCAGAGAGGAGTGAGGCTCCACTCTGTGGCGTTTCAATCTTGACTGTTTCACAGCGATGGACCGAAGAAAGACAGAACATTCCAGTAAATTTTATCGGACTTTTTCAAATAATCTCATATTAATTTCCTGAAACTGAGTCAAACCACGCCCATCAGGTTCAATCAGGGACGGACTCATTTCAATAAGTTAAAAAATAACCTTGATATTACCGTCGTTTTTCAAGACAAGGCGAGGTGTGGGCTTGATAGAGTCCGACGCTAAATTTCAAACTTGCCGAGCATTGATTTGGATTCTTGTGCTTGTGCTCTGCTCATGCTCAGTCGCTTATCTCAACAGCGTCATTTTTATGTAAACGCACCAAAATAGGAATATTAAAAATAAATGCGCTACTTTTGCAAACTTGACGCGTTGTTTTAGTTTACACTGTTTTTACGAACTCGAACCGGATTTATGTTGTGTCATGCGTTGATCTATGTTCCTACCCTCACCTATGGTCACCAGCTGTGGGTGGTGACCGACAGAATGAGATCGTGGATACAAGCGGCCGAAATGAGCTTCCTCCACAGGGTGGCTGGGATCTCACTCAGAGATTGGGTGAGGAATTCTGCCATCTTGGAGGAACTCTGTGTCGAGCCGATCCTCCTCCGAGACGAGAGATGCTAAAAGGGGTGGTTCGGGCATCTGGTCAGGATGCCTCCAGAGCACCTCGCTGGTGAGGCGTTTTGGGCAGGTCCCACTAGGAGGAGACCAAGAGGCAGACTCCGGACCCGCTGGAGGGACTGTGTCTCACAGCTGGCTGGGTAACAACTCAGGATCCTTCCGGGTGAGCTGGAGGATGCAGCTGGAGTGAGAGAAGCCAGGGTTTCCCGTCTGAGGCTGTTGCCCCTGCGAACCAGCCCCGGATAAACGGAAGATGACGGAACAGAATGGAACGTGCGTAAAAAACAGGAAGGAATTCACAGTGTCCAAACAAATGTGAAGCCAAGTAAATATTATCGCAGGTTATTTTGTTTGTAAAACCAATATGTACACTTTTTATGGTAAAATGTTTCAAAACTGACGCAAAACCACTTTTTCGATGGGGGGAAAAAAACTCAAGCTTGTGAATTAATCAACTCCGGTATGTGATGGCATTTTGTTAAACACTTCTAAATGTGTTTAAAAGAAGATCTCTTAAGAACTAACAAAAGCCACATAAAGATCAGATAAAATCCCTAAATCCTCTTTTCCTTTCTGTTTCTCCTCTTTCTTACCCCTTCTCAGCTCCTCCCTCTCTAACAGGATAAGTGCCTCATGCTAATCAGCTAAATGCACACTGCTAGCCACGGCGATCAATGCTTCAATGGATCAATCGGGTAAACAGATGGTTGCTGGTGCCTGTGGAGGCAAGGAGGTGGGGATGTAATGGTGTGGGCCTAATCCTAACCACTACCTGACTACGGTATCATGTCCTCATGTCCCTTGATGCACTTCTTTATCCCCGTGCGGCCGAGTTGAACCTTCACACAAGCTTTCGGCTGTCTGAAGCAGAAAGGACCGGAGCTGTCTTTCCTCGGGGGTTTTTTGATGATTTGTCAGCACCCTCTAACTCCCAAATTTACAAAGTGTTACCTTTCAGTAGAACTGACTTCTTGGAGAAAAGTAAAAAAAAAAAAAAAACTTTTTTAGTTGTGCTCTAAAACAAAAGCGGTGCCAAATTAAAATTCACACCCTTTAGCTTAGCTTTCGCGACCTGCCTCAAGTATACTTAACACGCTCCCTCTATCTTTAGCATCTCCGCGCGCCGTTACGACCTGCTATTTCGACAGAGCAAAAGATCAAGCTTTGTTTTATTTATAGAGGTCTTGTTTTTAATTTCGCTCCGTTTCCAGAAGGCTGTTCCAAGGTTTGGAGAGAGTCTGCGACTCTCAGAGCTGTCTGCTATTGAACCGGCAGTGTTTGTCTTCAGCTATGAATGCTAATAGGTGACCTTGTTTTCTCAGCTGATACCTCTGAGGGTTTGCCGAGATTAAAACGTAAAGTATGGCAAAGAATTGAAGGGTGGGTCACGAAGGTGAGGTGCTAAACTTAAACCCTAGCCACATGGGGGTTAGTTTTACCTTTCTAATTTGTGTTAATTGTCAAGACTGTCTATGATTTTATCCTAAATGAATCCCTGTGCTCACAGACAAATTTTTAAAGATTCCTATTGAAATTACCAACCTCAACCCGGCTCACTCTAAGCCCCTCTGATCATTTTAATCACAAACGATGTCTGTAGACACGTCTATAAAGATTCCTACAAAAATGACCAATCATAACTTGTCCTCAAAGACAGTTCTAATCCCATGTGAATCTTTACTAAAACTAAACTAGCAAAAAAAATGTTTTAATGTGCCCTTTGTTTTGTCTTCTGAACCGCTTTTCCCTAATTGGATTGTGGGGGATGCCCGGCACAACCCAAACAGGTCGCCAGTCTGTCGCAAGCCGCACACTCACAACCCTCTGTACATACACTCATCCCTAGGGTTAATGTTATAGCGGCCAATCAACCTAGCATGCATGTTTTTGGAGGGTGGGAGGAAACAAGAGAAAACCCACACATACACGGGGAGAATATGCAAACTCCACACGGAAAAGCCAGTGTTCCAAGCCTTGTCCCACCCAGAACGCAAACCCTGACCTTCTTGCTGTGAGACCACTGTGCTAACCACTGCACCACTGTGCCGCTCGTGCCTTTTGTACAAAAAAAAAACTTGAAGAAAAACAATAATATCAAAATACAAGTTGGACATATAGTAAAGTCAGAAGTTTAAACAAGTTTTTTGGTCTTTAGGGACCAACAAAGTCAAATTATGAGTATTCAATTTTATTCAGGATTGCTACAGCTTGCAATTTCGCAAAAAAAAGTTTGAAGATATACAACTAGCTAGCAAGTTATGAAAAGAAAATTGCAGTGAAAACTTAATCTCAAAGTACCTCTTAGGCTTTGTTACAGTTCGCACAATACGAATTGTTAGAGATACGGCAAAGTCAGATCTCCATGAAAACATAGACCCCTCTAGAAAGTTTGGACAAGTTTTCTAGTCTTGAATGACCAAGAAAGTCATTGGCTGTTGATTTGAGACTTGTCAAAACTTTCTTAAGAGTTTTTGTAATGAAAATTTTCAACACAGTCCGCTTCATGATTTGAGATTATGTTTGACAAAAGTTTGGTGCCCAGTTTATAAGAGAAAGAAAAAGGCTGGATTTTTTTGCGTTTGCAATTTACTTATTTTTTCGACCAAGAAAGTCATATTCATGGGATTCACTGCCATTTTGAAAATCCAAAAGTTTGTAAAAAATGCTAAAAATTTAGAAAATTTTCATATGTACAAATGAGCCACTTTAAAAACAAACATTGTGAGGTCCTTCCCATCTAACCGAGGTCCAACGGGTATTGCTTTCATTCCCATTTAGAAAAAAAGAATAAAATAACCAGAAATGCAGCTGCAGAAAAGGATGATGACACTTTAGAGGATGGATGCACGGCCGCCTACTCAATAAACATGCAAATGAGCTGCTTAATGGCTTGAATATTAATGCTTATGGAGGAGAGTAATTAATGTACATGTCACCGAGTCAAGCTATGGAGATTACGGGACAAGTGGAGGGAAATATTGAACATTGGAGATAAATCAAAACTGGTAGGAGGTCTTAGGATTGACTCTCTTGCTTTTTTTCTAGCCGCATCACCTCATTTCATGGTGTCACTCCGTAACCCCCTAATGTGATCTGGTTCCTCCGACCGGGTGACCTCTGTAAAGCTTTGATGTTGCCCTTTTTTCTGCTGCTTGATCCCCCTCATTTCTTATGTTGTGGCCCAACGCTTTGCATCGTGTTGCCTCTACTTCTCTGTGGTCACTGTTTCTTTGCCCCGAGCCAACATGCGCTCTTCTTCTTCTATTTTTTTCAGCCCCTTTGGCATCTGTGTGCAATACGGCAGAGGCAGGGGGCATGTGGTGCGGGGTCTTGGCAGGAGAGGGAAAGAGTTGCAGAAGGGGGGGAACGGCTTCTGATGACTGCCAAGAGGGCCACATCTGTCTCTTATCAGTGACTACACGAGCAACCAGAGTGCGCACAGAGATGCTCGGAGGGACTTTAGAACACAATAGACGTTACTTAAAGGTATTATGGAAGATTTTTACAAATTCATTCAGAAAAATACTTTAAATCTCGCTTCACTTGTTGAACTAGTTATGAAATAAATTAACTGAAAATGACAAAAACAACAGACTCTTTTGGACCTTGAAAACTTTAAGTACCGGAGTCCAATGGCAGTTCAGCGGCAGTCTGACTTACTAAGTCAAGAAGGGTCTTGACAATTCTGGGATCTCAACACAAGACCGTCTTGCCCACTCACCGTTAGTAGCTTGACTTTAAGAATGTAAAGCACTTGATTTTCGGACATTTAAATGGACAACAAGGCTTGCACGGTCATGTTACAACTGACAAAAAGTCCTACGAGTTAATCAAGAACATGATTTTAGACTAAGGAGGGTAATAATGCTTGCGTCTTTTTTCCAACGAGGTACCGGATCTTTCTTATTATCTTTAACCCAATAAACCCAAATTAGATTTTCTAAACATGAAGCTATACATAGATTATTTACATAAAAATCTAGAATCAATTGGGGAAAAAAAGGTCACTGAAATGATTCCATGAGTCACGATGGCATCACTTCTCTTGTTGACGAAGAGACGCCTGAATTCTGTTTTCAGCTACTTCAAATCTTATCTTTTTGAGCTTGTCAAGAGGCAGATTTTGGGTCGATTCGGAAATTCTGACAAGAACACCTTATTTAGGGAGACAAACATCAGAGAAAACTGACCGTCAGAACATGGACCATGTCTAAACAAGAAGACACCAGACTGTTTGTCATCCAGACAGAAACCTGCTTAAGGACTTTAATCTCCTTGCTTGTGGTTATGGGATTGTTTTGGAGCTTCTGTTCTCGCTGAGCACCAGAAATCACAAGCAGCTACTGGGAAGATGGGAAGCAGAGCGTCGCTTTTTACGCACGAGTTTTCCAACATCTATGCTTCATATGATTTCAAATGAACCAAAAAGAACCGGACCTCGTTTTACATTTCAACATTCAGAATGCTCGTTTTAAAAAGCTTTAATAGCACTTTCAAACCACAAGAACATTATTTGTGTCATAAAAATGTGGGTAAATCCAAAGCTATAAACTCACCCTCTTTTCCTTTCACTGGTACAGCTATGTGACACATTGCCATTAAAAATCCAACCAGCCAAGACGCAAAATCCATCTTGGAAGAAGCAATAAAAATAACTTTAAGATTTAAGAGTCCGATGAGGTTTTGAGATTCCTTCAACAAAAAAAGGTGTTTGAGCCCCAAAAAAACAAATTTAAAAGAAAAAAAAACAAAGAAAAAAAGAGTCAAGAGTTAATATCAAACCATTTGGAAAGCTGCGTTTAGCTACATGTCAGAGAAAATCTGGAGATTTAAACGAGAAAAGATGATCCCCAAAAATATCAACAAAAAATTTAACGGTTGCGTTTGGAGTATAGGTGTTTAGGTGTGGTTTTTTGGAAATCTTCAATACGCGTGGATCCTTCGTTCCTTTTTGCGTCCAAGGCGGATTTTTACGCACACCGCAGTGGCTTCTGTGCCAAGAATTAAAAAAGAACAAAAAATGCACAATCCAGCCAGAAAAAGAGGATTTTCTTCTTTTTATTTGTTTTTAAATAAAAACCCAACTTAAGAAAAAGCGTGATCACATCCCTGTCACCTCTCCGCGTGCGTCCCGCTCTCCCCGCAAGGTGTGTGAGAGTGTGTGTGAGAAGTGATCGCTCTTTTTGAGCCGGACAGATATCGCGTTACAGTCACGGCGGCACGGGCTCCGCCCCCCTGCGCTCCCGTCCCCACTTCTCTCTCTCTCTCTTTTACTCTCTCCCCTGACTTTAAGGAGGGATGGGGGGAGTGTCTCTATTCTCCCCCCCCCCTTTTCACACAGGATCAGATGCCACACTTTGAAATTCATTGATAAAAGACTCAAGTTAGTCAATGTGAGGCTAAGTTGCTCCTCGGTCAAATCCTTTTCTCCAGTTAGGCTACCAACGTCCATGTCGATAACAAGTAGCATAAATCCACGTATTTGTGTTTTTCAGGCATTTTATTACAATAGAAGCATCATTTGATAAATTAATTTACCTATTGAGTATTGTTACCTACGCTAGGTGTGTCCAACTCCACACCCGGAGGAGGGCCGGTAACTCCGCACCCAAAGGGCCGGTAACTCCGCACCCAAAGGGCCGGTAACTCCGCACCTGGGGGGCCAGGTAGGTTTTCCACGTGTTCTTACTAGCGCGAGGATCCTAAGACCAAGCCAGGTTGCGCCTAAAATGTCAATCATTACTTCGGGTCGGGCTTCTCTCTTGCTGACTTTTTTTCAAACAAATATATGTTTATAAAATGTATACTAAAAAAAAAAAATCCTCCTCCTCATAAATATGACAATTCGGGTTTGCTTCGGGCTCCGGCCTGCAAATCAAGTTAATTGGTCATGCTCGGGTCGGATTTTAATGCCCATGGGCCAGGTCGGGTCGTGCTGGATTTTTTAGGTCCAATCTCACCTCTAGTTCTTACATCTACACTTTTGATTCAAGTTACTTAGTCAATGTGCCAAATTTGATTGGCTGTTTATTTCACTTTATGTGCTTTAGCTATATCGAACCACGACCGGATCTTGACACCTCTGACCTACGCCATGGTCAAGTAAGGATCAATATGCTATGGTATCATCAACAACGTTTTTAATCTTGTCTAATTTATTATTAATATAGTTGTTCTTAAGTGGAATAAAGTTCACCCCATTAGGTACTCGATTGTACTTTTCATATAAGGTAGCATAAATCGATAAGCCAGGTACCGCTAGCGCATCTCGATAGAAGACTGGGTCAATGTTCCCTCTAATTTTTTATGTGTCTGAGCAAACACAAACTTCCCGAGTGGAAAGTGGGCGGAGCAAAAACATGTACTCTTTTGTGACGTCAGCAATAGCAACGAAATAAACTCCGAAGCAGCGCTTTGAAGCAATTTGTTCCAGAAAGAAAATAAGAACAAGATACGCTCTGGAGTTTTATCTCGTTTTCCCATCTTTAAGTTCAAATTGAGTTTTATTTTGTGCGCTGCATAGGTTGTGTTTTCCTTGCAATTCCAGTGTTTTCCAATAGATGGCAGACATCTTGACAGTTGTTGAAATACATTTCAATGATTGTAGGACTTCCGAAGCTGTTCGCTTCGACATTTGAGGGAATTTCCGTATATTTTTCCAGTAAAAAAGTTGTTTTTCTAATTATTTTGGCTCGGCCTGAAAACATTTCCGTTTTACTCTTGCTTTGACTGTATGAATTTAGGGGTATTTTGCATGATATTGTGATGTTTGGAATTTTAGGAGCAGATGGGTTTCATCTAGAAGTAAGAAAAAAAGGGATGTAAAATATTAAATTTGGTATTCTACATTTCTCGCGTTAAAACTCTTGTTTTGTTTCCCAAAACACAACATTTTTTTTGCACTTTGTTCACAATGCTAAAAGTCATTGTGTTCCACAAAACTTTACCCAACCCAACCCTGCCCCACAGTTTTTTATATATCTTTTTAATGGTAGAAATAATAGAATAATAGCTGAATAAACACACAAAGTGAAAGATTGCAGGGGTGGGGTGATTGCTTTGGAAGGAGGCACGCGGATGCCTTTCACCACTAAAAACAGATCAAACAAGCAAACCGATGTCAGAGCCCTCAACCCACTAGGAGCGGAGCCCACCTCAGCCCTGCCCAATCTCAGCCCTGCAATCAGAGGACCTAAATACAGAGCACGAGGCCGAGTAATGACACAGTAGTGAGCCCAAAAATAATCTGCTGAGAAAAGCCTCTCGAGCGTCCAGCCCATGTGCCCTCCCTATGGCTTGTATTACCTTGTAATGTAATAGAGGAGGCCCAGGCTGCATAATAACTGGATGCAGTCGTGCTGGCATCTTTATTTGGAATGGCTAGGTGCATTCCTAAAGGTCAGAACACATAGGAAACTTTGAGGCAATGCGGGCAAATCTGGAAGGTATTTTAGAAGTGCCGACGGTGTGTTTGCATCAAAACTATTAGTGTACTTTTCTCTATTTATTGTTAAATGTGGGAATTCTGGCGTAAAACTAACGGAATACACAAAATCTCTTTGGTATTCTTAATCGTAACAATTTTTTAAAGATTGAGGAATCCTTCGCGGTACTCTTCTTTTTAAGGAGAGCTTTATCAATTTCACACTTTTGACTTTACGAAAAGTGACAGGCCAGATTGAAGGGTAATATTGCGAATAATGGGCGCCAGAAAGCAGTTTTTCAAGAAGGGGTTGAAAGTTGCCCCGCCCCTGCCCCTGGTTTGCTGTCTGTGCAACCAAACAACAAGCAAAGTAAAATGTGTCAATTGCGACAAAGAAAACAATGGGTTGTCGAACATGACCCTGCAAAATTACACTAAAAAAATCTGCAAAACTGAATCACGTTAATGCGAAAAACTGCGTTGTCATTAATTTTCAAAATTCAGCACGAGTTCCTTTGAATAAATCGCAAAAGAGTTCTCAAAGGCCCCACATAAGGTGAATCATTTATGGGATCACATTTACACTTTACATAGTAAACTGTCTTTTTGACGCTTTTTCTAAGTAAGAAAATTTCTAAAAAGAAAAAAAAAGACATTTTTGGGAAAACATAATAAAAACCTCATGGAGACCCGGTTGAAGCAGAATCCCTTTTTAGGCCTGACAGAAAAAAATGTACCAAACCCTTCTACAAAGTAAATCTACAATAACACAGTTTACGTTTGCAGACAAAATCCTTTCTCGCTTTGACTTGTCTGGATGAATTCCAACATTTTTTTGTCACTGTTGTGTTCCGTTTTAGCGCGAAAGGATTCTTTTTGTTTTGAAGTAATGATTACAATGTTTTAAAGGCTATTTTTAGAATTTCTTTGAAGTTACTTACACACCTTTTGTGTATTTGTATACTAAAGGTAGTCTATGGAAGAAGTCAGCATGACGTCACACCCGCCATGACAGTTGGGGTTTACCAAGGGGTTTATCCCAACTGTCATGGCGGGCAAAACAAACAAAAACATTTAAAACCGTTCAAAACATGAGAAAGCAGCTGGAAAATTATTTTATCGCGTTACCACCTGGTGTCATGTATCAGTACGAAGAAGACTTACCACTAGGAATACACCCCTGTACTGCTTGTTCGCGCTTTGTTTGACCCTAAGTAGGCTGTCACCTGCTTAAAGTTCCCGGATATCCAACTTCTTCACGTGTTGAGTACCAGCGGGTGAAAAATACAATTTAATTGGAAAAGCTAACAAAAAAATCTTGACAAGTACTTAGAAAACTTTAAAAAACATTTCAAACACTAAAAAAATTAAGAGTTACGAAACCCCCCCCAAAAATGTCTACTTTTGTTTTCAGTTTGAAAAGGTTATTTTGTCTGGTCTCCGTTTGGTAATTATTGGTTCCTTTTTTAGTCAAACTATTTAATAAAGCATCGGAATTAATCTAAGGGGCAATTTGTATTTGTAACATATAGCAGATGGGCTTCATCCTGACATAAATGTCAGATTTGGTCTGATTTGTTGCACATTACAACGCTCGTCACCAAAAGACCCATCTTGTCCTTGTCAGGACTGTTTTGTGTGTCACCGCCTGTCTGTCACCTTTGTCGACTATCAGCCCCCGCTGTCTCCAACCCCCAAACCCCCCCAAAGCTTGACTTCATTCCATCAACCTACAGCTTGCTTACAGATTGTCAGTCATCTTCAATCCCACCTCCAGCTATAGTGGAAGTTAGCTGTCAGAATCCAATCTGATTGGTTAATCTGAGCCTCTAGGGGGGGCACCTAAAAGTTTGCAATAACACAGACTCTATTAAAGTTCGGGAGGTGTGATTATGCACTTTTTGATCAGAGTGAGTGATATTTGCCTAACCCGTGCGGTGACCCTTTCACCGAAATAAAGCAAAGACACCGGCTGTAGGAAACCTTCAAGCAACACTGGGTCACTTTCTGTTCACTCCCACCCTTCCCGCTCCCCGAGGGTTATATGATACTCTCCTCCTCCATTTGTCAACATTTCTCCCCCCCACCATCAGCTTTCAACCCCCCAAATATTGGGTCAATGCATAGCCAGTGGGAAGATAAAGGAGGAACCTTGGGAGTGGAATGAGGGGTTTGTAATAGCGGTTGGAAGATTTTAGAGATTTATTGAGGTCGAGATGTAGATTTGATGAGGTGTTACTATCGCATGGAAAAAAAAGAGGCCATTTCACAGAGAGAATAGAAAGCAGAGAAAAAGAAAAATAACAGGCAGTTCATAGTAAAGTGTAAGGGGGCGCTATTAACATTGACTTTGTCAAAGAGTGACCGAATTAACTCGTGTCTATTTGTGTTGATTTGGCCACTAAAATTACTATGTTGGTACGTCCATATTCGATACTTAAAATTTGACAAAGATACACTGTACCTCAAGGATCCTCTCTAGTCCCCATTTTGTTCGGGATTTTATTAACGATCCTTTCATTGTCATCGCAAGTTGTTCGGTAAACACTTATGCAGATGATACTTTTATTTACGACTCAAACTCTTATATTTCTGTTGTTATTTAGTCCAGAAATGTCTTCATAACGGTGAACGTACAAATAGGGACACACATCGATAGCTATCAAAAAATCGGATGCGTTCAATTGGATGCGTTGACGTAAATCTATGACATCACTATGAACATACACAATATTGGTGGTTTTAATAATAAATATCTATTAATCTACATCGAATATATTTAAATATATATTGATACATATATACACAAATTGATGTGTCAATAGATTTAGAAATCTTTTGTAGTTCTTTTAACTCAAAATTTCTGACCCAAATAATGATACAAAACATTTCCTGTAGTTTCTTTGTGGAACTGGGATAATAAATCATTTGAGGGAAGTCGGAGTTCCATCATGTGACTTATTCTCTGCCTCTCACACTAGAAACAGCTGGTTAAGTCATGCCATCGAAATCTTTGCCAGGTCAGAAGTTTTCATTCATCGTGGCTGATCTAAATGAACCCATCGGCGAACAATGCTTTTCTCGGCTAGACCTTCAGCAGTACTCCATCCGCATCAAATAACCCCTCAGTGACTATTTTATGGTTAGAAAACAATCTTGGAAAATATAGTTTGGGCATCACAGATGAAAAACTTCACAATAAATGCCGTCAGTTAAAAAGTACACGTCGAGGGAAAAGTCCCAAGCTGTAGATACAATTACGACAAATTAAACGATCTATAGAGAACTCAATAACATGTACGAATACAAAAATTTACAGTTATTTGGTACGCTGGATCGGTCCGTCGAGGTAAAGAAAGAGCTGAGCCGAAAAGCAAAACTTTCGATTTATAAGTCAATCTACGTTCCAACCCTCACCTATGGTCACCAGCTGTGGGTGGTGACCGAAAGAACGAGATCACGGATACAAGCGGCCGAAATGAGCTTCCTCCGCAGGGTGGCTGGGCTCTCAATCAGAGATTGAGTGAGAAGCTCTGCCATCTGGGAGAAGCTTGGTATCAAGCCAATCCTCCTCCAGGTCATGAGGAGCCAGATGGGGTGGTTCGGGCCACTGGTGAGGTGTTTCGGGCACATCCCACCAGGAGGGAGACCAAGAGGTAGTTTCCGGACCCGCTGGAGAGACTATGTCTCACAGCTAGCGGGGAATGACTAGGGATCCTTCCGGGTGAGCTGGAGGATGCATCCGGGCTGAGACAAGCCTAGGCTGTTGCCCCTGCAACCCAGCCTCGGATGAGCGGAAGACGATGGAACAGAACCATTATTTGGTGATAAAATCAATCTTTCTATGGTCACACTAAAACTAAAAATCCAGCCTGTCCAGTTGTATTCCTGGTCAACTTTTCTACAGATGTAAACATCCTGTTCCGTTCTACTCTGATTTCATGATTTTGTTCAACAAAATGTGGAACAATTCAACTGGAAAATTACTTAAAATAATCTGTTTTACTTCCTTTTCAGCCATTGTGTGCTGATCAAAACACGTTTGATACCCAAAAAACAATATTTTTATTCCCTTAGCCCGTCATCGAGGTGTTTTTCTAGCGGCTAGCTTAACTGCTAATCTCTATGAGTGTCCAATCAACACGTCTGAAAATTGCACACCTTGGAGAAGGTTTTAAAAAACTTGGTGAAACCATTTTAAATCAAATTGGTTTGGTTTAAGCGAAAATTTTATTCAAAATCTTCATGGAAGCTTTGCTGATTTTAACCCACATGGCAACCAATTCTGGCTCAAATTTGATTGGTCAATACGTAACACTAACGTTTGGAAAAGTTATGAAAACAAAGGGGAGGGTCATTTGGAAATATTTTACCAGCCAAAATATAATATTTTGTTTGCTATTCGGATATTTTTAGACCAGTAGAAAACGCCTTTGAAGCTTCACGACGCGTTTATCAAACACGACAAAAAAGAAATCCTTTGATTTTGACCGTTTGTATTTATTTCTACGAACTAAACACCTTCTTGATCAAAGAAACTAATATTATTGTCAAACATTTCTCGACATCTGAGGTTGTTTAACTAGAGAAACAGTGAAATCAAACAGCTACCCATGTGAACCCTCAGGTTCTACCATCTGTACCCTCTCATCTCGCTGCCACCGACACACATGCGACAAAACGGCTGCCGAAACCAGCTTCTCACCTCACACCGGCACACCTGCGTGGTGTTCAGTCATGGGTGGTAGAGGGGAACACAACCGGGTCTTTTTCTCCTCCCTCAGAGAGGTATGTGTGTGTGTGAGGATGAGACAGATACCAGCCACCGGCGTCCTACTTCTCTTATCACAACTTAGCCTGAAGACTGACAGGCCGACTGATAACTCTCCAACCAATCTCCATCTCACACAAACACACACTCTGACTCTTTCAACATCTCAAAGTCGGCTGTCTGTCTAGGTTTTTTTTTTTTTTTTTTTTTGGAACCGATGGAGTTTTTTCATCATCTAATGACCCAAAAATAATCTAAAAGTGCGTTTTTTGCATGGCGTCCCTTTTGTTTCCCCACCTGTGAACTATTTTCTCCATTCCGTTCCGTCATCTTCCGCTTGTTCTGGGATCGGGTCGTGGGGGCAACAGCCTCAAACGGGTAGCCCAGGCCTCTCCCTCCCCGGCCGCATCCTCTAGCTCACCCGGAAGGATCCCAAGTCATTCCCTGGCCAGGTGTGAGGCATAGTCTCTCCAGCGGGTTCGGGGTTTGCCCCTTGGTCTTCTCCCGGTGGGACGTGCCCGAAACACCTCGCCTGCGAGGTGCTCGGGGGGCATCCTGACCAGATGCCCGAGCCACCCCATCTGGCTCCTCTCGACCTGGAGGAGGAGCGGCTCGACACAGAGTTCCTCCCGGATGGCAGAGCTCCTCACCCGATCTCTGAGCTACCCTGCGGAGGAAGCTCATTTCGGCCGTTTGTATCCGCGATCTCATTCTTTCGGTCACCATCCACAGCTGGTTACCATGGTGAGGGTTGGAACGTAGATCGACTTGTAAATCGAGAGCTTTGCTTTTCGGCTCAGCTCTCTCTTTACCACGACGGGCCGATGCAGCGTCCTAGTTATTGCTGATGCCGCACCGATCCGCCTGTCGATCTCCCGCTCCATCCTTCCCCCACTCGTGAACAAGACCCCGAGATACTTAAACTCCTCCACTTGGGGCAGGACCCTGTCCCTGACCCGCAGGGGGCATTCCACCCTTTTCCGGGCGAGGACCATGGTCTCGGATTTGGAGGCGCTAATTCCCACCCCGGCTGCTTCACACTCGGCAGCAAATCGATCCAGCAATCGAGAGAACTATTTTCTCACTGGGAGCCATTTTGAAAAAGGGACATTGTGCTTTTTTTGGGGTATCAATTCTAAGTTTTTACACCAAAATAGCGTTCAAACATGATAGAAACTGAAAGTCGAGACAGCGTAACAGCTTGACAGACCCATATTGTGTAGGCGCATACCCACACATTCTGATCCATCAAAACAAAGAAAACCCAAAATTTCTCCACATCTCATGCCCCAGACCTGATCTGCCTTTGCATTCCTTATGGGGCCACCCACCCAAGCAAGCGGCATGTTCTGTCCAGAGTGATAATTAGGCACAAACCCATACTTTAGCTTACTGTAATGCTTACACAAATCTGCCCCGGCTCCTGGAAAAGTATGGGAACATCTGGAGTCTGTCTGAGATATGCCATCAACCCCCCCACCCCCCCAAAAAAACTCCACCTTTAACAAACAAGTATTTTTCTTTTTATAGGTGTTAATAGGACGTCTTTGTTATTGAGACGACGATAAACTGCTACAAATGAGAAAACGATTTTTATTTTTGTGCAGTACTGATGTTGGTCCGTAGTGGGCGACCTACTGCATTAAGCTAAAATAGTAAAAATCCAGCCGCAAAAAGTCCTTAAAAACCTTTAAATACGAACCGAAAGTATGTTTTTAATGAGTAAATTACTTGTTAACTAGAATGCTTAAAAAACCAAGCATATCAATATGATAAAGTGACATTTTAGTTTTTGTTAATTTTTTACTCAAATTTTACTCGATTTTTTTAAAGAGTGATGATTCACAAGTTTTTTTTAGGTTGAATTTTTTACGCCTAGTGCGTACACACATTTCTGTGTGTCCACTTAGCGGCAAAATGCTGTTTGCTCACTTTAATTGGAGAAAACCCGCTCCATTCCCCGGCCACCTCTTGTACACGATACTGCATCATTATCCAGCAAATGTTGGGAGGGTAAAAAGGAAACGAACACGTCTCCTCTTCCTTTGCTTTATCCAGCAGGATCTATTTTACTTCTGCTCTGTCTCTTTCATCTCTTTCCACCGGCCTGCTGTGTGTCTTTATAGTCACATCAAAGTGACCTTCACCACCCCGTTCCCTCGCAACCCCCATCCCGGTCCCTCCTTTTAGTTTGGAGACCTGTGATGGATACACACAGATGCACACACGGGAGAGTGCATATGCACATTTTTTTCCTGGCGCTGATATAAAACCTGATATGTTGACCAGATGATTTGAATACTGAAGCGAAAAAACAGCAGTGATGCAGCGAAACGTAAAAAAAATCCAATTTATTTTTATTGTCTTCTGTCACAGGAGAGTCGTTTGAAAGTGTTTCGTACGCAGTTAATCAAAGAAAAACGTAATCGGAGTAAAAACGATTATTAACTAATGTGAAAACAACAAAAAACGAGTGAAAATTTATTTACAGAGACCTAGTTAGTAAAGTGATACCCTCCAAGGAGAGATGGACAGAAATGACCGAGGATTAATTAATTAAGATTAACTAATCTAAACATTTGGTAACATACCGTAATTTCACGGCCATAAGGCGCATATAAACGTTTTAGATTTTCTTCAAGATGAGCGGTGCACCCTTTCGTGCGGTGCGCCTTGTGTGTGAGAAAAGGCGAACCTAAAAGAAAACGTGGTGCACGCGAGGCGCACCTGAAAGAAAACGCATGAGAACGCTAAAGAGTGAAGTGTGAGCGGCGTGGGAGCGATGACTGACCGAAGGAGACCACAGTTTCACAACGGGTGGAAGGCAGCGCCGGGCGAGTTACGCTACAGTTTGCCAATGGATTGTAGATGCTTGGACTAACGTGTCTGCTGGTACTGTTATCCGAGCTTTCTCAAAAGCTGGTATCCTTTCTGAGGAGCCGCATAGTACAGACAGTGACTTTGACAGCGAGGAGCGAAGTGGACCTGCTCTGTTGGATTTTGCGCAGCTGTTCGATTCCGAAACAGAGGATGAGGACTTTGACGGATTTGAATAAAGACTATTACCGGTAATGTGCTTGTTTAGTATCGTTACTACTTAAATAAAGTCCAACCAAACTCAGTTTTGCTCCTGATCTATTTTTTTTTTAAACACGCACATTTGGATGTGTGTTGTTGTAAGGCGGTGTGTGACTGAGACCGCACCTTTTCGTACGGTGCACCTAATGGTCGTGAAATTACGGTAATTCAAGTTCGCCCAATGAGGCTTTTGGGTTCTATCCATACAAGGAATTCGGGCTTAGTAAGGGCTTGTGTCTTTTTAAGTTTATTTTTGTTTGTTTTCTTATAGGTTTCAGATTTTGTCGCAATAATCAAGGGTACACAAAGTGGTTCATTTGCGTTGTCTAAACGCATGCCGCGGTGCATAATCTGTGTTGGATTTGGGATGTATTTTATATGGGCACGTTTTTTCGTGCCTTCATATGGTGGACACTGTTGATCAAGCAGCCCTCAGGAACAAAACTAACGGTAAGTCTACGACACATCTCCGCGACTTGTACTCATGAGTGAGATGGCTTTCACCGGCTACTAGGAGGTAGGGACACTTGTACACTTTTATTTATAAAACCTTGCCAATAAGGGTTTTCTTGTTTCTTATATTTGAACTCGAATCACAGTGAGAAGTGTTGAACCCCATTTTTTGCATTCAAACAATCAGTTGTTGCTTTCTGTACCTTTTGGTCGTATGAAACCTGACCAAAAGGGAGCGAAAGCCTGCCCATTCTGGTCCTTATTTGATTTTTGTGCCTCATCTAGGTTTTTTATTGTTTTTTTCTCACCAAAAAGCAGAGTCTTAGGGCATTTTGTGAATTTACAAAAAGACAATGGACCCTTTTTACCATTCCTTGTTTACTCTATAGGATCTTCACCGATTGGCCTGTGGAAGAAAAGATCATATCTTGACAAACGAAGGGTGAAAACACTCGGGGACAAGTGGATGTTAATAAGGAAGAGAGTGGGTCTTTTTTTTTTTCTTTGGAGGGAGATGAAAGGTGTTTATCGGCTCGGAGCGCTCACGCCTTTCTTGAATGAAGTCATGCACTTCAGTATTAGTATGCAAGCTCTAGCTGGGATATTACATCATCTGTGGATCCTTTGCTGTTACACAGCGACGAGACTAAATGCATCACTCTTTTTGGGGGCATGACAGATTTTTACTCAAAGGATTTAAGCGGCATTATCTCATGTTTGCAATTGTTAAGAAATTCCATGCAGAGAGCAAACCCTCCGTCTGTTATAGTACTCGCTTATTTCTCCATGGTACTCAAAAAAGATGAGAAAACCAACTGGTTTCTTGTTTAAACTACAGTGTGCAAGCTTTTATTTTTCCATTTACCATTCCAAGATTGTGTCTTCAATGCTTCGTCATTACAGAGAATTGCTTAAACCGAGTGGGACCGGGGCCAAAGGACAAAAAAAAAAGTTCGAGTTTTACTGTACAATGCTTCAGACTCAGAATGTTCCTTTCAAAGAAAAAAAAGCAATGCCAGTAATTCAAATTAAGTGAAGGAAGATAAAGACGGAGAAAAGCGAGACAGATGGGAAGAGGAAGTTGGAGACGTAAAGAGAGGAAGATTTGCAGTGCATCTGTTGTGGGAAAACTGGAAGAAGAGAAAACAAGAGGCTCAAAGAAGTGGAAAGGCTCCATGAGCAGAATATGTGAGGAAGCAGAGCCTCTTATAATAAAATGGCGGCTTCTTTAATGCCGTTTACGTTTAATGCGTCCGTATTACCATGCTAATCCTATCAATATGTTGTTTGGGTCAACATAAGTCGGACAAAGCCGAACACTTGGCCTTATTAGCAAACGTAATTGACTTACGACCTTCTGACCACAAAGGTAACATCTGTGTACGTTCAAGTAGAGCCACACAAACTAAATCTATTTAAGAATTACATTATCGTAATTCCGGGTCTTATTAACTGACCTTCACATACAATGTCCGGATCTGCTTGAAATGAGGAACTGTAGGGCACTACCTCAAATGCTAGGAACAAAAAGTTGCTTTGTTTTGAAGTAGTCAGTTGTTGTTCCTTCACGAAAAGAAGAGCCACACGGAGTGGTTCGAGTACTTCTTCTGAACCAGAGAGACTTGGCATTAAAGGGCCTATCTCATGCAAAATAACTCTTTTCACATTGTATCCTATGCACATACACACGCAAAATGTGGGGTTTGCAACATGCATTACATCATAGTTATGAAAATATATTGATTTGGTGGAGCGCAGTCACAGAACCGGAACTAAGAAAGGCCGGGTCTGCTCATCCCCCCGCCCGTCCTGAGAAAGTACAAGCTCCGCCCTCTGCTCTCACTGAGACGCTATTCCTCCACCCATGTCTGAGCGGGAGGGGGAAGGCAGGTGTAAACCCATGCGTAGCGGTTTGGTAGCGTCTGAAATAAGATTTTATCATGTCAATTCATCAAAAAAGCGTGTTTCAAGCAAGAAAATAAAAAAGACGCAGAGCAGCGAACCAGCCTGTGTATCGGACGTTGAAAGCGAGTTTGTGAGGGTGTAAGGCCGGAGTGGAGGCGGGTGAAAAGGGCGGGCGGGTGGTGAGGAGGGAGGGTTTGCTGCGGAGGGGGGCGTGTGCGAAGTCCGTCCTGGCTACGTCAAATGCGTCATACTTTAGACATCTGCTCATTGGTTGTTTTGTCTGAGCGTACCAGAAATCCACAGCAATTTGTGAAAAACGGGCTAAATCAATCTAGAAAGCCCTTTGGTGACATATACAAGGCCCGGACATCACTCTTACAAGGTAGAAAACTCTGGAAAGTCCATTTTGCATGAGATCGGCCTTTTAAAGTTATGGGAGGAGTTTGAGAATTTTGGGGAGGAGTCTGGGAGTAAGGGAGATAGAGGAAGAGATCAACTGCATACCGGTGCAGCGTCCGCAATATTTCGGACACTGCATTAATCAATCTCGATAAAGAGGAACCTGAGGCAAAAGGTGAAGCTGGTTTGTCGGCGTTCCGATTATGACCTAGGAACTCACAAACACAAGTGAATGGAATGAGTTCTCTCTGCAGGGTGGCCGGACTCCGGCTGAGGATTTACAACATTCCCAAGAGGGGTTCCAAATAAAGTTGTTGTTCCTTTGCGAAAAGAGGAGCGACACAGGTTTGTTCCAGTATCTGTTTGGGATGCCTCCCTTATACCTCACTGGTCAAACATTTCCTCATTACGAAAAATCCCAAAAAAGACCCAGAACATGGCAGAGGGACTATGACTCATGGCGGCTTTAGGACTTCCTGAAGAAGCAGCCTAAGAAAGTCCGGGTTTCCTTGCTTAGTCCGCTGCCGAAGACAACCGGTACATCCATAGTCTAAATCTTAATAAATGACCCGTCACTCTTCTGTTGACATACCTTAATTTGAACAAATAAGATGAGCACTTAGTAAAGTTGGTTTGACATGATGCACTCAACTTAACATTGCTCCGTCCCTCCAATCCAAGTGGTTCATAGAGAGTGTGCTGAAAGATCCGGCATAACCAAGATAGTCAAAGTAAAGAGTCACACTCAGCAGCTGCTGTTGTGTCTTTTAGTCTTAGGAGAGATTAGTCAACAGAGCCGAAGAACTCGGCAAGGAATCTGCAGAGGATTCATAAAAGTACACAAATCAAGAAAGATAGGAATATTGAGTCCAAAGAAACTTCTTTGCAAAAATAGACCAAAGTTTAAAAGAACTTTGTCTAGCTACTGAACATTCAAAATTTATTTAGGTCTTTCAATCAAAAATGACATCTACTGCTATAGAAATAATCGCTATGGTAACACTGGTGGCTTGTATTTCGAAGTTGGTTTGCATCAAATTACAAATACCTTAAAAAGAAAAAAATCATAGAACTTAAAATTGTGAAAATTGAAATATTTCTTTTGGTTAAAGTCAGTCAGTCATCTTCTTATCCATCAGTCCCTTTCGGGGCTGCGGGGGGTGCCGGAGCCCATCCCGGCCAATTTAAGGCGAACGGCAGAGTACACCCCGAACAGGTCACCAGTCTGTCGCGGGGCCACACACATACAACCATCCACACACACACTCATTCATTCCTAGGGACAATTTGGCACCGACCAATCAACCTAGCATGCATGTCTTTGGAGGGTGGGAGGAAACCGGAGTACCCGGAGGAAACCCATGCAAACACGGGGAGAACATGCAAACTCCACACAGACAGGACAGTGTTCCAAGCCTCGTCCCCACGCGGGACTCGAACACATGACCTTCTTGCTGTGAGGTCACTGTGCTACGCACTGCGCCACCGTGCTGCCACTTGGTTAAAGTTTAAATTGCAAATGATAACTGAGGTCTAAATGGAATGTTTTTATTGACTTATTAATGAATAATTTGACAGGATTTGTTAAAGTTACAATTGCAACTACTGACGCAAGTTTGACCAAACTTTGCAAAATTATACCGTTTTGCAATCTTACCCAAAAACCGTGTCTTTATTGGAACAACTTCATGTTTTGTATCTCACAGAGGTGTCAAGTAGCGAAGTAAGACTACTTCGTTACCTTACTCAAGTAGAAAATCTCGTTATCTTTACTTTAACGAAGTAATTATTTTTTTGTCTACTTTTTACTTTTACTCACTACTTTTTTATGCAATTATCTGTACTTTTACTTCGTTCATTTTTTAAAAAGTAGTCGCTACTTTCTCCATTTTGTCACCGTTAAAAAGCCGCGACTGTTTGTCGGAGTTTTTTTTTTTTATGAACCCTGAATGCATCAAACAAAGGAACAGATGAATGATTGGCTGAAAGGTCCAGTCAATCATTACTTTGGGGCGAGTAGCACCGCCCACAAACTTTTAAAGAGCAGGAACTTCTATTTCCGTGTTTGAGACGTGCTGCGGGCTCGGAAATCAAAGTGTTTCTGATGCTGCAACACTGAACTTTGAATGAATTATCAGTTAAAAAAAAAAAAAAAAAACAACAGCAAAGAAATGTTTTATTATTATTTTCAGTCTGCGGTTATTGTAAACGTCTTTGCTGAAAATGTTGTAGAAATAACTTTGATCTGTGACGCACTATTTTATCTTTAGAAACAAAGCTAATTAAACTGTTTAATCCATAAATAGTAGTGGATGAAGTATTTGTGCTTAAAAGCATCCAAAATGTTATTGATTAGTTTATAAAGACTGACTGAGGAGATTAAAACTACACATCGCTTAGATTTTGTATCATGTAGATGTTTGGGTTAACATTAAACAAAACCTGATATGTATATATAAAAATTTATATATACCGTCTCCTAAGTCCCGCTCCTACTGGTTTCTTTCTGGGTTTCTTAAAATCTTATTTCCCTGGTTATTTTTTCATTTTTACAGTTCTTAAAATTTTAGAAAAAGAATCCAAGGATTTTGCCTCCTGTGTGTTTCCTTCACTCCCACTGCCTTACGAGTGCATGTAAAGGGTGTTATTTTGTCAATGGGCGTGGTTTTACTGGGTGTACGATATTTTTTGTAAAATACGATAATTTTACGTCATCAGTACGATAATCCAGCACCTGGCAACGCTGGTTACAGGTGTCACGCAGGCTGTATGTGGCACTCCCATACTTACCTGCTTATGTTAATACATTTGATTGTGTTCATTAATCGATTTCCAATAAAGATTATTAAGAAATAAATGTTTATGATTCATAAAGTTTCATTTATTATCATATTTTCTGCTCCTTAAAGCATGTGATAATAGTTAAAAAATATGTTCATACGCTTTTGTTAATAATATTCGTTTTTTTCTGAAAATTACTTTTACTTTTTGTACTTGAAGTAGTTTTAAAATAGGTTACTTTTTACTTTTACTTAAGTAGAAAACTTGAGTTGATACTTCTACTTTTACTAAAGTAGTTTTTTAACTCGGTATTTATACTTCTACTTGAGTAGAAAATCTTGGTACTTTTGACACCTCTGGTATCTCAATTAGCTAGCGGTGGCTATGCAGTCAAAGAAGCCAGACTGAGCTGGTTCGGACATCTGCAGAGGAGAGACAGAGTACATCGGAAGAAGGATGCTGGATTTGGAACCACCAGGAAAGAGGCCTAGAGGAAGACCAAAGAGGAGGTTCATGGATACAGGAGGATACAGCAGATAGGGTTAGATGGAAGAAACTGACTTGCTGTGGCGACCCCTGAAGGGAAATGCCAAAAGGAGAAGAAGAGCGATGACTATGCAGGAATTTTGTGGTTAACTGATGAACTACCAGTGTCACCAGAGCAGCAAAAAAACTCAACTTTTGGTTTTAACTCTGCAAACTTCCTGCAAAATAACGTTATTTTAGTTCGGGACATTTTCAAAAATGGTTCATGATCTCAAAGATTCATCAGAAGACAAATGTTAAAAGTACAAGAGCTACATAAAATTAAACTTGTGTAAATCTTTTGTCAATAAAGTTTTACTCAAAACATTAAACTTATAAAATGTTGTTTGATATTGATTTAGAAAACTTTGGGAGTTTATAAGATACTAACTATAGCCTGTTTTTGATAACATTTGTATATAGCGTCAGCTTTGTAATTGGTCGCAATTTTTAAACAAAAATTTGACTTTTTACAAATAAGTTCCATATTTTTTTTTTAAAACCCTAACATATAATTACCGTTTCCAAAAACTCCCACCGTTACTTTTGATTAAAACAATTAAATTGGTTAAAGGTGCGCTGTGCAAGTGAACTACCAAATTCAATACCCTAACCGGCGCAAACAGGAAGACATACACCAAGTGTGCCAGAGTAAAATGGCTGACAGGTGAACGAGAAAAGCCAGAGGATCCATCATTATTTGGCCATGGATATAGAATATCAAATAGAGGACAGGAGACGCCTCCGTAGCAGCCTGTTATTATTGAAAATGACTAATATATTCTGAAGAGAGAAAGTCAGAGTGAAAGATAGATGGATGAGATATGGAATCCGATGGAGAGTGACACTCAATCTTTCTGAATAGCAATCCAATAACGTCTCCTGAGTTTGCTTATGGCTAATCAATTGCGCCGCAGCACAGAAACAAATCACCATACCACCGAGTCAATACCAGTCAGTCACGGAAATACCTCGCTTCAACTGTCAGTGTTTATCAAACTCGGGTGGGTTTCAGCTCGTAAAGAAAAGGACGGAAGAACGGTTGGGAATTAGGGGGAATGGTATCTTTGGTATGCACCCCTTTAGCTCCCTACCGTGTCTTGAGCCGGTTGTAATTTAGATGCCGATAAGAAGGTGATAGCAAGGTGGTATAAAGCGTGCCCTGACCTGATGTGCAACCTTGCTAGCAGAGATGGATGACGATGCATGGCTGACAGGGCAAACACAATAAACAAGTTTATCAGGGACAGGGGTAGAACGCCTCACACCTCTAAAACAAACACCACTGTCCTTCAACAATAAGTCGTAAAGAAATTCGGTTTATCTCCAACTCGTACCTCCTGGGCTCGTCTGGTCCTGACTCTACAAATGCAAATATCATTTAATCGGTTCATTTAAATTCACCAAACGCACGCATTGAAAGAAAGATTTCTCAGGGTTGATATCTAATTCACATGCCTTACCTGGAAAGGTCTGCGAGGACTGGTTCTGCAACATAATCTAACCAAAGATTGAAAGCCTCGATCTTAAAGGTGGCATCACTCACTGACTTCAAGTAATTATATTTAAATATACTCATAAAAACACAACAAACTTTTAAATGTAATAAAAAAAGTAAAGCTTTATTTTAAAGATATTTTATGTTCCACAATTAGTCGGAAAAATGGGAAAAAGCTTATTTAAAAAGAAAACAAGCATGTTAAGGAAACAATACCCGAAGAGAAAAAGTACAAAAACAAAATCCCATGTTGATAATTTTGTATTTCTTTGATACTAATATAAGGACAGGAAAGAAAATGAACATTTTTCTAGTGGTTTTTAAAAGTTTTAGGGGCACCAGGTTGGTGCCAGATGGAACACCGTGAAAAAAAAAATAGTTTAAATAAAATAGCGACTTATAACATTTATTGTGTATTTAAAAAATAACCCCAAATATCTACGTAATTTATATTTATGTGTACAGTATTTATTTATACACATGCTAATTTTTTCCTATTTTTAATATTTACTGTATTTTCTTATGCTTAGCTTGAAACAAATGACAATTTGGGAAAAATCTGAAAAAAACCCAGAAATGGCCGGTAATGAAACATTAATAGAAGTCGCAAATATACATTTTAATATTTGGTAAAGATAAAATCAATCCTTACTTTTTAAACAGTTATTTAAAAATTGAAATTCACTTAATTTTCTTGGACATTTTAGGTTAAAATAAGTTTACGTCACAACAACAAATGGTAATAAACTGACATCTAGGGTACTTAACGCACATCTTGGTTTATCTGATTAAACTACGCAAATTTGTGAATAAAAATGGGGTTTACAGCAAAAAATTTAAATGCTACTGAAATATTCAAGTTAGTTTTTCTGATTTGCGCACCTGCATAGTTTCAGTTACAATCCTGTTAGTTCTCAAGAATTTTATTTCATTTTTTACTATTTGACCTCTTTTCTGAATTCCACCAACTGTCAAATTAGAAGTCCAACCAAAGGCAGAAAAAAAAAAAAACCTCATCTATGTTTCCAAAGAAACAAACTGATTTTGTCTTCAAAACAGCCAATGTGGGCAGATGGCGTCGGTTGCCAGCTTTTCTCCACTAATTTATTTACCACCCACGTCAGAGACTTTGGCATTCCACCAACTTTTTAGAGAACAACTCAAAAACACATTAAGAAAAATCATTAAATCTCTAAAAATATGACCCTTTAAGAGGCAGGAACAAAGAAGCGATAGAAACAAAGATCTGATATGACGTCTTGTACCATGGTAACGATATGTCGGTATAATAGTTTTGTAAGTATCCGGATCACTGAAAAGCTTAGGGAAACTTTTTAAATCCTCCGAGACAACCATGATCTGTGTCACTGTTCATTTTGGATGCTTTTGAGAATAATTCCACGAGTTGGAAGCTTCTCTTTCATTTTGGCTTTCCTTTGCTGGCTCGGGGGTATGAGCACACCATATGAAAGTGGGCAGTGTGTGGTTCGGTTCCGGTTCAGCGGTTAGCTAACCCAACAGCCATTTTTTGAAGAGGATAATGTCAAATAAGTGAAGAAAATACTTTTTAAAAGTCACTTTGCTTTGGGAAGGAGAAAGTGTCTCCTAATTAGTGGAATCTTTCAAATGTATGATCAGAAGCGTTGGTTCTAAATTAGACGATGTGCCAAATTTTATCTCCAAGAGTGTGATGATGTGGAGGAGTTAGTGGGCTTTTAGAACTTGGTTTCTTTAAGAAATACATTCCTAAAATCCAAAGTACTCTAAACTCTATAAAAAGTTGCTGTTACTTCAGAAAAAAAAACTACAGTATATGAAAACTCTCACTATAGTCAAACCCGCAAAGAAAAACGTTCTACGTTATCTGCTAACGATGGTTTTGAAAATTTAGCGTAAACTACAAAGTAACGCCCAATTCTATCGCTAAGAGAAAATGACCGTTTACCCGCTAAAAATTCCGATCAGGTCGAGAGAAGCCATTTGGGTAGTTTCGGGCATTTGGTCAGGATGCCTTCCAAGCGCCTCACCGGTGAGGTATTTCGGACATGTCCAACTAGGACGAGACCAAGATCCAGACCCTGGACCAGCTGGAGAGACTATGTCTTACAGCTGGCTGGGGAACGGCTCGGGATCCTTACGGGGCGAGAGAAGGGGCTGTTGCACCTGCGACCCGGCCCCGGATAAGTAGAAGACTTATCCAGATAGTAGAAGATGGGGAAAGTATGGTACATTGGGGTTCTGTCCTCTAATTCTATCTACTATTCTCTGCCAGACTGCCTTGGCCCTTTCTCCCTCACCTCCTACTCTAACCAGGGTCTGTACCTCCTACCCTAACCAGGGTCTGTATCCCTCTTTCCCTTTTACCCCCTACTCTAACCAAGGTCTGTACCCCCTTCCCCTACCCTAACCCCTGGCTTTCTATCTCATTCATTGTTCTCAATTGTCTGTTTATTTAGAATTACACTGCTAGTTGGAACAATACAATTCACATGTTGTCCACCTCTCTCCCTCCTCTCTGGGAGAGAGCCCCATTCAGGACTCTGCGTTCCTGTCCTGGGCATGGCCACACCGAGGAGACCTTCACGCTTCATCATTTCCGCTCCATCAGGATGAAATCCATCTACTCATCCCCGTCCAGGGCATTGCTGGGCTGAGGAGTCCCCCGTGTTACCATCAGGATGAAGAACATCTACTCATCCCCGTACTGGACATCTCCTGGCTGAGGAGTCCCCCGTGTTACCAACAGGATGAAGAACATCTTTTGACTTCTTTAGATATTTAACTGTAGATTAGAATAAGCTAATATTTAAACAACAATCTTCGACACATTGGTTGCTCGTCCCGGGGTAGGAATCTCTCTTTCATGTGGATCCCCACGAGGTTTCTTATTTTTTCCCCACTGATAGTTTTTTTTTTTAGGAGTTTTTTCTCACCGTGAAGGAGAGTCTAAGTGCATAAATGTGCTAGTCTTGTTTAGTTAGCATTTCTTAGTTATTTTTCTTGTTGTGTATTTGTGTTAATACATTCCTCTTTTTCTTGTGAAGCCCATTGAGACGGACATTCTGTGATTTTGGGCTATACAAATAAAATTGAATTGAATTGAAAGACGACAGACCAAAGCGGAATGGAAATTTTGATCATTTGACGAAAAATATCAAGTAAAATATAAGTCCCCATACAGTATGTTTTGTGTTGAGGGTCTCCAGGCAGACACTGTTAAATACACCTTTTAAAAGACAAGGGCTTTGATCTGATTGGCTAATTACTTCTAGTTAAAAATACATGTCTGAAAACCTCTTTTTCGGTAAAATATGTCCATTGGACGATCCGCCTGTTTTAATGACGATGTTTTGGACTCATTTAGTAATGGTTATCAAGGTCAACAAATAACTCTTCAAAGGAACTGGTCACTTATAGGTATCAACAAAACATCTGACAATCATTTTAATTGATTTTAAATATCCCATTGTCACATCCTCAGCTCTTGTCCCCCAATTAGGTGTACCATCCGTCTATGGATCCATATCCTGCACAATATCACGCTGTCAGAGCTGCCCAAGCCACCAGCCAACAAGTAAACAGCTGCCAATAAAACAGAGCTGGTTGTCAATCACTCAAATGGACAGTCCATCAAACACAAATGTCACAGCTTGCTTTTTTTTTTTTAATAAAAAAAACCCGTACTTTTATTTCATTGCCATTTGGACACTAATCAAACAAATCAAAACCAAAATAGTACCCGTTTACCATTTTTTTAGAGATTCTATTTTCTTAGAGTACTATAGAGCAATACTATAGGATGCAGTCCATACCTCGCAAAAGCTCGAGTTAGCGGACCGTATTTTCTACATATTTTGGAGACATGACGAGGACATTTAGGTTACGTTTTAAACCTGAAAAATTGTGGATTTTGTTGTAAAACACTCCTATAAAGCACAAAACCTCAAAAACATGGGTTGTTCTTTTTCCTCGGTACTCCCATTCCAAATGAACACATCAATTTTCAGCTGCGTCTTTTGATGTTTATGTCAGAATTTCCTAAATTAGATTTCCTACAGTCGCACTAATGTGTTTGCTTGTAATCTGATTTTGTAAACATCATTTGAACCGGTAATTTGAGGATTTGCTGTATCGGTCTTAGATAGAGGAGCTAAAAACGACTCAAAACAGAGTCTCTACTCAAAGAACGAGTGATGGCTTAAACATTCTGTGGGTAGAGACATAAAAACAATAGAAATGATACACATCTTCATTTCCTGTTTCCTACAACTTAATTACTGTGTTATTGGCATTGTTTTCTTTTGTTGATTAACAACGTGCTGATTCCTTCCATTTCGTTTTATTTGGATCACAGACCAAACAAATGACTTTCCTCGTTTGGGCGGTTGTTTTTTTCTTCCTCACGAAAGACTCCACAGTTTTATAAGGACGCAAGAAGATTATTGCGCATTTGCTTCGGTTTGTGGTCGCATATTGTTGCGAAGAGATTTGACTGGTTCATTCGGAAGGAATGTTGTGTTGACTGAGAAAAAAAAAAAAAATTACGACAATCATTAAGAGGGTGTTGAATCTTGTCCGAACTAAAAGCAAGGAGGACTATTTTTCTTTTTGACTTTTCATTTTATTGGCCGGGGTGGAACGATGGCGCAATGGTTGGGACAGTGGCCTCAAAGCAAAAAAGGTCGGGAGTTGGAATCACAGGTGGGACGAGGCTTAGAACACTAGTCTTTCTGTGTGGGGTTTGCATTGTGGTGTTCTCCCTGTGGGTTTTGCATGGGTTTCCTACTACTTTTGGTCGGTACGAAATTGCCCCTAGTATGTGTTTGTGGATGGTTGTGTGCGTGTTTGTGTGGCCCAGCGACGGACTTGCGACCAGTTCAGGATGTACCCTGTCTCAGTCAGTTGGTCAGTCATCTTCTTATCCGTCTATCTCTTTCGGGTTTGCGGGAGGTGCCGGAGCCCATCCCGGCCAATTCAAGACGAAGGGCAGAGTACACCCCGAACAGGTCGCCAGTCTGTCGCGGGGCCACACACATACAACCATCCACACACACTCATTCCTAGGGAGAATTTGGCACTGTCCAGTCAACCTAGCATGCATGTCTTTGGATGGTGGGAGGAAACCGGCGTACCCGGAAAAAACCCACTCAAACACGGGGAGAACATGCAAACTCCACACAGAAAGGACAGTGTTCCAAGCCTCGTCCCCAACCAGGACTTGAACCCATGACCTTCTTGCTGTGAGGCCACTGTGCTACCCACTGTGCTACCCACTGTGCCACCATGCTGCTCATGTACCCTGCCTCTTGCCATAAATCAGCCGAGATAGGCTCTGGCACCCAACCGCGATCCCGTTAGGAAATAAGCTTTTCATAAGACAAAAGATTTTATTGGCTTTTAGAATCAAGTTTAAAGTCTTTACACTAACTTTCAAAGCCATGAACAGAATGGCCCCGCCCATTTTTGGAGATCTTTATAGCATTGAACCAACCAATCAGGACACTCCACCAACTGTTCTGCTGCTGATATCTTGGAATTCTCTTTAAATGTGCAGTTTTCACTGACAATGTGTCCAAAATCTACTTTTAGAATTAAGTTTAAAGTCTTTACACAAACTTTCAAAGACATGACCAGAATGATCCCGCCCATTTTTGGAGATCTTTATAGTGTTGAATCAACCAATTAGGACACCATACCAACGGTTCAGCTACTGATCTCTTGGAATTCTCTTTAAATGTGAGGTTTTCACAGACAATGCATCCAAAATAAATTATTATTTTGTCGATGATTTTTATTGCCATATGTGGAGGAGTACAGACTCTGGAAGACAGGGAGAGGTGGATGGCAGGAAATAAATACAGAAGGAAGGAAGAGAAAAGAGAACAAACAATCATTTTTCAAGGAGGGCAGAAGGAAGGAGAGAGAAACTGTCATTTCTATGCTGTAATGGGGGAAAGGGAATCTTTCCTGATTGGAGTTGCCATGGTGATAGCTGGCACTAGGTCTATGGGAGCATGATTGTGTTTGTGTGTGTGGCGATTTGTGTTAAAGCTTTAGAGCATCTGTAAATGTTTGTTAGCTTGTGCGAATGTGGGAATGTGGTTAAAGAACTTTTTTTTTTTTTTAATTTCCACCTACTTTGTTTTTTTTGTTTAACTTTTCTCAGTTTGTTCATGGTTACGCATAATTTGCATTAATTTTTTTTGTAAAAAATACTTTTTTTTTTACATTGTATATTATTTGTATTTCTCTAGTCACATATGTGGAAAAGTTTTGAAAAAAATTATTCTTATTTTGTCGAAGGGAGACTATGTTGTAAAACAAACTTTTTGAGGTTTCTACCATGAACGTACCTTATTGTCATATGGTACGCGGCAATAAGGTGGGTTATGGTACCTTAAACCAACAAACTCGTAGGGTTAGTTGGTTAGTTTGCACCCTTCTGTCTCTAGGGCCAATAAGGGAACAGTGGCAGACTGACTATTTTGGCCGTTTCTGGGTCTTTGTGGCCTCATGCTGGATTTCCTTTTTTTCCGCGGCCAATTTTGACAAATAAAACAGTCCTAAACAAGTTTTCCATTGGATTGATGCATATTTGAGTAATTCGTAAAATTTCCCTTCTGTATTCGGACAATATTTGAATGCTATTTTGAGTTCCGATCTCAACCACACCGACATTCTGATATTAGTGTGTCAGGGGACCCTATCAGTCCCCGCCGCTCCACAAAGGGGACAATTGTTTTTATTTAAATAGACCAAAATAAGATTATAAATAAACATGCCATAGATTTGCTAACTTAATACGCTTTACGCAGTGTTTGCGGCATCAAGCGGGTTTTATGCTGTGTTGTGCACTCAGTGGGCGGCACTTATCAAGGGAAAATATTGTGTCGAAAGTGGGGGTGGACTATACATTGACTGGAACACCACTTCTTAATTTTTGTGGTCCAATGTGGGCTTCTACACCGAATATCCTAAGTTAGCTGGCATCAGATGCTAACAATAAGTAATTGATAAAACGTACACATTGTGTCCATCTTATAAACCTTGGCTCACAGCCAGACTCATTATTTTCTGTCCGTGGTTTCAGGGCGGTTTACTATTTGAAGGTCACAACATTAGCTTCTAAGTGTCTTCAGAGGTCACGCTCTTGTTTGTGGAATGGCACCTCACCTTGTTTGTCCTGCTCGTTATTAATAATGGCTGCCGTGCTACAGCATTTTCAACCCTACTTAGGGTCAACGTGCCTTCAATTTCAGCAAGCCAAGCTTCAAAGCTGGAGGTAGTTTGGGAGCGGCGTAGCTAAAGCGACTAAAAACCCACAGAGAGGAAGTGATGGATGTCCTGGGTCTAATAGCTAGCACGTTTGAACAACTCTATCCGAAAAGGATTATTGTTAGTTTCTTGGCGGGTGTTTTTTCCCTCCCAATTACAAGTCCTCTATCAGTCACCAGAACAATTCCTCTGGCTTTAGTTTTCCTGTTGAATTTGACATAGTAGAATAAAAAACAGGTTTGGAAGGTAATAAAACTTGCTGAAATCGCAATATTATACTTTAGATAACCCGATATACCGTAAAGAACGACCGATAACGTCTTACGGATGTCCACAGAAATGGTTTGTTTCTACGTCTTGGGGGCTGAGGTTCTATTTAAAACAATTTTTTAGTCTGTACACAGGAACAAGCATTGTCACTTATTTTGAAGCCAATTTGAATTGAAATTGAATTGAAGAGAAGGGAAATTTGATGCTGCGGTGCCAACACAATGGCTTCCCGGTTCGCTAACGCGGTGTAAAAGCTGGCATCTGAACAGTTTAATAAAAAAAAAAAAAAAAAAACAGTCCGTAATGAGTCCACGGAGTCGGGCTTCAATGAGGCACACCAAGTGGCCCCTCTCCATTCCTGCTGGGTCAGAATGAGCGTCCCCAGTTCCTCTATCTTACCAGCAAGCTTCCGGATGTTACCCATGACAACCACAGGGACACTGGGCTCAAAGCGCCTCCTTTCTGATCATCTCCTTCTCAGTTCTGTCGGAACTGCATAGGCTCCTCCAGCCATGGTGGATCTTGTTCCGAGAGCTAGCTGCTGGTTGAGTCCACGCTAACAAAGCGAAACGACTCCATGACCAGCAAAACGAAGAGCTAGCTGTTGTTAAAAACAAAAATAAAACACAGCTGGCTTAAAAACAGCCGTCCAAAGTAAAACAGTGCAGTTCAAAACGACGTCCAAAGAGTGCACAAAGTCACATCTCCAGAACGGGACCGAACACAGGCAAAAGACAAAGAGATCCGAGTGGAAAAAATGCGAAAATAGACTAACAGAAGCTAAAAAACAGGAGACACCGCAACAGGCAGCCACTCGGGGCATCGCCTTTTAATTTGCCAAATTATTTAGTCCCTACTACAAACATAGGCTAACAGGAATGACGAAAATGGTCGGAATTTGCATTTTGGTACAGATACATTCCGTTCCATTTGGCTTCTCTTGACCCGGGGAGTAATGGCTCTACTTAGAGCTCCTTCTGGCTGGTATAGCTCCTCCCCCTACAGATACAAAATATACAAAAGGCTAATTCGTCTTGTAAGAGGCGGTGGTGGTTTTTTCAAATACCTAGAGACCAGGGGTGTCAAACTTGGATCACCCTTCCAAGTTTGACAAGGGTGTCCAAATCCCTTGCTATAGACCAATCAAATTTGGTCTCTCAGTCAGTCAGTCATCTTCTTATACGTCTATCTCTTTCAGGGTTGCGGGGGGTGTCGGAGCCCATCCCGGCCAATTTAAGGCGAAGGGCAGAGTACACCCCGAACAGGTCGCCAGTCTGTCGCGGGGCCAGACACATACAACCATCCACACAAACACTCATTCCTACGGGCAATTTGGCACCGGCCAATCAACCTAGAATGCATGTCTTTGGAGGGTGGGAGGAAACCGGAGTACCCGAGGAAACCCACGCAAGCACGGGGAGAACATGCAAACTCTACACAGAAAAGCCAGTGTTCCAAACCTCGTCCCCACCCGGGACTCGAACCCACAACCTTCTTGCTGTGAGGCCACTGTGCTACCCACTGCGCCACTATGCTGCCAAATTTTCTCTTTTAAAGACTAATTAGTCTTGCAATGGGCGGTGTTGGTTTTATCAAATATCTATAGACCAATCAAATTTAGTCTCGCTTGGAAGCTAGCTTTACCACTGGTTCAGCGGACATACCGTATGAGTTAGCCAGTTAGACAAGGGACATAGGGTGGACAAGAGATCGACAAAGACATGGGAGCATGCACCATACCTACGCAGACTAGTTTTAGTTGTGAACACGAAGAAAGAGAATGAACATGGCTAGCACAGTTTCAACAACCCAATGTACTTCTGACTTCTTAAGACGGAATATTCCGCTGGGTTTGACACTGTACCATTGGGCAACTTTTGGGACCAAAAAGGAACAAATCGTGTGTGTACACCAAATATATGTCTCACCGAATACAAAATTGGCAAATTCTTGTGATACTTAAACACACGCAAATATTACCAACTTTACATTCAAACTGGAGGCTATTGACGCCCAAAAATTGACAGATAAAATTTGTTTACTCGTAGTTGTGTGGAAGCAAAGAACTCAGAGTTAAGCTAGTCCTGTGAACAATTACAAGTTCTTCTGAGACTGAAATTGAAAAAAAAAAGGAAAGAAAATACTTTAAAACTCTTTAAATATCATACGTTCCTCTTGAATTTCACCACATGAGAGTAATTCAAGCCAAAACTCTATTGACATTTACGCCTCACAACTTCACAAAATCCCTTAAAAGGGCATGAGTTTTAGAGGGAAAAGAACTTGAAGTCATTTACATGAGATCGATTTACACTCCAGCTGACTCCTTGCTGAGTAAATCCAAAAATCTGTCCAAGCCGACTGTCATTTCCCTTCAAATCCTCGGTTGCCGCGGGGAAAACACTCACATCCATAAATCATTCACTTTTTTATTCAGCAACCTGGATTTGGAATTGACAAATTCACCGTGCTCTCCACCCTCCTATCCGACATTAAATCCGTTTTCTATGCAGCTGTGAAAGGAAGTCCCAGTGCAAGTTTCCGTCTGTACGAATCTTCAAAAGTTTGTGAAACTCACTTCCATGATGCCACATTCGTTTTTTTATGTGATAATTAGCTGGAGAATTAGCTGCAGTTGCAGTGTTTGTGTGAGAATATGTGACTAGGAGGATTGGGTAATGAATGGTGAGTAAACAAGCTAATCCAGAGTACACAATGGACCAGCAGCTGGCGCACAGTTAGGCCTTCATTGCTCAATCGAGCTTCAGAGTGCAACTATTTTCTCGTAAAAAGAAAGTCATCGAGTATAAAAAAAGTACATCAACAGCTGCTCCATAACATCGATAATAGTTTTACTACTAGCGCTACAGCCTCGGCAAACAGTCAAACGTGTTGTAATATTTAATAAAAATGGACATATTGTTAGACAAAAATTTGGGTTATTTGTAAATAAAATCTACAGGCCTCTGACTTTGGTAAAGTTCAAAATTCGGCCTTGTAATTTTAGCGCAGAAATGTGGTATTATATGCCCACTGGGCGAGTGCACAACGGAAGTGCAACAAGTTAGCAATGCACGCTTGTAAATAAAATTGCAGCGGCACGGTGGCGCTGTGGGTAGCACAGTGGCATCACAGCAAGAAGGTCATTGGTTCGAGTCCCGGGTGGGGACGAGGATTGGCACAGTGGCCTTTATGTGTGGATTTGCATGTTCTCCCTGTGTATGCCTGGGTTTTCTTCGGGAACTCCGGTTTCCTACCATCCTCCAAAAAACATGCATGCTAGGTTGATTGGCCGCTACGTGATTGTTAATAGGAATGTGTGTATATGTGTGTGGCCCTGCGACAGGCTGGCGACTTGTTTGGGGTGTGCCCCCCCCTTCGCCTCAAATCAGCTGGGATGGGCTCTGACAACCTTCCGCAATCCCGTAACAGATATATGGTTAAGAAGATGACTGACCGAAATAAAACTGCCGCTCGCTATTGGGACCAGGCGTGTGCACTAAAACACTTCCTGTTTACCTTACAATGAGGGCGTTGCAAAGAACAAAATCTGTGGACAAAACCAATCTGGCGTTCAAATAGCATGCAAATACTTGCTGGGAGGGCTTGCAAATTTCACAAATAGACATTCATGCATAGAAAACTACTTTAGGTACTTTTTTGATGAGGAAATGATGTCAAAACAATAGAAATCACCTAAAAATCGATTTTTAAAAAACCTCTCCAACTGCATTCCAAGTTATTTTTGAGAAGTTCCTCTTGACAAAAACCTTGAGAATAAATAAGCCACCAAAACTAATTTCCTTCCTATCATTGGGGGCTAAAGAAATAGCTTTTACACCAACAAAACAATACTTATTTTAGCATTACTCGCTATGGATGCATTTTGCTAGCTTTAGCTGGTGACAATTCTTGAGTACAGAGATGCCAAGTTTTTGGCTTCACAAAGAAGAAAATTTTGAGGCGGGGCCAAAAGGAGGAGGGACTATGACATGACATGACGTCAGATCCGCCAATGGAGAACACCCGCCATGACAGTTGGGGTAAAACAAACCGTTCAAAACATAAAAAAGCAGCTGGTAAATTGTGCGTCTTACGTCTGTTACCACCTAGCGTTATGTATCAGTACGAAGAGGAATTACCACCAGGAAGAAAATTTTGAGGCGGGGCCAAAAGGAGGAGGGGCTATGACATGACATGACGTCAGATCCGCCAATGGAGAACACCCGCCATGACAGTTGGGGTAAAACAAACCGTTCAAAACATGAGAAAGCAGCTGGAAAATTGTGCGTCTTACGTGTGTTACCACCAAGTGTTATGTATCAGTACGAAGAGGAATTACCACCAGGAAAACACCCCTGTACTGCTTGTTCACGCTTTGTTTTACGCGATTCTCGCACATAAGCTGTCACATGACCAAAGTTCCCGGATGTCCGACTTCTTCCATACTTTCACAAAAAACAATACTGGCAATAGACCATGCAGAAGCAGGAGATGCCATGTGTTTAGCCTCATTATACCTAATCATGTTCATGGAATGCACTTGAGTGTTTGTCATGCGTGGGTTTTTATTAGCCTTGGCGGGTGATCGCGTGATAGGTCCTAAATGCGGGTGTCTCCCGCCGAATGCGAGAGACTTGCCATGTCTGCATGTAGAAGATACCCTAAGATACCCTAAGATCCTTGATACCCTAACTTCAAATGTGATAAATTGGGAAAAAAAAAAACGGTTAACAGCTAACGTGGCTCCACCTTCCTTCCCCCATTCTCATCTAGTTCTCTGTAAAAAGTTGCGAAACGACTCCGAAACGTCGTCAGTCAGAGAGTTTATTTATACCTCAAACATCTCGAGAACCAAACCACAAAGAAAGCAAGCAGGAATAATGTCAACACTTCATGCAACGTTCTGGGAATCTATCTAGCATGTGAGTGGAGTGTGAAAGAGGAAATAAGTGGGGGAAAGTGTGCTCGTAGAGAGGAACAGACTGTACCTGCGATTGCTGATTCCGACAGATTAGCAGCTCGTTGTTATTCAGGGGGTTTTATTCGTTTGTTTATTTAGTTTTCCAGTTCTAGAGACGTTAACATTCTGCCATTTTAGGCCTATAAAAATTCCCTAGCAGCTCCAGCAGCAGAGTGGAATAAATTATTGGAGCCACTGGTCAGTAGTGGGAGGTAATTAGTATCATAGGGTGACAAAATTCTGGCCCAAAGAAAATCAAAGTGACAATTTTTTTTTTAAATCTCCGTGAAGGCTCATCGTTTGCATAGTTTTGCACAAATTACCCGCCATCTGTCCGACAAAACAAACAGAAACGCAGTAAGAAAGCCTTTTAAATATGGATATGATTTTAAGAGAAAAATTGATCTCTTTTGTTTTGGTATTTTAATACTAAAACCACCATAGCTGTCAATTTGACTGCACATCACTTAATATGCTAATTAGAAAAAATAAAACACAGCCTTTTATGACTTTTAATATAAACATGTTTTCTATTTTCCTACGTTTTTTTTTCATTTTTAAAAATGAACATTTTCAAAATTTGTAAGCATTTTATGTCTTCTAACCTGCTGCGCCCTGTAGCAGCTGGAAGGAAGTGCGCATTGCCATAGGAACAACTTCTGCGGGAAGTTGTTGCTATGTTGCAACAGCGACAAACACATTGCTATGGCCACACATAAGTGTGTGTATATGTGTGTTTATATTTGGTAAGAGAGACAAGGAGAACTCTGACGCAATTACAGAACATTTTTGAAAGGTTGAGATAATATTGAAGAGACACCATGAAGAGTAGCGGAAAAGTTTATTCACGCAATAAAGCAGCGCAAAACATAAATAATTACATAAGAGTCACATTGACGTCATGGCGCTTATAGGTAGATTTAGAACGTGCCGGTCCTAGCGTTAATGACGTGAAAAAAACCCTAAAACAAATCAAACTAATCAACTTGTTTAAGGTTTTTACGTTTTTATTTACCTCAACCTTTGTGATATTGATTTTTTTGTCGTGCGACATTTACAACATAATCAGTTAATCTATAGTCGGTAATGAGTAACTTTGGCCTTTTTCATTAAAAGCCTTTCGTTGGTTTGGGAGATTGTTCACAAGAATTTCTGACCTCAACTTTTGTTTGGTAGCATGAGCTTCATAACATAATCAGTTCATCTATAATTAGTACTGAGTGACTGCGGGCAGTTTCATTTAAATCCATTCCGTGCTTTGGGAAGTATCAGATTCCATGGAGAGGCCAAAGTTTAAAAACCTCTTCCGAAAGAATAAAAAAAATACTTCTCAAGAGGTTTTCGTACGTCACTGGGTTTTGTTTTGATGAACTGGTTGGAACAAATATCATTTCGAACCCACATCCAACCTGAAATAGATTATTTAAGAGGCCGTTTTCAGGGAAGGTAGTTGAAATACGTTTTCCTTCAAACCTCAAGCTGGGAGGTGTGCGCATGCCAACCCGCTAATAACTCACACAACCTCACTTCAAAGCAAACCAAATTTTTTCGGCTGAATCTCTGTTTTTTGTCTTAAAGTGCTTTAACTCATAAAAAAATAGGAGCTGCCATGAAAAAAAAAAAAAAAGACAAAGTACAAGCCAATGTTTTTAAGCTTGGAGCACAGTGTGTTCTCGTTGGCTTCATGGGTACCTCATCCTAATGAATCAAAGTCTCCACTAAAACACATTTGAACTCTTTGACTTTCCAAATTTTCAAACAACTCCCAATAAAAAAATCTCTATTAAAGACTTGACATATTTAAAAGGTGGAATTTTAAAGCACTTAATAGGTACAAAAGAAAAAGTAGCCTCATTGGCTTTTTTTTTTTAAATGGCTGACATATTTCCTAATTTGGGTTTTCCGAAACAAAATTCAAAGCTGGACAAAAAGGAGAAGCAACGAACAGGACTTTAAAAAAGGAGACAAAGACGCACCAAATGAAAGATAAAGCGTTACTCGTACGCTTGAAACTCGAAAACACCCACTTTTAGCAAGTTTGTTACTCAGTACAGACTATAGATGAACTGATTACGTTTTTGCGCAACCATAAAAACACTAACATTTACTGAAATCAAAGTAACTTTGCGCCACTTTGACTCATCAACCTCCCGATGGGGGTCTGTTAGGGCCAAAAGGTGAAAGGCACCATCAGGAATTCAAATCAAATTTGGTTTCTTAAGCAGCGTCTGGAATTGTTTCCAAAAAGCAACAAAAAGATGAGGGAAACTATGGTAATGCAAACATGGCGATAATTCGCCAAACTTTTCCAACTAGCAAACCTTTCCAGAACACAAAAGCATCTATAACAAACATGGGCAAACCACGGCCCGCGGGCCACATGCGGCCCGTTAAACGTTTAAATCCAGCCCGTTGAATTTGAAAAAATTAAATAAACAAACCTTGTTAGTTTTATTTACCCTGCAATTCTGATGTTTCCTCACTAGATGGCGCACTGTATGATACGGAAAGCCAATACACGCATGTAAACAAGTGTGTTAGATGTTAAAACAAGCAAAATGTTAAATCATGCGCTTAGATTTCTAACCTAGCGCCGCTAAATGCACGTTTTTAAGCGCTAGCGCACTAAATTTCAGACCTAGCGCGCTAGATTAGAAATTTAACGCTTTTAATGTAACAATTAGCGCTTGTTTAAAATCTAGGGCGCCATTCTGTCGGTCTAATCTAGCGGTTACCAAAGCATGCCATCCATCTGCTCTTGTTCCGGCCCGTTTGTGAATTGTTAGAACATAAAGTGGCCCGCGAACCAAAAAGTTTGCCCACCCCCGACCTATAACGATGGGGAGTGGGTTCCAGAGTAAGTCCCAGAAGGGCAATCATCCACCCCTTCACCCCAAGAGACCAAACAGTACCAAGCTATTCTAGATTATGACCAATGGTCCCTCTAATTTTTTCTCTGAGCAAACACTCCCTGAGCAGGAGGGGGCGGAGCAAAAACTTTGACTCTTGTGACGTCAGTAGCGACGAACCAAACTCCGAAGCAGAGGTTTGAAGCAATTTGTTTCCGAAAAAAAAAGAAGAAATACGCTCCAGAGCTCAGTCTCGTTCTCCCATCTTTAAAATTAAGTTTTATTTTGTGCGCTGTATAGGTCTTCTTGTGCGCTATTAATTTGCTAGCAGTGCGCAATTGCGCAGGCGCGCAGTTTAGAGGGAACATTGATCACGACGTAGCCTCAGCCGAGCGTCTTCAAACCTTAGTCCCTCAAACAACTTCCCTCCTCATGAATAAATTCATCTGTTTTCTCACTTTATGAATAATAAATAGCGACTTTAATCTCTCGGATTCACCTTTTTCTTCCCGATAAGAACGAATCCTGATTATGATAAAGTCTGGATTACAAGAAAAAAAATAGATTCCACTTTCCTTTAAAGCAAAAAACAAAAGAAATTTTCCTGCGAGAAAAACAAAGACCCGCCAAAATAAAATGTCACATTAGCTGTATTCATTAAGATCTTTCCGATATGCCTCGCGGCGGTGGAGAGTTTCTCCTCGTGAGATAAGCTTTTAAATGATTTGGTCGGGTTTCCAGACACCAAGATATTACCAGAACAAAAGCGAATATCTGATGGCTGATTTTTCTGCTGATGTGAAGCCCCCCCCCAAAAAAAAAAAAAAAAAAAAACCCAGAGCGGTAGCATTAGTATGTAGCGCATGGTCTCCACCATTATCTTAGCAACGCCATCTTGACATGAACATTTTGGAGGCAATTAAAGATTATCCGCATGTGTGCGTGCCGAGCTGTCAAAGAGCAATTACGGTGACAGTTCTTCCGACGTGGCACCGGACGGCTCATTTTCATATCAGCGGAGGAAGTGATGTTTCAGCATTTGATTAATGGATTTTTTCGGAAAATCCAACGCAAAAATAAATAAATATGCAATAAAACTTGATTTAAGCACGAGAACAAACAAATCAACACGCGTGACGATGAGAAGAATGCTAATCAGTAAAATGGCTTTTAATTGATACGATGTGTTACGTTTCGTTATTTACAGGCCGAGCTCGTTATTCCGACATTCCCAAACACCCTAGAGTCCAAACACAAACTGAAGCAGAAAAAGTAAAAGGACTGATTTTGATCATTAAAGATGGTGGGTACTGATGTGTGGATGGAAATGGATTCCGCATTATTTGAATCGAGTTTGAAAATTTCGGGCCGATGCTAATTAAAAAAGAAAAAGCTTTTAGGGATGATTGTTTATGCGTTCCACGTTGGAATTCAGTGTTTTTATTTTATTATTCTTCCCATAAATTCACAGTTATTTATTTTTGCCTGCTTATTAAAGTTTGAAAAATCAAAGACAAGTGAAAACCTACGTAAAACTGAACTCCGTTTCTCCAAAGAGAAAAGTTTTAAGACCGTGCTAGCAATGGTTATTCTCATGACCAAATCTTAAAGGAAATCTCACGAAAACTCTTGAAATCTTACCAATTTATATCAGAGACCAAAAGGTGTGAAAGCCTGACTGTTGCTCATCCACTTGCCTATACTAAAAAAAAAAAAAGAAAAAAGCACAATATGTCCTGAGACAAATTAACAATGCTACAAATTGATTGGTCAGGATGTTGAAGACGAACGTGAAGGGACAGGGTCCTGCCCCAAAAAGAAGGAGTACAAGTATCTCGGCGTCTTGTACCCAGGGGTGGAAGGATGGCACGGGAGATCACCAGACGGATGTTGGCTCTTGATTTACCAGTTAATCTACGTTCCTATCCTCACCATGGTAACCAGAATCTACAGTCCTACTCTCGGCATGGTAACCAGGATCTGCCTTCCTACCCTCACCATGGTAACCAGGATCTACGTTCCTACCCTCACCATGGCAACCAGGATCTACGTTCCTACCCTCACCATGGAAACCAGGATCTACGTTCCTACCCTCACCATGGTAACCAGGATCTACGTTCCTACCTTCACCGTCGAAACTGGGATCTACGTTCCTACCCTCACCGTGGTAACCAGGATCTATGTTCCGACCCTCACCGTGGTAACCGGGATCTACGTTCCTACCCTCACTACAGTAACCGGTATCTACATTCCTACCCTCACCGTGGCAACCAGGATCTACGTTCTTACCCTCACCATGGTAACCAGGATTTTCGTTCCTACCCTCACCGTGGTAACCAGGATCTATGTTCTTACTCTCACCGTGGTAACCAGGATCTACGTTCTTACCCTCACCGTGGCAACCAGGATCTACGTTCTTACCCTCACCATGGTAACCAGGATTTTCGTTCCTACCCTCACCGTGGTAACCGGGATCTACGTTCTTACTCTCACCGTGGTAACCAGGATCTACGTTCTTACCCTCACCATGGTAACCAGGATCTACGTTCCTACCCTCACCATGGTAACCAGGATCTACGTTGCTATACTCACCGCCGTAACTGGGATCTACGTTCCTACCCTCACCGTAGTAGCCAGGATCTACGTTCCTACCCTCACTGTGGTAGTCAGGATCTACGTTACTACCCTCACCATGGTAACCAGGATCTACGTTCCTACCCTCACCGTAGTAACCAGAATCTATGTTCCTACCTCACCATGGTAACCAGGATCTTCGTTCCTACCCTCACCGTGGTAACCAGGATCTTCGTTCCTACCCTCACCGTGGTAACCAGGATCTTCGTTCCTACCCTCACCGTGGTAACCAGGATCTTCGTTCCTACCCTCAGCTATGGTCACCAGCTCTGGGTGGCGACCAAAAGAACGAGATCACAGATACAAGTGGCCGAAATTAGTTTTCTCCGCAGGATGGCTGGGCTTTTGCTCAGAGGAATTCTGCCATTCGGGAGGAGTTCGGAGTAGCTTGTGACCGTTGTGAAACAGGTCAGTTTAGGTTATCGCAATCTGGCTTCTGGGTCAAGAGAAGCCAGATGGTTGGTTGGGGTAGTTTGGGCATCTGGTTAGGATACCTCCCGAGCTCTTTGCTAGTTGGAGTTTTGGGTACTGGAGATGATAAAAGATTAAATGAAATAGAAAAGCAACTAAAAAGCTAATCATAAATTAAGATAAACTAAAACTACGAATAAAACAATGCATGAAAAAATTCATTAAAAGCAAGACTAAAAATATGTCTTGAGCCTCTTGAAAATGGCCGTTCTCTTGGCCCTGAGTTCCTCTGGTAGACTGTTCCACAAATGAGGGCCGTTTAATCAAGACAACCTTTATTAGTCCCACAGTGGGGAAAGTGCAAGGATTAAGGCACGCGGCCAATGACAGGGCTACCTGGGTAGAAGAAATTTAGATACAAAAGGAAGGGAGGGTAGGTTCACGGTTTAAAAAAATAAGTTAAACGGCTTCACCGACAAGGTCGATGCAGCTAGGCAAGTACAAAAAAAAATAAAAAAATACAGCAGTTACTCAGCAAAAATGTTAAACAAAGCAGAGCCTGATACTGTACACCGCACTGGTACATCCCAAGAGAAAATTTCTGCCTCTAAGTATATGTAACGTGAAGTCGTTCCCACGTTATGCATGGTTTCATAAAACTAACTTTTATCTCCATACGCAGCGTGCGCACATCTGGTTTCTGTTTCAAGAGAATCGGTCTCACTAAAATTTACAAGAACTTCAATAAAGCATGAAAAAAATAGTCCAGAAACCATTTCTACTTTTAAATAAAAGGTGTTCATGTGCCACAGTAGTAAAGTATAACGAGCTGCTGGTACGGCAGCTTGGACAAATTTTTCCGAATGACGTAAATGCCACTTTTTAGAAGGAAAAAGTGAAAACTGTAAAAATACAATTACAGTGAAAAATTTTTTTTTTTTTTTTAGCCATTAAATATGAAGATCAGATTTGGATGCGGGTAAAATCAGATTATTTTGACAGGAGAGTGTGTGTGTGACATGTTGGGGCTATAATTGAAACAGGGTGCTGTGCCAGAGCGGCCATTATGGGGCCGAATCTGATCTAATCCACAGAGTTAGAGGCCTTAAACAGATAATGCTCCCGTATTGGGGTCCGGTCATAGGGGAGGCTCTATGTAAGGTTTGTGTGGGCGTGTGAAAAAGAAAAGGAGAGTGAGCGGTTGGATGTGTGTGTATATACAGGAGTAGACAGCTGAAAGTGAGCCAAAGGCAGAGCAGCATGCCTGTAGCATGAGCAACAAACTTTCCAGAGAGACCCCGCTACCCCTCCAGCTGTAATTTAAAAGGAGGTAAACTCTATTTTAAAATGGGAGCTAATCTCAAATTTGACCAATTTTTCAACAAAATCCCCAAAAAAGGGCGGAGCTACCCGGCACATAGGTATGCGTCTGGTATAATGGGCGGAGATATCGGCTGGGTTTGGTGCTAAAGATCCCCAAAAATTGGACCAACAAACGCAAAGGGGTGTGGCCATTTATGGAGAATGCCTGAAACGGAGAGTAACCAGAGTTACGGTAGCCTTCCGACGGATCAATCTTTAAATCTGTATGCCTAGCGGGATTGAGCTTTTAGCTTATGACAATGTTTCAGCATCCGTCCAGTTTTTGATGTTGAAGTCATGCTATTGGCGTCAATGCTAATATACGCTAAGCTATAGCAATGCTACTACTAACAACAACAATAAATCTAATAGCCATGGGAGAATATTCTGAGTAATTCCAAGGAAAAATATGCTAGCTCAAGTAAGGGTATAGCTCTGGGGTGGGCAAACTTTTTGGGTCGCGGGCCACTTTGAGTTCTAACGTTTGTCCAAGGGGCCGCAACAGGAGCAGATGGATGTCATGCTTTGGCAACCGCTAGATTAGACCGATAGAATGGCGCGCTAGATTTTAAACAAGCGCTAAATGTTACATCAAGAGCGTTAAATTTAAAATCTAGCATCGCTAGGTTTGAAATCTAAGCGCTTGATGTAACATTTTGCTTTTTCTAACATCCAACACGCTTGTTTACGTGCGTATCTTGGGCGCAATGGCTTTCCATATCTGTGCACACTGTTTATTTTGACAGCGTTTGACACATATTTTAATGGGAGCAGTGTTGTTGTTTTCTCAACAAAGACAATATGTCTAGAGTGCGCCATCTAGTGAGGAAACATTAGTATTGCAACTGAAATAAAACATTAACAAGGTTTATTTATTTAGTTTATTCAAGTTTGGCGGGCCAGATTTAAACTTAACGAGCCGCATGTGGCCCGCGGGCCGTAGTTTGCCCATGCCTGGTATAGTTATTCGTTCTTACGCAAACTCTCAATAAAATGTCTATCTATGTGAACGCCATCAATAATACTTGCTATGCCAGCATCTCTAGCAAGTTGCGAGAGTTCATGCGAGGGCAGTTGCTAATGACAAAGGCAAATACGACTTTTGCCCAATTGACGACAACAACGGACAAATTGGTGAAAACAAAACACGTGGCATATCTGTTTGTTAGAGAAATAGTGGCACAAAAACCAATGTTTCGACAGTTTTCTTGGCGTTGTAACTTCGTAAAGATGCTAAAATCTGTGCCTATCGCTGTACAAACCACGATACTAAATCCGAAAGTGAAGGTTCTTCCAATGTGGTTCTAAAAGGCAATGGAAAACTGCCGAAAAACGTAAGTGGATAAAAGCCATGTGAAGGCAAAATCAAGATGGCAGCATATGAGAAACATCCATTCATAAAGTGCATAGGCAAAAAAGAAGGGGGGAAAGGGTTTTCGGTTGAGTTAGTCTTTAACTCCCCAAGAGTCAGCTAACACGATCATGGCAATGACCGGAGAACCGGGGAAAACTAGCGCCGATTGACAAGCAAACAGACAGAGGAACAAGTGGATAGCAAAGAAAACAATCAGACGTTAGCCAAACTGCCAGAGAAAACAGAAAAAGGAAGAAATACCGCGTACATTTTGGACAGCAGAGCCGAGGTATTAGAGTAGCTTGTCAATCATAAACCCCTCGGCACCGTCGGAGGAGGTGAGCCGAGGTTTAACACACACACACACACACACACACACACCGATGAGTCAATTAGAGAATGTCACGGCCGCCCGGACTCTAAACCGAAGGCTTAACCTCCTCACGTCCCATCAATACGCCTCTCTGGGAGAGCGAGGTGGACCTGGACGCTGCTGGAGATACATTGCACGTTTTTAGCGCCTATTAATTTAGCGCTAATGCGATCTAAGCGGATTTAAGCAGAAATACGACCACTTATAAGACAGAGAAATAAATACAGTCTGTTTCAAATTATAATCTTTTATCCTGGAAATGGGTGTTAAATTACGACGTAAAACCTCTTAACTTGTCTTAACAATGAATAACTTCTTGAAAATGGACAAAAAAACTTGGGAAGATCAAAGGAAGGTCAAAGCAAGATTTGATTTGTAGTTACAAGAATTTTATTTAAACTAAGACATAATTTAAACCGATTTTTTGTGCTTGAGAGAAATAAATTTGGATATTAATCTGCAAAAATGTCAATGGTGGAGCATCGGTTACAAATTCACAAGTTATTTTCAGAGTACTTAACCTTCTCGCATCCGAAGGGTTAACAAATAAACCAATTCATTCTTATCTTACAAGTAATATTCCGAAACTCGAACCCCACTAACCCAGACTCGCCAACCGCACCAATGGTAACTTTAGCGCTTAGCCTTCCAACCTAATGACTACAGCACGAGGTCTGTTCCGTTCCGTCATCTTCCGCTTGTTCCAGGGTCGGGTCGCGGGGGCAACAGCCTCAAACGGGCAGCCCAGGCCTCTCTCACCCCGGCTGCATCCTCCAGCTCACCTGGAAGGATCCCAAGTCGTTCCCCGGCCAGCTGTGAGACATAGTCTCTCCAGCGGGTCCGGGGTCTGCCCCTTGGTCTCCTCCCAGTGGGACGTGCCCAAAACACCTCGCCCGCGAGGCGCTCGGGGGGCATCTTGACCAGACGCCCGAACCACCCCATCTGGCTCCTCTCGACCTGGAAGAGGAGCGGCTCGATACCGAGCTCCTCCCGGATGACAGAGCTCCTCACCTGATCTCTGATTGAGAGCCCAGCCAACCTGCGGAGAAAGGTCATTTCGGCCGCTTGTACCCGCAATCTCATTCTTTCGGTCACCACCCACAGCTGGTGACCATAGGTGAGGGTTGAAACGTAGATTGACTTGTAAATCGAGAGCTTTACTTTTCGGCTCAGCTCTCTCTTTACCACGACCGACCGATGCAGCGTCCTAGTTATTGCTGATGCTGCACCGATCCGCCTGTCAATCTCCCGCTCCATCCTTCCCCCACTCGTGAACAAGACCCCAAGATACTTAAACGCCTCCACTCGGGGCAGGACCTTGTCCCTGACCCGCAGGGGGCATTCCTCCCTTTTCCGGGCGAGGACCATGGTCTTGGATTTGGAGGCGCTAATTCCCATCCCGGCCGCTTCACACTCGGCAGCAAATCGATCCAGCGAGAGCTGGAGATCACGGTCCGATGAAGCGAACAGAACCACATCATCCACAAAAAGTACAGATCCGATCCTGAGGTCACCAAACCGGATCCCTCCAACGCCTCGGCTGCGCCTAGATATTCTGTCCATAAAAGTGATGAACAGAATCGGTGACAAAGGGCAGCCTTGGCGGAGTCCAACTCTCACTGGAAATGGAATTTCCAGTGAGGTCCAACAAACTCTAATCCCGTGCTAAAGTATTGAAATCATTTTAAAATAACAGCAAGCTATGCCAAGAATTCACAGCTATTTGCCAAAGTAAACCTAAAAAGCAAAAAAAAAATTGTCTCACCGAAAATGCCAAAATTATCCAGTGTCCTATAGCAATAGCGTTAGTTTAGCCCAGGGGTGGGCAATTTTTTTTTTTTTTATTAGCGGGCCACATTGAGCGCTAACGTTTGGCAAAAGGGCCGAAACAGGAGCAGATGGATGGCGCGGTTCGGTGACCTCGCCTCATTAGGAAGTGGAGAAAACGCGGGCTTTAAATTCCATTGAAAACGAAGAAAAGTATTAAAACGCAATCTCCGACTTTGAAATGAATTTTTAAACACTAGAAATCAAATGAATAAATATTTTATTTTGAAGGTCTCTGATCGTTCACGAAGTCACCATCAATATCCTCCTTACTGGCTTTTTTTTCATAAAAATAAAGTGCGTTACCAACCGAATCTAGTGCGCTAGCGTCAAAACATACATGCATCTTGCGCGCTAGATTTAACATTTAACGCTCGATTACACACGTGGAGTGACCCCAATGGCTTCCTATAGTAGCGCACAAGGTTTGAAATGTAACACGCTTGTTTACGTGCGTGTAGAAGACCCGATGGCTTTCCATATGCGCGCACGGTTGATTTTGGCAACACGCGCATCACGGAGAGACACACACATTTTAATGGGAGCAGTGTTGTTTTCTCAAGAAAGTCAATATATCTAGAGTGTGCCATCTAGTGAGGAAACATCGGAATTGCAAAAAAAAAAAAAAAAACAACTTGTATTTTCTAGCTCTAAGTTTGAGATGTTTAGTATTTTGCTCGGCGCAACCTCATTTTCAGTTTATTTGGAGCATCTACTGACCAGGTTTGTATCCACACAACAAACCCTGACACATGTGGCCCGCGGGCCATAGTTTTACCCCAATAAGACCTTTGGAACAAGAACAAAGCAGCCATCTCGTTCGATTTGTTAGCCTGGTAGAAATGAGAAAGGAGACGGAGTAACATTGTCACATTTACTAAAGGAAAAAAGTTATCAGGTAGATTCCCACCAAGGCACCCGGCTGTGCTACAGTAGGAAAATTTATGAGGGTGTCAGAACAAAAAGAAAAAGAAAGACTTTTTTTATGTAAAAATAAACCCTAACCTTCCACTGACACGACTTCCAACCACTCTGAACGTAATCTGGGTCTTCGCTGATTCATCTGATATCAGTGTTTTGCTAGACGAGCAGTTTGTCTGAAGGAGCCTGGGAGCGATGAGGAAGTGTTGACAGCACTCACGCGTTATCAAAGTGATTCTCAACCGTTTCCACGGTGATCTGATGTGAACTTTGTATCATCAAGATGCAAAAAAAACCGAGAAAATTCAGCTCATGATGAGAACAATTGTCATTTTACTTCCAGAGCACCGCCGGAGGCGAAACATGTCAAATTATTCCTTTTACATAACAATCAACTGATACTTGAATTTATTTATAGAGGGAACCGGGTGTTCTAATCACTTCCACGGGTGTGTGAAATTTTTTTCCACAATTTTTCAAAGTCTATGTCACTCTTAAGAGCTCAGTGGATTCAAGAGTGGAATTAGAATAGGATGCCATCAAGGCAACAAAAATTGCAAAATTTATGGCGTCAGAGTCAGTTGGCCACCGGTTTTTAAAAACATGGACCTGTTTGGGCACGACAGTAACTATGCTACCAAGTGGTCAAACACAAGGTTTGGGGGCGGGGGCATCGGTATGTCTGGTAAGAAGGGCTGGTGAAAAAGTAAAAACTTAGAAACAAGTAGCTAAACCACCACATATTCTCTTTTCTTCAAGTAAAAAGAACACAAAATTAAAAAAAAAAAAAAAAAAAAAAAAAGCCAAAAAGTGTGTTTGTGGACCAAATTTGGGCCGCCAAAATGAGCAACATGGCCCATCGGAAAAAAACACGTAAACTGAGCATAACAGTCACCAAAATCCAAAACCAATTGAAACACTTGGTAACAGTGTAGTTTGAAATCTAGTCCAGTTTCCTAAAAGAATCCCACATCAAAAAACGATATGTTCTTTTGAAAATTTTGGGACATTAATCTGTTGGCATCGAATCAATCCAAAAAAGTCACAAGATTATTTCCACTATACAGAGTCCAAAGTAATGTAATTGTGGATTTGTTTCCAGACACAGGAAAGATCCAGGTGTGAGGTACGTGTCTGAATCTATAAGACTTTGTTTGAATGCTAAAGTTGTATACTATTTGGCTTGTTTGAAAGAAACACCAGGAAGTAGTCATGGTGGCACAACTCAATTTTTAAAGTTGCACTGAACAAAAAAAACAAACAAAAAAATGCTTTATAAGCAGTGTTTTTCAACTTTTTTTCATGCTAAGGTACTTTGTACATTTTTCCATCAAAAAAATCTTGAGGCACATCATCAAAAATGGTTAAAAACTATTCTTTTTCAAATTTGAATTATTTAATCAAATGCAATCTCATGTGTAACCACATGTCATAATGTGCGCTTTGTTAGTCTGTGCAGTTTTGAAAGTTTTGCACCTATTTTTTCCCCATATTATCATGTTTGGTTCCAGACAAGGAGCCTATCAGATTTACCCAGAATGCAACAGAAACTTGTACCCGTCATTTCTTGCAGAAAATGTGGGATTTAAGTAAAATCCAAAATTTTTCTGCTTTAAAATGCAACCTAAAAGTTCTTATAATGTCTCCAAAAACATGTAGACAATGCAATCCACTAGGTGGGGATGTTTTGAGTAGAGATAGACAGCAGCTCGCAACAAAAAAGCAGAGAAGAAGAGTGGGTTGCTATGGTTACAGTAAACAACCTATTGCAAGACATCCCTGCCTGTCGCTAAATAAAAGACAAGATTTCATGTTATTGAACAAATAAATACGATTGAATCCATTTTTACACAAACACCATGTGATCAACCAAAATAATCTTTTCGAGCTATCGGTAGATCACGTTCACTATATGAGGGGAAATAGGATCATTTCCCACAGCACACTTGACAATCTCTCACAGTACACTAGTGTGCCGAGGAACTCTGGTTGAAAAACACTGCTTTATAGTATTACTATGATGTATTGTTAATAAGCTTAACGTCTAGAGTTGTTCTGGCAATACCCTCTATGCTAGGGCAATGCTTTGTGGGGCATCAAACCTCTGCCATGGCTAGGATCCATTAAGTTCCTGTGAACCCCATGTGGGCTTTGGTCAAATGGCCTCTGATGTGGAAGGATTCCTGAAGTATCATCACAGAGGCTTAGTAAATCGAGATTCGCAACCCCGAAAACATCAGCAAAACACTACTTGATTCTGGAATACAAATGTTGCACAAGCACCAGGATATTGGTGAATCAAGACTAAAGTGACATGAGCGGCCATTGACGAGAAATTCTGGACAAAGATTTAGTATTAGCTAGAGGCATAGTAACTGTTGGAGGGATGTTAGAACCCAAAATTTGGGGTAACTACGGTGCACTGGGCACCATAATCAAGAACTGTCCATCTCATTCAAATCCTTCTTGTGGAGAAAAGACCACCCAGAACAGGGATACCCAACAATTTCGCCATGGCAACTACCAAAATTTCCTCACCAAGAACGAAGGACCAAGGGCACAGACATTTGGACACTGCAAGTAGAGATACAGTAGCACCAGATCCCAATCAACCGCGACTCTAGCAACTTCTTTTATTTAATAAAGATCAATCCAAAGATCATCCATCCATACATGAACAGATGACCCCCTCAAAACAGAAAAAATGTGATCCGACTTGTTTACATTTACACCCGCAGGCCTTCACCCCTATCCGTGATGCCTCTACTATTCAAGCTAGCGTGTCCCTCTTGAGCAAGGCCGAGACAGCCGCAGGCGTTCGTGTGGACAGACCTTCACCTCTGAGTTCAGGCGTCCAAACGCCACAATGGAGACTCTATTCCACCAGAAAAGTTGTTAAGGATGGGAATTAATCAGAAACTCATAGGGAATCCCCGGCTCAGCAAACCTCTGAAGTAGGGTGGGCCGAGATAAGGCATGTTAGGAAAAGTACACTCTGAGGGTGGTCAGAGTGGGGGAGGTCACATATTTTCACGGTTTACTGGGGAAATCCATGAGGCGAGCTTGTGAGGGACACAGAACTGCACGCATGAGGTTTAGTCAGCGTTTTATTCCTTGTTCGTAAGAGGACAGATCAAGGTGAGAATGAGTTTGAGGAAATGGTTTCAATTGGTCGAGCAACCGCTACATACCGCTACACACACACCAAGTTCTCCACATAAAAAGTTTGAGAAATAATTCCAAATGACATTTTTATCTCCTCCATCTCCATCAAACTTTTAATTAAGTAATTTTTCCAGTGTGACGAGAGAGTGTGTGTATGTGTGTTAATTCTCATTTCCTCCCTATCGTAGAGATCATCTCTGGACTGCAAAGAATTGGGGGTGAGGAATGACAGAATGGAAAGAGGAGACGGAGGAGTGTGGCAGGGAAAAAACACAGATGGAGGGATGGAAAGTCAAGCTGCGGAGTGAAAAGGGCAGGCAGTTGGGAACTCTGGCTCTCGTGGGGCGGGGGGCATCGGTATGTCTGGTAAGAAGGGCTGGCGAAAAAGTGCAAACTTATAAACAAGTAGCTAAACCACCTAAACCACCACATATCCTCTTTTCTTCAAGTAAAAGACACAAAATTCCAAAAAAGAAAAAGCTAAAAAAGTAAACTTGTCAAACGCAAGGTTTGTGGACCAAATTTGGGCCGCCAAAATGAGCAACGCGGTCCGTCACAGAAAACTAGTCCATACAAAACATTTGTAAAAAAATAACCCATTCTATAATCAACTATAGCTTCTATTTATTCAACTTTTTTGAAGCCTAACCTATTGGTGTCAAACACATGGCCCCGACGCAGAAATTAGGCCACCTGTATGTGTAATCTGGTCTGTAAGAAATAGACACTACATTACAGTTCCGGCTGATTTCAGACAAGAGGTAGGCTACACCCTGACCAGGTCCACAGTCTATTGTGGGGTCACACACACAGGCAATTATCCACATACACACTCATCCCAAAGAGGCAATATTCTAACGGCTAATCAATCTAACATGCATGTTTTTGTAGGGTGGGAGGAAACCGGAAAAAATCCACATTCAAATTCCACTGATCTCATACCTCAGTGTCCTTGGGGGAGACATCCTACCCCCGTTTCTCCAACCATTTGCACCGTAATGGCTGCCTGCTGCGCTGCAATGCAGCACAGAAATTTCTCCATTGAGTGATGAATATAGTATGTTAAATACATGGGGAGAACATGCAAACTCTACACAGTGGGGTTTCAAGCTTCAACCCCATTCCAGACAAAACAACAAGACTAAAATGAATTATAAATCTTCTACAAAAATTGTGGAACATTTTTTCTTATTGTGCCATATTGACATTAAAAAGCAGCTCTGAAGTGAGGAAAAAAAAAAAAAAAGAGCCAGAGGTGAAAATTAAAATGCACAAACTGGTCAAAACACACACATACGCACACACACTCAAAAAAATCCAGACAAAGCAAGTTTGTCTCTAATGCAAAAAGCTTCTCAATTATCCACTAATTGCTCCACCTTAACGAGAAGGACATTTCTTACTGCTAATGAAGCCGGTGGCGGGCTCACACTCAGTATGTGTGTTTGTGTGTGTGTGGGGTTGAAAGACAGAAAGCCGGGCAGCTCATTTTCAGCGAGCGGTTCACTGGAAGGAATGTGTGGATAGATTTCACTGCTGGCTGTTATAGCTACTTTCCAATCAGGCTCCACTTTGTCTTCACCCTTATCTAATCCACGTTGAAATGGACGTCTCTATAGCAGGATTAAAAGGGTTGGAGGTCAAGTTATATATAAACATGTTTTAATCCATTTTTTCAATCGTCATAAGATCGATCAAAACGATCTTTGGGAGCTATCGGTAGAAATAGGATAATGTGATACGGAACACCTGATGGTCTCTCGCGGTACGCTAATGTGCCGTGTAATAAAACTATTGTAGACTTTCGTCGTTTTAATATTAAGCTTGTTTAATAGGTTTGTTACAGAAACCAAAGAACCCCGCCCCCACGCTTCTTGCACACGCTTCTTCACCTCTTTTCCACACTCTCCATTTCTCTGGACTGTTGATCCTAGATACTTAAAATCTTGCACCTTCTTTATCTCTTCTCCCTGTAACTTCACTTTTCCATTTGGATCCCTCTCATTCACAAACACGTACTGTGTTTCACTCTGACTAATCTTCATTCCTCTTCTTTCTAGTGCAAACCTCCACCTCTCCAGCTTTTCCTCCACCTCTTATAACCCTACCTTATAACCCTACAGTTCCAGCTGAAGCCTAGCCCTTTTAATAGTTGAATCAGCAAGAACGGGAAAGTCCAAAAGAGAAGTACAAGTAGATACGTCTCAGGAAAAAACAGGGTTCAGCTAGGTTAGAAGCAGAAGTTCAAGCAGAGGCGTAGGGTAAATTTGGAGGGCGTAGAGCCCAATCAGTTTCTAAAATGGTTGTATGATACTTTTGGAAACTGGAAGTCTATAGCCATTACTATTGCACGTGTTGGACAAAAACAGGACATAAATAGAATGCAAAGTACAATATGTGGAATTCCCCTTTTTAAGATTTGTGTGGCCAAAGTCATGGACCTCGTGGAAGTAAAGATGGCTGCTAATGTTGCCATAGCCATGGGCGAATACCAGCCTGTGGATCTTGACTCCGATAGTGAAAATGACTACCATAGTTTGAACCAATCATGATGACCTCACAGAAAAGGTTTATGCAGATGTGATTGTTGAATCAGCGAGAGCGGGAAAGTCCAAAAGAGAAGTAAAAGTAGATACGGCTCAGGAAAAACAGGATTCGGCTAGGTTAGAAGGAGAAGTTCAAGCAGAGGCGAAGTTAAAGTAGATGAAGCCTTGACAACGACAGGAGGGTGCGGCTGGGATGGAAAGCAGAATTGTTTTTGTGTAACTATGATTTATGCTTTGCTGATATCACAATAAAAAGGCAAACAGGGGCAGCTTAACTCCGAAAGTCTGAAGGAGCGATCTCAGAGGTGAGAGTTCTGCTGTCCCTCACGAGTAGAAAAGACAATCTTGGCTGGTGTGAGTTCATTCTTTTACAAGTGGGCTATGTTCAGTTAGTCTTATTTTAAAGATTCTCTGACACACAATCATCATAAGATCGATCAAAACGATCTTTGGGAGCAATCGGTAGGATAATGTGACGCGGAACACCCGATGGTCTCTCGCGGTACGCTAGTGTGCCGCGGAATACAGGTTGAAAAAAGCTGTTGTAGACTTTTATCGTTTTTCAAGTAAGCTTGTTTAATAGGTTTGTTACACAAAAACAAGAAAAATATCCCTCCAAACAGAAACCAGAAGTCACCAACATGGTGCCCGCGGGCGCCAGGTCGCCCGGAGCGACCGCATCAGTCGCCCGCAGGCCAGTTCTAAAAAAAGGACTAATCACAAATTAGCTTTGTCTAAAATTTGATTTAATTGTGTTGCTATTCTTTTTGAATTTCATTTACAGTGATGTAAATTTAAAAACAAATTCATAAAAACGTAAAAAAAAAATGCATATCACAAAAAAAAAGTTTAATATACGAACTCTGATGTGTATGGTTCGGAGGTCACTTTAGTGCGCATGACAAACCAGCTTTGCTGAGACGAGCTCATGAGCGAGTTTTCTACTCACAAAAACATGGCAGAAAAAGGAAGAAAACTTATCATTTTCACAGTGAACGAGAAGAAGAGTTCTTTTTTTACTAACGTGAAAGAAAACTGTGTGCGTCTCATCTGGGTGCGACTGTGGCGACGCGCAAGCGGTACAACGTGGAGAAACATTTCAGTAAGTCACAAAAGCTACCATGCTAACTACCCACCAGGCAGCGGACTACGGACGTTTTTAACATGTGCTGTTCCCCTGATCCTGTCCATCCTGGTCACTCCCAGAGAGATCCTCAGCATCTTCATCTCTGCTACCTCCATCTCTGCTTCCTGTCTTTTCCTCAGTGCCACTGTCTCTACACCAAACAACATGGCCGCTCTCACCATGGTTTTGTACACTTTTCTTTTCATTTTAGCTGAAACTCTTGAATCACACATCACAGCTGATACTTTCCTCCACCAGTTCCAGCCTGCCTGCACACGCTTCTTCACCTCTTTTCCACACTATTTCTCTGGACTGTTGATCCTGGATACCTAAAATCTTCCACCTTCTTTATCTCTTCTCCCTGTAACCTCACTTTTCCATTTGGATCCCTTTCATTCTCTGTTTTACTCTGACTAATCTTCATTCCTCTTCTTTCTAATGCAAACCTCCACCTCTCCGGCTTTCCCTCCTCCTCTCACTACATATCACAATTTTAATAGGCATCCATCTTTTGTTGTGATATATAAAAATGAAGAAAATAATTTTTTTTTCTGCCGTCTTGAATTAATTTTTCTTCATAAAACCGACAAACTAGTGCAGCCGAACAAAAGAAAACATCAGACTTCAGAAGATTAATGCAACCCGGTGTGAAAACCGACTCCGGCAGTTAATCTGGGAGATTACGTTCGACACCCACATGTGTCAGTCAGGAAACTACGGCTAATTGAAAAATAATGACTCCTCATAACTTCTGCAGCGTTTTGGGAAATCAATTGATGATAGCGAAGACAATTCATCACCGTGTGATACTAGAGGGTCTCAGTCGGCTAGCGGGGTATCTACCGCCCACTCCAGCACCACCCGCCTGTCTTTCAGAGCAACCCAACACCCCTGACACAAGTTTGGCCCTAGCAACCCCCTCATCAGCCAAGCTAAACACCTGGCATCAGTAGGAGAAGGACGCCAATTTCCCAGCAAGTGCCAAACGGTCAACTGATACTCCGCCACACACGTACTGGTACAGTGCAAGTGTGTGCGACATTACGGACAGACAGTTTTTTTTTGTGTGTCCGTGAAGTCCGCAGGTGTGTAGTTTCATTTGGAACTGGGTTGTTGCCCCTTGAAATCCAAGCAAACATAAAATAATCAAAACGTTTGTGCAAAGTTTAAAAAAATAAAAAATAATGGTGATAAATTCGGAAAACAATTAGCTATTAAAAAATGTCATCATATGGGCTACATCGGAATGTCTTGCAGGCCGTCTTTGCCCTCCCGAGGATACGTTTGATCCCGACGTGTTAGAAAAAGGATTCAACATGCTGGTCGTGACGGATGAATCAGTCTGTGGAGACACTTAAATCTTTTCTGGTGTTTTGAGTTGAATAAAGAACATTTCGATGATTTTATTTAGTGCTGCCGTCTCTTCGTTGATGTGTTTTACAGTCGCATGCTTTCCTTCCCCGGGTGAAGTTTTGTGCGTGTCAGAGGTCAAGGCTGGTGCTGAGAGTCTGATGGATGGGGTCCAGAGGTCGCCAACTTCAGCTGTTGCTCGCTACAACGCTACTTGTTCAAACCGCACAGCTAGCGGGGGAAACGTATGGTGATAAGTGGTGCTTAATCACAGTGGAAAGCGAGGAGAACAGGGTGGAGAAAACAACTATCACCAAAACATGTCGACTAGAGGCAGTGGTGGAACGTAACGAAGTAAATGTACTTTGTTACTGTACTTAAATAAAAAAAAAAAAAAAAATTGTGTATCTGTACTTTACTTAAGTAAAATTTAAGACCGGTACTTTTACTTCACTACATTTTTAGAGCAAATATCTGTACTTTTACTTCGCTACTTTTTAAAAGTGTGTTTTACATTTTTCGTTACATTTTCGTTCAGGAATTTGAAAAATACACCGTTTTTTTTAGCGCATCTTGAAGCCGCATCGTCAAAATCAAAAGAAGCAGTTGATCGGGAGAAGAAGTAATGAATCGAGAAACATTTTCCGCATTCATTCACTGCCAAAAACCTAACATCGAATATAGTACAAATTAAAAAGAGTCAGAAGATCGTTGTTCGTTGTGTTTACTTCTAAATAAAAAGTTGAGCCATCATTACACAGAGCAGGGGCGGATCTAGAATTTTCCAAAGGGGGGTGGGGTTTTGACAAAGCCAAACTATATTGACTGGGGGCCTCCTTTTTATATAAAAATAACGCTATTTCATCAGAATTTAAATATGTTTATAATTACCCAAAAAGTTCGCAATTTTTTTTGTTTGCTTTTTTGAACGTTATTTTGAAGTGACGTTTATCTAAATAAAACCTTTGAAGATGTTTTTTGTTTTCTTTAAAGTGATTGATTTCTAAAACGAGGTCTTTGATGTATTTTTTGTTGTTAAACATGTTCAAAAAAGCCTTAAGTTAAAAAAAAAATTTCAGTCTTTGTGCGAAATTTTTAATCTACAAATGAGTTTTTGTAACTTTGTAAGTGTGTCAACCGGTTAATTTTGAGTAGGTCCCGTAAATGGAGTTTTTAAAAAATATTTTTTCAACATATAGCTTTAAATCATTAAATTAGGGTGCAAACAATAAAAAAAAAAAAAAGATACAAAAGACTACAATGGTACCAAGAACGGTTGGTGCAGCATCTGCAATAATTAGGACAATGCATCATGAAGAAAAAGCATAGCTGTAAAGCAAAATTTTCAATTTACCAGTTGATCTGCATTCCTACCCTCACATATGGTAACCAGCTGTGGTTAGTGATCAACAGAACAAGATCACAGATACAAGCGGCCAAAATGAGCTTCCTCTGCAGGATGGCTGGACTCTCACTCAGAGCTCTGTCATCTGGGAGGAACTCGGAGTAGCTTCTTCTGGGTTGAGAGAAGCCTCGCCAGTGAGGTCTTTTGGGTACACCCAAATGGGAGGAAACCCATTTGTTTCATTGTTTGCTGTATACGTGTGTATTTTGGGCAGGAGGTAACACCATAATAAAATACTAAATAAATAAAGTATTCTGAATCTCATACTTCCTTTTCACATGCATTTTAGAGACAACATTCAATGTGATATACTGGAATTCTAAGAAATTCCACTTTAATATTCCAGATAAACATTACATCATCATCTGCATATATGATAACCCAGATTGTGCTTTATCAAGATTTGACCAGTCATTTTGGGAAAAAATATCAACCAATTTCAACTACAAGTGACCAAAAACAACACGTAATGAAAGGACAAACAAGCACATCTACTAACCTGGAAGTTTTGTGTGATCTTCTTCTGGAATGAAGCAGAAAAAATCCAGAACATGTTGATCTGTACATTCCAGAAACTGTTTTCAAACAGAAAACTTTCATTTTCAACACTGCATTTTTAACTTTAAAGTTCTTGAATTCAAGAAGAAAAACTCCCAAGTTGCTTGAGTCTGTTTTCTAATTCATTATTTGTTGGTTTAATCCTGTTAATTAAGCTCAATTGATTTTTTTCCTCTCCACACCTGCTTTAATGAGCTAATTAGCTTCACCTGCTCCTCGTCTATTTCCTCCATCATCACCTCTTCACATCTTTTGTCATAGTTTTTTTTTTCTCTAGTTCCTTCTTTTAGCATCTAGATCTTGTTATTTTATTCCTTTTTTGGACCATCATGGATCCATACATCCCATAATACCCCTTCACCAAAGGTATACAAAAACAAAAAGAAAAGGACCCACAAAGAGAAATATTCCGTTTTTAATATAGTAACGATAATGTCATCAGATTAAAAATGGGGTTGCTACGCCAGGAGCTGGGACATGTTGCCATAGCGACGCAGTAGAAGATAGTTGTGGTGGTGTGTGTGGGCGATCAGTGAGGCAAACACACACTTTTAGGGTAAATATATTGTAGATTAACTTAAAAAAAAAAAAAAAAAACCCAGACACATTAGGTAAAAATGGATGTCTTAAAGAGAAGGTGAAACCGAGCAAAACCATCGGAGAGGTTATGAAATTATTTCCAATCGCAACCCCGACTGTGGAAAATTCAATTTCACAGTTCATGAACAATATCAAACAAAACCCCGGCTGGAAGAGCGCCCTCCAACTCGCCTGATACTGCATCAAAAGCTACATAGCTGACATAAAAGCCAATGAGAAGGGGGTGAAGGGCAGGCTAACTGGCTAATGGTAATCCATAATCCCGCCAATCTCCATATTTGGGCCGTTTCAGACGCACATGATTCCGCATGATCTTCCATTTTAGAACCCAGAGGAGTGGGTCGGCTCTTAATGAACTGGATAATTAAATAAGAAGCTATCAGCCCACTCCCACTAAACTGGAGCAAATAGTAGCAGGTGAAGGACAAGGACAATATGGCCGCTCACCCGGTACCTCAAACATTTCACACTCTTCTTGGCTTCTGTTTTCGGAACGAAGCTGTGCAGAAGAGAGATAACCGCTCCCGTTTTCCACTTTGCCCTCCCGTGAGCGTTGCTTTTTGACTGACACATGCTAATAAGCCAAGGTGTTCGACTGGGGCGCTGAGAGAGGAGGTAATGCTAATGGAAGCTAACCAGGGATTTCTCACGCAATCCGATTCATAAAAATTCACAGGAGAACGACGTGTTCCTCAAATTTTACCAAAAAAAAGGGGAAAAAAGGCTTAATGAAGTGTGAAATCAAAACAAAAGTACTTTTTTGATTATTAAAACAAGAAGAAAATAAAAATGGTTTCCAAGTATTTTTTTGTCCTTTCGTCTTTAACACTTTAGCGAATTAGACGTCTCTCAAACCAGAGAAGGAATTCTACATACTCCACCCACAGTTTGTCAGTACTAACTATAGATGAACTTACTAGGTTTCCAGTGTCATTGCGGGTCTCAAAAGTTAAGGTCACAAATTCATGTGAACAAAAAATCTCCCAAACCACTGAAGATATTTTAATTTAACTGCCCACAATCAATCTGTACCAACTATAGATGAGCTGGTTAGAAAGTAAAAGTTCCGTCATCTTCCGCTTGTTCCGGGGTCGGGAGGCGGGGCAACAGCCTCAAACGGGTAGCCCAGGCCTCTCTCACCCCGGCTGCATCCTCCAGTTCACCTGGAAGGATCCCAAGTCGTTCCCCGGCCAGCTGTGAGACATGGTCTCTCCAGTGGGTCCGGGGTCTGCCTCTTGGTCTCCTCCCGGTGGGACGTGCCCAAAACATCTCGCCCGTGAGGCGCTCGAGGACCACCCCATCTGGCTCCTCTCGACCTGGAGGAGGAGGGGCTCGACACCGAGCTCCTCCTGGACGGCAGAGCTTCTCACCCGATCTCTGAGTGAGAGCCCTAGCCACCCTGCGGAGGAAGCTCATTTCGGCTCCCTGTGGTAAAGGTAAAGGTCCCAAATTTGTAGGGCAGAAGACGACATATTGCTCAAAGCCTTTGTTTTGACTTGTTCTTGTTGAAACGGTCTCTGTCTTACACCAAGAAGACCAACCCTCCTTTGCCTCAAACATCGTAGGTGTCCAAACTACCCTTTCTGGCTCCTTTCCAACTGGTGACCGAAGGTGAGATTCAGAACTTAGATGGACTAGTTAATCAAGAGCTTCATTTTTTGACTAAACTCTCCTTTTACGCTGACCTACTGTTCAACTATAGTCGCTCTCCTGCTCCCTCTTCCCCCAGGCTCCCACTTGGGGTAAAACAACCCCAAGATGGGGTAAAACAACCCCAATATACTTAGAATGTCCTTATCCACCATATGTCTCTTAGTAAGTCAGTGTCCGAACTCAAATTCTCCCCGAGGATAACCAGGAACAAAGCGAAAATGCTCACAGACTGTGACTAATTACAAATAGCATGGATGGACGAGTGGTTTTAAAGAGACGGATTGAACCAGCCACTCGTTTAATGGGCATAAAGCGCAATTAATTCCTGGATATTAAATTGTTGTTTATTGTCTTTGGCAGCAAAGTGACCATAACCACTTTAAGAAGGCAATTTACTGCAGACTTATTCTTTAAGTACGGCCAGCTTAATGTTCCGAGTTGCCTTCCGTAGAATTGATGGAAGCCATTAGCCTCACTGGTTTGGAGATTGACTGTTAATATATTTTTTTTCTTGAGTTATCTGTTTTTGTTTGTTTGAAAACTTCAAATGACTGAAAATGAAGAGAGAACTATGCTATTTGCTCGAAAAGCGTGAGTCTCGAAATTTGAGCGACTTTTGAACGCAGTATACAATTGTGTGTAAAAGTGGGGCGGGGTAATTTTGGGCCACATGGAACGCAATCTTTGGGTTTTCAATATGTCTCCCAATAATTCCAACTACAAATTTGAAAAAAAGATGGAAGGATTTGTTAAAAAAATACTACCAACAACAAATACGGTGTGAGTCGAACTAGAATAGTTAAAAATGGAACTGTTAGTAAATATTTTGCAAGTTCTCTCATGGAGTTATTGAATACTTTGTTGTAGTTCTCTGCCACACCCACATTCTAATGTAAACAGGAAGTGTTTCTACATTAGCAATGGCGCTGTATCAGGTGGGGAATTATAAGGTTTTACAACAGGGGTCTCCATTTTTTTTTATAAATGTGCCAATCTAAAAAAACCCAAAGGAACATTCGCTAAGAAGTCCCCGAGTGTGTGACCGTCAGGATCCCTGTCGTCGGTTGTCGCCAATCTTTTCCTTCACCCGATTCTATGGCCCCTCCTGCAGGTGGTGAGCCCACTGGAAGGGCAGCCCATGTCCCCTCTTTGGGCTGATTCCGGTCGGACACCATGGGTAAAAAGCTCAGACAGCAGGCGCTGGCTCTCATGCCCCACCATCTGGCCTCGCTCTAAGGGAGAGTTCTGTTGACCCGCATCCGGGCAAAGGAAAGGCATCCGGGCAAAGGATCTGTTTACCTAAAGTAAACAGATCCTCACATAGGATCTGTTTACTTTAGGTGACCCTACCAAGGGTATTAAGGCCTCAGACAACATATTGCACATAAACCCCTCCTCTACAATAAAGGAGTGGCTCAAGCAGGAGATAGGGTGAGGAGTAGAGCCATTGCTCCTTCGGGTCGAGAGAAGCCAGATAACGGGTGGTTCAGGCATCTGGTCAGGATGCCTCCCTAGTGCCACGCTGATGGGGTGTTTCAGGCACTTCCCACCGGGAGGAGACCCAGAAGCAGACCCCGGACTTGCTGAAGAGACTACGTCTCACAGCTGGGCAGGGAACACTTCGGGATTGTTCCAGGTAAGCTGGAGGAGGCAGCCGGGTTAGAGGAGCCTGGGTTTCCTGTCTGAGGCTGTTGCCCCGCCCCAACAGGCAGTTATCCAGGGCCACGTCCTGGCTCTGAATCAGTGGAATATGATGAACAAACTGACCATATATATTTGCAAGCTTTTTTTTCTGGAAAATTGCGAATTTCTGAGCAAATAAAAGATATGTTTGCCTATAAACTCGGAGTTTCTTTTTTCACGTCTTAAAATTATTTTGACACTTGAAGGATATTTAAAGCAAATTGATCGTAAGATAAACAAAAATGACCTAGATGTCTGTTCACTCGTTATAAATATCGTAATAGGAGATCTTAAACTTGCAGGCTGTTCTATATCTGGGTTTTTTCCAGTGCTCAATGCTTGCATAACCAAACCATGAGGAGGGCATTATCACAACATGCCTGTCATAATGTAAAAGCCCACAGTGCACACGGAGGATGCGCCCACTAATCAACTAAAACATCCGAAACTCTTTTGTGGCTATTTTAAATCATACATCGAGACCAAAATGAGCTCATTACTGTCATATAGCTATGCGTAAACGTGCGGGATTTTGCTTGTTTGTGTATACAAGAAACCAGCGTGGAATTTTCTCGGGTTTTTTTTAATCACAGGATGACTATGAGACAGCTGTTTTTTCCTATCATTGTTCGGCTATTCTTGGTTTTTTTAAAGGTATTGCTAACAAAACCACAATAAGGATGAAGGATGAAGGAATAATAATAAACATATAGTATCGGATCATTTTTTTTGGTCTATTTTCGCTCAGCGACTGCGAGGGTCGAACCAGAAGAGACCAGTCAGATCAGCATATGTCTGCTCCCCATTGGCCTCGTCGCTAATTAAACATTAACGGATTGAAAACTGCCTCAATTAAAACCCCTCATATCAAGACTAATCTCACCAATCAGAGCCATCTTTACTTCTCAGCATAAATTGTACATTAATTATTTTCTAGTGGAGATTTTTTTTCCTGCGACTAATTGTTTGAGATTACTCGGTTATTAAAAAAAAAGAGCAGCTACTTCATTATTTTTAATCAATCATCGGAAAGAAATGCTCGGAAAAATTTAAGTTCATCTTGGAAAAAAAAATTAAACTAGCGAAAATATCCAATTGTTTTTTTATGACTCAGGTTTTATGTTATTGTTTCAATCAGTCATTGAGAAAATGTACTCAAAAGAAGTTACGCCCATTTGTAAAAAAAAAAAAAGCTGACTCATCAAATATGAAATTTAAAAATTTTGCTGCATTGCAGGTTGGTCTTGGCTATGGGAGTAAAACAAGACAAAAAATCCGGTACGGAAACCCGTGGGCAGTTGGCTATAGCTCTTTGAGGCTTTCTGGCTCTTCGTATAGCGGGGCCAACACCGGATGTAGCGGCTTGCCTTTCCGTTGGACTTTGATAGCAACGCCAAGAGGGGGATTCTGGTAATTTGGACTCCAGGATTTCCACAACACTTGGCCAGGTCTGCGAATGGGGAGGTCACCCCAGCTTCGCTTTTCAGCGCAGACTCAACACGGGGAGCAAGAGTTGCGAGTCATAAGTACAGACTCAAGTACGGCTGATTTAGCCACAGCCGACGCTGCAAAAACACAAGTATACAGGTTTTGAATCCATTGTCTCTAGAGACAGATGGATGCAAACAAGTGCTGACTAATCAAGTTTTCAGTGTACTCGAGAAAAGATAACAGGAAATATTTGGGTAGCAACATGTTGACGTGTTTAAAAATAAAAGCTGAAGAGCTGACGCATCAAATTTTTAGCTAACTCGGAATAAAATAAGAAGAGACTTTTGGATTTCTTCAAATATTACATTTACCAAATTGTTTGGAATGAATCGTTTTTTCAACAGCGAACAAAAAACCAATGTGCTCAGAAAAATGTATGGTCTTTTATTTTAAAAATTGCTGACTTATCGCCAGCAATATACGATTGACGATAATATACTTTAAAATATATTAAAGTATACTTTTGTATGACCTTGAAAAGACAAGAAAGTCAGGCAAGAATGGTCTTATTGGGACAATATGGTCCAAATGGGTCCCAAATTTATGGGACTTCTTATTTAGCAAAAAAAAGAACGACAATGTCTTTGAATATTTATTGTAAAGCATTTTTGTAGAAAAAAAATACATTTTTGTGGCAGAACCGCTCAAAATTAAACAATTTATAGACGTGTAAATGTTAAAAGATAAAAATCCATTGAGTATTTCATTAGCTGACGTTGAAGCACAATGGAGTCAAAAACACGATACATCACCAATTATACATTTAATCACCAGAAAGACAAAATCGATAAAAAAAAAATGGAACATATCAGTGTGCTAGCAGGATGTGAAGGAATTATTTACGACAAAACATCAAGAAACAAGAAGGGAAGTCTGTTCCTCTTCGTTTTAGGGGTCTTGGTGATCCTTTAATTCCTTCATTTGGATTATTTTGTGCAAAATGCAAGTTTTTACTTCTAAATGCTGCTTAAAAATCTGGCACAAATATTTGTTCTTTATTTATTTATACATGATAAATCTTTTGTTTTAAATCTCTTTGAACACCAATAAATATACAAGTACATATTAAATTGTTTAAAAGAAGACACCTTTAAACCGCTCCAATCAAGGGGTTCTTACGCCTTGGGTCAGGTTGATTTTCATCCCCATAGCGGTAGCGATCGGGGCTATTATAGCGATCCCGAACCGGACTAGTGTAGCGGCCAGGGCTAGCCTGCCGATATCCATCTCCCCTCCCTCTGACGGCTTCAAGTTGGCGTCCTCTTTGTCCCATAGTAGGTGAGGGAGGTACTTCTTGCCTTATCGCCACCTGGTGCTTCTGCTGGTAGGCAGGCGCTGGTTGGGTTTGAGCGGACATTTGGGAGGGAGGCATTCGACCTGATTGGCTGGAAGCTGGAGGGTTCTGAGGGTAGCCGGGGGCTGGTTCTCTTTGCACCGGTCTGGAATGTGTTGGGTAGTCGTATGGATCCCTCCTGAAACGTATAAATAGTGGTCAGGTCAAAACATGCAAACACATACTAGTGAAAATAAAGCCCAACCAATTACTGTATTTAAGAACTGGGTATGCAAGTCAGTATTTCCATGCCCGCCACAGAGATCGCTTAAGTCCTGTACCCATGGACTTCCTTTAGAAAATTTCAACAGCCACTCTTACCGTTTGGCTAGTTTAATTAACCGATTTCCCTTAGCCAATGATATCAAGAAGCTGAACCATGACTCAGGTTGAGCATTTGGGTTCTGCATTGGCAGGAGCTACAATACAGGGCAGGATGGAGAGTACGGCAGGGTTTTAGATCCGGAGCTTAGTCTTGCGGGAGAGGTATATCCCAGAGGGACTGAAGAGTTAAGGCCCCTAGGGATCTTCTTTGGTTGATCTCCAGATTTAGGTCTCCCTTGTCGGTCACGAGGGCCCAAGATTACCAGCACTGGAAAAACCTGGTTCATCTGGTTGTGTCAACGCACTGGGATGGGACCCACACCCTTTTGTTGGAGCCTTGATTGATCGGCAAGTACATTCAAAAACCTCACTACTGTTTGGCAAGTGGATTACCATGCAAACGCAGTCTGGTATGCACCGTATCCTTGTCCGGTGCCTACCAATAGACCAGACATGTCCAAAGTCTGGCTCCGGGGCCAAATGCGGCCCGTTGTCAATTTTCATCCGGCCCATAGCTTCCGTCATAAAATCAATAGCGCCTGGCCCCCGTGTAGAATTACATAATACATTGGGCAGCAGCGCTGTTACCTGCGTGTTCTAAATGCTGCCATCTAGAGGCTAAAATAGGAACAGCAAATTAGTATGTGAGCCCCCCAATTTTCTAAAATGGCGGCAATTAATAAAAGGAGGAAAAAAAAGAATCTATCACGCCATTTAACCAGTCTAAACTAGTGGTTACCAAAGCATGCCATCCATCTGATCCTGTTCTCAGGGGCGATTCCAGGATTTTCTAAAGGGCTTTTTGTCTATGACCTCACGCGCCCCCCCTCTGATCCGGCTCGCATGTCAAACGTTAGAACTCAATGTGGCCCGCGAGTGAAAAAGTTTGGACACCCCTGCAATAGACCAATTGAGTTGATCTGGTGCCGTTTAAATTGGTTGGAATTGAATGTGATGATGCTCATACTTGAACCGTCCATTCTATAGTCAGTGCTTCCAATGCGAGCCAAGTTAGATAGAGGCCTAAAAGTACAGTTGATGACAATATCCAATACTGGTTTAAACTGGTTTAGAGTGGAGGACATGCCAAAGATTTTGCCTTCCTGTTACTCAGTTTATGTGGCCTTGGCAGCATGGAGTTGTTGAGACGGAGGGGGTCAGGGGGAGACGTGGATGGAGAGATGCCAAGAGATAACAGCAAATGCCTCGGTAAGCATATACGGGGCGGTGTGTGTGTGTGTGGAGGAATGTGTGTCCCCCAGGGGTGTGCAGTAACGAGGCAGCCAGCTGGAAGTCTCCGGTTCCCTCTCCGCTAGCTGAGAGCGATTAGGGGCTAAACCCCCCCGGGTAAGGCGACACGGGGGCTTCGGAAGGAGAGAGAAACCGGAAAAAAAAAAGGAGAGAAGACTGCTCACCTTTCGGTGTTTTCATCTGTTTTTAGAAGAAGTGAAAGTTTATAAATAACTTCTGATTTTAAACTTAACCTCAACCCGTAGAAGCTAGCTATATTTTTTAATGGAATGATTTCAAATTAGCTTCCGAAAACGATTTAGAACCGATGTACCTTTTTTAGGCAAGACACTTAGCCAAAGCTAAATTGGAACTTGTACATAATCCAGAAAAATTTTGCCAAAACATCTCCAAGAAAATTTGCTCCAAAAATTACAATTGTAAATATAAAAGCTAAATTTGTTGAAGAGTGATGGAGAAAGCCAAACGAGCTTAAACCGTAAGAACCAAAAACATCTGGGCCATAAAATCATACCTAAATATTTCGGACTACTTTTCTTAAAGAAAACCAAAAGTAAAACATCACTTCGAAAACTTTGCAATGATGGACGTGGACCTATGACATCAGCCAATTGCACAATTTCAGAGGACATTTGATGCCTGGAGAAGATGTGTAAGAAGGAACATGGAACTGTGATAGTATTTTAGAAATGTCAAAATGACGTGGATGTTAAATTCAATTTTGCAAAAAAAAAAACAGCGCCACGAAAAGAAAAGGCTGGGATCAATTTACTTTCTAACACGGCAGTGATAAAAGTATTTTTTTGGACTAGCCGTACAAGCTGCACTGTAAAAAACAGCTTTACAAATTTATTTATTTATTTCGGTTACATTGTAAATTCACATTGAAGTAAGTTACTTTTTTTTTTTTTAATCGTATTTCACCAAAGGACCGAAAAGGTATCGGCTGAAGCAAACGCTTGACAAATGACTTCGTAAAGTCAATTTAGCAAATTACTATACTAATTGCAGCCATCTTTACAAGTAAAATACTTAATTTTGAACTACTTCAGTACTTCAGTTTGTAAAGTTTACATGTTTTCCTTTCACCAGTTTTACAAAACTTCTTTTTAAGATCAGTTTACAAACTTCTTTGTAAGATTCGTTTACAAACTTCTTTGTAAAAAAGTTTACAAACTTCTTTGTAAAAAAAGTTTATAAACTTCTTTGTAAAAAAAGTTTACAAACGTCTTTGTAAAAAAAGTTTACAAACTTCTTTGTAAAAAAAGTTTACAAACTTCTTTTTTTGAGATAAGTTAACAAACTTCTTAGTAAAAAAAACAAAACTTTACAAACATCTTTGTAAAAAAGTTTACAAACTTCTTTTTTTGAGATAAGTTAAACAAACTTCTTTGTAAAATCAGTTTACAAACTTCTTTTTTTGAGATAAGTTAACAAACTTCTTTGTAAAAAAAAAAGTTTACAAACGTCTTAGTAAAATCAGTTTACAAACTTCTTTGTCAAAACAGTTTAGAAACACGTTTCTAAAATCGACGTTTTGAGCTGCTTCAAAGACTCGGCTTTACAAACAACTTTACAAAGTCAATTTTACAAACAATCGCACTTTCTGAACTTCAAACAGCTAAATAAACTATTTTTGACCACCTAGTTAACGTCTTTCCTGCAGTTTTTCAAGCTTTTTTTTTTGCCATGTTTAAGTTTAATATCCCACATTTCCAGGTGCTACAGCACCAAAAATAGTTTGGCGTATCCTTGTTAAAACAACCGTGTGATTCGCCTCACATGCTGTAAACCCCGTGCGGCATCGGTGGTGCTTTCAAAGACCACATTACACATCTCATGTGATCCAATGTTCCTTCATACCATCACGATCGACGGCTTTAGAAATAGAAGCAGAAAACAAGCCGTTTAAATCTCAAACTCTTTCGCCCATCCGAGCCAACGTATAATAAAACTCATATGTGTTTCGGTGTCTAGAATAAGGTTGTATCCAACAAAGACCTCGACAGATTTAGAAGCTTATTTCCCGGCCTAAAACAATGGTTCCCACTGTAGTTACTATACAGAAGCCTTGAGCTTAGCTTCTCTCTTGTTCTGTAACCGAATCCCTGTCCGGTCCCATGAGGAAAGCACAGCACCTGTTGACTAGCCAATTAGAAAGACTCAGTCACCACAGATTAGGTCGCGCACAGTCCGGTTGTGGGTTTGTATCTGCAAACTTCCTGGATATTCATGAACTGGGGTGACATGAATTTCTACATATGTGTGTGGGTTGTGTGTCAGTGCGTGGGAGGCCTGACCACCCAAACGCTAGGACACGCAGGTGGTCCCGCCAATGGACAGCGAGGCCTCGTCATTCATCGGAGGTCCTCGCCTTCAGATAAGGAGAAAAATCAGCTGAAGAGACTGATGAAAAAAGAGGAATGAGATCCCATCTGAAATGAAGATGTGGAAGTAGAAAAAAAAGGACAAGTTGGAGGTGAGGAAGGAGTGGAAAGAACAGGCTAGAAGAAAAAAAGAGGCAAAGGTCAAACTCCTCATTAATCCAGATTAAATGGTGAAGGCCACCGGGGGAGAAGGGAATGGAGAGGTGCACTGTTAGAGAAGGAACACCTGGGCGCATCTGCTTCCCTTTTCATCTCTCATCTTCTGCCTCATTTTTCCCTCTGCGATCATCTCTCCCATTTGGATATTCATCTCGTCCTCCTTTTTGCATCGTACGTCTCTCCATCACCCTCCTAATGCCGGCTCATCTCCTCCTCCACTCACTCTTTTAATGCTTCCATCTTCTTTGCATCTCATCAATTCTTCCCTTCTCGGTGTTGAAGGGCAGAACAGTCATTTGTCCATAAATCTCGGAGATGGGGGCGCTTCAAGAATGTAATATATACATATATTCAAAACTTCCTGAAGAAATCGAGGTAAAGTTGATTCGCTTCTTTTACAGGCTTCGTGTTTCATGACTGGATTGGTTGTTTAGCGTTGATTTTACACATCCCAATGACCTTTGCTTGAAAAGAAAAACATTGTTTGGTAGCTTCATACAAGCTTAAACAAGCTACTCTGGGGTGTCGCGGCTAATGGCACGACTGGTTAAAACAATAAGGGTGTTCTGTGTGTTCTCAGTGAAGGCAGCTGGAGGATTAAGGACGTCACGGACCTGAGTGACCCTTAGGAAGGTCTTCGTTCTTGGGTCACACAGCTGGCCGCGGCCTGATTTGGCAGCTGGACGGGAACTTAGGACGTTTAGCTAACAATTTTTTACATTTTTGTAACTCAGAAACAAAAAAAAACAACTAAAGCAAACCCTGTTAAAGTAATGATAGATGTTAAGTCACCGTGTAGATGGGACTGGTTTGAAGGTTGTAGCAGATGGGCTTGGTTTAGATCAGAAGTTTTGAGTTATTAACGTTCCCGTACCGCGAACACATCTCTGCCAATTCGCAAGTCTTTTACTTGAGTAAAAGAACGAGTTGTAAAATTGAATAAAACCCAATTGAACAAAAACAGATTCTCAAACACAGCTCATATCCCACTGAGTTTTTGTCCCTGAAGGAAAACCATAATGCGTGGTGGTTTCATGCTCTCAAACAAAGAAGTTTCCAGAGGACATGTTTTTTTTTTTTACTTTTCAGTATCAAGCATTCCTGCTGGATTAAAAAGCTGTTCGCAGTCGGTGGTGACAATTAGAGAAGCAGCATTTGTGCTTGTAAACTAGCCTGAAAAGAGCATGTGATGGAAAGAAATAAGCAAAATGGAGGTGGGCTTTCGTTCAATTGTCAAAAATGGATTGATACAGCGTCTGCAATAATCAGTCTGTCATGGTGAAGAAAGAGCTGAGCCGAAAAGCAAAGCTTTCATTTTACCAGTCGATCTATGTTCCTATCCTCACCTAAGGTCACCAGGTGTGGGTGGTGACCGAAAGAACGAGCGGCCAAAATGAGCTTCCTCCGCAGACTTGCCGGGCTTTCACTCAGAGATAGAGTGAGGAGCTCTGCCATCCGGGAGGACCTTGGAGTGGTGCCGTTGTTCCTCCGAATCAAGAGAAGGGTGGTTTGGGAATCTGGTCAGGATGCCTCCTGAGCGCCTTGTCTGTGAGGTGTTTTGGGCACTTCCCACCAGGAGGAGAACCTGAGGCAGGACCCGCTGGACTCGCTGGACCCTCAACTGGCCGTGCAACGACTCGGACCCTTCCAGGTTAAATGGAGGATGCTACCCGTATTAGAGAAGCCTAGCCTAGTCTAACCATCTGAAGTTGTTGCCCTGGTGACCCGGCCCCAGATAAGTGGAGGACAATGGTGGACAATAAGTGGTTAGAGGGTTTAATTTGGTTGTGTTTGGACCTCCGCTTCTATGCAGACTATGTGTTTCCGTTGGTTTTATCGGTCTCTAACTTTTAGACCCGACATGAATAATTCTCCATGCGACACATATTGACAATGGAAAGTCTTTCAAGGACAGTTTGGTACTTTTTGGGGCTTTTTTTCCCCCCTTCTTTTTGTCCATAAACTGAATCTCTAGTTGTGCAAAAATGTTGCTTGATTCCTTGCCTGAGTTGTTGTACCACACTTTCTGTTCCCCTTTTAAAAAGCTGCATTGCGTTCTATTCTTTGAACCCCATCTTGCAGTGAGAAGCCATGGTGGGAAATAGACTGTGTAAAGAAAAGAAAACGGGGGTATAAAAAGAAGGAGAGACTGGCTATGTTTAGCAGGAGACAGGCAGAGAGACAGATGAGACTCTTTTCTGTCTCTCTGAGGTCTATATAGAGCAACAGTGAAGGTGTGATGTGAAACCACGGGGACCAACTAGAATGGAAAGCTGTAATGACACGCCATCTAATACATCTGACTCACACCCTGAGAACATCATCACCACACGGCACTCTACTGGCCGCCCTCTGAGAGCCGGCGATGGTGTGTACAAGCAAATGATAGACTCAATAATACATCCACAGCTATGCATGCGGATATGTGCCGGGAGAGTTTATGATTACACACTCGGCGGTGAAAGAGAAATGTGTGAGGATCCACGTGGGAATGTGAGCGGGCGTGTTGCTGTTTAGGAACAGAGACGACAGTGTGCGGGTTGGTTACCCGCACCTGTCTTCAGGAAACGGAAACAGGAAACTGGTAACCTCACACCCTAACCCTTCGGTTCCTCATTAGACCCTCACTTTCACCACCACCGTCCCCAAGATACCTCTCCACCGCCCTCCAACCTACAACCATCTCTTCACACATGCTTCAACACAAGTGACCCACAAAGGAAACATGTTCTATTTGTACGGCACTAAAGTGCTTTAAAAATTCGGATTCAGTGTGAATCTCGATGTTTGTGATTCAGACTCCTTTTTTCGTTCACGCACTCTGATTTAGATGTTTCAACAATTTACGTTAAAACGAAAAAACTACAAATATCTCAACATTGCTCTCGACTTTTTTAAACACAAAACTAAGGATGAGTCAGACTGAAGTATTTTTGGTGCAACAGTGACAGTGGGAGAAGAGATAAAGAAGGTGGAAGATTTTAAGTACTTAGGATCAACAGTCTAGGGCAATAGAGAGTGTGGAAAAGAGGTGAAGAAGCGTGTGCATGCAGGCTGGAACGGGTGGAGAAAAGTATCAGGTGTGAAGTGTGACAGAAGAGTTTCAGTTAAAATGAAAGGGAAGGTGTACAAGACCATGGTGAGAGCGGCCATGTTGTTTGGTCTAGAGACAGTAGCACTGAGGAAAAGACAAGAAACAGAGATGGAGGTAGCACAGATGAAGATGCTGAGGATGTCTCTGGGAGTGACCAGGATGGACAGGATCAGAGGAACAGCACATGTTAGAAGTTTTAGAGATAAAGTCAGAGAGGCCAGACTGAGATGGTTTGGACAAGGGCAGAGTATAGAGAGAGAGTACATTGGCAGAAGGATGTTGGGTTTGGAACCACCAGGAAAGAGAACTAGAGGAAGGCCAAAGAGGAGGTTCATGGATACAGTGAAGGAAGACATGAAGATAGTTGGCGTTACCAAAAAAGATGCAGCAGATAGGGTTAGATGGAAGAAACTGACTTGCTGTGGCGACCCCTGAAGGGAAATGCCGAAAAGAAAAGAAGTGACTCGTTCAAAGTCAAGGCCTTTTGTAGTCACGTTGGGCAAAGACAGTGGTGGTTAATAGACAAATTTGCGATTCTTCCCAGTACTAGTTGATGCACCTTTACATAGAAATTAGTAGCCCACAAAAACTGTCAAGGCTAACCCTATGAAATTAGCGCTTTCTGCAACCAATGCTAATCAAAGAAAGAAACCCCGAAACAAGCCACGGGAGTCCATAAAGATAAAAACAACAGTCCCCTCTGAATGAAATCATAGCTTCCTTTTCAAATCAAAACCTCTTTAGAATGTAAAATAATTTATTAACCTTTTATTAGCCGAATAAACAGACTGACAGGTTTGCGTTTTCATGCTAACCAATGAGCGCAAAGGGGTCGCGCCTGCTACCGACGCTAATTTCTTTTAAATGCGGTTTAATCATTGAATTTATTAAAGATGGAAGCAGCATATGGATCCGTATACAAGCACATCTGCCAGTAAAGCGCCCACCTTGCACGCGCTGCATGCAAAATATACAAACGGCTCAGCAAAAAGCAGCTGCTGTGCCTCAGTGCCAAAAGTCCCCCCTCTGGCTTCCATCAACTCAGCATTTAAATGTGTTATTGTTTTGTTCTTTTTAACCCTGGCTGCTACACGTTTTGAGATTTCCTGTAATCTGAGGACTACTTTTTGAAAAAGTCCTTTTTTTTCCCCACACCGCGTTTATCTTTTGTCCACATAGTAGTAATGACACTGAGTGCCAACGACACAAAACAGACCTCGGAGACGACATTAGCCACTTTCAGCTTGAATGTGAAGGCAGCCACGCTAATCAAACGGGCTTATATAAACACCAGCGCTGGAAATTGGCTCTCGGATCAAATGTATGCACCTCAGCTGAGTGGGTTTGTGTTTACGCTGTGCTACTATACACCAAGCTGTGGCAGGGAGTGTGTACAGTATCAGTGGCTGGAAACAGCAGGGGCTTTTGGTTAGAAATGAAAAGGTGGAGATAGATGAGGAGCAGATGAGGAGCAGCAGGGTGATTGGTCTTTAAGAGCCATGCGTAGCTAACACAAATATTCAAAGACTCATTTGTAATGAGAATTTCACTCTTCAAAGGAAAACATCTTAATTCTATTTCTTAATCCCTTAAATGAGGAAAGTAGCTAAATAATTACGACTAAGGACGAAAATGGTGAGGAATTCAATGCTATGAGCTGGTAACCCAACCTTATGAGGAATTCTACTGAATATTTCATGCTTTCTGGTAAACATTTTGTGGTATGATTCCTATTGGGCGAAATTTCTTGAGAAAAGCGGACTTTGTGCCAGGCGGTAGTCACCCCTAACAAATTCTGAGGTGGTTTTTGGGAGGGATGGACAACAGCACGCAACAAAAAAAGGAGAACAGAAGAATAGATTGCTATGGTTACAGTAAACAACCTATGCCAAACAGGTCGGTCCGTCTCTTAATAAAATGGAAACATTGTTTAACACAAACTCCATGAGATCAACCGAAACTACCGGTGATTGGGATTTACCGGTAGCTCCCGATCAGCTCCCGGTATGCTCCCGTATGAGGTGAAAAAAGATCATTTCTCGGTACAATTGTCGACCCAGTGTACCGCGAAACACTGGTTAAAAAACTGCTGAACTAGACCAATCTGAGCCGAACGGTTGCACTCTAAGTTAGGACTAAAAATATGCGTCATTCTAACATTTTAACATATCGCCGCAATATTCCGATGATTTGCGCATTCAGGGCCGCATTGATGCGGTCGGAGTCTATAAATAAGCTACGTGTAAAATAAATCTTAAGGGCAAAAAATTTGGCTCAGTAGAGTACCGGTACTAGCAGAAGCTGCACATGCGCGGTAGCGCTATACGAAGCGTCATTTAGCGCTATTTCATAGGACGCGGAAATGTTAGAGTTGAGCTAACATTGCATATGGAAGACTTATCTTGTTGGACAAATCTTTGCTGTATTCAAATTTCAGGAAAAAAACAGGGGTGTGCTTCTATTAGAAAGAGTGCTTCTATTGGGAATAATACGGTATTCCACACAGGTTTGAAAACAAACTTGACTTCTAGAAAAATATTTGATTTTCACTTGATGTACTGGATTGTTTTCTATAAAGTTGAAGAACTTAAAAAGTTCTGCTAACTTTTTCTCAAAACTGTACGTTGGATTTAACCTGGACGATGTTTAACCAGAACAACTGGACAAGCTAGAAAGTCCAATTCGTGCTGAAGCCAAAAGGTCAGTGGTAGTTTTGGACAATCTTGCGAGAAGGAAAGCAAAGCTGTAATGGAGACGAGCCGGGGGAAAACATGTCGGAGACGATGATGGAAACAGATGATTTTTCAAACACTTTTTTTTCTCGGAGTTCAGAGTGAGTTCACTTCATGGCTTTTGCTCCCATATAGTTTAAGGAGAACATCTGAATTCGGGGTGACTTCTATGTCTCAGACTTTTACTTGTTCATTTGTATTTGCGGATTGCCGTGTCGACTGTTTTTTTTTTTTTTGTTGTTTTTACGACATTCTTGGTATTTCTTGTTAAGCTCGGTGGGAACACCGAGGCCTCAAAGTGTCTGCCTTTTGTTTTATTTATACCTCGCTGATTTTATTTTCCCCTACACAGATCGGAAGACGGTGGGGGAGATGGATGGCGTGGAGGAGATACAGAGAGACTAAGAGAGATATAAACAGAAGTGACAGAGGAATGCAGACAAAGGGATTGATGGAATCAGTGAGAAAGCTGGGAAAAAGCAGTTATTGTAAACAGGTAGACCCACCGGAGCCTCAGCTGTGCATGTGGCAAAGCCGGTTAAAGCCCTTTCATTTCCTTCTGCTGATTCGATTACATCCGTCTATGTCTGGGCACAAACAGTGTTACCTGAACAAACATGGCTGCCTCGGCACACCAATCGGCTCTCTTTTCATGGTAAAAACCCCCCAACGGGGTCAAAGTATCTCGCAAAACCCCCATTTATTGTTATTATTTAGGAATGAAAAAGGTTAAATAAACTTTTAAACCAATCGTAAAAAGACCTCAAACTGTTTTAAAACTCATTTACGGCCGCAGAGAGATGAAATGACTCAGAGAGACAATAACTTTAACCCAATTGGGCGAATTTGAAGTGAGTCATTGAGCAGCTGGACGGCAGTGGACGCTGGCGTATGAAGCTATGAACTTGGCTTTAATATCACAACAATCTGATGTTTCCTCAGCTGACCCCGAAAAAGCCAAATGAGTTTATCCAAACAGAATTACCCCGCAAAAATGATAGCGGACCTTTTCGACAACTGAGGCGCTCTTGAATTCTGAAAAGGTTCAAGACAAGATGGCGAGCGGTCAAATCACTGCACGGCGAGGGCCATCTCATTTTTATTCCGAGTTTCTAGGAGTGTCTAATTAGCTCCTGAGCTGATAGGGTCTGGGTGGAAAGGTTCAGAGTGGAGAAAAACAAATGAATCCATTTGCGTCACAAAGGTCACTCCCTGAGTCCTCAAAGGAACACTTTCTACTTACAAGAGGATACTCGACAATCTTTAGAAAAGCAGGAATTTGACCAAGTTATTCTGTCCAAAAATGAACTCCCAAAGAGCAGGATTCAAATCTGCTTTTGGCCAGATTTGGAACTCGGAGAAGTATGCGCATAACTTGTGTCCTTTATTGTTCATGACCGGTTCGGCCCCTGCTGACTGAAGTTCTGCGCTATTTAACTCAGCGGCCATCAGCTGCACATTAATCAGCCAATTATCATCCCTGGCCAGCGACGTTGCTGTGCCAACGTGCTTCGCTAATCCAATCACCTTAGGGGAATGGGTCAGGGGTTGCTCTGATTGGATAACCAGAGGCTAGGTCGCTGCGTCCGTGACCTGCCTGTGCTTTGAATTGGTAATGATGTTAATATTCACCATATGGCCCGGTGTAAGTGCGTGTTTCCTAAAGCGTGGTGCCGATCCGGAGGTGCACCCCCACGCTAATGACCGGTGGAGATTGAGGTAAGAGCCAAAATAGCACTATTCTCCTCCCTGGGGCAAAGCTCTTGATACTGCCACTTCCAGTTTTTTTTCAAATGAATTTATTCCCCCGAACGTCAGCTTGATTTGTGAACCGTTTCACCGACACTCTCAGCACCTGATTTTTACCGGATTTGACTTTAAATCTTTAATGCTTTGAAATGAGTGACATAAAAAGCAATTAGTAAGTAGAAAGAAACAAACGAGTTTTTTTTTAGGGTGTAAATCACAGAGTCAGTTGAATTAAGGGACGTTTGATTCTTTACGAAAAGGGTTGAACCAGTCGCAACAACTCAGCTTTTTACGTATCCTTTCCTCTAATATGAGCAAAAATCACAATAAATGAAAGGGTACCAAAGAGGTATTTCGGAATCAGTTTGAAAAATGCTTCTTTTTTTATTTTGAACCCCCCTCGCCCTCCCTAGGTGCTCCCCCCAAAAAAACAACCCATAATGGCATATTGAGCAATTAGCTGCGTGATAGTGGAAGTAAAACATTTAAATGGCTGCCAGGACACCTTTATTCTCCCCGCCCGTGTGTGCGATGGGTAGCTCTTCTCCGCTCTCCACCTCTCTCTGTATGCTCCCATCTGCTAGATGCCTTATTGCATCTCCTGCGTGTGCTCGCTTCCATCACTCCAGCCCTTCCAGCTGCAGCCCCAGCCGGCTCCGCACAAAGGCAGGCCAAATGTATGCTAATGAGAGCCAGGCCAATGGTGGAGCCGCACTCATTTTGAGAGGAAATAGCTTTCAATAATGGCGGCCCCCAGGGGGATTTTGCACAAAGTTCAAGCTCCACTTTGAAAAATGCATTCGATTTCTTTACTTGCTTTTAGCTTTTCTCCTTTTTTTTTTTTTTTCCCTCTTTTCTGTATATTGAAAAAAACAAACAGAAAAACAAAGAGGAAAAGCAATTCTATATGGTACAAGAGTTGCACTTAACTGGTGGACACGTGCATGAGGTTTGTCAAAGTACGCAAATTTCTGCCCATCGACATAGGCTAGCACATTAAAGGCAAAAAATGATTTTGATCATCTAAAAATATTATTTTATCTCTAAAAACAGTAGAAAGTGATGTTTGAAAGATGTGAAAAAATTGGTTTTATTATGATGTAAAGTATTATTAAATAGTCGAGTTCTAAGAGTTAGGAGCAATAATATTGTTACAGGTGTTCGGAAAAGCCGACAAAAATCTACCCTCACAGCCACTTGTTTGCATAGATCAAAGCCATCTGCTACATCATACAAACATGAATTATGGGTGTGTCTTTTAGGCCCTGTCCACACATAGCTGAGTATTTTTGAAAACGCATATATTTTTATTTGTTTTGTTCTGCCATCCACATGAAAACTGAGTTTTTTTTTCACTCAAAACCGGCGTTTTTTTAAAACTCCGGCCAAAGTGGAGATTTTGGAAAACTCCGTTTTTGCATTTCAGTGTGGACGTGCGAAAACGGAGATTTGCTTTTTTATGCGACAAGTAATGCCCATACGTCATTCGTCTGCGTCCTTGTTTACAAAAGCAGACAGTGGGCAGCATGGATCTATGGAAACAGGCATTAGTTTTTACCCTGTGATTTAATTAGAGTCTCCTAGTCCTAGTCCCCGAGTGTTTAGTGCCTTGCAAACGACTCTTAAGTGTCTAGTTTTAATAACTCAACCAGAAGGCCTTGGGTCTCGAGACACCTCCACAGGCTTTCAGACAGTGGTGGTCAATTGACCCCCTCGTGAGGGTTCTAGTGTAAAGGACGTTCAGCGTTTAGAGTCAGAGTTTGTTCAAATCTGACAAAGCCTGTCCGCGATTGGTTGCTTTTGACTACTTTAACTCGGAAAGTAACCACGTACGTTACCATGCCACCAAAACAATGCCCTTTTGTTTTTTTTAAAAAAAATACTTTTTATGTAAATCAAGTAATAAAAAGTGAATTTGATTTTTTTCGAAATAGGATGGCTCACCTAAAAAAAAAAAAACCCGCTTCTCCAAATGGCATGCTCTATTTTTTCTCATGACTCATTCATTTGACTTTTTAATCAAAAATCGACAAAACTGATTTAATTAAAATAAAAATAGTCTTCCTCGTGACAGACGTAACTAAGTTTGTCAGGCTGAAAATAAAACAGCAGTTTGGAAGACATCGGGCGTTTAGTACGAGTCAAAGTTCATCCATATCTCCCAAAGCCTGTCTGTCTCCATTAAGGGTTTGTCTCCATGGTTACAGCTGACTAATTTCTGTCCTTCTCAAGCTTGGTCAAGTCATTCCTCCTCTTTTGCTTCTCCCTCCTACTTTCTCACAGTTTCTCATCCCCCCGGGAGTTAGGCTTGGTGTCTGCGCTCCCTGGTGCCTGTCATATCAGGAGGGGCAATAACCCGTGAAATGACTCTTCTCTTTTTCCTCACTCCCCTCCTCTCCATTCTGGCCTTCCCTCTCTCCTCTCGTTCTCCCCCTCATCTCGTTTCGCCACTCCACGCTCCACTTAGCCGCCGGGCCGTGGAGAAACGGTTCGTTCAAGTTTTTCTGCCAAGAACGGACAGATGCACGCAAGCCGTCAAAGATTTTACAAGAAGACGGTTAAACAAACAAAAGACACTTCCATTAAATCCAGAAAGGGATTCCTCCCCTTTCTCGCCATGGTAAACCACCCTCCATGTATGCAGGATCCTCCCAGAGCTGATCAGTCCCATTCCCCTCCCAAGGCAAACACTCCAGATTTAATTAGAAGCTCCAAAGAGGATTAGTCGGTGTGTGGAGTCAGAAAGGCACAAAAAAGGAGGCAGTAGCGATAAGTTACCCCTTTAGGAACCAGTTTGCGCAGGTACTTGTGTCAATCTCACCTGGGTTGTGCTGGGTAATATCGGTCTATGTCTTCATATGGCGGCTCAGGTCGAGATTTGGCTCCTCTGGGGGCCACCTGGAAAAAAAACACAAACGGGCCAACATTGAAACATTTGAGTGCAAGAAACACTTTTGGCACTTTTTGGCTCAAGTTTTGAGCCCTTTTTGGCACAAAGTTTTGAGCCCTATTTGGCAAAACCTCTCCCAATTTAGTTTGAGCCAATATTTTTCCATTGGGATAATTCGGAATCTTACACGTCATCTTATACTTGATCAAACACGTAAAAAAAATTTGGTCACATCACTTTATCAAAGCTCTAAACTCCATGGGCTTCCCTCAGCGTTCCAAATCAAATTTGACTTTTTGTAATGGATCCCTGTAGATTTTCATCACCCCCTTGCCTTCTTGATAACACAAAATATGCCGATGATGGTCTTTTATTTTAATCAAATATGCTAAAGTAAGAAAACATAGAAACAACGTAGCAATATTCTTTGTTCTTTGAATCTGATGTCCAGATTGGTCTTGGAATCTCAGAGTGATGACTCACTGTTGTACTCTACAACCCATAATCTCTTGACGTCTAATCCCTTCCGAGAAAGACTCTTCTTGTAACCAGTCTGGTAGTCTGTCACACCTGGCCTGAACTTTCTCCAGAAATGAACAATGTGTGATAACTTTGAGGGCTACAAAAGTATACCTGCCATATCCCATGAGATGCTTAAGTATTGATCATACAGTAGTGAAGAGAACTGCCAAATAGCGCTAGCTTGTCGTACTTTGTATTTCTTGATATTTTTGGACTAGATCCGTATGTTGCTAGGTGTGGTACTGTTTTTAAGACAGGACTAGACACTAGAATTGACATTGGCAAACTATGCCATTATGCCTCTATGCCAAACTATGTTCATTGTTTTGTTTTTTTCTCTTGTAATTCCAATGGCCCAGTGGTTGAATGTCCGTTCTTTGGTACCCTCTGAGCCCATACCTAAATGTCCCCGGAGAAGACGCCTAATCCCAAGTTATTCCCACCATTGGTGGGGTTATGGCTGCTTTTTCCAGTGAGGGATGAATATGGCACAGTAGAATTATAACATTAGATGGCGGACATATTGGCAGTTGTTGGCCTACCTTTGAAGAAGATGAACACAAAATACCCCGCCTTTGAAGTTATGTGGAATTTTTACATTGTGCGTCAAACACACGCATAGACACTGTAACGTCTCTCAAAACAGACTCCCCATTTCATCTCTGGAACATCCCCACCACCCTGTTTTGCTGTGAAAAATACCAGACTTAATGGGAAGCGATGGCTAACATGCAACATTAAATTTAGTGGTGTAAAAGTGGACGCGCTTTGAGTCGCTGACAATACAAAGACGCTTGAAGAAGCCGCCCCTGAGGGCAAAGGAGCAGAGAGGCGAAAGGGGAGGGGAGCAGACAGATACCAAGAGATGGAGGAAAAAACACAAAAGCCCCAATTATCTATAATCTGTCTTTTTTCACTGGCACGGCCATCTTTCCAGGAACGCATTATAGAGTCTTTTTGTTCATAAATAAGCAATCAGGATTTGACAGACGCACATTCTCGCAAATAAAGAGTCAGACATTTGATGCGAGCTGTTAAAGTGATACAATCCAGGAGCGTGTAGACTCCCGATATTTCTCCTCCCGATGAGTTCAGACTCATTGTGCATGTCAATGCGCTAGTGGCACATTACCAGATATCATTAGCATGTCTGTGTAATGTAGGCAGCTCTAATGCCTCTGAACCAAAGCCAGGAAGCCCAGGCTGCTGCTACTCCATTTTTACGTGTTTGTGCTAACGCCGTGCTAGCAGGGAGGAGGCGTGTGTGTGTGCTTTTAATACGATGTCAAGAGGTGAGCCTTCCATCTTGGGGATGGCTGTGTGTATGTTAGATAGGGGCCCATTATGCAAAGAGATGCATAAAAGGGGGCATTAGTGGCACCGGGAAGCGGGGACTCAGGTGGGGAAACCTTCTGTGTGTGTGTTAAATGGCGATGAGTTTGCGCTAGCGCCGAGTACGGCCTAATAAATCTTGCGAGTATGACGCCGGCAACAACTAAAGAGCGAAGGTAAAAGCAAGACAATGATGAGGAGAAGAGGAAATGTGTGTTTAGATAAAATGATTGAACTTTTTTGTCCCCTGATTGTATTAACATAATAGCCTGGAGCAATGGGTCCGGACCCTTTATTAACACACACACAGCGACACAAAAAACACACACACAGACATATTATGTATGTCTGTCATTTGCTTTTCAGGCAGAAACCCAATTCCCCTCGTAAATTAGACATCTAGCTTCAGCGCCAAATGATGTGCCTCGTAATGCGGCACAGGCAAATAAGCAAACTCCGGAGTAAACAAACCCATGTTTCGCCATGGCAACCGTTAAAACAAGCTGCTTCAAAACTGATGAATTTATTTTAGAAATGAGGTGTGAATTAAAAAACGCAGCTGTTCCTTATAAACGTAAAGGTCACATCTATTTGAGCGCTATCAATAATCGCAATCCCGTCTGTGTTGCCATGTTTCTGATTCAAGACACTGATCGACATATATACGACCACAGGTATTTTTACACTCTATTTGTGTTTTTATTAAAGATAAACAAACAACATAGGGTTTGATGTTGTTTTAGTTTCCAATTACAGCTTAGTGATTAAATAAACCCAGATCAAAGGAAACCCAGGAACAATACTTCGTTGTCATGGAAATGCTAAAGGTAATTTTTGGCGCAACATAGACTCTTAAGAAAAGGAAATAATGCAAAACCAACTTTTTGACGGTTTCCAACATTTTTTAACAGAATTCCTTCATCAAAAACATACAAAGTGGTTTTTGGTTTTATTCATGCATGTTTTGAGTAATTTTTGAGCCTTAAGTCATGTATTCGGATATTATTTGACCGCCATGGTGGTACTATTTTGGCCATGGTGTTTTTTCTCCACTACACCCACATTCCAACTTAAGCAAGAAGACCTCAGTTCCTCTACTTAACAAGGAGTGCCATTTTCATGTAAACGCGCCAAAATACGAATACAAAAGAATAAGCGCTACCTAATGTGTTTTGCACTCTATTTGAGGCCACGCCCCCAAAAAACGTATTGACTATTTTGGTAGTTTTCTTAGGCCGAGACGCCCCGCGTCTTGGCTTAAGACATTATACTGTAGATGACTTTGTTGTTCTTGAGGACTTTTTATGTTTTTAGGAAATTAAGAAGTAAGAATTCGCTATTGCTAAAAACAACTAACAATATTGGCGATAATGACCAAATTCTAGCCTAAATTAGTTTAATTGAGCAATTGCTCATTTTTTTTTTGACTGAGTCGATGATTCACATTTTACTGAAGTATTGGGGTGGTGTTACTCTTGTGAACGTAGGGTTATCAAAAATAACTCCGTTGAGTCACCAGACGCAACTTCTTTTTGAGAAGAAGAAGAAGAAGTCACCAAATGCCCATAAAACCACCTGCTGCAAACCATCTAGCACGTGTAACGACATAAACAAACAAAATGCCACTTCAATGTTCTTTTCAACAGAGCTCGATGATTCGCCCTTACGCAGCACAGCTGTCGCATTCATCACATCGCATTTCTTAGCACTGAAAATACATTTCTAGGTAGGAATTCTTTTTTGTTGACTGGGCTGTATAATTGTGCGTTGGTTTCTGGGATCAGCCTGAAATGCGAGCCACTCTGACACAATGCCGAGGCGCTCACGTTCTCCCCGAGATGCTACATTTACACCCCTTTTCAAACAGCATAATTAGCCTCCTGTACTGCCACGCGCGCATCCTTTTCCTCCTCCCTCCATCCATCTTGGATGCTAATTAAGCATGTGTCTCAGTGTGGAGCCTCCGCTTGGCACCCCATGCCCACCTCCCGTTGGCAACCTAACCCCTTGTGCCTCGCATCTGACTGGCATCATCAGATACCCATCCACCCCTCATTTTCCTTAAAAAAAAAAAAAAATCACTGATGAGATTTTGCAATCTCCCCCATGGGAAGAGATGGAGTGCATAAAATCCAAGAAAAACACAAGTGAGCTGGCAAAGAGAGGAAAACTGACAGAGGAGCTGTAAATATTTGGCATGTGCACAGAGGAACGCACAACAAAGGCACACTGACTCTAAGTACTGCTGCCATATTTGAAATGCAGAAAAACCAGCAGATTTCCACATACATGAGCCATGTCTCCAACAGCATCATAATGAAACTGCTAAAAATAGTATTATCTGCCATTTTTAGGCTCACGTACAAATAAATATGGGAATCTTTGGAAAAAGTACCTCTCGGAGTTGAGATGAGCTTTCAAATATGGACAGGCGTTAAGTGCGTTTTTTAGTCGTAATCCTATTTGCATTAAGTACGTCCGAAGTTAAATCGACTTTTTGCAACATCCAAACGTGTCGGTGACACTTTATAAAAACAAGCTTTAGTTATGTCGTTAATCCCCTCACGCTAAAAAAAAAAATATGACAGCTTACTTCTATGGTGACGATTTTAGATAAGTCCTCTGGTGGGTATGTTAACTTTATCGAACGCACCACTGAATCCCTAAAGGATTGAGGGTTTGCTGGTTTTCGATGTACCTAATAAAGTCTCCGTTTGATTCAAGTGCGTTGAACCAAAAGTTCTGAAAGTGTCTTATTCCGGATTCAAAGGAGCATCGCCTTAAGTTTTTGACTGCATTCCACAATATTCTGAAAGTCAATACAAATCTCTTTTTAGGATTTAACTAAATATTTAAAACCTTTTTAAGATTTACTAATTTACTCAAAAACAAGAAAAAAGTCAATGCCAAAATATTTGATCAAACTATATCTTTTGATCTTGTTGAGCTGTTTAAAAACAGGTCTCCGCCCAGTGGAGATTTCAGGGACAGACCCTGGACCCGCGGGAGCGACTATGTCTCACAGCTGGCAGGGGAACAACTCCGGATCCTTCCGGGTGAGATTGGGTGAGTTAAGCATGGGCTTTCCGTCTGAGGCCGATATCCCAGCGACCCGGCTCTGGATAAGCAGAAGACGATGGAACGAACGGTAAAAGAACTTGGAGGAGTCTGTGATATTGTGAATCTGTGAATTCGATATTAATGGCTTTATCTCACGTTCCATGATCCAAAAACCTAACTAAGTTCATTTCTAGTCGGAGTGTAACTTTAGGCAGTTTCATTTAAATTCTTTCAGAAGTTTGAGAGATTACGCCTTTACGAAGATGTCTGGGAAGCGTGGATGCAAACCTAACCCAAGCGCTTATGCGAGATTTAACGTACTACCATGTTATTCCTAATAGAAACTCACTTTCCAATAGAAGCACACCCCTGTTTTTTCCTGAAACTTGACTACGGCAAAGCTTAGTCCAACAAAAATAAGTTTTCCATATGAAACTTCAGCTCAAGTCTGACATGTCCGTATCTTTTTTTAATGAATAATAATAATAATAATACATTTTATTTGTAATGCGCCTTACATTTTAAGAAAAAATCTCAAAGCGCTACATAGAAAGGTAAAAACAATAAAAACATTTTAAAAACTAAAATCTACATTCTGAAAACAAAGAATCATAAAATCAAAAATTAAAAGCCTTATTAAAAATGAATGTCTTTAGGCCTTTTTTAAAAGTGTCCACACTTTGTGGGGCCCTGAGGAGTTCCGGGAGCTCATTCCACAGTCGTGGGACAACGGCCTGGAAGGTTCTGTCCCCCATTGGGGTCAGCCTGGTCCTGGGCTGGTGGAGGCAGTGGGTGGAATTTGAGCGAAGGTGTCTTGGGTTGATAAGTGGGAGAGGAGCTCAGTGAGGTAAGTTGGGAGATTTTCCTTGGACACATTGGTAGGTGAGGAGGCAGATTTTGTAGTGAATTCTGAAACGGATGGGCAGCCAGTGAAGAGATTTGAGAACAGGTGTGATGTGGTCAAATTTTTGCCTCCTCGTCAGGACCCTGGCAGCGCAGTTTTGGATGTGCTGAAGCTTCTCAAGGCTCCTGCCAGGTGTACCAACGAGGAGGGCATTGCAGTAGTCGAGTCTGGAGGAGATAAAGGCATGGATCAATTTTTCAGCTGCAGCGTGGGTGAGTGAGGGGCGGAGCCTGGCAATGTTTCTGAGATGTTGGAAAGAAACTGCAGAGGTGACTTACATGCTGGTCAAATGTGAGATTGCAGTCGATTTTTACGCCAAGGTTTGTTACAGAAGAGGAGAGTGGAATGTTGTGACCAGAAACCAGAATGCTTGAAATGGAGGATGTCTTGATCTGGTGAGGTGTACCGATTAATATGGCTTCCGTCTTACTGGTGTTGCCAGCACTTCAAATAGCGCTGGCATGCATGTGCAGCCTTTTTTTTTTTGCCCTGCAATGTTTTTGGGCAAATAGCGTATTTGTAGACGCTGACCCTTACAGTGCGGCCGCACGTGTTCGTGCATTAGGGGTAATGCAATATATTTTTTATCTTAAAGCTACGGTTTAAATATCGCGACTTTGTGTTCTCAAACATTTTTTGATCGATACATCGAGGCCAAGAAACTTTATATAGTAGCTTTCATAGTAGCTTTTTTTTGACGATAAACCTAGCTTTATGGCTTGACGTCAACAAGCTAACTAACGGAATTAAAACCAACACATAAAACGGCTACTTTAAGCATTTTTTATGCCCTGAAACTTTTTGTCTTCCAAAGTTTAACTTTAACAAATGTCATTTGGAGAAAAAATAATTACATTGATGCATGAAAATGTTGACAAATGAACCTTTTTAAGTGTGTTTGTATTTTCTACTCATTAAACTTCTGACCTTCCGCTGAAACTTTCTGCAAAGAACTTTTCCTTATGCTCACAGTATCATTACCAAGTTGTTATGGTAACACACTTGCACTAAAAGTGGTGTAAGCGTCATTTTAACACCAGACAAGTCGAATCCGGTGGCATTAAGCTGAATGTGTACTGCAAAACAGCAGATAGACTTGCTCTTCGGTGCGCTAAACACCCCCACACCTGCACCCCATTCACTCCGAGCTCGTTAGCAGCAGATGGTCCATACACATACACACCACACGACAGTACCAAGGGTTACACACATCCAGAGTGGAATGGTCTATTCCCGTAATAGGCCAATCTGCTGGTAATTGTATTCATTCTTAGTGTTTGTTTAGGACTCAACTCTTGACCTCGTCTTGGCTTTTTCACATTTGCACACACTCGGCTTTATTCTTGGGTTAAATGTGTGTGTCTGGTGGTTTAATCTCTTTATGTTAGAAAAAAATACGGTAGAAAATTAAAAAATGATAAAATAGAAAGAAAAATGACCTCTGTGGACTGACGAACGAACATAGATGAAGGTATAGTTTTAGATTTATAAACTCATTTTAGTTTAAATTAGCGAGCTTATTTTTAAAATAAGTTTTGCAACCCAAATGATCTAAAAATTTTAGCATAATTTTGGCTTTTTTGAAAATATTTTCTGTACATGTGATGTGATAATAAAATCAGAAACTCATTATTTAAGGAACTAGCTTATGTAGCCGAGGAGTTGACCGCCAAGGTCCCGGTCGTTGGCTGCCAGCCATCTCTTCCTTCACCGATCCCTGTACCCTTTTCTGCTGATGGTGAGTCCACTGGAGGAGTGGCTAATAACCCCTGATCGGGTTCAGCCCGGCCGGGCCTCGTTGGTAAAAGGCTGCCCACTCGGCGCTTGTTCTTGTGCCCAACCTTCAGGCCTGGCTCCATGGGGGGAGGAATGTCGATATACGTTCCTACCCTACCTTATGGTCACCAGCCGTGGGTGGTGATCGAAAGAATGAGACTTTGGATACAAGTGGCTGAAATGACCTTCCTTCGCAGGGTGGCTGGGCTCCCACTCAGAGATAGAGTGAGGAGTTCTGCCATCAGGCAGGAGCTTGGAGTAGAGCCGTTGTTCCTCTGGGTCGAGAAAAGCTAGATGGGGTGGTTGAGGCATCTACTTAGAATGCCTCCAGAGTGCCTCACTGGTGAGGTGTTTCAGGCACAACCCACTAAGAGGAAACCCAGGGGCAGGCCCCGGATCTGCTGGCAAGATAATGTCTCACAGCTGCACGGGGAACGTCTCGTGATTCTTCTGGGTGACCCGGAGGAAGCAACTTGGGGAAATGAAGCCTGGGTTTCCTATCTGAGGCTGTTGCCCCCACGGCACGGCCCAAAATTATTTTGGGCAATCTTTCAAATTTTAAGTGATTAAAATAAGTGGGCCTTTGAGCAGCCAAATTCGCGTCTTCTGGTGGCCTATTTTGGACCTTAGACCTTACGTTTGACAACCATGTTTTAAACAGTTTCTTCCTACTTTGAATGCAAAATTAATTTAGTAAAACAATATTAGTGGTGTTTTTTTTTTCATGTTTTGGCAAAAGCAATCGCCATGCAGAGTTCTTTGCTCAAAATCAAGTGACAGATGGTAAGATACGTGCGTATGCCCCCCCCCCAGCCAGATTTGCTCTTTGAAGAGTGATTCCATCACTTTTTGCTGGCCAAATCCTAAAAGGTTGATCTGTTTGACCTGCGGTTGCATTGATGTAACTCTTGGCAACTTCTAAACCTCTGACTTTCAAGGGTCAGTTCACTCCCAAAAAAGAAAAGCTTTCTTGTATCTTTTTATTGATTCAGGCTTTAGAGTGTTAGGGAGTCGGAACTTTGGGAGGGCATTTGTTTCAAGGACTTAACTGGTTTCTTCGGCTTTTCTGTGCTTATTGTGGAGGAGAAATCCATCAAAGAAACCTGAGATTAGAACACAGTCAACTGTTTTTGTTATAAACAAAACAAAAAGAACAAAAAAGTTGCGGAAGTTTGAGCCGTTTGCAACAAATCGTGCTGATTTCTAAATTGAACAAAAGACTCATAATTTGCTCATTTTATTGTCCAGAAATGCAATGCAGCAATTTTGCAGAAATTTTCTATAAACGTTACAAATTAATTTGCCTGATTTCACAAACGAATTTTTGAAAAATTGTAACAAAAAGTTGTAACTTGACACACACTTTACCCAAAGTTATTAAGAAAAACTTGAGATGTTTGGACAAAATCACAAATTAGCAAAATTTCCCATGTTATTGGCACACCTGTATTGGGGTTGGAAAAATTAACGAGCTATTTTATGAACTTAATTGTATTGATTTCAAATGACATATTAATTATGTTGATGATCACAACAAAAATATTAAAAAGACACCAATAGAGAAAGTGACTTGTCACGTCTTCCAGCGACCATACGTGTTGTATTAGCCCACATCCTCACCAAGTTTCTACTTGGAGGTCTCTTTTGATTAGTTTTGATGATTTAATAATCATTATTTTTTATGTATTGCTTCAAAAGAATAATTTCCTGAATGTATATAAAAAAATGAACCCTCGTGTAAAGTAGTGTGTCATCTGCGTATTAGATGAGTCTCGTTTTAGCTTCCATAGAAATAACAGGCTTTTTATCCATTTGGCCACTTTCTAGTCTCTCTATTTACAAGATCTAACTGTCCCAAAGTTACGTGGACATTTTTTTTTTGTTTTCTCAGTTTCTTTACCTGCTCTCTACTTGTCTACCATTGAGGCTTTCTTGTCCACCCTGTTTGGGGGTAGGTATGTGGGTGCAACTTTTTCTTACAAACGATCCAATCACTTGTTCCTTTTTTGTTGCAAAGTCTGACTAGACGAAATAACCGCAGACCCTCTATCAGTGTTGAACTTCGTAACCTGTGTTTTAACGTTTTGAGTTTATTTCTGAAACTGGCTCTCCTCGAACTGCGATTAAAGTTCAATTAAATGACAATAAAAGTCCTATTTAATTTACTGATTTTGACGATGCACAGGTATTCCGATGCTAAATTAAAAAACGCTAAAAGCCAAAGTGTGAGGTCAGCTGAAGTCACTGTCATGACCAAACCTCGCTGTCATAAATGAACACATCTCACTGCGAAGTCCTTTGAAGGAGAAGTGAGACAAGTCAGGAGGAAAATCTCCTCGCAGACAGATCACACTCTGCAGTTTGCCCGTAGGCCAGAGACGGGCGGCGGGGGATAAAGAAAGGCACCATCTAAGTCCCCAAAGGCCTTTCCTGACCCAGATGGAGAGAAGGTAGAAAGAGGAGAAGAATCTTTGGTTGACGTGCGGCATCGGAATGAAGCGACATTAAACAGAAGAAGTGAGAACAGGAAGAATACGAAGCCTTTGGGATGAACGGGAGAGACAAGGACGGCGAAGGAGTCCGTGGATAGAATCACTCATTGTGACTTTGTGAAGAAGAAAGCGAGAGAAAGGTGCAATATGTGTGTGCGATAACTCGTAATAGCATCGGGTGTTGATGTTCACTGTGGTCTTTGTTTCCCAGGAGCGGAGGGCAAAGTTCAGCGTGTGTATGAGTCAGACAATGTTTGTAGCATCAAACGGGAAGTGTGTTCAGACGAGGCTTTCAAGCGGAGGCTGAGGTAACGTGTGAAAATAAGGAGGGCAAGGAGAGCGAGGAGTAGTAATAGAGACGGACACGACACAGAGTGCCCCAAGTGGAGGAGTTTAAGTATCTCGGGGTCTTGTTCACAAGTGGGGGAAGGATGGAGCGGGAGATCGACAGGCGGATCAGTGCGGCATCAGCAATTTCTATGACGCTGCATCGGTCCGTCGTGGTAAAGAAAGAGCTGAGCCGAAAAGCAAAGCTCTCGATTTACAAGTCGATCTACGTTCCTACCCTCACCTATGGTCACCAGCTGTGGGTGGTGACCGAAAGAATGAGATCGCGGGTACAAGCGGCCGAAATGAGCTTCCTCCGCAGGGTGGCTGGGCTCTCACTCAGAGATCGGGTGAGGAGCTCTGCCATCCGGGAGGAGCTTGGTGTAGAGCCGTTCCTCCTCCAGGTCGAGAGGAGACAGATGGGGTGGATTGGGCATCTGGTCAAAATGCCCCCGGAGCGCCTCGTGGGCGAGGTGTTTCGGACACGTCCCTCCAGGAGGAGACCAAGGGGCAGACCCCGGACCCGTTGGAGAGATCATGTCTCACAGCTGGCCGGTGAACAACTTGGGATCCTTCCGGGTGAGCTGGAGGATGCAGCCGGGGAGAGAGAGAGGCCTGGGCTACCCGTTTGAGGCTGTTGCCCCCGCGACCCGACCCCGGAACAAGCGGAATATGACGGAACGGAATGCCACAGAGTGTTCCGTTCCGTACTTAAACTCCTCCACATGGGGCAGGACCCTGTCCCTGACCCACAGGGGGCATTCCACCCTTTTCCGGTCAAGGACCATGGTCTCGGATTTGGAGGCGCTAAGTCCCATCCCGGCCGCTTTACGTTATATCTTCGGCAGCAAATCGCCACAGACTGTTACACACGTTAAACTATCATCGAAGAGCAACACAATCTAACCTTTAAAGTACAAACAAATCCGATTGAAAACATCTCGTCAAGAAAGGCCTAAAATCGGTCAATTTTAGCAGTTCCTTTAAAATCTAAACTACTTGTAAATTCTTTCTCTCGTTTCAAGTTAGACACCACACCTTCATGCTTCTGTCTATTTGCATTTGTGTCTATAAACGTTGAAATAAAAAGAGATGTTTAAAAATGTCTTTTCAAAGGTTTGTCTTTTTCTCCAACGCGTGAATGGAATCATTTGACTTTATTTCCAACTGACAAAAGCCGCTGTTTTTTTTTTTTTTCTTCCTCCGTCAAGAGATGAAACCTGACATACCGGCATGGTTTAGAGTTGTTTGATCTGCGAACAATACTCAAACGCTATGAGGCAATTTCGCTTGTTTCCAGTGTAAATTGAATTTGTTTTGAGAATATTCATGAGGAAGCTCATAATGCGTCTTTCTGGAATGTTTTAAGATGTTGCTAGAAGACGCAATTACATCTGCAATGCAATAGGAGACAATGAATGGTAACTAAGTGACCTTGTCTGATCTGTACCTCGAACAACCCTAATGCAACAGTATGGATGAAGCCTAACTGCGATATCTAGGATCAGGGTGTCAAACTCCGTATTTGGAGCTCTTGTGTCCTGAGGGTTTTCTATGTGTTTTTACATCTAGACCTGGCATAGGCAAGCTATGGTCCGCGGGCGACATGCGGCCCATTAGACTCTTAATCCGGCCCGCCAAACATAAATAAAAAAATATATATATTTCCCCTGTAATTCTCATATTTCGTCAATAGATGGCACACTCTAGATTTTTTGGCTTTGTTGGGAAAACTGCAACACTGCTCCCATTAAAATATGTGTCTCCTTGATGCGCACGACAATACCCGCAAATAAACTTCAACCTCTGATTTCAAATGTACATTTTAAATCTAGAACGCGCGACTTTGCATGTATTTTTATGGCTAGCGCGCTTGATTTCAAATTTAGTGCGCTAGATTACGTACATGAAGCAACCCCAATAGCTTTTTATATCTAGCGTGCTTGTTTACCAAAGCGTGCCTTCCATCTACTTGTGTTTCGGCTCCTTGGTCAAATGTTAGAACCCAATGTGGCCCGCAAATCAAAAAGTTGGCCCACCCCTGAACTAGATGCCTAATCCAGATTATTGAGTCAATGTGGCAAATTTTATTGGTTATTGATTGCCCTTTATGTGCATCAGCTGTGTTAACCCAGGGACATCTTCAGGACACCACCCTTCGAAGACCGGAGTTTGACACCCCTGGTCTATTTGAACCAATCTACCACTTTTGATCAAGTGTAGGTCTGTTGTTATCCCTAGTTAATCGGAATTTTTGGAAAAAATAACCCGTGAACTCTCTATAATACTCAACTTTATTTTGTTTTTTTCAATTATTGATGTATAAAAGCTGTAAAATTTCTCAATAAACGCTTTATTTATAGACTTCTCTCAAGCAGTCACTAACGTTTTCACACTTTTCACTCTTGTTTAAACACTTTCAAAGTTAAAATCTTCTTTGAACAAAAACAAATAGACACTAAGCCATGTCCTATGCCTTGACTAGCCCTTATAACACAAAGTTGGTCAGTTAATCTATAGTTAATTCCGAGTAATTGTGGCCAGTTTGAGTCAAATTCCTTCAGTGGATACAAAATAAAAATTGCACTAACTTTTTACACTAAAACTTCCGTAAAACTGCGAAGGCGTGTGAAGCCCGTGGAGGACACACGTCGCTTTTCGTTTCGGATGCTCCGCGTGCAAGTGAGAAAGAAACAGGAAATGTAAGAGTGATTGTGTCGTTACCGGTTGGTCCTTCCTCATTAAAATCCTGCAGGTGTATGCTAAGTTTTCAACACACACACACAAACAAACGAGGCATATGCTAACCTGATTAACACCAACATTAGGCTAACATTAGTGCTGCCTCCCTTGGTGAAACACCCCCACAGCAGCTGCTCTCTCTCACCTTCTTCCATCTGCACAAACTAGCATCTCGCCCTCCCACACGCTCACTTTACCCTCTCTTTATTTTTAAGAAATCCATTTTGTTAAATGCTGCTAATTATTTGATTGGCTTAAGAAAAAAGTAATTAAGAAATTTTAATGCATTTTGTGCAAATGAAAAGTTTTGCGTCTTTAAAGAGGACGTGAAACTTTTCGCATTTAATTAGGATTTTTTAGTTTTGATCTTCCTCCCAAACATCAGTGGTGTTTTTTGTAAAACAATTTCTTGTTTTTTTGTTGATTTTTGTGAATGTATCAAACAAATACGTTTGAAAAAAATATTGCCTAAATCCAATTGAACAATATTTTTTTGTCTCAAAACAAATATTTTAAATTTTGACTTCATACACATTCGGATTTCGGCATTTTTCCTTTCTAAGCTTGTCTTCTGATTTTCGGGTTCAGTTTTTTTTTAAACAAGTAAATGTGCAAAACACGCTTTAAAATAAAAAAAAAATTGCAGAAACATGATAAACAACTTCTTCTAATCTACGATTCGTAATCTTATCTTCTTAATTTGAGGGCTCAACTCGCACAATTGGCCAAATGCCTTGGGTGAGAAATAAAAAATAAAAAATAAAAAAAATGAATTACTCTATTCATCCCTCACCGGGGAAATTTGTTTGCTGCACTCCTTACACCGCAGCAGGCTGCCCTTCAACGGCGCCAATGGTGGGAGAAGCGGGGGTTAGGTGTCTTCTCCAAGGACCCTAGACGTGCTCTCCGTGGGACGCAAACCCGCGACCTTCCGGTCCGCGGGCGAACGCTCTAACCACGCGGCCACCTAAAACTCAACTCTTACGATTTGTTGCAGTTTTGACGCTAGCGGAAACCATTAATGAGTTACGCTCAATACCTCAGGCTACGGTAGTCAACATATTTTTTTTTTTTTTTTTTAGGCAAAACCTTTTGAATTTCATATAAATTTACTTTTGTCAGATTGATTAACGTCTTAAATATGTAATTATTTATGTTTACAGGGTATAGCGACTGCGCTGGTTGTCAGGCAAAATGGTCGACTAGGGTCCGTTGCAACTCACGTTAGAAATTGAGATTATTCGAAAAGTGAACAATATTTTCAGTTGTTCCCTTCTGGTTTTTTGTTAGTTTAAAAGCATGTGCACCCGTTCAGAGTAAAAATGGTGAAAAACGTATGCTCGTTAAAGAGTTAAAATTAGCACAAATAAAAAAAAAAAAAAAGGAGGACACAAATACTGTATGAAGATTTTAACTGGATGGCTCAGTGGGTAGGGCGACCGCTCCGTAACCGGAAGGTCGCAGGTTCGATCCCCCGCCCAGAGTCCATGCCGAGGTGTCCTTGAGCAAGACACCGAACCCCCAGTTGCTTCTGATGATAGTGGTCTGCGCCTTGCATGGTAGCTCCCATCATCAGGAATGAATGTTGTGTGTGTGAATGATTGTATGGAGTGAATGAATAATGTATATCTATATAAAAGTAAAGCGTCTTTGAGTGTCCAGAAAAGCGCTATATACACTCAACAAAAATATAAACGCAACACTTTTGTTTTTGCTCCCATTTTTCATGAGATGGACTTGAAGATCTAAAATTCATTCCAGATACACAATATTACCATTTCTCTCAAACATTGTTCACAAATCTGTCTAATTGTGTGATAGTGAGCACTTCTGCTTTGCTGAGATAATCCATCCGACCTCACAAGTGTGCCACATCAAGATGCTGATCTGACATCATGATTAGTGCACAGGTGTGACTTATACTGCCCACAATAAAAGGCCACCCTGAAATGTGCAGTTTTGTCTTACAGCAAAATGCCACACATGCCACAAGCATTGAGGGAGCGTGCAATTGGCATGCTGACAGCAGGAATGTCAACCAGATCTGTTGCTTGTGCATTGAATGTTCATTTCTCCACCATAAGCCTTCTCCAAAGGCATCTCAGAGAATATGGCAGTACATCCAACAGGCCTCACAACCGCAGACCACGAGTAACCACACCAGCCCAGGACCTCCACATCCAGCAGGTTCACCTCCGAGATCGTCTGAGACCAGCCACTCAGACAGCTGCTGAAACAATTGGTTTGCATAACCAAACAATTTCTGCACAAACTGTCAGAAACCGTCTCAGAGAAGCTCAACTGCATGCTCGTCGTCCTCATCGGGGTCTTAACCTGACTCCAGATCGTCGCCGTAACAGACTTGAGTGGGCAAATGCTCACATTCGATGGCGTCTAGCACGTTGGAGAGGTGTTCTCTTCACGGATGAATCTCGGTTTACATTGTTCAGGGCAGATGCCAGACAGCATGTGTGGCGTCGTGTGGGTTAGCGCTTTGCTGATGTCAATGTTGTGGATCGAGTGGCCCATGGTGGTGGTGGGGTTATGGTATGGGCAGGCATCTGTTATGGACGAAGAACACAGGTGCATTTTATTGATGGCATTTTGAATGCACAGAGATACCGTGATGAGATCCTAAGGCCCATTGTTGTGCCATACATCCATGAACATCACCTCATGTTTCAGCAAGATAATGCACGGCCCCATGTAGCAAGGATCTGTACACAATTCTTGGAAGCTGAAAATGTCCCAGTTCTTGCATGGCCAGCATATTCACCGGACATGTCACCAATTGAACATGTTTGGGATGTGCTTGACTGGCGTATACGACAGCGTGCACCAGTTCCCACTAATATCCAGCAACTTCGCTCAGCCATTGAAGAGGAGTGGACCAACATTCCACAGGCCACAATAGACAATCTGATAAACTCTATGCGAAGATGTGTTGCACTGCATGAGGCAAATGGTGGTCACACCAGATACTGACTGGTTCTGAGTCCCCAGACCGTCAATAAAGAAAAAACAAAATGCACATTTCAGGGTGGCCTTTTATTGTGGGCAGTATAAGGGACACCTGTGCACTAATCATGATGTCAGATCAGCATCTTGATGTGGCACACTTGTGAGGTCGGATGGATTATCTCAGCAAAGCAGAAGTGCTCACTATCACACATTTAGACAGATTTGTGAACAATGTTTGAGAGAAATGGTAATATTGTGTATCTGGAATGAATTTTAGATCTTCAAGTCCATCTCGTGAAAAATGGGAGCAAAAACAAAAGTGTTGCGTTTATATTTTTGTTGAGTGTAAGTTCAATGCATTATTATTATTATTATTAACTGAAATTACTGTTAGAATTTTGGCCTTTTTTAAAAAATAAAAAATATCTACAGTATATATACATACTGTATATATTGATCATTTTTGTGTTTTTCTCTGACAGGCGGACAATTTGCAATAATTTTCAACAAAAACCACAAATATCTTTTTACATCAACAAAAAACATAACAGAAATATCTTCGACTAAATACTCGTTAAATCCCGCCCCCAAAAATCAGCTTTCTTTTACTTTGATTTTGTTTGAGTTTTTATTTGTTTTGTTTCACACTTTGTGTAACTTTATGTTTAGAAAGAGCTTTACAAATAATGTTTGATTGGATTTTTTCTACTTTCCCCAAAATATTACATTGTAATGTATCAAATAGCAAAAACACAAAAACAGTCGCAGCATTGGTAAAATAAATAAATAAATGAATTAAGAACGTTTTTTTTAGTTTTCGTGGTCGATTCCAACAATAATAAGAAAACAACCAGATCTACAGAGCAGCACTGTGTCAATATTGTGACTCATTTTTGTCAGACTGTGACCAGACTATGTGTCTATACAACAATTTGAATTTATGAATATCTCAGCATTGTTTGAGATGGATGTCCAGACTTTTCCAAAGTTTCACACCGAACAAAGACACATAAACTTTTATGGGTAGTATGAAATTTTAGACAGTTGAAAATTCCCATGGGGTCTTAAATTATAAGTTGTCTCTTTGCAAATTGATTATAAAATGTTTTGAAAAAAATAATAGTGCATATATAATTTACAAGTTCGGGAATCTTTTTAAGAGTTTGGGTTGGTTAAAAATATTATGTGCTTTCTGAGCGTCCAACTTTACGAATAATTCATGAAGCTCATTTCTGTCGTTTAAGCAATAGATTAATTTTTTATTGGTAAACGTTCCCCCTAGTATGTTAAATATAAAACAACTAGTGAACAATTTAAACTACTAAGGAAATTTTGATCGAGATCATATTTTACTTGGTCTTTTTCTTCTTTTTCTTGTTTTCATGTGTCTAACGTGGGCTTTTCATCATGGTTTATTTTCCAAAAAAAAAACCCAATTTGTTTTTTCTTTTACATCTTTGATGCAGAATCCGTCAATAAACAATATTTTGTGGTTTTGGGGTTTGATAAACTTCACCACTTTGATGTTGATCAAGTTTAAAGACAATTTGTTTGTTTAAATGAGTTTGTTATATTTGTAACTCCAAAAAACACAATGGTGTCATCTGCAAAAAGGATGACTTTTAGCCTTTTTTAAGGACAATTTCAAGCAAAATATAAATTTTTCCACTGGTATAGTGAACACATAAGCACAGAACAATGTAAGGAAACCCGTAAAACCATCAATGGAGCAAAAAAAAGGCAACATTTAAGCAGTAAAACTTCCAAAGGGTTTTTTTGGAGTTCAAATAGTAAACTAACTCATCAATAGAAGGAAGAGTAATGAATAGTGACCGATTGATTATCAAGGCAGAATTGGTAAACTCTCCCCTAGCTTTGTTCTCTTTCTGGAAAACACAAAAGAAAAACAATCTCCATGTGATTGAGTCGGTGGGCTTGTTTGAAAATGTGAGACAACCGAGCCAGTGGAGAAGTCAAAGCACAGAAACCACGGACATGTGGTGAAAATCCACAGGAAAACTAAACAAAAAATAAATTATTTTTAAAAAATCAGGATCAAAAACGTAACTATTTTCATTTTGACATGATGGTTCAGGTCATGTGGGGGCTCGCAGGAGTTAGCTTTGGGTTTAGTGGGGGAGTGGTGATGGGGTCTTGTTTTAATCGCCTGGTTTGTGGCCGGTGGCCAAACGGCCCATCAGCCAATGAAAGAAGGATGATGTTCACGGCAGATCGCAAATGAAATGTTTGAATTGGCAAGAAGCCAAAATGTATGTTTCCAATCTATAGAGTGTTTGAGTGGCTCTAACCGGTTCATGTTGAGAACAAACCACACACACACTTAACCAGTTATCAATAAATTTGTGTTTATAGCTAATGAAACTGCTTCCTGTATGGTCGGTATTTTTTCATGTCGCTTTAGCGGTGTCAAAGTTTGTCTTGATTTTTTAAAAGGGAGGCAGTGGTCTCTTGCGATAAAGTACTTTAGCTTTTGTGATTTTTTTTGCGTAATTTGGCAGCTTTATTTCCTGCGGCGCATTGTTTTCTGCCTTCCAACAAATGCATTCTGTTCTGCGTGCTGATTGGCTGGCTGTACATACAAATACATTTTTTTTAAAACCCTCAAATATCATTAACTTTGGTCCTTACTACTATTCGAATGCCATGTGCGTAACAAAACCAAACAGGTACTCTAAAAATAAAGTGAAGTGGAAAAATTAACCAATGTGGAATTGTAAAATTAAACATGAAGGCACGGAAACGTAAAATAGCAACATTTTTCCATTAAAATTGGGTGAAAATTGATAAACTAAAAGATATCTGCGAAAAAATGTTTTAGGTGTCTTTTTCAGGGACGCTAGAATCATGGGCCCAGTGGGAATTGAACCGGCTTCTCCCGGCTCAAGGAGGGACAGTCTACCATCAAACTAAAGCCTTTCCAAAGAAACACGAGATTGATTCCCCACAAATGTACCTTATCACCTCTTAAAAGAAACTCTTTAAGAATTGAATCCCTTTTTTGGGGCTTTCTGCATATTTTTGTCGTTTGTACATTTGACTTTTATTCACTTCCAGTAGCCCTAGTTGCGCTTCAATAGGAGGTGTTTTGCTGACCAGTACGTACCATACACACATTTCAGTGTGTATACCTGAAATGTTCATAGCACAGGGTGTGTGGCGAGAGTCAGTGCTTGGGGTGGACATACATTTAGGAGGTGTGGGAACATCCCATCTGGGGATCATACGCTCGTCGACTTTGCTTATTTTTTCCATCAAGGGAGTTTTTTAACTGATGGATTAAAGTGGCTTCATTAGAACTGTGTGTGAGGAACCCAGCGGGGGCGGGGTGTGGGGAGGTTTTGTGCCTGTGGGCACGAGGCACCCTACACCGCTCACCGGTGCCTACGCGCGTGTGTACGTGCTTTCAAGTGTGTGTAGGCCATCGATCACGGTGACAGGCGGGTGCGTGTTTACTTAATGATGTGGGGGTTTATTTATGAAGTGATGGCCGACGTGTGGGAAAGGGTTTGGGGGGCGGGGGTAAGGCGAAAGAGTAACGGAGAAGGGAGAGGGGGGTAGAGAGCGCCTGAGGATGTGACATTAAAATATCATCAAGGTGATGGATGTCCACGCGCACAACATTAGAGAGAAGCAAGGGGAAAAAAAAGCAGCTGCGCGACGAATGACGAGTCGTTTCTGGACGTGTGTGAGCGCAGTGTGTGTTTTATTTAGAATGTGGATCTTTCAGGAGTCCATAAAGGTGTCGTGTGTACTCCTACTCTTCTTGATGATACGAAACCTAATTAGATAAAGAGATGATGTACCTGTACCTCTACACGTTTGGTATTCTTTATCCCTCGTCGTACTAAATATGCTAATAGTGTTGATATAAAGTCAACAAAATGGAGATAATTTACTATAAGTTAACGAACCGTTTAAAGTCGGAAGTTGTAAAAAGTCATCATGTTGGCGTGATGCTTTTAAAAGGAAACAAAAAAAAGTTCCACGTTTGTACTGAAATCTTTGCAAATACGGCATTCGAGGACCAAGGAAGCGACAAAAATGGGCCATCCTTTCTGAAATAGTTTGAGTCGAAAAAACATACAACTTAAAGGTCCCCTATTATGCTTTTTTTCCCTTATTTTATCCTGTGCTATGTATCTGATATGCATAATTTTACATTCCGCCACAATCTCAACACAATAGTTTTTAAATACTACCCTGTTTAGGAGCGCAGTTTCAGACCCGGAAGTCAAAACAGCTTGTTTCAGTCTTTTTTTATTTTTTTTTTCCCGGGACCCGCCCCGTTGGTTGCGATTGGTTGTCATTCATTGTGATTTCCCTACCCACCCAGCACAGCGTGGAGCGGGAGGGGCGAGGTGTGCTTCACAGTAGAGTGAAGCACGGAAATGGGTGGATATCAGGGTGGAGAGCAGGTAGAAGTGGGGGAGGGTGTTTGAGCTGCAGGGGGCTGAACAAAAAACAGATGTACGTCACTATGTTACACCAGTCGTTGGAGGTTTGGAGAACACGCCCCTTACTTTGACTTTAAATATCTCAAAATAGCATGAATCACAATAAAACACACTTTGGGGGATTGTTTGGGGTAGTACTAAGTAAAATAAAAGGTTAAAACCTCATAAAAGTCAGTTTTGCATAATAGGGGACCTTTAATGACTAGATGTGCTAGCTTAAAGTCTGGAAACCTAGCTATGAGAAGGCGGTATTGTTGTTTTCATGGGACAATCCCACAAACAAACAAGGTACGTTTTGTTATCTTTGAAATTCAAGATTAGTGGTCAATGCTTTTAAAAAAATATTTATTCAGTTTTACTTCCAGTTCAAACATGTTGTTGGTTTTGAAAAAGAATTTCCAAACATGGTAGGAACTTCAAAAAAAGTTGATTTTAACTGGAAACCCCCACTTAAAGTCGCTAACAGGATTTGTCGAGCAGTGCCCGCAGTAATTCGGATGCTGCGCCAAGTGATGCAAGAACAAAGGGGAGAATTTAAAGGGCAAAAAATTAAGCGGAATAAATATATATACAGTAGAAGGTCGCCAGATATGTGTTTATAGTTGCCTTTATGTCAACGTTTGATAGTTTGGAATTGAATAATTAAATTTGGAATTAAATTTTAAATTAGTGCCTCCAAATCCGAGACCATGGTCCTCGCCCGGAAAAGGGTGTATTGCCCCCTGCAAATCAGGGACAGAGTCCTGCCCCAAGTGGAGGAGTTTAAGTAACTCGGGGTCTTGTTCACGATTGGGGGAAGGATGGAGCGGGAGATCGACATACAGATTGGTGCGGCATCGGCAATAACTAGGACGCTGCATCGGTCCTTCGTGGTAAAGAGAGAGCTGAGGTGAAAAGCAAAGCTCTCGATATACAAGTCGATCTACGTTCCCACCCTCACCTATGGTCACCAGCTGTGGGTGGTGATCTAAAGAACGAGATCGCGGATACAAGCAGCCAAAATGAGCTTCCTCCGCAGGGTGGCTGGGCTCTCACTCAGAGATCGGGTGAGGAGCTTTGCCATCCGGGAGGAGCTCGGTGTCGAGCCGCTCCTCCTCCAGGTCAAGAGGAGCCAGATGGGATGGTTTGGGCATCTGGTCAGGATGCCCCCCGAGCACCTTGCTAATGAGGTGTTTCGGGCACATCCCACCGGGGGGAGACCGAGAGGCAGACCCCGGACCTGCTGGAGAGACTATGTCTCACAGCTAGCCGGGGAACGACTCGGAATCCTTCCGGGTGAGTATGCAGCCGTTGTGAGAGAAACCTGGGATTCCCGTCTGAGGCTGTTGCCCCCGCGACCCGAGAGGATGACGGAACGGAATTAAATAAATAGTCCTAATCTCATTTAACTCGTCGCAGTTTTTTGGGGGGATTAGAAACGTAATCTCTAAGATATAATAAGCCGAATAACGCGCACCTTATTATCCTCATCATCCACCCCTACCCCACTCTGGCTTTTCAAATATAAAGTTCGTCTCAAGTTAAATCTTGTCGCACAAAGAAGTCGATGGAGAAAATTTTCATACTTTCCAGGTTTAATTAGCCATCAAGACATTACACGGAATCTGCCATTGGCCTGTAGAGGGAACAGTAAGAGGGACAGTGTGACTGGCATAATTACAAGTGTGACCTATCCACAGACAGCGAACATGGAGAAACGGTCAAATTAGAGATGGCTAAGCAGAGCTACAACGATTGAAGGGCTGGATAGAAGAGCTAAAAGTCGGTGAAGCGCTCAGGCAGATAAATGTGACTAGCAAAGAGACCGCCGCACAAAGAATAAACAGGCATGAGTAGATATTCCGTCTTTTATCCTCGTCTTTGTTTATGTCGGCGCTACCCGTACCGCCCATCTCAGGAGAGCTAACGTGCACTCATCTTCCCTTTCAAACGCTCAGAAAGCCCTCAGAGAGGAAAAATGGTGGTCCTGGCCTTGTGTGGGGAGAGCTTAGAATACTTTTTTTTTCTACTATTCAAGGCTACAGATACAGCTGAGCATAAAAGAGCAGCGTGGAGTGCAGGAGGTAGTGGCGGAGGTGACGGCTAAAAGGCTGATCAAACAAGGCCGATGTGAGCGAGTGAGTGAGTGCCTCTCTGGAGTGGTCTGTATTTATGTTCCTCTCACAGCAGACAGAAAGCAGGTAAATGTGAGGTAAAACCTCACAGTGGGCAAAGATATTCCCACCGAGGCACGGACAAAAAAAAACAAGTATCCATTCCACTATCTGGATGAATTCTAAATGCTACTTTGAACAAATCGGAACTGCTTGTTGTACATCTAGATTAGCTCATCTTTAAGTACCAGTTCTCGGTACATTCTCATAGACTAACTGTGGGAAGGCCGGACTAACCTCCGACGTATTGGACTATCCGTCCCAAAATGAATTCGCACACCTCAATAGGCTTCTTGCCAAATGGTCAAATTGCGCCGCTTGAACAGACCTTTTTTGGACAACATCCCTATGTAACAGCAAGGTAGTTTGCGATTGGCTCCCGTTATCCATTTAAGCATACAAAATTTGATTTTCCAATGCCCGCATTTTAAAGTTGATGCAGGATTTGATAGGCTGCGTTGATCTTGAGTGATTTCAATGCATCTTGCCCAAAATTTGCCCAATTTCTTGATGCCAAGAACAATACGCGTCCTCAAACATTCTTTTCTAGCTTACAATGTGAAACTCAAACATTCCGTTTTGCACTTCCAAGTGCATTCCATGTTGAGAAATAAAAAAATTGTACAATGGGAAGCCCAACGATACATTGAACCCTTTTCTGTACCGTGCCCAAAAATTCACTGCTCGCAAATTATCCCGAAAGATCGTACGAGCTGGAGATTTTTCTCACTTATACAGGTATTGACGTACAGCAATGGGACAGAGATCTATGAAAAAATGTGTTTCCGTCTCAATTTGCGAATGTTTGCTCTTAAACTCGTGACAAAATCAACAACCCGCTACAGGCAAAAGCAAGTGGGCAAATTCGGACAAAACTTGAATTCGCACGAATACCACTGAATCTGAATAGTTAGCTCAATGGTAGGATGTCCGTTGCTCTACTCCGAGCTCCTCCCAGATGGAAGAGCTCCTCCCTATATCTCTGAGTATGGCGTATAGACTCTCTGAGAATGAGACTTAAGTATAACTCCTCCATTGTCCTTGACCAAGCGGGGCATTCCACTATTTTCTGGGCAAGGATTTGGAAGATTTTGAGGAGTCGCTGTCGGCCTTTCTACCTATTTGTACTTTACTTGTGCTACAATGACTGCATGAAGCCCACGTGTAGAGTTACCTCCAATTTAATCTATGTTTTGTAGAGTTACTCGGGTCATGAGGCGACCCATTGGGGAAATATCAATTCAAGAACAAGTTGGGTCATTTTTGAGACGTTTTCTCCACGTGAAATTGAATTTGATTAAATTGAACCTTTACAATAAATTCTACGAACTGTAAACGTGTGAATTAAAGCTAAAGATAGTACCGAGTCGTTATCTTCTCTACTTTCTCTTTAACTGTTTCTGTCTTTCCATTCGCACCGTGTCGGTGCGCAGCTCGGCGGAGTGTTTCATTATCGCGCTCCTCGGGGGGACGAAACCCATTGTTGCTTTTTTACTTCAGTCCCCGTTCGGTCTTTTTTGTTTTAGGTGGAAAAAGTAAATAAATCCGATTGGAGGTCGTGCCACACACCTGCAGAGCTAAAATTGCATCAGACTTCGGGGTGTCGGCAGAGTGGTGGGTTTATGTAATGTGTAACAAAGCTCTGGAGCAAAGAAGAGGGGGGAAAAAAGTGTGATTCCTCACCTGTGGGTGCCTAATGAAGACTGATTCACAGAGCTTCATTGCTCAATAAAAACAAAGTGCAATAAGTGAGGGGGTGAGCACAGCGGGAGTTGGCTTGTCAGCTGATTAGGTATCCTCCGTGCTGTCAGTGGAACCATCCAGAACGCCTCCGCGTACCTCTCTGCTCAGGTGTGTTACATAAGAAAAACTCTCGGAAATGTCTCCTCGCATTGCCGTGGCCGCAACTGATTTGAATCAAAGCCCGATTTTCTGCATCTTTGGGCCACCGATTGGAAAAATCCTTTTTCCAAAACGGCCGATAAATGGCTATTGATTTCTAGGGGCCGGGTATGCTGAGTGTGCAAGTGTACTGAGGTAAATGAAATGATTCCTTGGGATAAATCGATGGCAAGTTCAGGGGCGTTTAGCGGTGCCGCTTGCTTAAAACAGACATCCACCGAGGATTTTTGGGGCATTGTTGCTTTTGTCAAAAACAGAAGGACACTAAATAATTTAGAGGCAAATGAGAGAAGGATGAAAAAGTAGAAGAAGAAGAGACGAAAATTGCGGTATTGAGCCGAAAGACTGGATGGAAATGTCAGCGGTGCTGCAGATCTCTCCATAAATTAAATAAGGAGAGAAGCTAAAAGGTTGAAGAGGCTGAAAACAGCTTAGAGAGGAAAAAAGTTGGCCTTGTAGGAATGCAAGGGTATTCTGAAGACGAGGACACTAAAACTCCCAGGATTTTAAAGCCATTTTGAACCCTTTTTAAAATTAAAAGTCCATACAAGTATTCTTTTGTATTTTTTTCAATACAATTGTACAAAATGTCTTTTTTTTTGTAAAATAAGGCCTAATTTTTCCAAATTAATGCAATGGTACAATGGTATTGGTTTTTGATTGATTTTTATTTTTCTTGAAATTTGAAGAAAATATTTGAGATTGTTTGCTTGAGAATGATTACGTATACTTTCGGTGGGTGTCTCGTGGAGACACTCTTCTAAATTCCTCCTAGACTTTCATTGTTGGTGTTTTTTTTTTACTTGCAAGAATAGGAAAAAGGGACAGTGTCAATTTTGGCTTGTATTGGACACCGGAAAATGGCTAGGGTGGCAATTATTCCTAATCGTTTTTCTGCGTGAAGAAATCTTGATGTGCTGTTCGGAATATATAAAAACATAAAAAACTCGACCTCCTACCAACAAACGTTCCCCACCAGTTGCTAATTTTCAGTTCCTCGTAAACTCACAACAGATCCCTTATGAGTTGTGCCAAAAACCCAACAAAAACTAATGGTGAGGCATTGTTCCTGCATTATGGTCCTCACCTGTGAAACAGCCTGCCAGAGGAACTCAGGGCTGCAGATTTTGTTCATGTTTTTAAGCAGAGGCTGAAAACCTACCTTTTTAAATGGGATTTTAATTGATTTTTGTTTTTGTTTGGATAATTTTATGTATTTGTTGAAATCTGTTTGCTTATTTTTCTATTTTTACGCAGTTTTATTTTTTTTATTTAGTTTCAAGATTATTTTCTGAAACAGTTTTTAACCTGTTTTACTGGTTTATTCTGTGTCTTAGTCCAGTGTTTTCTAATGGGGATCCTTAATCCCAGCAGCTCTACCTACTCAGTCTATTGGGGTCAAACTGGCCTTGGTGATGCGGGTACCTCACCATCAGCCAGGTGGCTTTTTGTCCTTTTTTTTGTCCTTCTGGACACAGGTCCAGAAGGGTATCCCTTGGGTACCCCTGTGGTTTTGCCCACTGCAGTCATGGGCAGACCGACTCATGATGTGGATCGACCCCCAGTTATTATTTCCTCCTAACAGCATCAAGCTAGATGTTTGTTTTAATTGCCATTATTTTAAACTCAGTTAAAGAGACGGTAGCTAGGGGTTCAGAAAAAAATGGGGGATCACGGGGGCTCAATTTTACTGTCTGCGATAAAAAAGACCAAAGATTTTTTGTTGAAACAATCTCCTCAAATCTTGAAATTTTCAAACTTACCCTTTGTGGGTCGTTATCAAGGACACGGCGCCTCGCTGCATCTAGCTCCTCAAAACCCGGTGCGGCACGGGCTAACTGGTAGTCCCTGCGATGACCTTGGAGACGCTGATCACTGTAACGACAAGAAGAGAAATCAATCAAGTTATCCAAAAACAAATATGGCGATGAATAAATACCAACACGACAATAAGTCTATACAGAACGTTTTACGATTAAAAACGTTTAGTGTATAAACCATCACTTCCTCTTTGATACAAACGATCAACTTCTATTTACGAATATTGACTTTTCAGAGAAGCAGGTGGTAAAAAAATAAAGAAACCAAAGCAAAACAGAGAAAAAAAGAGAACCGATCAGAATGATGACAAAATCTAAAGAGAAACATCATCCTGCTCACTGGACCTTCATACCAGATAAACTACACACGTAGACAAAAGATGTGGGGAACACATATACACACACGCGTCAATGAGACAAACCGTGCACGCCTGAGCGAGCACATTCCCTCAGGATGAGCTACAAGCTATGACACACCGCTGTCTTTTATCTGTGTTTACCGGCCGCCGTGGAAACAGTGGGGATCTAATATTGACACTGATATGAAACCTTCGCTTCTTCGCCCTTCTGGTGACAAGCGCCGCATAAAAATATTCAAACTCAGACAAAACAAATATTATAAAAAAAACGTGGACAATAAGCCAACATTTGAAGCAGAATCCATATCTGGAAACTCTCGCGACCCACCCCCAACCCGCCGAGCAGGCAGGTATTGACCAAACACCGATGAAGAGGAGTAGACAGAAAGGTTCATTAGCGGGAGTAAAGCACATCGCCTTCTTGTTTAAGACTCCCTAGTGACCCTGTGTTTAATTAGAAGATCTGCTTGAGTAAGTGTTAGTTTTGGAGCTTCACAACAGTGTGTTTCTGTGTCATTTTTTAGGATGTACCCACACTCTGACAATGGCTTTGTGTGCTTGAAACCGGATTTGATACAGCCCATCTTCTATTTATTTCATCGGGGACAGACGTCTGAGTCACTCAAACTTCTTTACCAGTCTGCAAAGTCGGCGGTATCAGTGTATGTGTGTGTGTCCCTATTGGCAGGAAACTAGATGCTGAGTTTTAGCCACAAGGGAAAAACTTTCCAAAAGTTTCTGCGCCGCAGTACAAAGTCGGCACGGGAGCTTCTGTTCGACAAAAATGTGACGTTTGAGGCAGAACGGGAGCAAAACAACACTAATTGTTGCTTTTGTTGATGCTTTACTCATTGCTTATTTATTGTTGAGCCTTTTGAAGGAGCTTTTTGATCTTTTTTGTTTTAGCTACACAGCACCTTTAAAGGTTCCACCAAAGTAAAAAACTCTGGAAACTTTCTGAAATGGTGGAAGTCTCCAAATTCAAGAGTTTCTAGGGTAGATGTGGAAATATAACGCACATGGCCACCAAATGTGTCAACATCTCTGTTGCCTTCAACCGAGCAAATTTGAATTGTTTGGGTGAATGCACGCCAATGATCCGAAACCCATTCTCTTTTCAGAAATCGATGGTTCGTTACAGCCCCTTGTGTTTTACCATCTCCATAAACTTTAAAACTCTTGTAGTTCCAATCAGTGAACTCTAGAATTGACAAAGTCCCAAAATGTCGTCAACATCAAGTCTACATGACCGCTGTTCAACCTTTTGCTTCAACATTGTGGCCAGGTTGCCGCTAGAGTAAGAATTCCTGTTCAACATTTGATCCACACGTAAGGCTCTTCAAGCTAAGTAGCAGTTTTTTTTTTAAGCGAGAAAAAAAAAAAAAGCCAAAATTAAACAGGAAACCGTCATTTTGGGTGGAAGGCGCCATTTGGAACTGAAAACACTATTTTTGTTCAAAGCCCCAATTTTAAGATAAAGGCCCCATGTTTGGATCAAAAGTGACATTTGGAGTCATAATACATCTTCTGAACCGTCCATCCTTAACGTGGCCATGGGGTGCCAGGCTGATTCAAGGCGAGAGACAGGATAGACCCCAAACAGGCCAGCCACACACGCAGACAACCATCCCTCCAACGTACTCATTCTTAGGGGCAATTTTAATAACGGTGGGACGGTGGGAGGAAACAGGAGTACAGGCAGAAAACGTACACATACACAGGAGAATATGCAAATGCCACACAGAAAGGCCAGTGTTTGAAGCCTCGTTCCCAGGAACTTGAACCCCTGACCTTTTTGCTGTGTGGCCACCGAGCTAACCTCTGTGCCGCTCACATTTGGAGTCAAAGGCCTTATTTTGGCAAAAAAGCACCATTTTGGGGGTCAAAGGCATAATTTTGGTTCAAATGTGCTATTTCTAGTTCAAAGGCACCATTTTGGTTCAAGGAACTATTTTTGGTCAAAAAGGCCATTTTGGCTCAAAGGCACCATTTTGGCTCAAAGTAGCTTTTTTGCAAATTGCGCACATTTTTCTTTGTTGTTTGAAAAAAATGAGTTTTTAACTGTGTTCTAAGGAAGACTGAGATGGTTCTGACGTGTCCAGACAAGAGGGGGTTAATATTTGTCAAGAGAAAGTCACTGAATTTGAAACTGTATGGCTGCCACGCCCCTTTTAGGGGAAACCCAAAAGAAAACAAAAAAATGAGTAAATTCACCTTTTTCTTTCTAAAGTTTTTTGCTTGGTTCTCAAAAACCCCGAAACACTTTTTATTCTTTTTATTGTGTTTCCAACTTCACTGCTTCCTCAAAAGAACAAACAAAAGGATCTTCGGAGACAGAATTATGCAAAAACTTTTCTTCTCTCTTTGTTTTTTTTTCATGACACTTCTCTCCTAGCGATCCCATTAGCCAATCCCTGGGCTCGTAATTAGCCCTGCCATTTTGATTGAGCGTGCGTGTCGCTCTCTAAATGAAACAACACTGTAATTATCTCATTATGCCGCGGCCTCCATCACTGACAACGCCAAATATTATCATATTAATGGCTGAGGATGGAGGCAGATTCTGAGGAAAACATTAGCAGATTTGACGGGTTGACGATCTGGCGGGCTTGACGTGTACGTGCACTACCATTAGCACGTCAGCTCTGATGTGTTTTAAGATTGAGACAGGTAGACTACCATGTTGTCATCAAGCGTTCATAAGAGCGGCCTGAGGCCAGATGTGTAAACAACTGTAGTAAGCCTTAGTGATCTACGGTGTTACTAATTAAGTAGTGGGATATGAGACTGGTAATGATGACTAAAGAGTCTGAGCTGCAGGAACCAGCAATTATTGTGCTGATATTACTATTTTTTAGGATATTAATAACATAAATTTGGTCTGAACGACAGGGAACCAAGAGAAGATTTGACGGCCAAATTTGGGGATCCAATATGGCCGACAAAAAAAAATTAATATATGTGGAAAAACATTCACAATTAATTACTGGGTCTTTTGTTGTCCAATCGAAATAAAGAGACTATGATACAAGCGGCCAAAATGAGCTTCCTCCTCAGGGTGGCTTGACTCTCAACCAGAGATAAAGTGAAAAGCTCTGCCATTCGGTCAGAGCTCAGAGTAGAGTTACCCCAGTTGTTGCTATGGGTCGAAAGAAGCCAGATAGAGTAGCTCAGGTGTCTTGATAGGATGCCACCAGAGTGCCTTGCTGGTGAGGTATTTCGGGCACGTCCCACTAGAAAAGACACAGCGGCAGATCCTGGACTCGCTAGATAGACTGTCTCGCCGTTGACCGCGGAATGCCTCGGGATCCTTCCGGCTGAGCTGGAGGATCCAGCCGGGGCCAGAGAAGCCTGAGTTTCCCGTCTGAGGAAGCCCCATGACCCAGCTCCGGATAAGTGGTAGATAACGGAATGGAACACGTTTTTTCAAGTCGGCAGCAACATGGTCGCGACTGATGATTTCTCTGGTCACTGAAACAACCATTGGGTATTTGGCATCGCGCCCTGTTATTTCTTCGCTTTTTTGAGAAAAATATTATTGACGATATAGATAGAATTTGATCGCAATTTTATAATATTGCCAATATGGCTGCCAACAGAATCGCTTTATTTCTCAGTTTAAAAATGAAAAATAATTTTAATAGAAGATAAATTGCTGGATTTTATTGAGTTCCAGTTGAGAAGAAATGATTGCAAATAGGAATGAACTAAACTGAGTTTGACCCTTTTGGGTTTCACTAGGGCTAGAGTTTCACCGATTGGGACGTATTTTTATTGCTTAACCACAACATAAACAATACTTAGGTGAGGTGGTTCCTATTTGAAAAAGTCTTTTGTCCATATTTTTTAATATTAAAGAGTGATTTGTGAGTGCGGTGGGAGGATTTGAGCGATGGGGAAAGAGCCATTAGAAAAAAAAAAAAAAGGCAACGTTTAGAGCGAGGAGTCGACTTGGCCGAGACTGGAAAACAGAACCAGGGGGAACTGGCGTGTGAACGAAACTGTTAGTTGGATAAAAAGTCTGGATGTGGGAGAGAAGCAACTATCCTGTGGTGTTAGCCAGTGTGAGGGCGGACTAATTAGGAATCGAGCTCTGCTGCCGGCTGGTTTGGTGGCTCGTTCTCGCTGTGGCGAGCTGATTCAAGCGAAACACACTGACGGAAAGAACAAAGAGCTAAAGTCGGCACATTTCTTTCCCATTGCTCAAGCACACATCAACTTTTGTGGTCAGTGTTGGCTTCCCCTGGTGGACTCAGTAGAGCTCTCAAATGAAAGCCAAGAAAAAATGTGCTTTTTTGACTTCACTACTGAATAAACTATTTTCTAAGCTTGGCTGAGACTTGTAACTTTAAATCACGTGAAAATATTGCGAATGTTTTAACAAATTTTACCAAAAACCCCTTCATTCAGTTTAATTCTTCTTATGGAGCCACAACGTGTGTTCATAATAAATCAGTCTACAAGACGAGCAACAACAAACTGGCAAACTTGATGAACCAAGGACACCGCCATCCTTAAATCCTCATTCTTGGTGGGGAAAAAACTTTTTAATCACACTTTAACATGGCCACTGCTGCTTTTCTTTGCCACCTATCCATAGATAACGAACATTGGTGAGAAAGTGAACAGCAACTTGTCAAACTTGGCCTCAAACGTGACTAAAACGGTAGCAAGTTATTCTCCGCCAAACTCACATCCTAACATGGACATGAAGTAATTTTGAAGTGTGCATGGGCTCTGCTGACACAAAGTCAATCCCTTCAGGAATTGCTTTCCATCCCCTCCCACACTTTATGGGCGGGACTGACCGGGAAATGGAAAAAAAAGGGAATTAAACTGTCAAAAATAGAAGTGAAACTTTAAGTATTAGCTTTTTTTCGGAAAATTTAGCAATAGATAACAAAAGGGGCCACATTTTTTTGAACATGCGGTGAGATTGTTACGACACAGTAACATGATACACACTATTTAACACACTACACTACAGATTTGCTGGAAAAGGAAAAAAAAAACATTAATAGCTGAGACAGAGCGGAGATTAAAGAAAAAAAGGCACAGCTTATTATTCAGCCGATACTGATGACGTGCTGTTTTCAAGAGATTCTTTTTCTTTTGTTAAACACCTCCTTAGGCAGATGTCTGACAAGCAAATCCAGGGCAGAAAACAAGATGTGGTTGTGTTCTCAACAGCGTCTTTCACATTGTCAACTTAGAACATTATGAAGACGTGGGGGAATTCGGTCGAGCAATGTGGAAAGGATTTTAAAAGAAGAAAAAATGTTCAGGCCGAAAAAAATGACCCAACAAATCAAGATCAAATAAATTGTGTGGTATCGTCTGCGAAGAATTTGATAATTAGTCGCGAATAATCTGTCGGCACGCTTTGACGAGGTTTGCCATTTACTTATCAGCCGAGCGAACTTACGTCTCCATTTCTTAACGTTACCCTGGAGTTTACGGCGCACCTTTTCCGGAGTCTTCACATCTTTGCACTTTGGCCTCGCTTTTCTCACTCCTCTTTCATCTCATCTCTCCGTTCCTCGCACGAGCAACAAAGACTGCCTTCTGGCTAATAAAATTTGACAACCATTGCTAACCTTTTTTCTCCACAGGTCAGCCTCTAGCAAAGCTCTAATCAAATGTGACGCTCATCACGGCGCACACCTGCCATTGAATGCCTAATGAAAATGTCCGACAGTAAATTAACAGGAAAGTGTTGGAAAGTGGGCCGGTGAGGGCCCCCCGACAGTAACTGGAGGGGATGGATGAAGTGTTAGCGACATGTTTTACTTCGCAAAACAATGGAAACTCACTTTTAAAAGTTTCAGACTTATGTCCCGCATGCACGATGAGTACATTTTGTTATGGCGTCATTAAAAATGTACGACATAAAAGATAAAAGGCCACTGTTTTGTAGACTAATGAGGACTAGCTTGTACTTTGACATGTAGATAGAAGACGTTTTTTCTCTAGCCTTATGCTGCTGTGAGGACACAACAACTGGGGATTGATCCATAGCGCAAGTCGGCTTGTGCATGTCTGCAGAGGCCAAAACCACAGAGGTTTTGGCCTCTGCCAAAACCCCCTCGGGGAGCCCCCGAGCTCCCTGCTCAGAGGGACAGAGGGCTCGAGCACCCCAAAAAGTCACCTGGGTGTAGTGAGGGAGCCGCGCCATCCAGGCCAGTCAGACCCCCACAGAGAAGAACCGACAGACTGAGCAGGTAGAGCTACTGGGATAAAGGATCCCCATGAGAAAACACTAGACTGAGACAAAGAATAAAAGCGGTTAAAAACTGTTTAAGAAATTAATCTTAAAACTAAATCAGAAAAAATAATACTGAGTAAAAATTGAAAAGTAAACAACAGATTTTAATAAGTACATAAAATCATCTAAAAAAAAAAAAAAAAAAATCAAGTAAAAGCCAAGTTAAAAAGTGGGTTTTCAGCCTCTTAAAATACGAACAGACTCCGCGGCCCAGAGGTCCTCTGGCAGGCTGTTCCACAGTTGAGGACAACAATTTTTTGTTCTAACATGTACATATTATTATCAAAAAGACTGGTATGTCTGTTTTATTTTGTGCGTTTGGGCTTTTTCCAAAGCTGGTTTGTCATTAGAAATGCTACAAAATGCAAATAAGCAGCAAAATCGTAGCGTGTTTTTCAAAATAAACTTTGGTCCGACGAAGTCAAAGTTTTAAATAACTTAAACGTTGACGTAATGTAAAGATTTGAGTCAAAGTTTGTGTTTGAAATAAATGAATATGCAGATGATGGTGTGAAAAAACTGTTTTTTATGCAAAGTTTTTTTTTTTGTGCCGCTTTGACGCCATTTTCCCTGCTTGTCTTTCGAATTCCACTTTTTGCAGTAATTTAAGTATATAAAAATGTTACAATAAAAGACGTCTTTTTTGCCCTTTCTGTGCCAACGTTCCAGTTCTAGAAATAAATTTTTCCACCTTTGGCTTGACATGTTGGTGAAAAAACACTCTTAATTTACTTTTTGACAACATGTGCACTCGTATTATATTTGGCTGACATTTTCTCTCTAAACTCAAGACCACACACAAGTTTACAGCAACACTTCCTCACTGAAACACAAGAACTGGGAGCCTGTGTCTATTTCTGTCCGTCTGAATGAGCAGGACTCATGGCTAGATGATGTGTTTGAACAGATGCAGACTTTGTGAATGAGCTGCCAGTGGTGGAATGTGAGTTATGGTTTGTTTTAACATTTGTGACCCCCATACTGCACGGAGCCGTGATATCTTCCCTGCTCATCTTTGGTTTGTGAACATTTGGCCGCAGTCGTGATAAGTTTTCTCTCATCATTGGATAAAATTGTACTAAAGTTAATTGAAAACCTCCAAAAAACTGCTAAAAAATGCTTTAATGCTTTTAATTTTTTAACCAAATTTGATACATAAAGTCGTTTGAGAATAGTTGGAGGAGCCTGGGAGGATTGGAACTTCAATAAAGAGCTTTAATTTTTGGCTAAGTTCTCTCAACAGCACAAAAAAACTATCCGAATTTGTCCTTTGAAATGATGCAAACAGAAACACATCATCTGCGTAGAGGGAGAGTCCACATTAGGTTATTTCATTAAAAAGTACTTCCTTCAGTTGTGACATTGGGAAATTCAATATTTGTGAATCTTGTATGTCTTTAGATCAGGGGTGGGCTAACGTTTTGGTTTGTGAACCACAATAAGTTCTAATATTTGACAAAGTGGCCGGAACAGGAGCAGATGGATGGCATGCTTTGGTAACCGCTAGATTAGACCGATAGAATGGCTCGCTAGATTTTAAACAAGCGCGCTAAATGTTACATCAAGAGCGTTAAATTTCAAATCTAGCGACGCTAGGTCTGAAATCGAGTGCGATAGCACTTAAAAAACGTGCATTTAACGCCGCTAGATTTGAAATCTAAGCGCTTGATGTAACATTTTGCTTGTTTTTTACGTCTAACACGCTTGTTGACGTGCGTGTATTGGGCAAAGTGGCTTTCCATATCAAGGAGTGTGCCATCTAGTGAGGAAACATCAGAAATGCAGCAGAAATAAAACACTAACAAGGTTTATTTATTTAATTTTTTCAAGTTCGGCAGGCCGGATTAAACCGTTTAACAGGCCGCATGTAGGGCTATAGTTTTCCCATGCCTGCTCTAGACACGCTGAAGACGGTTCTTATTCATATTAGGAGAAGAAATGGAGGAATAAACGGACATGTGACACTTAAGAGTTAGATATAGAAATAAAGAACGATTGGTAGAAATGGACCGGGAGCAAACAGGCTGGTAATGAAGTACCCAGCACTACTGGAAGAGAAGCTAAAGTGGTCTAACAGATCTGTCAGGCTGCTAGACTGTGGCTAATTATCCCTCCTCCTCTTTGTCTTCCATCCTCTCCTCTTGTCACTTCTTCTCTCACACATTTCCTCCGATGTTATGTGCATTTCCCTTTGCTCTCATTCGCTTCTTTCTCTCAACTCTGTTTCTCTCTCCGTCTGTCGCTTGCTTCCATTCCCATCTGTCTTCCCTCCATGTCCAAGCTCTCCCTCTCTCTCTTCTTCTTTCCCCTGAAATCCTCTCCTTCTGGATGAGATTGGCTGTCTGAGGCTTAGTGTTTGATTTGCAAGTCAATAGTAATTTCTGTCAGAGTTTAGTTTGAAGGAAGTTTTAATGTGTTCTGTATAATTTTACAAAGGAAATGATAAATTTGCATTAGAATCCTCTCCGCGCTTTCTCGCTAGAGCTGCTGCTAGCTAGGGTTTCAAAACGCGTCTGGAGTAATGACACATCATGGAGAAATGACAACAATGAGGAGAAGTGCATTTCAGAGGCTTTCTTGTTCGGTTTGTAATGAAGCCGAATTATCCGCGCATGAAACTTGCCGAATTCAAAAGGCGTTCGATCGTTATGTTACTCGTCTATGCTGATTGGGCGGAAAGACAAGGTGGAGATACCATGGACCACATGTGCTCCTGCTGTGACTGAAACAGTAGTAAACGAAGTAAATGTACTTCGTTACTGTACTTAAGTAAAAAAAATTATGTATCTGTACTTTACTTAAGTAAAATTTAAGACCGGTACTTTTACTTCACTACATTTTTAGAGCACATATCTGTACTTTTACTTCGCTACTTTTTAAAAGTGTGTTTTACATTTTTTGTTACATTTTCATTCAGGAATTTGAAAAATACACAGGTTTTTTAGCGCATCTTGAAGCCACATTGCCAAAATCAAAAGAAGCAGTTGATCGGGAGAAGAAGTAATGAATCGAGAAACATTTTCCGCATTCATTCAGCGCCTAAAAACCTAACATCAAATCTAGTACAAATTAAAGAGTCAGAAGATCGTTGTTTGTTGTGTTTACTTCTAAATAAAAAGTTGAGCCATCATTACACAGAGCAGGGGCGGATCTAGAATTTTCCAAAGAGGGGTGGGGCTTTGACAATGCCAATATATAGTGACTGGGGGCCTCCCCCCCAAACATTTTAAAAAATAAGTGTCATTTTCCTCCATTTTGGTGCCCATTCACTGGCCCTTCTAGGGGATAGCTTGACTTGTCCCCTTTCCTTTTATTTTATTTATTTATTTTTTTGTGGTCCAAAAGAGGTGGGAGAGGGGGGTCACACCCCTGCAGAGTATGTATCCTGGTTACCATGGTGACACCCTATAGCACAAAAAATAACATATGAATTATGATTGAATACTTTTACTTTTTACTTAAAAAGTCAAATTTACACCAGTTATTTTTGTACTTTTACTTAAGTAGATTTTTTTGCCTAATTATCTGTACTTTTACTTAAGTACAAAAAGTGAGTACTTCGTCCACCACTGTTTATAGACCACGATTGAGTACAAATGACTCTAAAGCAAAATATTCACAGCCTTACATTTGTCCGTAATTTATGCCCAGCACTAAAAGGCAACCCGTTACTTCTTTTTTTTGTGCTCCGGTTCTTCTTAAACAGATAAATAGATTAGAATTAGCATAAACCGCGCGTGACATTGCTGTGGATGTTTTGCGTGTGCATACGCAGAGAAGGTACACCCCGATGCAAGCTTGCGCTCATGTTTTATGCATCCTCTAAAGTGGCGGGCCATGAATGTAGATACGCGGTGATACCTTCACTCATGCTAGTCATGCCGCAGACGATGACCTTGTGCGTGCACAACTCCACACACAATGTAAGAGGACTCGACACAACCGCGGAAAAATGCTGAACATGCACTGAGAACACATGAAATCCAAACCAAAGAAGCAACAGGGGTGTTTTGACTCTTTAAGTACAGTGGAACTCGGTGTGATGCCCCCTGCAGGTCAGGGACAGAGTCCTCCCTCAAGTGGAGGAGTTTCAGTATCTCGGGGTTTTGTTCATAATTGGGGAAAGGATGGAGCGGGAGATCGGGGTGAGCGTTCCCACCCTCATCTATACTCTTCAGCTGTGGGTGGTGACCAAAAGAACAAGATCACGAATAAAAGCGGCCAAAATGAGCTTCTTCCGAAGGGTGGCCGGATTCTCACTCAGAGATAGAGGAGGAGCTCTGCCATTCGGGTGGAACTCGGAACAGAGCCCTTGCTCCTCTGGGTCGAGAGAGGCCATCTAGCTAGGAGGCCTTCGAATGCCTTGCTAGTGAGGTGTTTTGGCTCCGTCCCACTGCCTACTGGTGTTTCGGCCACCGGTAGGCAGACCCCGGACTTCTTGAAGGGACAATGTCTCACAACTGGCTGGGGTACACTTCGAGATACTCCTGGGTGATCTGGAGGATGAGGCCAAGGTGAGAGAAGCTTGGGATTTCCGTCTGAGGCTGTTCCCCCTACAAGCTGGCATCGGATAAGACAACGGAACGGAACTCGGTCTGGTCGTACATTCTAACGCATTAAGAAAATGTTATACTAAAAATCAAATCCTTCCCTGGATTGGAAGGTTGATAAAAATCAAACAATTTAGACAACTCTCTACTGAGTCGAAACGCACATACCTTTCCGTTGGCATCTGATGTTGGCTCTGCGCCACGACTGGAGGTCTGGACTTGTTGACTTTAGCGTAAAGCCCATCAAGCTCTTCAGAAGACACTGGTGGCAGGTTGGCTGGCGCTGCCTGCAGTGCCGCTGAGAGTTGAGGCGAATGTGGCTGGCGGAAGTTGCTGATGCGAGCGTAGTTGGGGTCGCTGTCGTCATCTTCCATGTCAGGAACGGAGGCCCGGTCCGGAGTGGCACGCCCAGCACCGATCTCAGCGTAACGCGGGTCGTAGCTGTTGGGAATAAGACGAGCACAAGATAATATTTTGGTTACATCGTAATCGAACATCGAATTAGCGCTATTCCAACTGTAAATCGTAATGAGTTTTTTTTACGTCATGCTAACTATAGTGATCCCTCGCCTTCCGCCAAAGGGAGCCATGAACCTTCCTCATCACCCTGATTAGGTACACCTGAGATTGATTATTCTGATGCTACACACCTGCTGCCTGTTAAAGGGCAATAACCCCAGACTTTAGTATAGATTTCTCCAATCAAATGTTTGACAGAAAGTAGCTTCATTTTGATTTTTGGGGCAATACTTTGGTCTTTTCGGAACATTTTGTTGGCAGTGTTTTTTTTTTTATGATGAAAATCTGATAAATTCCTTTTTCATCTGGAGTCTGTGGACAAACACAATTTCTTGCTGGATTGCGAAACTCCCAAATGGGAAATAAATGACTGGAAAACATTGTTGGGTCAGGCGAGGTAGGCAATCAATCAGTTTCCAAAAAAAAAAGACAAAATCATTCCGGGAAATTGTTGATGACATGAGAAGAGGTAGTCAAAATGTTTGGGTTCATTTGGTAATTTGACGTTCATGCATTACGTTGGCAAAAAAAACCCCAAAAAAACCCGACAAACAGAAACCAACCTTTTTTTTTCATCTGCGTTTTTGTTGGGGGGACCATCGAGCTCCTCCTCACTCAGAGCTTCCAGTTTATTTTTGGCTGATTTTGATGCGTCTTTGTTCTTGTCCTCTTTCTTCTTCCCAAACCTGGCAAGACACGTAAAACACGTGAGAGTGGCATCTGTAGAAAATTTGCAGCGTACCCCAAAGACATGATGTCGCACTTGAAAAATGTATTACCCATTTGGCTTCAATCGGTTGAATCCCTGCCTTTATTTCCGATTAATTGGATTGTAAGTCACATAAATAATGTTTCTACAATTTGTTGAATCAAAAGTATTTCAGGTTTTTATCAGTTCGTGCAGAGTTCAGCAAATAATTTTCGGTTTTTGTGCTTCATTTTAAGAAGAAACAAATGTTTATTTTCTACTAAAAATGATAAAAAAAAAAACAAAAACAAACAAACATCAATTTCTTTTGCTTTACATCAGGTGTTTTTTACCAATACCAGACAAATGTCGGCCATTTTTTTTCTAAGACCAGTTAAATTAGACGGCCATGTGACCATAAGCAGATCCATAGAAATGAATGGAAAAATAAAACGTTTCTATTTTTCATTTTCAGGAGAGAAAATATTTCGTAAAACAGTTCCTTTGAAGTTTAAAAGCAAACTTAATTTCAAAGAAGTCACCAGCTGGATAAGATGGTAGTTTCATAAACAACTGGCGCCAGAAAGCGGTTTGACCCAATGTGGGCGGGTCGACTGTATGAACAGCCATTCAGCATGCAGAACAAGCAAAACACCATAGCAAATATGGCTGCAAAATTGCATTAAAAAATCTGTGAAACCACGAGGCTGTAAAAAGTTAAGCGGGTTATAGCAAACGAGCGCTGTACCGACTTCTGAAAAAAAGTGCTAGTTCACCCTCTCACGCAAACAATTGAAATGAATGTACTTTTTCAATCCGCGAAGGAAAATTTGAGTGCTGCAGTGCAAACACCTCGATGCCCCCTCACCCGTATCCACTGGCAACCCAGTCCGGTTGCACTGTGTCCAACCTGGCAACCCAAAAGCTAGAGTCCGGAATGGGTCACGAAGCCAGGCCGCAGTGAAGAACACCAAACTATCCTCTTTGAATTTCACTGGGTCTGAGTGAGCGCCTTCGGATCCTCAAGCAAGCAACCAGATGTTTCCATGGAAACCGGAAAACCACCGGGCTTGAAGTTCTTCCTCTAGACAGTCTCCTTCTCCGCACCTCCAGATTAACTCCTTCCCCTCGGCTCCCCCGGAGAATGAACCAAATCCTCCAGCCACACACGGATGTACCTCCAAGAGCCAGAAGTTGGTCGCGTATGTCAACATGCATGTCGAATCGATAACCAGCTACCCATTGGGAGCTAGCCGGACGATTTCCCAAAAAAATCAGCTGTCTGACACAAAAAGTCCAAATTGACGTCCAAAGTGCGCTCAAAATGAAATCTCCAGAAAGAGACAAACAATAACCAGAAGAAGGGACAAAATAAAATCAGAAAAAGTTGTCGATTAAACGCTTAAGTAACAGGGAGCACCAGGCTAGCACCTTAGCCGTTGATACAAGACTTGTATCAGCTTTCAAAATGTTGACTCACTTGTGCGTCCACACGCCGACTCCTTCTACGTCCTATTTGTTCATTAGCAAATAAAAAACCTGCTAAATGATAGACACGCTTCTAACGCCACAGCGGGGCCTTGACGTGAAGGAGTGTGAGTTTGTGGCCACATGGGAGAAAAGAAAAGCACGGTCCATGAATATTTGAACATTTCCTTCTAGTAGCTCTAACACAGCGTGTTGTGCTTTCCTTTTCTACTATACCATTATGACCGTCATCATCGTTAGCAGACCCGTTACCATTGTTCAATTTATAATGAAACTCTGCACCACACTTTCAAGAAATTAAGTGCGCCTTTGCGGCTAAATATTTTATGTCATTTCATTCCTCCTTCGCATCGCCTTCTCCGTCTCCCCCTCCGAACCCGCTTCTCGTTTCCTCTCAACCTCTGCTTTCCTCCGAGCTCCCACCGAGCCAATCTAATGTCTGTGTTTATCTCATTAACAGCAAGGCACTTCTCATTACTGCTACAGGCGGATACGTGGCCTGAATGGTAACCCGCTGGCCTATCCAAGTGGAAACCTGGACAGAGGTGCCACGATGGCCTGGCACCATCCTGCAAGCCAATTAGTGCTGTTTTTAGCTTGGCTAACTTCAAGTTTACCTGAATGGATAACCTCTAACAATCGGAGGTGAGGAAAGCTCATGTTTACAATAAAATATATAAAAAAGTATTTTTTTATTATTCATTTGGAATTTATGGGGTATTTTTTGAGCAAAATCAACTTCGGAATTTCCACATTTTCCACATTTCCCAGTTGTTCTTGGTCAGAAATTTTGTTCTACGCCACTTCTATATGCTAACATAAACAGGAAGTGTTTTTTTGTGTATGCCAGACACGTCCAAAATCCGGCCCGGGGGCCAAATGCGGCCCGTTGTCAATTTTAATCCGGCCCGCAGCCTCCATCATAAAATCAATAGCGCCTGGCCCGCGTGTAGAATTACGTAATACATTGGGCAGCTTAGCTGTTACCTGCGTGTTCAAAATGCTGCCATCTAGAGGCTAAAATAGGAACAGCAAATTAGTATGTGAGCCCCCCAATTTTCTAAAATGGCGGCAATTAATAAAAGGAGGAAAAAAAGAATCTAGCACGCCATTTAACCAGTCTAAACTAGTGATTACCAAAACATCTGATCCTGTTCTCAGGGGTGACTCCGGAATTTTCTAAAGGGCTTTTTGTGTATGACCTCACGCGCCACGCCCCCCTTGGATCCGGCCCGGTTGTCAAACGTTAGAACTCAATGTGGCCCGCGAGTGAAAAAGTTTGGACACCCCTGGTTTATGCAGTGCTTATGCGTGGTTGCTCCGCCCCAACAAAAAGTGGCATTTCTGAATAAAATGCGCTAGCTTTGCTAACTTAATGCGCTTTACAACCTTTTAGCCTAAACAGGATTCGCACTGGCTCGGGCGCATGCCCACCTTATAAGACTAAGTCGCAACAACAAAAGTGAAACTTAATCTACTTCAAAGGCTTTTTTTGTCGTTAAAAATCATATTTTTTAACTTACAAAAGATAGTTTTGATTATTACCCCAAGAAAGCATAACATCCCTTTAAATTTGCAAAAAATATTGATAGACAAATAGGTACAAAAGATTGTAACATGAACCCAATTGTTAGCATAAAAAAGAAAAGAGGCGTGGCCAAAGTTAATATACAACTTTTTTTTTTTTTTTACTTTTAAAATTCTATCAAGTCCAACAGCAATAAATTCATGGATTCCTCCTTTTTTTTTGAGAAAAATATGTTATTGCTCACTCTGCCTTTGGGGCATAAAATAACTTTGCATTGAATCTCACATTATTGCGGATTCACATCCACATAAACCTTCTCCTGCTGTTTACAGAACGGCGGGGGGCGACGAGCAATCGGACTGAGATTTTACTTTTTACCTTTACATTCCGTTTCACGCGGAAAAAAAAACATAATTATGCAAAAGAAACACTTTGTAAGCAAATCTTCAAGTAAATTTAAACAAATATCGTCGACGTATGGTGCTGGGTATACGGGCAAAACGCAACTCCACAGGTTACAACAGTAGTATTTTCAGGTATAAATGAAGAAGTGTTTATATCCTGGGAGAAAAAGGTGAATGTGTAGGAGGAATATCAATTGGAATGCTTAGAAGTTTGGTTGGAAATGCAGCAAAAAAAGCAGCTACGAAGAGCCACAATGGAGATATTCTTTAAGTCCGCCGTGGAAGATGAAATCTGGCCCAGACGCTTATAGAAACTAAACTAATCCCATTTCTGATCGAAAGATAGCAATTTCAATGAGCTACCTTTAAACGAGTGTTTTTAAAGTACACTAGCAATTATTACATCATTGTTCAACTTAAATCTAATTAATTACACGCCATCCAGCAAGGTCCGGAAAAAGCGAGTGATCCGTTTAACAGGTTATTTTAAAAAAGAGTCATGTCCGTTTTTGTCTCACTGGGTTAACTCAGGCAGTCTTTCCGGTTTATTCCAAACACGTCAGCTCGACTTATTACCGGGACATAAAGGCCACCCTGCACTGGCAGTCTGATGGATTTTATATTGATTTTAAAAAATCTCACAGCTTTCATTTAAAGCCCTGGCTGGCCTTGCCCTCAATTGTATCATGTGTCTGCAGATAGTGATCTTTGATCCAGGACTACCAACCGGATTAAGACCCCTACAACTAATGTCATACATGATGTTGATCCTAGAATAAGTTTGGGTGTGCTACATCTTTAAGGTAGTACGGTTACGCTAATGATGAGCAGCTATCCCAAAATGAGATCCTTGGTTTTCCCAGTGGTGTCCGACATCTTGACATCGAGCGCCAAATGAGCCCATTTGCTGTTGACTGGTCCTTTCGGGCACCTCTTCATCGTGGGTTTAATTGCTCAGCGTGTTGGGACGCCTCTTCTATGCTCAGCTACCCGAGTGGAACTCGATCCAGAGTACCTGACAACTTGGTCTTGGTCTCTATGACCTATCCCAACTTTGCAAGGATGTATTTGGCCTCCTTCGCAGCACATGATACATATCAGCATCGTTCATGACTCTCAAAATCTCACTCTTCGCCAATGGTCAAAGTACAGACTGTCTTTTACAGACGTGGACAGCTGTCTTGCCCATTCAATTGTTTTGATTAGAGATTAGAAAGCACATATAATTGCCTATCATAAGAAAAATATGCCACAAATGGTTGGGTTGATTAGTGCACGTTACCAAATTCCCACATCTTTACTTGGATTCCCGAAGCCAGATAACTACAAATTCTGAATGCTACGTTTTTATTCACCGACAGATCAATGTGCCCGCTCTCTTTGGCTTGTGGGCGGCTGCACAATGGCGACACCTTGACGTTTGAGGATAATTTCAGGTAACACCAGCTCATTTGAGGACGATTGCATATGTATTATGTTGTTAGCATGGTGCATTTATAGATCAAGTTCTAGAGGCGTGTCCGGGGCGGATGAATTTAGAGTTGGCTTACGGCTGACAGTTGTCGCAGGTTTAATAAAAATCTTACATAAAGAGATCCTTCCGGGTGAGCTGGAGGATGCAGCCGGGGTGAGAGAAGCCTGGGCTTCCCGTTTGAGGCTGTTGCCCTCGCGATCCGGCCCCGGAACAAGCGGAAGATGACGGAATGGAATGTAAAGAGAAGCCTGGGCTTCCCGTCTAAGGCTGTTGCCCTTGTCACCCGGTCCCGGAACAAGCGGAAGATGACGGAACAGAACGTAAATAGAGTTACGGTGGTTTTGATAAATCTCAAGTTTGCTAGGCATAAGCACCGCTGTACTGCTGATCAAAAACACTAGTTCACCCAAAGATTTACACAATCCTTAATAAATAAAGCCAGATATAAGGGGCGGTGACGTAGAAGGCATACACAAACGCCCAAGATGACCAACTCAAATTCTAAAGCAAAATTTGTTGCTCTTCCTTATGGGTACAAAGAACCAGGAAAACAGACTCTAAAAGTCTTTATGGAAGCTCAGCTTGATTTTTGTCGACACGGCAACAAATATCAGCTGAAACAATATTAGCCAAACAGTTTAACGAAACAACATATGTTTGGAAACAACATAGATATAAAAAAAAAAACATGAAAGGAAATTTGAAAAGACCGTTTGGTAATATATTTGATAAATATTTATGGTCGACATTCTTTGGAAGGTGTACGAGGTCTTCAACTAGTTTATCTAAATTTATACACACACACCTTAGCTCAGGTATTTGTTATAATGAAATATGTGTTCTATGCACAGAACTTCAATGATGCAGGGATTTTTTCTTGATTTCTATACGGTTCGCAGCTAGATAATTGGTAGTCTGCTTTTGGCGACAGCTTAATGTGGGAGTGCTTAAATCAAAATAGTTCCAAGACTCTGGGAAAAAAAGGAAAATCTTTATGTGGATGCTGCTGCAGCGCCCACACAGTTTGAGCGGCAAAGAATCTCCAGGAAGTGAGGTGGAAGAACATGAAAGCAGCTTAGGCAGCAGCGATATCACTGTGGGAAAAAATAAAAAATAAAACCAGGCTGTTTCAGTCTTTTCACCCCAAAAACAGCTGAAAGATCCAAGTGGAAATGTTACAAGGTGCCAGTTTCGCTTTAGAGGTTTTTTTCACACATCACGTTGAGTTTACCAGTCATGGTTAGAAATGCTCAGCCTGGGAAGAAAAAAAAAAAAAGAAGGGCTATGAATTCTCATCCCCTCTGATGTGCTTACAGTCATCAGAGGAAATAGTTTTGCTGCTGTAAGTCTGTTCCACCGACGTGCTCCTATTAAGCTTTTTATTACTTAAATGAATAAAATAAATCACAAAGCAGCTAAGTAGTAGTTACGAAAGGCGGGACGGCAAGTTATGAGGACTTAACAGAACTTTTTCTCGCATAGGCCCCTCCCCCCAAGAAATCTGCTTTTTAATTTTATGATATTTAATGATAAATAATTTTATAATAACACAGCCAATAGAACGTCAACCTGGAGAGTTGTTTACAAAGTCTAGTGTGTTTTTGTCTATGGTTGTACAGGTTAGAAACACAGGAGTGGAGGAGGGGTGTGAAGTATCTTGTTTGCGTTTAAAACAAGCACTGAAAAAAAGGCGGGGTTTTTACTTAGCATGTCCCCATTTGACCCCTTAAACAAACACTATCAATGATGCTCACAATTCCAGTCATATCTGCTCCAAGTTCAAGGAGGCGTGTCTCTAGTTGTGCTTATGTGGGCCGAAACAACTCTGCCTAAAAAAAATTCGAATGCAGTACTTCTTCTTCTTCTTTCGGCTTTTCCCTTTAGGGGTCGCCACAGCAAGTCAGTTTCTTCCATCTAATCCTATCTGCTGTATCCTCTTTGGTCACACCAACTATCTTCATGTCTTCCTTCACTGTGTCCATGAACCTCCATTTTGGCCTTCCTCTAGTCCTCTTTCCTGGTGGTTCCAAACCCAGCATCCTGCTTCCTATGTACTCTCTCTCTCTCCTCTGTACGTGCCCGAACCATCTCAGTCTTGCCTCTCGAACCTTTATCCCCAAAACCTCTAACATGTGCTGTTCCCCTGTTGTACTCATTTCTAATCCTGTCTATCCTGGTCACTCCCAGAGAGATCCTCAGCATCTTCATCTCTGCTACCTCCATCTCTGCTTCCTGTCTTCTCTTCAGTGCTACTGTTTCTAGACCAATCAGCATGGCCGGTCTCACCACGGTTTTCTACACTTTTCCTTTCATTCTAGCTGAAACTCTTCTGTCGCACATCACACCTGATACTTTCCTCCACCCGTTCCAGCCTGCCTGCACACGCTTCTTCACCTCTTTTCCACACTCTCCATTGCTCTGGACTGTTGATCCTAGATACTTAAAATCTTCCACCTTCTTTATCTCTTCTCCCTGTAACCTCAGGTTACAGTACCATGAGATTTGACCAGTACCTCATGGTCAAATCAAGAGGGCAGCTCTAAAAGTTCAAGACTATTTAATTCAAGGAGTTTACTTGGATACAAATGCATGATAATGTGATTAGAACTTTATTTGGACTGCTTATTTGTAAATAAAAAATGTTTTAGGGTCCAGTTAGTTTTGTAGCTTTTTTTCCAGTCCGATTTTACACTTTTGGAATTTTTTTCGCCAGAAGTCGTGACCAGACGTTTATCTCCATGATGTCACTGCATTATCTCTAATCACCACTCGGCCAATGTTTTTTCTTGGGTCAGATGAACGGTTACCTATGACCCTGTAGCTGAAGTGAAACCGAGCAGAAGCACTAGATGGCTAGCTGAAAATAGTCGGCCATTCAAGAAAAATCCTTGCACCTACTTGCTTAGTTAAATCAGAGAGGTGACTTGTTTTTCGACCAGGAAGTGCAAATGGTACGAACATGATTGAATAAAAAAAACCCAGGTTTATCCAGCTGAGTTCCCAGATAGATTCTCTTTGTCTTGACACACACAATTCGCACACACTTAATCAACATTCTGCGAGGCCAGAGGTCCACAGTCGGACCCATCATTATACCTGCATTAATTAGGAGAAGAATCTTTTTCCACTGCATTGTCTTAGAAAAGATGGGAAGAAAAAAAAAGGGGAGGGTGACACAGACTGGGAGCGGGACGCCCAATTAGAGACATACCTGCCATGAGAAGTGGTTATCCCCTCTCTCTCCCATTACCTTATCCCTTATTCATCACCAAAGGCTTCCATATTTCCCAGAGCCTCTCTTTGCTCATTCTGTATATTTCCTTTTTTTTTTATTACTTTTTCACAATTCTTTGTTTGTCTTATTAGTTCGGTTTCTTCTTCGGGCCTGTTTTGCTCTGTCACTCACAAATCTGACAGTTAATTTCCTGTTGAATGGCAGTCCGCGGCAGACATGTGTAAAGGATACGCGGAAAAAAAAAAGGCGATTCAAAGAGTGAATAGAAAACAGATAAACACAAGTAAACAGTCGTACGCGTCAACACACCGCGGATCTGTAGGGAACTGTAAACAGTCTCATTGAATGGGACATCTCATTAACTTGGTATTATCTACCTACACAACCTCTCCATCAAACTCTCATTAGTGGGGAGTGGGGAGTATGGCTGAATCACTCTACTCCGGTGTCCCATTTAATGCACTCCCTACTGCCACAAGAGCTACTGGGAACCATTATTAGCGCGTCATTGTCATCATTACCTCAATGCTCCAGTCGTTGTCCTAATGTCACCTTGGTGGATCAAAGAGTAGATGGTACTGATCTGCTCTTAACCCAGATCAAAGGCTGGGATACTAACTATAACTTGTAAGGGACTTTATTTCTCAAACTCCTTAGGCTCAGATTATTTTGACCTCAAGTTTCAGTTGGACTTTTATCCCTTATTAATCTTACTTGTTTTGTTCACCCCCCGAAGAATGACCAACTACGTGTTTGTGTTTCCTGCTTTTATTTGTGGTGAAAACGTAAACCCGAAGCCCTAGTAAAACCACACCAAAACTATTGGTGCCTATTTTGTAAAAATAGTCATTTTAACAGGACAGCACGGTGGCGCAGTGGGTAGCACAGTGGCCTCACAGCCAGAAAGGTCGTGGGTTCGAGTCCCGGGTGGGGACGAGGCTTGGAACACTGTCCTTTCTGTGTGGAGTTTGCATGTTCTCCCCGTGTTTGCCTGGGTTTCCTCTGGGTACTCCGGTTTCCTCCCACCCTCCAAAGACATGCATGCTAGGTTGATTGGCCGGTGTCAAATTGCCCCTAGGAATGAGTGTGTGTGTGGATGGTTGTATGTGTGTGGCCCCACGACAGACTGGCGACCTGTTCAGGGTGTACCCTGCCCTTCGCCTTAAATCAGCCGGAAGGGACAGACGGATAAAGAAGATGACTGACTGACTGATCAGTTTAACAATCGCAACAAGTTGAGTTTAAAGTTTTGACTTTTTTAGAAAAAGCGACCAGTCTTCTTTTATTTTGAAGAAACGAAATAGACACATTTTGTCCAGCGAAAGTAAGAAGCTAGCTAACAACTACAAGTCCTGTCATTCTCATTACTGCTAGCAAAGAAGGGGAAGAAGTGCACGCGTGCAGTTAACCGTCCTCTAATGAGGCTCAATATGTAACCCAGATCACAGCTAGCCGAGTCTGCTCATGTCACCAATCTGACCTGTGCAATTAGCCCTCTGGGAAGGAAAGAAAAGTCCAGAGGGAGCACAAGAAATCAAACTATCAAACCAGACAAAGTGTTGATTCTTTTTATTTTAACATCCAAAGTCTAATTCCAGCTACAAGCTAAATATCTGGTAGGAAATGCAACACAACTGCCTCATGAAATGTTCTCTGGGCTCTTTGTTCGCTGCCACTGTGACAACTCCGCAGTTAATAAGCATTCCTCTCTGCTGCAACGGGGAGTCAGTGGGTGGCTGGTTATCGCTGCCATAGTGAAGGATGTGAGAACGCGTTCTGCAGGTGCTGAGGGGGTGTGTGTACGTGTCTGTGCGAAAGAAGTCATTTTGTTCATGTGGCCGACAAGGAATTAATTAGCTCGTGTGTTTGTGCGAGCTCACACGCTCACAGACCTGATGAAATGCTTGAGCACCTTGCCACGCAAAAAGCGATTCAGCGTGCTTAGCTAATGCTAACAGAACATCAGGATCTCTCTTCTTTTTGCATCCATAAAAGAACACAATGAAAGAAGAGAAAAAAGGAGGGACGATAAAAAACTATGGTGGGGTAAAAAGGGAAGACTGGTGCAAGACGAAGGCCGTCCACGAGATTTAGTAGGAAGTGTATCAACAAAGTTTAGGAGGAAAGCCACAGCAAGGTTAACAAGTATTCCTGTCCGCGAGGATGAAGAGGAAGGCAGTTCATGTGGTTTAAGTCCATAAAATTTGGGAGGAAGGGTGGCCACCAGGTGTAAGAGGATGTCAACAAGGTTTAGGGCGAAGGCTGTCCACAAAGGAGGAAGGGTGGACACCAGATTTGAAAGGAAGGCTGTTTAACAAATTTTGGATGGAAGCCACCACAACGTTTAGGATGAAGCTTGCCCACCAGGTTCAGGAGGAAGGCTGTCAACAAGGTTTAATGAGATTTAGGAGGAAGTACACCAATGAGGTTAAGCAGGAAGGCCATCCAGAGCCACAGCTTTCTGAGGCAACATGGCTCATTGGGTAGGGCGACCAAATGGAGGGTTGGAGGTTTGAGTCACCCAGAAGCTTTTGTCGACGTGCCGTTGAGCAAGACGCTTACTGTAACCTCAAATGCCCCTGAAGGCTTGTGGCTAGTGCCTGGCATGGTAGCTTTTCAGGTACAGTGTAAAGCGTTTTGGGGCACTTGCAGGTACAAGAAAGTGCTGTTCAAGAACAAGCCATTTACAAAGTTTAGAAAAAGTTACCCAGGTTTTAAGACGAAAGCCACAACGAGGTTTAGTGCGAAGGTTGTTCAGAAGGTTTAGAAGCCCAGATGTCCACGAGGTTCAGAAAACAGACCCTACAGGGTTTAGCGGTATGCTTTTGCATGAGGTTAAGAAAGAAGGCCACCACAAGGCTAGGAAAGGAGTTTAGCAAACCCAGCTATTAGAGAGCACCCCTAACCATAATTTTCCTTTCCATCTAGATTTAAACTTGGACTAAAAAGAGTTTCAAACCAAATTGGACTAAATAGAAGGTCCCACCGACTTAGTTTGACGAAACTATCCAGGTTAAATCGACCAGAAGTTGAAAAGTTTTTTTCGGATACAGTTGAGGAAAAAAAGTAGTGCCACCGCATTACTCCTCTTTGAAGTGCTGCCTTCAAAGAGAAATGATCAAGAACCAAAAAACAAGGTGTGTCACAACAAAAACCAAACTATTTAAGGTTGTTTCAGTTGGGTGAATAAAGAAGAGGCCTTTAGGGGACAAAGGAGAACCTCCTATAATCAGATTACTTCATTTGGAGGGGTGGTGAAAGGATACCAAACTGAGAAACAAAAAGAAAGAGCAATGGAGATTAGCACCGTGGAGAGAGTCATGATGTAACCGTGCCGTCTCTTGTTCTGGCCGCTTCGGAAAGTATTTCGGGCAGCGGATAGCCGGAATAACACCGGTGGTCAAAAATAGACAACAAACCCTCTTTAAAAATGGGTGTGGTTTCTTTGTGGAAGTCTGGGGCATATTGTTAAACGACAAGGTCACACCAGGTTACTAAACCCCAAATCTTTTTTTTTTTTCTATTAGCCTTTTAATTTTTTAAACAGCAATAAACGGCAGCAATAAGACGAATTTCAGCTTCTATTAGCAGCAGATACATGCTGTGGTGAGATGAAACGGGCTGAAACCGGCGCTTAGATCCCTAATCGGAGTTAAAAAGATTCAGTTAGAAGGTATTAATAATGTAGAGATGTGGGAAGTGGAGAAGATTAGAGCAGATACTCTCTGGCTTTTCAAAAACAGAGAGAAGTGGGCTTTAGAAAGAAAAAGAAATTAAACATTTTCCATTAAAAATGTCTCCTAGTAGCTACAGTAAGTCTGCTACGATGATAAAAAAGGGAGGAGGGCTTTCAGATATCAAGTTTAAATGAGTCTAATTCAAAGCCCGGCGGAGGACGAGGCAGACAGGTATGAATACATAGCAAGTTGTTCCCGAGGGAACCGGAGGCGGAGACGGAAGGAAGCCCGTCTTAATCACCGCCGAGCCGGTCCCTTGAGTGCCGATACTTCAGTCAGACAAAGAATGGCTTGATGAAAGGACAATAAAGAAAGCGAAAGAAACCGGTGCAAATAAATGGGCAACAACAAAGGAGCAGGAGAGGAAAGAATGAACTCATCTGCAAATGTTGATTCATACTCCATTTTGTGTCGATGTTTGGACGCTTAAATCAGAGATTCGACGGGAACGGCAAAGTTTTGCGCCTTATTTTCCATTTTAGTTCCAGACAATGAGCCTTTCAGAGGATTTACCCAGAATGCAAGAGAAACTTTTACCTCTTGATTGTCTCTCGCAGAAAATATGAGATTTTATTAGATCCCGAAAATTTTCTGCTTTAAAAACGCAATCATAATTTCCTCATATTGTTTTAAAAACATGTAGAAAATACAATCCACTAGGTGGGGTAGTTTTTAGTAGGAATGGAGAGCGGCATGTAACGAAAAAGCAGAGAAGAAGAGTGGGTTGCTAGGGTTACACGAAAGCCCGGTGTCCGAGATCTACGACCATCAAGATCTGCGACTTTGGGCCTCTGCACATGTCCAGAAAGCTCCTCCTCCCTTCCAGATGATCTAGTCATCGAGATCTACGACCTGTGATACTTCTATTGGAATTAGCGTTAGGGTTAGATTTCGGAACTCATATCTATTAAAATCTGCGACTGGTCGCAGATCTCAAGAACACTGGCCTGTCTCTAAATAAAATCCCGAGATTTCATACTGATACTAAATCTACTCGTGCGCCTTTTGAATCCACTGGTCGATCATTGTCGACCTAAGAGGTCATCTTAGATTTTTAATCTTGAAGGCTTTAGCCACAGTGCACCCCAACATATTTACAAACAGTCAAAGGCATTGTGCGTTCGTCTACAGATAAAGCGTACTCAAACGTTAATCTGAAACTCTTAGATACTTCGCATTCCTCGTTAAAAGCTCGGTCTCCTTGAGTCCATCTGGGAGCCATTGGCAGACAGCGAAAGGTTAGACTCCTGGCTCCTTTGGTTCGTCACACATTCTTGGACAAGAAACGCTTAACCTTCTGTGTTTGGACAGCAAAGGTCAAGCTGTTTGTGTGTTTCAGTGGTAGATACCCAGACGGGACAAAGACAGACCCAGGCACTTGCATGTGTCTGTCATTAGGAGACATGGATTTACGCAGGAAGTCCATCCATCACTCATGGCCCGCAGATGGCATGTCGAAAAAAAGCAACTTGGGCATGTAATCGCATCCTGGCGCCTTGTCTTGTGACTTGTGTTTGTCGGCGGACGAGCGGGATCGTATGCTAATTGGTCGAGACCGTTTCCTGTGGGCTCACATGGAGGCTTTTAATTGGGCGGTGAGTGATGGGCGGCGGTCGTTTTGGAACGACGCTGAGCTGTCCGGCTGATACGAATGCGTCTGCGATTCAAATGGTGACTCCCTCTGGGTCAATTCAAATGTCATAACTACGGGGGGTGATGAATAGCGTAAAGAATCAACACAAATGGAGGCTTAAGATCCCCGTCTCATTTGATAATTACGGTATGAGTTATAATTCGCTGTACAAATGAGAGTATCACTTTCCTCCGCTGGTTGAGTCACTGGAAATGAAAATAGCATGGATATGTTATGTCTGAAAGGGGAAGAAGAAAAAAGAGTCTGAATTGCACAGCGATTAACTCTATTTGCTTCTTACTGTGCGTAAAATCCGTAATGAACGGTATAAAAATCAGTTATTGGAAATTAAGCTAAACCATCCGGACGACTGGAAAAGTCGTTTTAATCCAAAGAGTAAACACCCGTTGGCCTCCGTACGTGAAAGGAAAACCCAGAAGGAGATGATAAACAAGTTGTTAGCAGCCCATGAATAAAGTAATTAATTCTTCAGTCGCTCTGGCGGAGCTGCTCCACGGTCAAACTGCTGAGTGGTTGCCTCGTTTAGCGTCGGAGCTGTAAATCAGAGCGGAGTCGTCCGGTTGGAAGCAGGTGTATGGCCTTTCAAAAACAAGACGCATAAAAAAAAAAGAAAAGAGCCTCTTGTGTGAAAAAAGAGGGATGAATTTCAAAGGAAACAAGAGGAGGGGGGAGGGTGGCAGGTGTGGGGCGGGGTACTCTTTATCGGCTGATATATATGCATTAGGATTTTGCTCATCATCGCCACTGTCAATTCCGAGTCCCTCTGATATGTGACTGGCAGCTCGCATCAACACCAATAAACCTCGCGCATCATTTCAGGAAGGCTGTCCGTCGCTGTGATTGCGGGAGAGAAACGGAGGGAAAAAGTTAATTTGTTTCCTGGCGGCTGCTGACAGTGATAGCGGTTCGTCTCCATGGCGAAGTTGTAAATTAGAAATTGCACCTGAACGGTGAGTGCGGCAAGTTGGTTTGGCTGTTTGAGAAAGCTCATTTTTCAGGGACGTTAATGGGGGAATTTTTTTTGAAAGATATACAAAAATAAACTGGTGGCTTTTCATATTAAGAGCGTCGGGCAACAAAATAAACTTCACTTTAGTCTTTCGATGCAAATTTTTAGGCCGTAAAGCATCTCAAAGACTTGGGAGTAGAGTTCATTCACCTTTCCGCCCACTTTTCAAGACTGTTCTTGGCCACACCCACATTCTAAAGTAAACAGGAAGTGCTTTAGTGCACACCCTCAGCCAGTAACAGCTGAAGCTCCTAGCTAGCGCCAGATTTGAACCAAAACCGGTGACTCAGTGGTTAGAGCGTTCGCCCGCGGATCGGAAGTTAACTGGAAGTTCGCGGGTTCGCATCTGACTGAGTTCACGTCTAGGGTCCTTGGAGAAGACACCTACCCGCCCCCTCCGTTTCTCCCACCATTGGTGCTGTCATAGGTGGCAGCCTGCTGCGGTGTGGTGCAGCGCACAAATTTCCCGGTCAAGGATTAATAAAGTATATTAGAAAAAAACAAAAACCTCCCAGACTAGGTCGTCCAAGCTCTTGGTCAGCTCTAAATTTAAAAGTCCAAAAAGTACCAAGTTTAAGCATCTCTGTTATTAGATTAGAATCAATACCCCCTAGAATTCTCCAAACATGCACAAGTTTTAGCTTAAACTTCCTTCTACAAATTTTACAAAATAAAACGAAAGCATCTATCAAGTCCTTAAGAGTTTCCAGAGTTTCTAAATACCACGTGAAAAGTTGGATCAAAGAAATCCACCTGCGGTGTATTAACCACTGGTGGGATTAAAGCGAGGCACCTGAAATTCACCCCCATCAGAGCTTAGAGTCATCGCTAAAGCGCCTGCACAAACATGTCAAAGGGATTTTGGTTTGCTGTTCGGCATTTACGGCGACCTGGATCTATTCGTGATTTTGTGTGTTTGGCATAATCTGCGACGGCATTGGGGGTCGGATTGGGCCGCCCAATCGATAACAACAAATAAAAGAAACCAAAAGATGAATCTGTTCTTTACCTTCTAGAGATAAAATTGTTCTAAACTAAACAAAAGATCTGAAAAGCTCATGGAATGGAATAGAGAAGCTCACGAAAAGAGCAGTGATCCCATGGAAATCTAGTCGTAAAAACCCGATGTTTGACATGGTGACTTAGAAGTTCTTCAGAGTTACAGACAACCTCTCCACCCCGCACCGACTGCTGCTCAACGATAGGACCAGAGTGGAACGGATGGACCTAATTGGCTTGCTTCCCTGTCAGATTTAAGAAGGAGGAGGACGAGTAGGGGAGGGGGATGTTGTTGGATTTGTAAACAGGAGATCAGGACGTCGCCTTTCATGTCCCGTAAACTGGTTAAGGGTGTCGGGGTGTTTGTCGCGGCGGGGGCGCAGGGATGATAGAGACAGCCTTACAATGATCCCTTGCTGCGAGAGTGAGTGACGGGATGGCGGGACAGACGGGATGTGTCAGAGGCCCAGCGGGGCTGATGGGACGGCTGAGCGATGACACGCCCGCTGATCCCTCACACACACTCACACACGGAACGGGCTTGATGTGTTGAGTGTCTCCATTCAGCAAGACATTAGAAGTTATTTTCTTCAAATGAAATCCCAGACATTGAGATTCAGAAGGAATAACAAGAGTAAGTCGACCCCACGGTGCTGAACAATACCCACCTTGCCCACCTGATAGCACAAACTTGATCAATTAGTACCGCCCCCATAATCTCCCATTTTTTTGCTGTCAAGGTGGGCTTTTTTGGTTTTTGAATCACGGTAAAGGACACAAAAGTAACAAGAACTCATTTCTACCTAGCTATTACCTAGCCAGTAACAAGAACTCGTTACTACCTAGCTATTACCTAGCCAGTAACAAGAACTCGTTACTACCTAGCTATTACCTAGCCAGTAACAAGAACTCGTTACTACCTAGCTATTACCTAGCCAGTAACGAGAACTTGTTACTACCTAGCTACTACCTAGCTACTACCTAGCTATTACCTAGCCAGTAACAAGAACTCGTTACTACCTAGCTACTACCTAGCCAGTAACGAGTTCTCATTACTACCTAGCTACTACCTAGCCAGTAACGAGAACTCGTTACTACCTAGCCACTACCTAGCTACTACCTAGCTATTACCTAGCCAGTAACAAGAACTCGTTACTACCTAGCTATTACCTAGCCAGTAACAAGAACACGTTACTACCTAGCTACTACCTAGCCAGTAACGAGAACTCGTTACTACCTAGCTACTACCTAACTAGTAACGAGTTCTCGTTCCTACCTAGCTACTACCTAGCCAGTAACGAGAACTCGTTACTACCTAGCTATTACCTAGCTAGTAACGAGTTCTCATTACTACCTAGCTATTACCTAGCCACTAACGAGAACTCGTTACTACCTAGCTACTACCTTGCTAGTAACGAGAACTCGTTACTACCTAGCTATTACCTAGCTATTAACGAGTTCTCATTACTACCTAGCTACTACCTAGCCAGTAACGAGTTCTCATTACTACCTAGCTACTACCTAGCCAGTAACGAGAAGTTGTTACTACCTAGCTACTACCTAGCTACTACCTTGCTAGGTAGTAGCTACCTACTACCTTGCTAGGTAGTAGGTAGCTAGGTAACGAGTTCTCGTTACTACCTAGCTACTACCTAGCTACTACCTAGCCAGTAACGAGAAGTCGTTACTACCTAGCTACTACCTCGCTAGTAACGAGAACTCTTTACTACCTAGCTACTACTTAGCTACTACCTCATTACTACCGCGCAGACAGATGCGCGAACAATTCGAGAGCTTAGTGCCTCCTCCACACTCTATGTCGTTAGGATTCGTTTGTCTCTAAAGACAATGGAGTCCGTACCTGGATAACCTGTTTTTACAGCATTAGCTGTGGCTGAATAAGCCAATACGGGAGCTGCAGCTCCCACTACACTGAATGCTGATGTGATATGGGGTATGAGTCATGGGGGGAGCAGTGGCAGACTGACTTTCAGAGGGGTTTTTTTTTTACATAGTCATTAGGCCAAGACATAAAAAGTGGGATTTTTTACCAATTCATCCCTATAAAAAACTAACATTGCTCAAATAAGCTTCAGGGCATTGGGGGGAGGGGGACACGGGAGCGGTTATAGTCAGGATGTTCTACCTTGAGAAAAATCTACCCATGAAAATTAGCCACAAAAAACAACTAGAGTCGGTGATTTGGAAATGATAAAAAAATAAGGGGTCATAATTCAAAAAAAGACTTTAGTCATGTTTTTACTTTCTCATAAATCCAAACAAAAATAGAGTAAACATCCTTCTTTACTAACCCCATCGTAAAACTCGGACCAGGTCAGACTCTCCAACGCCTCCGGAGTGTCTCTATGTGTTGGGAAAGACACCGGAGCAGCTAGAGTTCCAGTGTTAGTCTTTCTGTGGTCTGTCAACGACGCGGCCCCTAAGGCGACGTTCCAGGCAAAGACGCCACGGCTGTCTGCTGAATACAGACAAGCAGCCGGCCGCTTCTCAGGAAGGTCTGAAGGCCGCTGCCATTTGTCTTGACTTATTTAGCAATCGGGGGAGACGAGATGGGAATCTTTTTTAGAGTGTCTAGCAGTGAGAAAGAGAAACGTTTCACTGGGAAACAGCCTCTTCACTGTGGAGAGAAACTATTTTTTTTGTTCTCTAAACGGACTAGACTCCTCCACAAATCTATTCTAGACGCTGTTGTACAATTTACAATATACGGGACACGTGTTTTTTGATATAAGTTGGTTAGAAAAAAATGTGGAATTCAACCAAAAAATTGGACATGCTATGTAAATATCACAAAATCTAAAGCCTGATTTTGCTTAAAGAACATTTGAAGAGTAGTTTTGCTCGTTTAATAATGAGTTCTATCCAGAAATGTACAGTAATTTGTAGTACGATTTTTTGTTGTTGAGTCTTTATCCCACATTTTTACACTTGTAATAAGTCCTTTTAAATTTGCTCCATCTCTCCCGAATTTCAACGTTTTTCTCACATGGCGTCCCAGATTACTCTGTGTAAGCTGAGCAGCCAACTGATTGCTCAGATTGTTGCGACATGACGGATTTTGGTGCTGAATGTAAAAGCATTCATCCAGTCTTTATTATAGCCAAATTAACACCAAACTTACAAAAGACGCTGAACAAAATACTTCCGACTGCCTTTACGACAAACTTTGTCAATAGTTCGTATTGAGTAACTCAGTTTTTTTCAAATCGCTTCAGAACTTCGGGAGATTTTGTGTTCCAAAAGTGTTAGGGTGCGCCGCCCATTTTGAGGAAAATCTAAGACTTTTGTTTGCGCCTTATGATCGTGAATATACAGTATATGGCAAATACATACCGTCACGAATTAGCATTTTGAAAAAATTGGATATTTGTTTGATGAATAAAAATACCTGTCAAATTATGCGGTCAATGCCGAGGCAGCACATCTTGACAAAATCGAAGCATGGACGCATGGACAGGTCGAGTGTTTAATGCCTCCTCCGCATTTTGTGGTTGGAGGCATAAAAATTCAACATTGGTAAACAAGAAAAAAAAATCTAAATAATCTCATTCGATAACATGAGAAAACACGTTTTCTGAAGCAAATCAAAAGGTCATTGTACGGTTTATTCAGCTGTTTGCACTCGCTTGGCGACCAGTGGAGCAAACTAAACATTAGCAGCTACTCTGTGTGTGTATAGGCGGTGGGTTGCGGTGCCAACATTCGCAGCGCACTTTGAATTCTGAGGTAAATTGAGGTCACGTGTTTATAATTTGGCCTTTTCCTAATGCTAGCACGGAAGTAAAACAACATTTGAGAGCCGCAATCAGATTGAACAGAGCAATACTCCGGCTAATTAAGTCATATTTCAAGTTCAATAGCAATCGAGTTGGCCAGATAAAGGCCAGGCGGAGAGAAACGAGAGTGTGGTGCAACAATATGGAGGCTTTTACTAGGAAATGTGGTATCGGGACCGGTTACTGTGAAAAATAACCAGATTAGCGGAATTTTAATTGTATGGAGGCACATTTTCTGTATGTTTCAGCAAAAAAAAATGGAGCCATTAACTGAGCTCTGTCCCATTTGTTTGCGAAAGTTTTTACCCTGCTCTCCCGGCGAATCTCCAGATGTGTGCCCTTCATGCCGCCCTTCCTCTTCCTACCTTCCTCTCCATCTTCGCCGTGCCAACACCTCTTCCATTACTACCCTTGACACTGTGGCCGATTGGATTCTTTATCAGGGATCTGTAGTTCGACGCCCGGTCCGCGCTATCTCTCGTCACAGCCTAATTGAATTCCAACTGTTGGAAGTGTGGTGATACACTGACCGCCCGTGTCACTGCCAATAGATAAGGATTGCAGCTGTACGATTGGACCACCGTAAACCAGGATGGGGACATGCTGATAAAGCAGTGACAGGCAGTTCGGGCTGGAACTGTATCTTGGGGACTTTGCTTAGATTGAGAAGTAATAGATCCTCTCCATTACTGTGGAGCTTGTGTTCATACCCAATCACCTCGTGCCCCGTAATCCCGCTCTGCTCGGTAAGGTAGTTTGTTAAAAGTTAACCAGATAGAAAATGTTCATTTCTATCGACACATTTACAGGACGAACAGGTTAGTTTCAGCGTATATGTCGGTGGGAATCTCGTACCTTAAAAGAGCAAATCCTTTCTTTTTGCTCTTCTTTTCTGGGTCTTCGGCAGAATCTTCTGTTTTCTTCTTTGCTTTGGTTTTCTTCTCCTTTTTCTTTCCTTTAGAAGTAGAATTTATTTGATCATTTGAATAAACAAGACAAAAAAAAGACAGTTCTTTGTTTTTATCAAGTACAAACAACAAAAGTCAGTACTTATAATGCCAGACCCAATAAACATCTAAATTAGTGGTGCCCAAACCAGATAATCACGGGCTACTGGTCCCAAGTCGACCGCCAGGTGTGTAAGAAAAGAAACATGACATTTTAGCGAGTATTCAAACCATCTAGTGATTCTTTTTCAAAGAAAGTGACAATCTAGCAGCTTTTTTGGGGTTATAGGAAATTTTTGGAGTCTGTGACATTAAAGCATGTTGTTAAGCCTGTTCTCAATGAGCAGCGCCTGCTGCTACTGTGGCTAAACTGTACTACCAATTACCTGGAATTTGTACAATCCTCAACGAGTCACATCCTCACAGTTGATTTTCCAAACTATTCCTCGAAATTACATCTCTAACAAAAACAAATATGATTTTTCCTGAATTCTTGACACATTTCTCTTAAAAATGAACCCCAAACAGTCTGAGAAGTAAAGACTAACGTCATCTGCAAAAACAAATTCACTTTGACTCCAGATGTCATATATTTACATAATAAAAAGTTTGGGCCCCAATACAGAACCTTGAGGGACTCCGTAAGTAATAAATTTCTTTTGAGAGTTTACAAAAATCACGTGTACATTACGATTTACCTTTAGTTTTCTTTTTCTTCTTTCCGTCATCAGCATCCAGGTCTTGTCGGGATGAGGTGCTAGCGGGGGTTTCGTGACCGGAGCTTTGGTCGGACATGTCATCATCTGCATAGAGGAAGACTTTCATCTCAACACAAGGACTTTTTGGTTGAGATCAAGTACTTTATGGTCAGTGTTGTCAATATTTTAGTGAGAAGTTCCATCACTTGTTTGCGTTTGATTAGATTTTATTATTTAATCAAATATATTTATGAAAGACTTTCAATTTGTCTTCCTGAAGGGTCTCCGAAAAGTCTCGAGTGTGTGCGGATGCAGGGTAAAGTAATAAAAATATGCTGCCGTAAGATATAAAGTTCTTTTGAAATTGCTGAGTGGATAAAATCATGTAGCATTTCATTAAGGTACTTAAAGCTAAGCACTGTCTCTTGGCAGGCCTCGGGGTTTTCATGAGTGCCAGTGTGTTATAAACCCTCGAGGATGTGTTTCTATAATTTAAAACTGATTCCAGAAAAGAACTGTACATTAAACTGTATCAAAATGTTTCTTTTACCATCTTCAGAAGGTCCTTCGTAGGATTTGTCGATGGCGTAGCGGAAACTCTGGTTGCATCCTCGACCCCGCGCCACGTTGGGTCGTGGTCGATGAAAAGGCACTTGATTTTGTTCGTGTTTGGCTTTGGACACGGCCGTCAGGAGGCTTTCTAAAGAGCTGGACTTTGATAAGCCGAGCATAGGGCCAAGTTTTGCTCCATCTGAAGGCTCTGAAAAAAAAAAAAAACAGTTACAAAATTTGATTTAACTCTAAAAAAGCAATCAAATCGATTAAAGTTCTCAGAGGTGACGGGAAGGATACCCAGTTTTTTTAAATGAAGAAATATGACGAAAAAAGGTCTAAATTGTGTTTGTTTACATTTTCTCAAACAATAATATTCACATAGATTTATAAACTTGTTTTGAAAACTATTTTGACTCCGCCTTCTTACATTATCCAATCAAGAAACCCTATACATGTTACACGTCGTCGGAAAGCTACAAAACTCTACTTTCACATTATTTTGGAATTACATTGATAAGATAAACTATCGGGGGAGTTATATCCAATTGAAACTGTGACGATGATATTGTCACCAATTGATTCACACTTGAAAGGTTTGGTCAAATTGCCTGATCAGATAAAACGGGTCAAAATCTCCTACGTAAGCAAAAAGAAAAGAGAGAATGAATGAATCAGGATTCCGTGAGATGCTAGTTTGGCCTCCAGCTGGAGAGAAGAAAAAAACGGGGGATAAAGTGAAGGCCAAAGCTGAATCAGCAGGGGATCGGGACAGACTAGGTTGGGTTGGGGGGTGAGGCAAAGACAGGAAAAAGAAAGGAGCTCTAATGTTGTGAATATAATCAGCAGTAAAAGCAGTTTCTTGAACGAATTGAAAGACAGGTAGCGAAAAAAAAAGGGAGCTCTAGAGTCGGTTGGAAGCTCCATGACCATCATCTAAAACTTTTCTATTAGAATTATTTTCTCGCCGTTAAAAACATGCATTTATTGTCATTTCAGAGGCTTCGAATCTTTGAAGTGGGTCAAAGGAAAGAAAAAAAAAAGAAAGAAGTGAAACTGAAGCAGTGACAGGGTCAAAGTAAGCTGCCTTTTAAGTCGCAAATTGACTTTCTGAGAAGAAGTGGGATTTATGGGGGGAATTGGGGTTATAAATAGAGAGAGGAGGAAGCGGGGGGGCGCTCAGGAATAAAACGCTCAATTTGAGAGACAGGATTTGTGTCACAAATGTAATTACGGCTGTCCAGCTCACAGCCTGATAGAATTAAGCTCCTTGCCAGAGCTCAGCAGCACCATATCGGGCAAAGTGTCTCTGAGCTCATGTGCACCTTAAAAAAAAAAAAAAAAAAAAAAAAAAATTGTTCCAAGTGAGCAAAATTGGAAGGAATTTAAGCAGAAGTTGCTTGTGGAGGTAAATGAGTAATGAGGTTTTAATAGGACGAATGAGCGAGAGGAGAGGTGGCTATCACGGCCAGCTCGATGCGACGAAGGGTGAAATCAGCGTTTATCACATATCGCTACCCGCTGCGCCGGCAGATGCTCTGTTCGCATCACGTCCGCCTGATTGCTTCTGACTCAAGCTGATGCTCAAATTTGACAAACAACCTAACAGCCAGAAAAAGGCCGCGGTGGTGGCCAAAGCACTTCGCAGCTGAAATAGACCGCATTCCCAGCACGCCGAGATTTCAACTGGTCGCACCACGCTGATCTTGAGGTTAGCAAGTTTTATTAGAGTCACGACTTCAATTTTGTAAAAATTGTGGAACCTTTCAAATATCAAAGACAAAAAAATACATCTGAATTGTTTCAAGATGTCTTCTTTTTGTTCAGCCCGATGTCACAAAACAATTGTCTCAACGAGCTTTGTGTTGTCGATTGAAAAAAAAAGTATAAACATAAAGTACATCAAAGAAAAAAAGTGTATACAGCTAAAAACTAACTAAACAAAAGCTAGGTAAGCAATTTCAGCAAGGTCCTGCCCATAGACCCTCTTTCATGGTGAGGAAAAACTCCAAAAAACCCAGTAGTGAAAAAATAAATAAAATAGTAACCTCATGGGGATCCACACAAAAGAGGGATCTCTCCCTGGGACGAGCAGACTGTTAATTAAATATTAGCGTATTCCAGTCTAGCACTTTATATCTGAATAAATTATTAGATAGACTTCATCCTGATGAAAACGGAATAGTATACAATATTAAAAACAGAGGCCTCCTCAGTCTGGCGATGCCTTTTTGGGATAGTTGTTGGGCGAGGGTGTAAATATGAGGTATGAACTCTTAAGGAATTGGTTAGGTTAGGTTGTTCCTAATTCCATCTTCTTCTCCTTTAGGCATCTCCCTTCAGGGGTCGCCACAGTAAGTCCGTTTCTTCCATCTAACCCCATCTGCTGAATCCTTTTCGGTCACGCCAACTATCTTCATGTCTTCCTTCACTTTATCCATGAACCTCCTCATTGGTCTTCCTCTAGCCCTCTTTCCTGATGGTTCCAAATCCATCATCCTTCTTCTGATGTACTCTCTCTCCTCTGCACATGTCCAAACCATCTCGGTCCTACCTCTCTGACTTTATCTCCAAAACCTCTAACATGTGCTGGTCCGCTGATCCTTTCCATCCTGGTCACTCCCAGAGAGATCCTCAGCATCTTCATCTCTGCTACCTCCATCTCTGCTTCCTGTCTTTTCTTCAGTGCTACTGTTTCTAGACCAAACAGCATGCCGGGTCTCACCACGGTTTTTACACTTTCCCTTTCCACTTGCTTCTTTCCTTCACCGGACTATTCCATGTACCCAGCCACAAAACACTAACCCTCACCAGGGGCAGATTCAGGTGGAGGAGGGGTGGGTCCACTTACTACTTTAATAATTTAATTGCTCAAAATGAGTGAGTAATTGTGTCCCAAACAATCCAATGACAACAATCCCAAACTAACCATTTGCTTCCAAGGGTATTTTAAAAGCTATGTAGATTGTACTGAAAGCAATTGCATCCACTTCCAGCCCCTTCAACAACGAAGGTGGCCGATTTGAAATGAAAACAAAATCTACTCCCTCATCGTTTTGGATTTTTTTGGTGATAAAACAATGGCTAACCATTCATTTTCTGCTAACGCATGTTTAGCATTAAACACAACTTCTTCAGTTGGGGGTTCTTGGAAAACAAAGAACCCTCCAATTATCCCCGCACAACAGTACTTAAAGTTTATAGCTAACACATTAAATTACCTACGTGGACGCGTTTTATTGCTTGCGTGATTTCGCATGCATGCGACAGATACGGTCACCTGTAAAACCCATCGCAGTGTTTGTAAACTGGAACAAAGGCCCTTTGTCACTTTTATCTACTTTTAGTTTAATTATTTGAAATATAAACCTAGATCTCACGTATTTGTGTTGAATCTTATTGTTTTAAAACAGACATTTTTGTTCTTTTGAAAATAAAAAAACGTCTTACAGGGATAACTCTAAGGTACATCTAAATCCAGTTTTTTCCCGTTGCTTCAGGCTATACTTCTTTAAATCAAGGACAAACACACTCAAGAAGCAGACACCCATCTTAATCTCGTTTCTAATCTAAGGATCAGCCAATAAAACCAGAAGATGGAGTTCTGGAAACCAGTCAAATAGGCAGTGACCTGCCCACAACAAAAAATATTTTTTTAACTAAATTTTTTTTTTAATTCAGCAAAAAAAAAAACGCTGTTTCCGCTCCTCCCTCTCCACGTAGTCATCTCCATCCACAAGGAGCGTTGTAAGGCCCACCTAAGTTGTCTGAGTCCAAATGGGTCCAGAAAAAAGCAGTCATTCGTCCAAGCCTGCGTTTGCAGGGCAACCACTTTACCAACCAGCATCTTGAGGGCGCAGGCCCTTGCCAACACACACCCCAACTACAGCCCATCAGAGTAACTCACAGTCTAGCTTCCTGCTTTCATTGGCTAAGTAAAATCTGTTAATCGAGCCGGTTTCACGTCCCTACATGGTACTGAACAGCAACCGGATTCAGGACTATCAAGAACGCGTTGTAACTAAAGTGGCTGAGTAAAGGCTGAGAATTTTTCAATAGAAGTCTATGGGTTCCCATTGACCCTGGTGGTCAGGCCCAAAGTAAAGCTCTCGATTTACCAGTCAATCTACATTCCTATCCTTCGAAAGAATGAGATTACGGATTAAAGTGGCCAAAATGAGATTTTTCTGCAGAGGCTGGCTAGGCTCTCGATCAGGGATAGAGTGAGGGGCTCGGAGTAGAGCCGTTGCTCCTCTAGGTTCATAGAAGCCTGATGGGGCGGTTCAAGTTGGTAAGACTGTAAGGATGCCTCCCGAGTGCCTCGCTAGTGAGGTGTTTCTGGCATGTCCCATTGAGAGGAGACCCATTAGGCAGACCCTGGACCTGCTGAAGAGACTCACAGCTGGACAGGGAGTGCCTCAATATCTTGCCGGGTCAGCTGAAGGATGCAGCCAGAGCAAGAGAATCCTGGGTTTCCTGTCTGAGGCTGTAACCCCTGCGACAAGCAAAAAGCAAAGGCAATGGAAAGGAACGGAAGTCTATAAGAAATGAGACTTGTTGGAGCCACGGAGCACTTCCCATCTGACTCACTATCTAGTTATTATATCCAATCATTTGTCCGTCTAGGCAAAACAGGTTTCATTTGAACTCCCGGCGCTATCACTGTCTTGAATCCCTCAACTCTCCAGCAAAGCATTCATTGTCTATTGTTCTGTCAAATTTGACTTCAGATCAAATCACTTGCTACAGTAAAGACACATCTAATCCACTTCATAACCAATCATAACTCTATAGCACTAAAAGGCCAGTTCAATCATTAAGCATCCGTCCTGTCACTGCAGATGCACTCAGTCTTATCAGGAGAGGAGGGAGAAGCCGGATTGAGGCGCTGCTTTGGCAGTAATTGTGTTTAGCTGTTTAGATATATGACTGGATGGGGACGTATGGGCTGTATGTATTCAACCTCCATTTGGATGAATCGCTTTAATAAGTGGAGGAGACTTAAAAGGCCATTTCGTAATTACTGCCTACCTCTTACCTCCGCAGTGGTGGAGTATAGATGAGGGCTAGAAAGAAATGTGTGGACTGGGACGTAGGGCATTTATAATGGCACGGCGGATAAAAATGCAAACGGAATGAAGAACTACCTTCTGGTATGCACATAAACATGTCGATATGCAGTCTGGGTGCTGAACGATGTCCTTGTGACATACGTAAGAATCAGGGTTATTTTAATCAAGGAATCAATATGTTGTTTTATTGTACAAAACTGGATACATGTCCAGGTTTCCTTAGTCTCTAGAGACAGAAGGACGCCAACAATGCCAAAGGCTGTGAAAATAATAAAGTATGTGCCAGTGCTCTTGATGGGCAATCTTCTTCTTCTTTCAGCATTTCCCTTCAGGGGTCGCCACAGCAAGTCAGTTTCTTCCATCTAACCCTATCTGCTGCATCTTCTTCGGTCACACCAACTATCTTCATGTCTTTCTTCACTGTATCCATGAACCTCCTCTTTGGTCTTCCTCTAGGCCTCTTTCCTGGTGGTTCCAAATCCAGCATTCTTCTTCCAATGTACTCTCTCTCTCTCTTCTCTGCACATGTCCAAACCATCTCAGTTTGGCCTCTCTGACTTTATCTCCAAAACCTCTAACATGTGCTGGTCCGCTGATCCTTTCCATCCTGGTCACTCCCAGAGAGATCCTCAGCATCTTCATCTCTGCTACCTCCATCTCTGCTTCCTGTCTTTTCCTCAGTGCCACTGTCTCTACACCAATCAGCATGGCCGGTCTCACAACGGTTTTGTACACTTTCTCTTTCATTCCAGCTGAAACTCTCCTGTCGCACATCACACCTGATACTTTCCTCCACCCGTTCCAGCCTGCCTGCACATGCTTCTTCACCTCTTTCCCACAATCTCCGTTGCTCTGGACTGTTGATCCTAGATACTTAAAATCTTCCACCTTCTTTATCTCTTCTCCCTGTAACCTCACTTTTCCATTTGGATCCCTCTCATTCACACACATGTACTCCATCTTACTCCGACTAATCTTCATTTCTCTTCTTTCTAGTGCAAACCTCCACCTCTCTGGCTTTCCCTCCTCCTCTCACTACATATCACAATGTCATCTGCAAACATCATTGTCCATGGAGATTCCTGTCAAACCTCATTTGTCAGCCTGTCCATCGCCACAGCAAACAACAAAAGACTCATATAAATACACTAAAAATGATACGTTTAAGTTTTAGCTTGATACTAAAATCTTTTCCGTCCAATGTGTATTTCACAAACACTGAAATCCTACTAGAGTTTACTCAAAGCGACCAGAAAACAATCATTCCAGACGAATGCGAATGAAGGAATATCAACAGCATATCGGATGCACTCAACTAAGAAATGGAGGTGATACGGGGACGTAGAGATGGAGCGATGCAATTTTGAAATTGGTAAGCAAATGAGAAGAGTGAAAAAAAAAAAGTGTGGTTTTTGTTGATTGAACCTTAAAGCCCAATTATGCCAAGGTTAGCCGATAGCAACAAAAATCACTGAACACTCTGAGGGATCAATAAAAATAATCAGTAGAAAGAACATGAAAACATAGAAATGCAGCAGTGTATATACACAAGGCTTAGATGCTTATGTGTGCATGTGTGTTTAGTGTGTGAGCAGTACAGGAGCTCCCATGTGTGTTGTAAGCAAGCCAGGGGAAATGTCACACAGCGGGAGTGAGTGTAGGTACGTTTGTTAAAAACTCCTCTGCTGTTTGAGGGGTGTTAGCATGCACGTTTTAAGCGTGCATTAATGAAAGCTCTAAATGTTGGATTCGCGCTAACTTTGAGAAGGCGATTCCGAAACTGCAGCATGTTCAACATAATCCCATAAAGCTGGAACCGACTTGGCAAGTGAAAGGAGGACCGAAAATAAAAGTACTCCCAATCGGAAAAGCTTATTGCTGGGGCCAGCTAGAGACAGAGTTATGGAAAGCAGGGTGTACCTTTGCTCCCTAAGAGCTAGTGTAAGTTAACACTTGGGCTAGACTCGGGATCCTTCCGGGTGAGCTGGAGGATGCAGCTGGGTTGAGAGAAGCCTGGGTGTTTTTCGTCTGAGGCTATTGCCCCCGCGACACGGCCCCGGATAAGCGGAAGACGACGGAACAGAACTCCTCCTTGTGCCGCCACCTTATCGTGGTGGAGGGGTTTGCGTGTGCAAATAATCCTAGGAGCTATGTTGCCCGGGGCTTAATGCCCCTGGTAGGGATCACCCAAGAGACACAAGTCCAAGGTGAGGGGCCAGACAAAGCGTGGCGCAAAAACCCCTATGATGAGATCAAGCATGGCCAAGTTGCCATTGCCTGGACGCAGGTCACCGGGGTCCCCCCTTGGAGCCAGGCCCGAGGGTGGGGCACGAGAGTGAGCGCCTGGTGGCCGGGTTGAACAGGGGACATGGGCTGTCCTTCCAGTGGACTTGCCACCTGCAGGAGGGGCCGTATGGGTTGGGTGAAGGAGGAGATGGAGGGCAGTCAACGACGGGGACCCTGGCGGTCAGATAGAGAAGCCTGGGCTTCCCATCTGAGGCTGTTGCCCCCGCGACCCGGCCCCAGATGAGCGGAAGATGACGGACCGGAATGTAGGTGTTCGTATACTTCTTTTGTCACCACTTCTTTTGCTACAGTTTCTTTTGTTACTTTTATTTTTAATATTCAAATATGTCTTTGAATTCATTGCGATTCCTGTCTGCAGTCCGCAACTCGCAGCTGTGTAAGAAAAGTATCATTTGTTCCCCACTACTATGTAAAACCCATCTTTTTGTTTTATCCTTATTTACCCCCACTACATCCACAACTGTATAAATAAACAGACAAGGGGGCATTTCCCCGTAGACATTCTGGTCTGGGGAGAATGCGACCCTTGTGACAAGTAAAATGAAGAGTCTCACGTTTTGTTCTCCCGTTAGCACAGCCTTGGGGTAGAGATTTATAATTCTCTTCCCTCTGGAACAACTTCTTGCACATTTGGAGTATCAAACATTCTGCCTTCTTCTGCTTAGCCGCATGGCATGGGCAGCAGCAGCGAAGCCCTGACTTCCGACTTCCCTTGCCCTCTCTAGCTGTTCAAAGAGAATCTCGAGGTATTATTTGGCTAGCTCTGAGACGTAAGAGTGTCTTCATGTTCGGCAGTTTGATCGGTGCCCAAGTGCTGTGAACCATGCTTGAGTGCAGTTTGTTTAGCCGTCTCTGGTTCACTTGGAAGAGGTGTGCCAGGTCAAGTTTCATTTGGAGTCTGGCACGATTTGCATGTAGCATGAGTACTAATTGTTTTCAAGCATGGAAAGGGACACGTGTTGTTACATTTTCACGACATGCCAAAATCAATTTTCTCGCCACAAAAGCGCTACACTTTCCTTCGCAACAGGTAGTAAAAGAGTTTGAACCATTGCAGACCAAATGAGTTTGAACAATTGCCCACAAAGTACACAAAGTGATGAACTACATTCCGGTTTATGTGCGGTAAAGGAATTCGTAAGACAGAAAGAAATGAAGAACAGCTTGATTCTGAAGAAAATATGGAGCTAGAAGAAAGTCGGTGAGAGTTAGATGAGTGAAGCTTCAGAGCAGCTTCAGCCGGAGAGAGAGAGAGAAAGAAAAAAAAAGGGGTTTTAGCCAGATTAAAGAAGCAAGCCAGGCCCCTTAAGACCATCCGCCTAATGAAATGTGTCAAAGCCCATAAAGAAGCACCGAGGCCATTTAGGAGGGTGAGTAGTGGGAAGGTGGGTGGGGTGGGCAATGGTAAAGGAAGCCATGTGAACACGCTGCATCAGCAAAAATGAAAAAAGTGCAGAGACGCTCCCGTCAATACGCATTAGCCAAGACGTCAACCGGTGGGGAGAGGAAAGAGGAGAACGCCAGAAGAAAAGAAATGGATCACTTTATCCATCATGGGGGCTTTAGGGTTACAGGTGCTCTGAAATATTGGGACAATCATGCTGGGGTGGAATGGAAGCCACTTGTGGGAGTGCTGAGCTTGGGGGATTTGAGGTTACCCATTTGTATTCCTTTGGCAACAGGCTTAGCTAGCTGTTGCAGATGGGTTTAAGAGATTGGTGCAGATGTGTGTGTCTACACACACTTATATATATACATACACACAGAGTGGGGCCGTAACTATTTGATCCCTTGCTGATTTAGGTGATTCATTTTGTACCCCAATGGACATGCACGCTATAAACCCCCACCATGATGGTTCTACCTCTTTGTTTGGAAACTACCTTCATTGAGCATTCAAAAGGTAAAATATTTGTGTTTTTGTTTTCAACTCTGCAATTAAAACACTGACATTTACAAAAAACGCTGAGCGAGCAAAATCATAACTCAATGCACTACCCCAGGAGGGAACGTCCAGGTCCCAGGATGCACCTCTTCTGTTTAATTCCCGCCACCAATTTACAAGGAATACTCCAGATATCAATTATTAGAAAAATCAAACCACAAGTGGGAAGTGTTGCTGTTGCTGCACTCTTTTTGAATTTTACACACCAGAAAGAAAAACACTTGCAATTTTTGTTAAATTGAGCGAAAACAATAAATTCCATGTTCCAGTTAACATTTAAGCGGACAGCGCTCAGATGAAAGACGAAGAAGAGAGCAAGCTGGGAAGAAATAACAGAAAGCCAAAGCAATTGTGGTGTAAAATGGCTCCTGTCAGGAGGGTGAGGATTGAACGCAGTGGGCTTGCTGACCTGGACGGCTATAAAACAGCTACAACTCAAGCGCTAAGTGCTTCACAACTCAACTTTGTCAGCTTGGCAGTAGACAAGCTGGGAGTAAAGCGGAACAGAAATGCTCAGTAGAAAAACAGAAAGAACGATTGACAAAATTAAGAAAAATGCATGTATTATTATAGATTTTATTCGACTTACCATTTCCAGGCCCGACCAGTGATCCCACGTTGCTCTCGTCGGCCACTAGGACGAACAAAAGAGCCACAATCACAGACTAAATAGCCAATATCATCCGAGAAACACACAATGAAATACAAAGCGGCCTACAGGTCATTCCACTGCTTTGTGCCGCTTCATAAACGGCTTTACCGAGACATAATGGTGACGGCGTGGTCTGGAAATGAATCCCTGTGCAACATAGAAGGAAAGCGGGCCGAGGAGGAAATGAAAGAAGCAGCAAAATATAAGAAAAGCAGAGGTATGATTGTGATTATGCGCGAAAGGGAGGACAGATAAAGATGAGACAATGGGACAAATAATAAAAGGAAACGTGGCGGGTCTCCCGAAGGCGCCGAATCTAACAGGGGATTGCGGCGGACTGTCGGCGGCCATTGCAGGCAGTGCGCCGTGGGATACAATAATAGGTTTTCATTAGGCTGCTATTTCTCTTAAATAATCCTTTTCATTTTTTATGAGGTCAATTTTCCCAGCGGACTGATAGAGGCGAGGCATGGAGAAAATGAGGATGGGGGGATGCGTGGGGATGCATGGGGATATTGGAGGAGAGAAAACTTAATAGATCCTTTGGGTTCGAAAAACAGATGGAAATAAGTCAAAAAAGCTCATCAAAAATGGGAAATAAGGAAAAGAAAAGTTGACTCATAAAAGCCCCCAAAAAAAACCTCAAATTTGCTTTTAAAAAAACAAACAAAAAACCCAGAGCAAGCCTGACCTGTGTCACATAACCCTGAAAACATAATTATTTCCTCTATAGTTGGTACTGAGTAACCATGGGTAATTCAATTAAAGACCACCACTGCTTTGGCCAATATTCATCTTTTCCAAAGTGTTACAGAAGCACGAGTGCACGGATTCCCCGAGTGCCCCACATTCTGAGAATGATAAAACACTGAATGACCACCAGCCAATGTGTGTTTTTTTTTTCCAGTAGTAAAAAAAAAAGGCTAAAACATAAAAATCCATCTCTTACCCTGTAGCCAGACACATTATGGGCCGTTAGAATCCAGTAATGGTGTAAATGCGTATTTACACCATTACTGGATTCTAACGGCACGATGTCGGCACATAGACGCAATCCTCCAGCAGCATATCGCTGGTATTTGAAAGGAGGTAAGAGGTAGTAAAATAACAGAAAAGAGAAAGCGCAGAGCCGTGTGCGAGATGAAAGAAAAGAAGCATCAAAGACTAAAAGAGGAATCATAAGAAGGACAAAGAATGGAGAGTAACTGAGGAAGCAAATGCACCGCAAAAAAAAAAGGGCTTAAAACTAGCTGGAAAGTCTGATAATCCTTAATTGTGTGGGAGTTTGAAAGAGAAGGATCTGACTGGTAGTCGAGCTTTAGATTGAGAAGTCTGGTTCTGGATGTGGAAGCTTTTCGAAGGGATTGGAAGTATCATGGAAGTGGCTTGGTACACATTGCCGGATTTGTTTGGTGGGCTGTTCTCCCATAAAACTACCCTTTGTTCAAATCAGTTCCACTCTGGTGTTCAACCAGAATTTGTCTGATTTGATTGCATCATTATTGAGACTCAGCTTCTATGCAGATGATGTGATTTTGTCATCTCCATCAGGTTGTGATCTTGAGGAGAAGGGACGCTGATTCAAGCATTCAAACAACTCCTGTAAGGAATGCTTGGTCCACATTTGTTTGATGTTTGTCGTTGTTTAGTGGACCAAACAAATGTTGGACCACTTTGTTTGGATGGTTGTTGCAAATCGGTCCCACTCTGGTGCTCAACCAGAATTTGTCTGGTTTGATTACCTCATTATTGAGACTCAGCTTCTATGTAGATGATGTGATTTTGTCAGCTCCATCAAGTTCTGATCTTTGGGAGAATGGACGCTAAATCAAGCATTCAAACAACTCCTGCAAGAGGTGCTTGGTCCACATTGCCGGATTTGTTTGGTGGGCTGTTCTTCAGTAAAACTACCCTTTGTTCAAATCTGTTTATTCCCATTATAGTATTCAACCAAAATTTGTCCGGTTTCATTGCCTAATTTTTGAGACTCAGATTCTATGCAGATGATATGATGTTGTCATCTCCATCAGGTCGTGATGATGAATGGACGCAAAATCAAGCATTCAAACAACTCCTATAAGAAGTGCTTGGTCCACATGTGTTTGGTGGCCGAAACAAATGTGGACCAAACAAATGTGGTGGACCAAACAAACCATTTTGTTTGAATGGTTGCTGCAAATCAGCCCCAATCTGGTGTTCAACCAGAATTTGTCTGGTTTGATTGCCTCATTTTTTAGATGGACGCTAAATCAAGCATTCAAACAACTCCTGTAAGGAGTGCTTGGTCCACATTGCCGGATTTGTTTGGTAGGTTGTTCTCCCATAAAACTACCCTTTGTTGCAAATCAGTCCCACTCTGAAGTTCAACCAGAAATTGATTGGTTTCATTGCCTCAATTTTGAGACTCTGCTTCTATGCAGATGATGTGATTTTGTCTTATCCATCAGGTTGGGATCTTGGGAAGAAGTTTAGAGTAGTCACTACTCATTGGAGCAACTACGTCTCAAAGCTGGTCCAAAAAACGTGTTGGGATTCCCTACAAAATTAGCTGGCAAAGGTGACCCAGAAAGAGAAAGTCTTGTGTCCCCTCTTTAGGCTGCTTTGCTTACCAGGGACCACATCTTATCCACTTTTATACATGTATTCATGCAAATTATTACAGCAGGCCAAAGTTTTGGTGAATTTGTATTCTTCAAAGTTGGATAATAAATCGCAACGTAGACGTACCACCGCATCCGAGAAACCAATCCTGGTTTACAATTACAGCTAAAATGGGAAAAGGTTTTTCTTCAGCTCTGCACCACCAATAATTGCCGATTTTGGCAAAGTATCTTTGGAAAATAAAAAAAAAAAAAGCACTAAAACTTCTTTTTGAAAATTTAATGAATCATTGCGTGTAATATCCCTCTGGCGGAAAAACGTTGTTTACAGACTCTGAGTCCTAAAAGGTCTGATGTTTCCATGCACTTTAGGCATCTTAAAACTGATCCATACAAACCCCTTTCCAAAGCACCGCATGGCTTTTCAGACCGATAAAGCCATTAGTGAAGGGAAAATACATAATGCTTCTTTGTAGACTATTTCGAAAAAAGTTCTTTGTTGAAGTGGTTTTTTTGTCATTCACCTTTTTGGGTTCAACAGCAGCAAAAAAATTTGAATAAAAATGAGCATTTGAAGAAATTTAAAATACAATAGATCAAACTGGAATTTCAGAGATCAAAATTTGTAATTATGTTCAGTCTCAAGACCTCTAAGACAGCGTTTTTCAACTTGTTTTAAGCGAAGGTACATTTTTTTAATCGAAAAAAATCTGGAGGCACATCACCAACAAAAATGGCAGAGTGGGTTGCTATGGTAACTGTAAATAAATATACTTGAATCAATTTTTTTATAACAAAACAACCACCGCAACATTGACTAAAACAATTTTTGGGAGCTACCGGTAGATCCTGAACTCCGTATGAGGTCAAATAGGATCTTTGACAATCTCTCACAATACGCTAGAGTGCCGCGGAACATTGGTTGAAAAACGCTGCTCTAATGGAAAATGAGTCAGCCATGTTTGGTATGGCGCAAAGGTCAGATTTAACCGACCAAACGAGTGATATTAATGGTGGTTTCCGACTGATATCAAGAGCTTGACAGACTCTATCTACAGGCCCTTGACTTTATCTTGTCTGATTCCGATATTCAGAGTTCCCTTCTTGGATGAAGACCATCTTCATGGTGGTCTTCATGTAGGATCCATCCTTTGGTTAGGGTCGATTTCTATCTTAACCAACAAGGATGGATTTACCCTGATTGTGTCAAGTCTAAATTGAACTCAAACCTAATCAGATCTATACTATGATTGAATCTACATGTGGCTAGAATTTCAAATCGGATGAATGATTGGTTGCGTTTGATAAAAAACACCCGTGCCAGGTCGGGTCTTTGAGGTCCAAAATGTCCTCAGAACTCCTGCCATCTTCATGCAATCCCAAATCCGTACGCACACACTCGCACAAAGCCTTGCTAACCATCTTATTTCTGCTTTGAGTATTTTGGAGAGGGAAGAGATGAATGGAAGCAGAGTGATAACACAGAGGGAAGAGAAAAAAAAACAGATTGAAATGGACGAAGGGTAGAGATGGAGATAGAAGCAGGAGAGGCGAGGCGGACAGTGGTGGGTATTGGAGTGGGTCCTCAGTGGGATAGAGCTGAGTGTGTGTCTGTGTGTGTGTATGTGTGGGCCACCCTTGTCCATAATGAAAGCCAATCAGCTTGGGTGGCAGAGTCGTGCGCCGCAGGAAGAAAGCCAATCCACTGAACCTAATGAACCGGGATTGGAAATCAGAGAGAAGCAGAGAAGGAGGGAAGAAAAAAAAAAGGATAGACAGATAGAAAGGGGAGCGACAACAATGAACTCATCTGCAGAAAAACAAAGCGTTGAAAGGAACAGAGATAAACAAAGATGAAGGGGATGCCAGACGCCAGAAAGGAAAGATGAATGGAAGAAAAAAAGACTTTATTTGCAAAGAAAAAAAAAGCCAGAAATGATGAACGGAAAGTATCAAACAGAGAAAATCTGAGAGAAAAGGGAAGGCTAGGTCAGGTTGGGTTAATACGAGGAAATCAGCACTGACGTCCTCGCCAACTACACACACACACGAGTGCACGTTGGAAAGCCCCCGGGCTTATGAGTTCAAGAGGTCAAACCCCCTTGGAGGTGGGGAGGATAATAGAAGATGGCTCCATATCACAACAAGACGTGCAGTGATAAGAAGGATGTGATCACTGCAGCAGAAGACATGATTAAGTCTTTGGCGGTGACTGGCCGTACTTACCCAGGTCCATGCTCTTAGACAGTCTGTTGCAGTTCTTGTTGCTGTTTGGGTGCAGAGCTGCGAGTATGTCGGACGGTTCCCTGCAAAACAGCACAAATACATCAACCGACTTGTTAAAGTTAAAGGAACACAAATACAAGTCGGACTCCAAATACAAGTACATCAAGCGATTTTGGACACCTGAAGTTGCGTCTTTCCAAATGGCCAGAATTTTGAGCCAATTGACACGGGCTTGCCCAAACCTGTTCAGGTTCGGTACAAAATGTTCTGTTGTCTTCCGCTTATCCAGGGTCGGTTCGCAAGGGCAACAGCCTCAAACAAAGTAGCCGGGATGGGAATCAGTGTCTTCAAATCAAGGACTATTGTCCTTGCCTGGAAAAGGGTGCACTTCACTCCAGGTCGCCTGATGATTTTAAGTATCTTGGGGTGTTGTTCAAGGATGGAGCTGGAGATCGACAGACGGTTTGGTCTACGTTCTTATCCTCACCCACAGTCACCAGCTTTGGGTGGTGACCGTAAGAACAAGATCGCGGATTCAAGCGGCCGAAAGGAGTTTCCTCCGGAGGGTTGCTGGGCTCTTGCTCGGCACAAAATTGCATTGCAAAATTACACGACGCTTGAAGAAGTTCAAATACCTGTGTCTTTACATTGAAATTGCATGCTTTGGACACTAGTCCATGCTTTAGAGCTTCAGAGGATAAAGTCCAAAGTTTCACAAGTCAAAACAGCACGGAAGGTATCAGCAAAGGTCTAAATTGAGGGTCCCAAACACCAAAAACACCTGGTCAAAGTCGATCTTGCCCAGGATTTATAAAGAGTTGCTCTGCTGCCAACGCTGGAAAATCTTCCATACTGCCTTTAGCCAAAATGAGAAAGTCACAAACTTGCTTCATTTCATCTCATTGCAGTGGCACAACTCGGTAAAACAATGAGACATTGTCTCCATTGAGCGAGTGAGTAGACTGACGCCAGGTTCTGAATCAATCCTCACGCACAAAGTCTATAAAGAAAAACAAATTTTTTAAAATTGGGGGTTTTTGGTTCTGATTTACCTCAATGGAGCCCATTTGATCAGTGGTCGGCAAACTTTTTTAGACTCATGAGCCAAAGAGGGTTTAGAAAAATTGACAAAAAGCTCGGAAAAGGAGCAGATTTACGATGTGTTTCAGAAAAACAAGGCCGTGAGTCAAAAACGCAATATGTACAAAATGTGTTTTAAAAAAGAGAGAATTATGTTTTTCAGAGTTTATGAACTTAAAGAAAATAAAAACATTCAGTTTTATTTTATCTTTGACACTGAATTCGATCTCAATTTGACACTGAATGAGATCGACCGGCAGATCGGTGCGGCGTCAACAATAACTAGGACGCTGCATCGGTCCGTTGTGGTTAAGAGAGAGCTGAGCCGAAAAGCAAAGCTCTCGATTTACAAGTCGATCTACGTTCTAACCCTCACCTATGGTCACCAGCTGTGGGTGGTGACCGAAAGAATGAGATCTCGGGTGCAAGCGGCCGAAATGAGCTTCCTCCGCAGGGTAGCTGGGATCTCACTCAGAGATCGGGTGAGGAGCTCTGCCATCCGGGAGCCGCTCCTCCTCCAGGTCGAGAGGAGCCAGATGGGGTGGTTCGGGCATCTGGTCAGGATGCCCCCCGAGCGCTTTGCGGGCGAAGTTTTTCGGGCACATCCCACCGGGAGGAGACGAAGGGGCAGACCCAGGACCCGCTGGAGAGACTATGTCTCACAGCTGGCCGGGGAAAGACTTGGGATCCTTCCGGGGAGAGAGAGGCCTGGGCTACCCGTTTGAGGCTGTTGCCCCCACAACAAGCGGAAGATGACGGAACGGAACAAAACAGAATTCCTGTTCCTTTTAATCCCCAATTGGTCCTGCCCATTGGGGATAGCATACAAAATGTATACTACGATCAGAACCAATCTAATCGGAAAAAAAAAGATTCCTTTAGGTAAATTATTACTTCGATTGGCTAATCTTATAAAATTATGACTATTGGGTTAGTCCCACATTTTTTGAGTCATCCATAGTTGGTGCAATACTGATCTGGATTCCCTCCAAGACCGTTTTCCTTTCTGGCTGATCGCAGATAACAGTGATGGATGGACAGTTTTCTTTCTACAAGCTGGCGTCATAAATAACTTTTACTTTAGGAACAGCAGTCGGATTTTCTTCCCTTCACTGTAAATCCCTTAAAATAAACTCCTCTCACTAGACAGACAGGTATTTGGCGAAAAACGCTAAAACAAGAAATGTTAAAAAAAAAAAAAATTGTTTATGCACTAAACTAAAGTTCTAAAGTCAAACTTTTTTTTTCCCTGCTTATCCAAAAATAAAGAAGTGCCTCCGAGAAATGCTGTGTTTGTACTTTTAAAGATTCATCTAGAGTTTGACGTGGGAAGAAAAAGAAGACAACCAGAGCAGGTGCGTAATGCCGACATAATGAGTTCCTCAATTTAGAAACATGTGAACTAAACCGGTTTTGTCCAAATTTATGCAAACTTATTGTGAATAGTGTTGTTTCAATTATCTGTGTCGTAAAAGCAAACATATTTTTAAACATGGTTTATTATTAGTTTTTACCAATGGCGTATGTTGGGTAGAAAATGTAAATACTTCTTTTGTTTCTTCTATTATTCTTACTCAAAAGTGTTTTTCTTTATTGTGATCCCCTGGCCGGCCACCTCTACTCTGTCTTGACTTTTCAATTATCTGTAAGTGGGCGTCTGGAACTCCGCTTTACCCCTTGCTAACTCGTTACTAAGGGGTAAAGCGAAGTTACCACTCGGTTAGAACACACCTTGGTTTTTATTACTGTATAAAAAAAGCAAACAAGGATGCATTTTTTTGTAGAAACTCCAGTCTGGAGAAAATGCTACCCTTGTGACAAGTAAAATGGAGAGTAACTTGTTTGTTCTCTGGTCAGCCCAAATTTGGGATTAAGATGAACTCTTCTCCCTCTACTGTTTTTCCCGCAACTTTCAAGATTGGTGTCAAGCAGGCCGAGGAGTGCGGAGAGATCCAGTGCGAGGTCACAAAGACCCGGAAACAGCGCGAGAGTCAGTCTGCCACTGCTCCCCTCATGACTCATACCACCTATCATATCAACACTAAGTGTGGTGGGAGCTGCAGCTCCCGCATTAGCCAACGCTGCACCAACACATTGGAAAAACAAAACAGCGATTGGAAAAAAAAGTCGTAATTACAGGTATCTGCCTGAAAGAATTAGCAACTAAAAAATTTGGGAAGAATTTCTGAAGGGCGATTCATATCGTGTGCGAATACCACGTTAGCATACATGCTACATTTAACGGTACAAACCTAGCATCGAATAACAACTGCTGTTAAAAATTTGTATCAATTTGTGGTTGTAATTGATATACCTGTAATCAGGACGAGGAAACTCCCGGTTAATCTCCTCGATGGTGCCGGGCGAAGGCGGTGAAGGGAAACCTTGTTCTTCTTCGTCATTGCTGTTGTAACCATGGCTACCGTTGGTTGTGGAGACGGGAGCTGAAAAAAATAATAAGTAATCAACAACATACATAGAAATTAAATTTGGTCCAGTAGAAAGAGGAAAAATTTAAGTATGAGTAGACTTGAGATCAATAGACAGAATTGGTGCAGCGTCCTCAATAGTTAAGACGGTAGAATCGAAAAAAACTACAACAAACAGATGACAATTTTTTTACCTTTTTTGATGCGCCTGTTAATTATTTGACCATCAATCCTGTGAATCAAAAGTTTAGCTAGCTAGCGCATTGAGACGACCCGATTAAAGACTGATTAATCTTTCTTGTGATTGGTGTAAAAAACTAGCCTCCCTATGAAAGCGCTTCATTCTAGCATCCATCTCGCTCTGATACTGTGACGATGAGCCGATGGGATATGCAGACACGGCCCTGAAACGGTCTTTGTTGATGGCGCTTAAAGCCAGGTGGGGCGTTTCCGGCATGTGACAATTAAGAGGTGAAGAGAAAAAAACAAAAAAAAATAGCACAAACAGACTGTGTGTACAAACGTAGCTGTAGATAACCAGAGTGCACAAACACTCCAAGTCGAATGTTGACTTGTCTGACAGTCGCTGTTGTCGGGTGTGTGCAGCTCGGCGCTCACCGCTTTCAGTGTCATAATCTCTAACTGGAGCGTGACTGACACCATTCACGGTGGAATCTAGGTTGGAGGTTCGACTGGTTCCAGGGGGTCTCTGGTGTGCATCGCGGCTCCGTGGCTCCTGTCAACAAAGAAGTAGGATGAGAAAATGTGCCAGGCCCTCGTTTAATTGTGTCGCATTAAACATTAACGACGCTGCTCCACTGAGTAGGCGGGATATTTCAATGAGAACGGTTTGAATTGTCATGTATATTTTATTTCTTTTTAGATCCATGATTTAAACGTATTTATCACTCAAAATACGACAGCCAATCAGAGCAGCTTTAATACCAGGTGATGACTATCATATTTTTTTAGTATTTTATAAATAATCTTATTGAGTAAATGTATTTTTGTACAGTTTTTGTACGACTTTCTTATAGTTAGAATCGCTGGGGGATGGTAAATTGTGGCCATCTTTGAAGTCAGTCTTTAGAAGTCTCTTCGTAAATATGTTTGGACGCAATCCGATCAAAGAGGTACATCAACAACAAATACTCTCATCCTGAAAGTATTTTGTTTCGGACACATCGCAAATTTCAGCTGTTTTTTCACTTGAATGCCGACCAGCTGCATTCTTTTTTTTGTCTTAAACGCGCGATATTCGGAAGTGTTTAAACACAGCCAAGCTCCATTTTTATCGTAACATAAGTATTCCAATAGATTTGTGTCTGATTCAGAGTCTAGTCTGTGCCGTACACATAAATACATGACGAGGAAGGATTCTTCCAGACAAATATGCAGATGCTAAAATGACATTACAACGCAGCAAACAGGAAGTGGGAGGATTCTCGAGAGGATTGCAGTACCCGCAGAAACATCTACAGAAAAATTTCCGAAAAAAAATTGGAACTCCGTGTATTTACAAATGAAAAAAGAAACAGTAATTAAAAATGATACTTTGTCATTTTTGTCATCAAGATATTTTGGAAAAGTATCATAATAACTGATACCTCGGGAATGTATCACGATACCTCGAAAGAGTATCATGATACTTTGAAGGAGTATCATGATACCTCGAGGGAGTATCGTGATACCTCGAGGGAGCATCGTGATACCTCGAGGGAGTATCGTGATATCTCGAGGGAGTATCGTGATACCTCGAGGGAGTATCGTGATATCTCGAGGAAGTATCATGATACCTCGAGGGAGTATCATGATGCCTCGAGGAAGTATTATGATGCCTCGAGGGAGTATTATGATGCCTCGAAGGAATGTCATGATACATCGAGGGGGTATCACGATACCTCGAGGGAGTATCGTGATACCTCGAGGGAGTATCGTGATACCTCGAGGGAGTATTATGATGCCTCGAAGGAGTGTCATGATACATCGAGGGGGCATCATGATACCTCGAGGGAGTATCACGATACATCGAGGGGGTATCACGATACCTCGAGGGGGTATCATGATACCTCAAGGGAGTATCATGATACCTCAAGGGAGTATCATGATACTTCAGTACCTTGATACCTTTACTGAAGTATCATGATACTTGTTTTGAAATATCATGAAGTATTCTGAAGTACCTCGGAACAGAATCATGACACGCAGAGTGGAATCCTGATACTTTGAAAAGTATCTTGATACTTTGGGAAAGTATCATAATCCCAAAGTATCCTAATACTGTTCAGAGGCACTTCAGAATACTTCGGGATACTTCATGGTATTATGACACTTCAATATCTTGATACCTTTACCGAAGTATCACGACACTTGTTTTGAAATATCACGAAGTATTCTGAAGTACCTCGGAACAGAATCATGATACGCAGAGTGGAATCCTATTACTTTGAAAAGTGTCATGATACTTTAGGAAAGCATCATATTCGCAAAGTATCATGATACTTTGGGAAGGTATCAATACTGTATCATGATATGGTATCATGATACTGCGGTATCATGATATGATACAGTATCATGATACTGTATCATGATACTTCCCAAAGTATCGTGATACTTTGGGAAGGTATCGATACTGTCTCATGATACTGTATCATGATACATGATACTAATGTGACACAGTTATAAAATACTTTTAAAAAGTTTTTTTTTTTTTTTTTAACTGATTCCAATGAGTAACTTTTCATTAACCAATTTTACGTTTCAATCGGTTCAAATTCTATTTAAAAATTAAAACTTTCACATAGTACGGTATCATGGCAGTACGTCAATCAACATCTGACAGCTGTTTTTTTTTTATTTTTGACAGCGTTTAGATTGACTGGATATTTTTTTATGCTGTTTTTACTCCTTGTCGGGCAAATCTAGGGCAACTTGAACAGTCCCTAAAAGCCCCGTCAAAATATCCGAATACTTAACTGGGCCAAAGTAAACACACATTACAAGAAAATTTAAAAGTATGTAGTTAAAAATAATAAAATAAGTGATTTTATACTTAAAAAAAAACAGCTAGAAGCTCTGACAGGCATTTTATCAAACACCCGTGTGGCACTACAAAGGACCCCCCGCGACCCACAAAATGGAAATGGGGAGTACGGCAGCACTGATGGGAATCGGTGCAAGCAGAAGATGAAAGGAGCTTTCTTTGGTCTACACACTGTCGTACACAAACACGCCTATTTAAGTATGACAAAAAAAAAAAAAAAAACAGGCGCAAGACACAGCGTTCGATAATGAAAGGTGTTCTAGAAGTTTCCTGCTATCAAAGCGGTGGGAGGGGGTACATCTACGATGTCATGTGGTCCCTCGGGTATCATTAGTAGCTACCTTACGTCTTAATAAACCCCGGTATCACCCCGTTGTCAGTCAAAAACAAGCTCATATATATGTGGGGTATGAAATCACACAGAGTCCTGACAGTTTTCGGCATGTCAGAGGCATAAATCCCATCATGGACCCTTCCCTCATCGCTCCAGCCGCCCCTGCGCCGGAGGCTTATGGAGCAGCACAGCAGACAAGCAGTCTGATATTTCAATCGCACAACAATAAGGAAATATGTGGCGGGTAGGTGGGGGAGGTATAGCCATCCATCAGGCGCTATCCTACACCCATACCATGTTTTCTTAAAGATTTGGAGCAACAATAAAGATATCCGTTTTTTCCCAAAATTTTTGGACTTGGTTTACATATTTTTTACTTAATATTTAGTAGTTTTCTAGTTTTTATTTTCAAATTTTTAGAAGTAAAGTTAGCTAAATATTTTATTAACAGTGTTTGATGCATTGGCTGTTTGTTCTGCGGGAAAGGATCCCACCTTCATTTGGGTCTTCATAAGGTTTCTTTTTTTTTGTTCCTCCTTGTGTTTTGTTGGAGGTTTTTTTTTTTTAATTTGAATTACTTTGTAAAATCTTCATCAAATCAAAATGAAAACGTCAAAAATTAATGTTCTGACAAAAACAGCCATATTGGCACAGTTTGCATTTGTAGGTTTTCAAAATCCCCACAAATATAAACATTTGGTTTTAAAACAGCAAATCTTTTATGTTTTATTTGAAGTTTAGAATTAACTAGACACAAAAAAATATTCTGTCAAAATTTTGTCAAATGTCTGCCTTATTAAGCAACACTTTTTTCCAATTTTGATTGTAGTGAATTAAGACTTATAAAAAAAATTAGGCTGCAAATTTGAACAATTTCCATATGAATCACTATAAAAGCTCATTAAAATAATCATATGGAATTTTCAATGATGATTTAAAGCATCTCGCGCCAATTACGAGATAAATACAGATTGGCTGTTTAAGGCAGAGAGGGACTATGTAAATACAAAGTGAACTTTAACCTCTGTTTGAAAGAGGTGATCTGAAGGCTTAAATGGCCAACAAAGACACAGGCGTGTGCACGGTGGGTGTGAGGTTTAAATGAGACTGCCCCCATTCAATCTCTCATGTTGGCTTTCAAACATCTTTTTAAGCTTCACAACAATTAATGTTCATTTTGCTTGTAAAAAGAAAGACATGCAGTTTTAAATTGAAGCAGCTCCTCAGTAGTTGGTACTAGCTATGTAAAACGACAAGTTTCTTGAAGCTGAGATTCAGAGCTTTTAATTGATATACAACATGAAGGGGTAACTGTGTAGTGCATTTTTGGAGGCGGGGTCAAGTGAGCAAAGGGCGGAGCTAAAAAGCGAGGACTTTGCTAGTGAATAGAAATTTTTGCTTCAGCGGTATATGTAACAAACTTTAGCAGATTTTCTTCAAGTAAATGAATTTTACTAGCTTTTAAAAATGGAAATTGTGTGGAAGTCACGATAAAATGGCTTAACTAAAAAAAAAAAAATCGCATTACATTTTGGTTTTTTTGCATTTTAATTGTCTATAGTGGAAAAAAAACAAACATTTTTATCTTTTTTTTTTTTGCTTTGAATATATTGTTTTAATCATTTATTTGTTATATTACCAATAATATCCACATTTTAAACATATATTTGTCCTCATTTTAAAGGTCTAATCAAATCTTTATAGTTGAAAAGGCGACAAAGAACCGGACAAACTCGTCACGTTAGTACTAAGGCGTACTAAAGATTCAAATACAAAGCAGCAAAGCAAAGAAACACCGCGGACAGAATAAAGCAAGCGGGAAAGAAAATAATCATTTAATAAAAGGGGTGAAAAGTAACAGAAGGGGCCCGAAACCCAAGAGAAACAGAAACAGGCAGGCATGCAGGAGGATTCAGATTCATTTTATTTGGAAGTAAAAACAAGCAGGTGAGGCGGAAAAAACAAGAATACATTTGTTTTAAATACATTTTAAAAAAACAGGGAAATTGAACAAGAAAAATAAGGTTATCGTAAAAAACGAAAAAACAAACAGTGTGACAGAAAGGCAGAAATAAAGCGTGTTGTGAGAAAACAAGCAATTTGTAATGGTTTCTACCAGACATCGGGGTCCGTCTGACAGCGAGGCCTGGTCAGCGCTAGGTTGTGAGTGTAGTTGTGTGCGTCGTATGTGCGACAGTGGTGGGGGATCTTGTTTTGTGTTGGCGGTCCATACATCTGGCCCGCCATCGCTCGGATGTTGTCGGCGTAGCTTTTGCTCTGACGAACAGCGTACCTCGCTTTCCGCTTGTGTTGCGCGTTTTGCTGAACATGCGTGTTATCTAGTTGTGTGTTACCTTGTGAGTCGGTGAAAGTGTGTTTTCGAGTGTGAATGTGGGCGTTAGCGTTTGCTTTGCACGTGTTCTGACTGTTTGACTCAAAATCTAACTTAAATTTGGATTCTGATTTGATTGCAGTTTCTTTATGGGGTTTACTAGTGTGGTCAAAGCCATATGTGTATCTGGTGTGTGTTTGTTGTGTGTGACGCTGTCTGTAGCTGTCGGACAGCGGCTCGGACGCTCGCCTCCTCAGCGTGGGAAGCAAGGAAACGGAGCGGCGCGGCAAAACCGTTTGGCAGGTGTCGCCAACTTGTACCTGATTGGCGGACGCTGTTGGGAAGCCAGGTTGGTTTGTGGAGGCAATCGGGGCTGAGCCGGAACCCCCCACCTGCGACAAGGACAGAAAAGTCAATTAGTCGGACACATTGTCGAGGAGTTCTTGAGCAAAAACCCAAAATGACCACCTGCTGCTAATTGTTCACGTGTCAACTTAACTGAGAAGCTTTTCATTCAGACTCTTTTCTTCTGACAAATATTACAGCTTTCGCCCATTTAAAACCCAAACAAATCACTCAATTTGAATTCCCCTGCCACAGAGGAAGTCATGCTTTTTAGCGTCTTCAAAAAGACGCATGTGTTAAAGAAAAGTACAGCAGTGTTCGTCAACTTGAATGTAAAGTTAGGTTTTTAAGCAGCTCCTTGATGTGTGAGTATGGCAAGACCAAAGGGATATAAAATTTTACAAAACTTTACGAGCTGCACGGTAGCCTAACAGCCAGGAGGTTGGAATTTTTGAGTCCTGGAGTGGGGACGAGGCTTGAAACACTGGTCTTTCTGTGTGGAGTTTGCATGTTCTTGCCGTGTAAGCATGAGTTTTCTCCAGGTACTCTAGTTTCTTTCCACCCTTCAAAAAACATCCATGTTGCCCCTAAAATTGCCCCTTAGGAATGATTAGGTTTGGTCCTGCTACAGGCTGGTGACCTGTTTCGGGGGTACTCTGCCTCTTGCCTGAAATCAGCTGAGATAGGCTCTGGCACCCTCCGCAACCCCTTTAGGGATATCAGTTTAGAAGATGTATTGCAATTTTGTGAAAAAATTTCTACAGAACAAAAATTCAGGACGCTGCATTGGTCCGTCGTGGTAAAGAGGGAGCTGAGCTGAAAAGCAAAGCTCTCGATTTACAAGTCGATCTACGTTCCAACCCTCACCTATGGTCACCAGCTGTGGGTGGTGACTGAAAGAATGAGTGACCAAAATTAGCTCGATCCGCAGAGTGGCTGGGCTCTCACTCAGAGATCGGGTGAGGAGCTCTGCCATCCAGGAGGAGCTAGGTGTCGAGCCGCTTCTCCTCCAGGTCGAGAGAAGCCAGATGGGGTGGTTCAGGCATCTGGTCAGGATGCCGCCCGATCGCCTCGGGCACTACGCACCGGGAGGAGACCAAGAGGCAGACCCCGGACCTGCTGGAGAGACTATGTTTCACAACTAGCCTGGGAAAAACTCAGGATCCTTCCCGGTGAGCTGGAGGATGGAGCTGTGGTGAGAGAAGCCTGGGCTTTCCGTCCTAGGCTGATACCCTCGCAACCCGGCCCCGGATAAGCGGAAGATGACAGAACGGAAAACAATAATGATCCTACTTTTTCTATTAAACGTATGATTGGGTTCTACTGTTGTTTTTCTTTGAAGTGATCTCACAAATGACATTTGTTCCGAATATTTCAAAACAGGAAATCTCATCTGTTTTTCCTGCTTCACATTTCAGGTATGGGCCGGGATCCACCAAACAGGTTGTAAAAGGAAAAAGCAGGAAAGCAGCCTGTTATTTGTAGAAGAACCTGATAAGATTTCGAGCTTCCAAACTGACTGACAGCTTTATTTACTTTTGTCCTGTTTTTAATATAAAACACGAAAACCTATTTTTTCGTCAAGTTAAAGCGGTGCCACGTCTTCATCTGTCAGCTGTCAAGGTTTTACGTTGTTGCATAGTAATGTTTGCCGTTTCTTTAAATCAACTTGTTTGGTTTTTGGGTGAAAAGAATAATAATTTGGGATTTTTTTCAAAAGCTCAAATTTTATTAGGGCCAAATTTTGCTTGTTAATTTACTTTGTAGTTCATTTGTAAAAATAATCTTGCAAAAACAAATTATTACCGACAGGCGAACCTATTTTAAACTCTCGAGATGGTTCTGAGACAGAAAAGCCATTTTCACACCATTTGTCCGTCATTCGGACATGTCTGGGAAAGAGACAGCCCATCAACTTTGGTGTCATTTTCAAGTCCTGGTAGAGTCTGACTTTCATCATGTCATATCACCATGACAACTCGTGTCACCATGCCAACGGACCAGTTGTGCGAATCCCACCAGTAGTGAAAAGAAGCAGAAATATAAATTGATTTTTTTTTATTGAGAAGTCACAATTAATTTGTACAAGTCCCCATGTCTGTGATTTTTTTATTCTTCTTGAATGACCGTAAAATGATCTAAAATATGTCTTCCAGCATACTAAGTGTCAGCCAATAAAACGGTCCTTTGATCATTTAAATTCTTCGTGAATCCCCTTGTTTATGACTTGGGCTATTTTGGTTGGTTAGCTTATTGTTTTTTACCAGATGTAATAACGTAATAAAGTTTTGCAAATTTGATTGAGATAAAAGGAATTTCAAAGTGTCTAAATATAAATATACAAAATGTTGTCAGGATACTTGTTTTTGCAAAAGGAATGTGCAGCTGCGGTGGGGACAAACATGGACTCTGTGGGAGTGACCAAGATGGACAGGATCAGAGGAACAGCACATGTTAGAGGTTTTGGAGATAAAGTCAGAGAGGCCAGACTGAGATGGTTTGGACATGTGCAAAGGAGAGGGAGTACACATCGGAAGAAGGATGCCACCAGAAAAGAGGCCTAGAGGAAGACCAAAGAGGAGGTTCATGGATACAGTGAAAGAAGACATGAATAGTTGGCATGACCGAAGAGGATTCAGCAGATAGGATTAGATGGAAGAAACTGACTTGCTGTGGCGCCCCTTGAAGGGAAATGCCGAAAGAAGAAGAAGAAAAATGAGGGCTCTAATGCAGGGCATCCTAAAGAATCCCAGTCACCCTCTGCTTGATGTGGTCAAACCCAGAAAAGTACCAGAAGTAACAAGTTCCTCTCACTGCAGGATTGGTCGCTTATCCCTTCTGTCCTCAGGCAATTTTATTGGACAGATGTTTGTATAGAATAAGATTTTAAAAAATATGCCTGAACAAAAGCATTAAAAAACACAATTGTTGAAAAGTATCTTTTGTGCGCACACGGCTCAAAAAGCTCTGATTAGTTCACTTACGTATAACGCTGATGCGTTCTGTTTCTCCTGAATGTAGTTGAAAGATAAATTACTTTGTAATTTGCGTCGTACCTGTCTATTAGCTCGGAGCACCACTAGCTGGATGGTCCCCCTTGCGTTTCCTTCAGACGACATGGACCTTCTCAGTGCCTCCATGGCGGTGTGGTTGGAGCGCCCTAGCAGCGACTCGCCGTTCACCGCAATCAGCTGGTCATTTATGCTCAATCGGCCATCCTGTCAGAAAACCATGAGAAAAAAATAGCTTTTTAAAATATTAATAAGGTGAAAAAGTCATGGTTGTTGCTTCTGGAGTTTTGCACGAAGACAGAAAAAAAAAAAGAAGGGTAGAAATTTGTGGAGTAAGCAATCTTCTGAGAGCCTTGATAAATACGTAGAGTGGCTAATTGAATAGCCTCTGCAGGCACTAAATCACTTCTAAGTGTTTTAAATAGCAGCCTTTTGTAGAGAGGCAACGCAGAATGTCGCCCCGAAGGGATGGAGAGAGGGAGGAGAGGATGGGGTATAATGAGCAAAGAAAAGCAGTAAGGATAATGTTAAAGACACTTTCAGACAAAATAAAGCCTCCGGGCGAGTGTCTGGCGTCATGACCGTCCCATTAGGGTCAGTTGTGGCTTTTGACCTCAGCTCATTAGCAAGGCACCGCCTGGGCTGACCTTTAGTCTATACTGGGATGCCACCGACCACGTTCACACAAACACAGCAAAAACAGCGTTAAAATTCTAAAAAAGATCAGCAGGCGTTTAATGTTCCTCGTTGACTTACTCGTAGGACACTATGAGCCGGAATCTGAGGAAAGTTTTACATGTTCCTAAAACTCTTTCCTTTGATTTAATCTACTGCTCTTCTGTTAATGCCAATCCCTTTTTGTCCAATTTAAAATAGCATAACCCCGCTTGGTAGAGTCCAATTTACAAATTGTTCTTCTTGCCCAGTGCCCAAAAGTTCCTCTTGGGGAGCAGGAACTATTCCAGATAGCTTGCGCCTGCTAGATGCCCACCAAAGTCTAAACTAGAGGTGTCAAATGTAATTCCTCGTGAGCAGGGGAATCCCAAAAGAAGAAGAAGACTGCTTGAGGCGTGTTGAATCGGGAACACATTAAAAACCTTCAGGATCTCAGCCCATGAAGACATCCCTAGTTAAGACCTTAGATCCTCTCGGTTTCTTTGTTAATTCCATGGTATCTAAGTATCTCCGAGCACCCTGTGAGTTTGCAATTTTGTCCCTAGCCGGACAAGTTTTGGGTGAACAATCATCAGATACGCCCAAAATCTTTTATCTTCAGCGCATTTCCAAAGATGCAAGTTCAAGTGTCCAAAACTGCTCAAATTTGGGCCAGTGGGAATCAAACTTAAGACAACCATATTTCGCTTCCCGAATGAAGCACACCTACAAATTGTTTGATATTGTAAATTTGTATCATCTATTCTTAATATCCCAGTACTTGGTGTATAAACAGAAACATTCTGCAATCTTCTTGAGGCCTTACAACTTCCTGTTCTAAAATAGCTCTTCTTTCTTTATCATGACTGTGTGAGATTCAAGGGACACCTCCTGTTCCATTCATCAAAGCATCCCGGTGCTACAGAGCCTAATCAGGCATCGACATTGTGAATGAGGTAGTTCTTCTTTTCTTTTTCTGTTTCTTTCCTGCTCAGCGTGTTTCCTCCCTCCCTCTGTTGCTGGCGTCTGACTCTCTTCCTTCATGTCTTTCTCCCTCTCATGTGGCATCTCGTCCCAGAGACCTGTTTCCCTGGCTAGTCGAAGATCTTAGTGAGCACATTCTGTCTGTGCGCTATCCGCTTCGGCAGCTGTCGGAAACCTACTTCAGAAGGTCCTTCTGGGAGCCGGCGGCCCTGATCCCGGACCAGACATTTATCTACAACCGCACACTTGTTTCTGCTGCTTTTTTGTTGGAGAAGTTCAGACGAGTGGGGGGGTTGTAGGGCTGCCAAATATCGAGGCCAAGTGAGGGAATCTCCAAAGTGCTGAAATGTGATGGGGCTTTTTTTCTATTTTTCTTCTTACAACTTGGAGTGAGTTCTGAGTGATGCAGATAAGATGGTTGCTGTGCTTATGCGGCAAGGCCGTTTGGGGTCGGTTCGGGTCAGAGATCAAGGGAAGCAGAAAGGGAGGGGTTCTATTCCCCGAGAAAGACAGGAAATGAGTTAGAGAAGCGGAAACGGCAGAAAAATGTGAAAAGTTGAAGACAAATGAGTTTAGACAACTAAAACTTGAGGGAAAGAGAATATTTCAAACTCCATGGACTAGATATGCTCAAGGATAAAAATGGTGGTTTTAACTCTTTGAGTTCCGTAATTGCAGAAATTTGCCAAGTCATTTGAGATTTTTGTTTATTTTGCTGAACAAATTTGTGTAAAAGAGAGAAAAAAACCCCAATTTTTATTACACTTTTTATTTAGCTTTTTTAACAAGTTCACTTCAGGCAAGAAATTAAACCGGTAACCGCCCGAGTGAAGGACAACCATTTTACCCATTTAGCCATGACTGCCTAGAAGTTCCGAAAAGATTTTTAGATTCCGCACCCTGTAAGAAAACTTTCATATTGCATCTGGCTTCAATTCTGAGCTCCCTTTTGTCAATAAAAGTTAGCTAATTTTGAATTTTCTTTTTAGTTCATGTAAAACTCGGTACCAATTCAATTTGAACTGGCTAACAAACTAGCCATCCTTAAAGGGAAGACTTAGAAGATTATTTAATGTGTTTGTGGGTTCAGTTCCAATGGTGTCTCTCAGGGTACTGGTCGTTGGTTCCCAATATGAAAGTTAAAAGTTTTGACTGCTTTGTATCATTTCGTAAAACCAAATACTAACAAAGGCCCCAGGCCTCGACGTCGGACTCCCATACTCTACCTTGAAAGCGGCACCTCCGTGAATGATGGACTTGATGAAGATCCCCAAGTCCTCTCCGGTCTCCCTAGATTTGTTCCCCTTTAGGCTGACTCCTAGGCCGGCTGAACCCGTTTCATTTAGTGGGATTTCATACATCAGCTGTTCCCGACCGTCCTCCAAAGCCCGGCTGCTCGTTTCTTCTCCTTTCTGAAAAGAAGAAAATCCGAAAGCCAAGGCATTATGCAAAAGAGCTACATAACCAAACGCTAAAGGCCTTGTGATGCACAAAACCCGATTCGTACCCTAACAGACCATATCTTAATGAAAACCCTCATTTTGATTGAATTTGACACCAAAAACCATAGATTAAATAGATTTAAAGTGTGTGCCAGTAGGGGAAAGGAAAAGATAGTCAAAAAATGAGACGAAAGGAGTTTACGAAAAAAAGAAATGAAGGTGCGGCGAGAAAAAAAAGAAATAGAAGAAAGCTACAGTAGAGGGGTTATTCCATTTGGAGATGAAAGGCGCAGACGGAGAGCGAGTCGTTTCTAAAGGAAACATAATAACCTTTTCATACCTCCTCCTGGTGCACGGTGGGGGAGGAAGAGGGAGAAAAGGCAGAGCGTGGGAGGGGAGGACAGTGGCACGGAGGAGCATTTAAAACTAATAACCCATCCCTGAGGTATAACCACTTGTTCTCTCATTCATCCATCCCCCTCCTTCGTTTTTCTTTGCATTTCAATCTAATCCGGCCATCACCATGCACACGTCTTTCTTCTTCACCTTCTTCCACCCACCCACTCATCCTCTTGGTACTCGACAAAAAGAGAGTGGCCACGGTGGAGACAGAGAGAGAGAGGGAAGAAAAAGAAAAAGTCAAACGTGTATCATTAAAGGATGGCAGAGGAGAAGAGAGGCACCTTAACTCTACTTCAAAGGGAAAGGAGAGTTTAGGAGAGCTTGTGTGTTCACGTCTTTTAGCTACTTGGAAGGAAACCAGATGGAGGTCAGGACGTATCAGAAGTACCACCTTCTCTCTCCACCTTTTCTTATGACAAAGGGAATCTAAAAACCTACAGAGGGATTACAGAAGTCTTACATCAGCCACGTGGAATCAGGAATTCATGCTTTCTCTGTAGTCATGGTAGCACCATAACTGTGAGGTATTCTGGAGCTCGCTTTAACTTGCTATAAGAAGCCCTCTCAAACTGGCTCCCCCTCTTCATGGCTTAGTCTTGGAGTGTACTCACGCTAGGTATGGTTGCCATGAACTGGACCGAAGTATGATTGTCCCCACTCGCCCTCTGGCTTGTACTGACATATGGTTTCACCATTTATGTCGGAAGAGGAAGCGCAGCGCTCTCACCAAATGCAACGTTGTCTATTGCTCTTGTTACTTTGCCGTGGTCCACAGCCCACTCAGACTGTTGCTAAAAAGGTCTGTCACTTTTGTGGCACAAAAAATGGTTGTAGAGCATCGCAAAAGTGTGGCAGAACACATCCTGTCTAATGCTCCAGCAAGGCTAGCGCTCATAACTCAAACAAACTGCCCTCGGATTGAACTGAACCGTGCTCTGGCACACATCTTCCGTCCAAACTACGGACGGGTAGATGAACTGATACCTGGCACTGTTTGAGGCACTGACAAAAGGCCCTCTACACTTGGGCACGGTTCAAACTTTCCAGTGTGAATTCTTCCTTGATTAAAACAGGAGGTGGTAGAGATTTTATTGACTTTTAGGACTTTGGATCCAAAAAGTGAGTCGAACATCTCCAAAATTTCCAAGTCGAACACACTGTTCCAAATCACAGCCATTACAAAGGCTAACGAGTGAAATCTTCCTAAATAGAGGTTTTATTTTATCCATAACAAATGTTTGTCCATTGAGCACAAAATTTACGGTAGTTCAGCTGAATCCTAATGTCTTTATTCCGACAAATGTGCAGTGGTTTGGGCACGGCATACTCGGAGAAAACCCAGACGTAGACACAGGGCAGGAAGGTCTATATCTCACGGCAGGCCAGAGAGGGTAGTTCTCTGGAATGCGCAAAAAATCCAAGATGGAAAACATTTCAGAATACCAACCCAAACCGAGGTGGTTTAAGAAATTTTCTCATCAAAATGAAGGCTTTTTAAAAGAAGGCCGCATTAAAAAGTAAGAAACACTTTGAAGGACTTTGAAAGAACACAGATGCAAATAAGTTGATCAGATCCGCCCTGGAAACTAAAGAGGATTTTTTTCATTGCATTTTAATGCTGATTTGTATCTATTTACGCAACAAAGAGGGTCTCAATGGTGGTCTAAGCTGACTCACAATCACACTTAGCAGTATCTCAACTAATGCACTTTCCTTGGGGGCAGAATTTGCCTTTAGGGGGGAGAGTGTGGGGTTTTTAGGACCCCTTCTGCTCCCTACCTTCATTGCTCAGTGATGGCTTTTTAACAAGCTTTCAGCCAGGAGAGAGACCACCCTCTTCAACACCCCAAAGAGGAGACAAAAAGAAGCTTTTTTGTTACCTCTGGGTGGGCGGCGGAGGGGGGCTGATATACCGCGATTACACACACACAGGAGCTTTTGTCAAAGGATTTTTAAATGGAAGGAGTTTCAAAGCACGGAGGGGCGGAGGGATTAGAGTCGAGAGTGACATTCAATTAAGATGAGATCTCGGCGTGCTTTATGGCGACGACGAAGCTGCCAATTAATCGTCTTAATGTCTATCTCTTCTCAGCTTTACACCTTTACCTCACAATGATGAGAAAGGAAACCAAATAATCAATTCGGGGGAAATTCTATCGCTCGCCGTGGAGGGAAAAAAGAAGACAAACTTTGGATAGATGGGCGGTGGAGACGACAGGAAAACAGAAAAGTTTGTTCCTGTGTGTTTGACCCCCTTTCTCTAGAGAGCCGGCCTAGGCTTACGAGCGGCAGGAGGTCGACCATGTGCAGAATGACCCCACCATCCTGTCCTTGGCCGACTACTTTCACTAGTGAGAACACAGATACATCATCCACTCAACAAAATCCACAAATCACACAGTAAATGTCGAAACTCGTCCGTAAAATAAAAAGCGAGCGGAAAAGAGAGAGGAAAAAAATGCTGATGCGGAAAAACTGTGATTGGTACTTATCATTTTTTAATTACTTTGGGAGGGTGAGCTAGCAAAGGACATCTTTTTATAAGGTTGAAAATGAGGCTTATTCACTAGCTTTTTCTTGAATTTAAGCTTGAATTTAAGCACAACCGAAATTTTTTTGTACAACTACTAACTAAACCATGAAGCATCAATACCTCCTCCGATTGGAATAATCAATCGGTTGTTGAATTTGTTCTTCTAAATGTCAAATTTATTACTGTAAAGGAAATTTACAAAAACAAGAAGCATTGGAGTAAGAATTAAGTAAGCAGCAGCGGTTAGGTGAGTGTAAAACTATCTCTTTATGCAGATGACATATGACTCTATATTACAGATTTACTTTGTTGATTTGGAAATTTGTGCTTTGATGGCTCATTCACTTGATCAAAAAGTTCACATCCAACCAATATGTGAACTCTCTTTCACCTTTTTTTTAAAACAGAAACAATATTCAAACTACAGTCGGCTAATTAAATAAGTCAATTGGTATTCGGCACTGACGTATTTTTGTCATAAAGCCAGTCGCCGAACACTGAATTGACAAAGTTTCTGTAAACGCATCAGCATGTGACATCACTGCAATGGCTACCGCTATGATATAGTGAAAAAAAAGCAGAAACAGACCTTTTCATTTTGTTTGTTTTTCTTTGTGCATCATTTGAACAAATAAATCTCAAGATTTGATTTGGATCAATTGATGTCTTCAAAGGAGAGATAAGGTCATTACGACTTTATTGATCAATTGGAAATCAATCTTTCCTGGACCCTTCAAATTTGTATTTGTCTCAATAAACAATTATCTTTAAGTCAAGACTTTTATCAAGTAAAATGGTGATCGTGACCAGAAGAAAAAAGTTGGTTGACAAAAAAAAAAAAAGGTTCAATTTAGAGACATAAACATTCTCAAGTGATTAGAATTTTTAAAAGACTCCATGGTGGGACGGATTTATCCAAGCAAAAGTTTTTGCCGGTGTCCTGACTAGATTTGCGACCATCGAGATCTGCGCCTTTTGCCTTTGCATATGCCCAGAACGCTCGCCCCTCCCTTCTAGATGATCTAACCATCGATATCTGTGACTTAACAATAGAGATCTGCAACCTGCCATACTTCCATTGGAATAAGCGTTAGGGTTAGTTTTCAGAACTCCGATCTATCGAGATCTGCGATTGGTCGCAGATCTCGATAGAACACCGGTAAGCTCTCGATTTACAAGTCGATCTACAATTCCTCGAGGTCGAGGTACAATTCCTACCCTCACCTATAGTTAGCAGCTGTGGGTGGTGACTGAAAGAACTAGATTGCGGATACAATCGGGCAAAATGAGCTTCCTCTGCAGGGTGACTGGCTCTAACTCGGAATAGGATGCAGAGCTCTGCAAACCTTGAGGAGCTCTCGGAGTAGAGCCATTGCTCCTCTGGGTTGAAAATCAAGTTCGTAAATTACTTGTCTGACAAAATATTAACATGCTATTGTTTAACAACCAATTAAAAAAATAAGTGACATCATCATGAGAGGTGCGGAAAAAAAAAAAAAAAAAACGTCCTTAGACAGTCATTTTCAACACTTTTGTCTTTGTTTAGAATCCCTAAAATGTCAAAATATTTTCAACAAAATAATTAACTTTGCGAACAGAAACAACAAATATCCGACATGTTCCTTCCAAATGTGAAACTCCATCCTGATTGATGCTATTAGCTTGTATTCGCTGGTCAATTATCCGAAGCACCGACAGTAAAGTTAGTCAGGGGTAAAAAAATACCGTCGTGAACGGGTTATTAATTTCAACGGCCACTGGATTTTAAACCTGGAGTAATGAACTGATTTGCATCTTATGATTACTTACACAAATATGTCTGCTTCTGAGGAGACATGAAGACGTTCTTAAGGGGGATTATTAATGGATACTCATGTCGGACAAATAAGGTCCACACAGGCATGCGGGGATCAAAATGGACACGCTGAGTTAACGATATTATTGTATCCTGTTTTGTGGGGATACGGTGCTCTATTTACAGATAGCAAGTGAAGCCAGTTTATTTTTAAAAATATTTGAGATTTAGAGGGGTGGAGCTACATGATGAAAGGTTTTAAGAGGTAGTGCCTCAACCACTCTTCGGATCTTTCTTGGAAATGTCAAGTTTAGAAATAAGTTACGTATTAAAAACCAAAGTAACAAAACATCAGGCAAATATTGATTTTGTCCGAATTTAAGTTTCCCACGACGTCCATCAAGGTATGACTTACTACTAGAAAAATACAACTCTAAGCTGGTCAAAGTTTGAGGTCCAAATTTGACCGGTATGAGCAGTATGTCTCACTGTCCGAAAAGGTTCAGCTGTTTCACCAAGTTGACGCCTGACTTTCGTCCATTCAGAGTCTGAGATTGGTAATTTTACACAAGTGCTCCTCAACTATTTTCTGTCACGCCTCTCGAGCAAAAAAAATATATATTTGCGCCCCTACACGCACTTCCTATTACCTGACCCGTGCAGGAAAAAAAACCCAAACCCTACACCAGCGTTTCTCAACCTTTTTTAAGCCAATGTTCATTTTTATAATCTAAAAAAATCCAGAAGCACACCACTCGCAAAAATGTCAGAGTGAGTTGCTATGGTTACAGTAAATAACCTATAGCAGTACAGCTTGGCTGTCTGTAAATAAAAAGAGGAGGTATAGTGAGAAAGATAAATAAATACACTTTAATCTATTTTTCTTAACACAAAAAACACAAGATCGTCCAAAACAATTGTTGGGAGCAACCGGAAGATCGCGATCGATATATTGGGTGAAAACGATTTTTCTGCAGCACACCTGAGGATCTCTCATGGCACACTGGTGTGCCGCGGAACTCCTGTTGAAAAAAGCTGTCCGACACCATAGAGCTAAAACTCCCTGACACTCTGACAATGATATAGACACTGCCAACTACTGGAGTGGATGTGCAATCACACTTTATTCTAGTACGACAAAAAAAAAGAAAAAAGCATGTTTCTTTGTGTCATATGTTGCCCCTGGTAGTGCACAGCGTGGGGCACACCCCACTATTTGAGAGGCACTATTTTATACCAACATGTCAGGAATATGTAGTATTCCTAAACCATGGAGGTGTGTAACTTCTTGTTCAGTGAATTCACAGAGTGGACCGCTACCGTAGTCTAATCACCGTTGAAAGTTGAACAAGAAATAAAATGGCTTTGTTTTTTAACTTTTGTTGGTTACCGCATGCGGCAGGAGTATCATCATAAGGTGATTGTCTGAATTGGTTATGTGAGCCAAGACACAGGATATGGGCCTTTAACACCACTAGTTTGTGTGCTCAGGGGGGATCAATTCCTAAAGGGCCATGCCAAAGACAAGGGCAAGCGCTCCCGCAGCAACACAACTTCAACTGACACGGGTACGAGCGATATTTTTCAACCCCATCTTAATCTCTACGTTCCCTCCGTCCATCCCTCCCATGACTATTTAAGTCCCACTCTTTTGTATAAATCCAAGCAAGTGTTTTATGGAGGTTCTTCATAGCACCCGTCATGCCTTAGCTGCCGGGGGGCATTGATGAGGGCAAATTATTTTGGGAAGCGTTACCTTTGCTGTTTAAATAAGTGCGTTCGAGTTTCTGTCAAGGACTGTGAGCTAATGAGAGTAAACATGTTACCTAAATATGCATCAGACAAACAACAGAGTGAGGAGATATTTTTTGGCTTTTATGGGGGTTTTTTTAGGGGTAAGTGGTTGAAATACCCCAACCCAACAATGACTTATGACCCCATTAGTTTTTGTAGGTAACCATGGGCGAACATCCGAGGTGTGTCCGTGTGTTTCCTGTGCGACCGCCGCCTCGTGTGTGTGATTTCCTCTGGCACTGCTGTGTCAACAAACCAAAAGAGGGACAGGAAGGCTGAAGCGTGCCCCGAGTGTGTTCGTATGCGTCTTTATTTGGGGCAACGGGGCTTTGACACAGGGTTCTAGTCCTCTGGGACGTACAAAAGAATAATGGCACAATGTGGAGGAAGTGTTAAAGAAAAACAAGAGGTGCAAACTAAACAAATAAAAAACGATCAGTTAGAAGAGACAAAAGGGACATGCTGTGTCTTTGTGTGTTTGTACGATCTTACCAGCTCCCGCGGCAGGAAGATGTCCTCCTGCCGAGCCACCACCACGTGTACGCTCTCGCCCTGCTTGGTGCTACGCAGCATGGCGACTAGTTCTTCCTGGCTTCGGCCTGTCATGTCTACTCCATTTACCTACACACACAAAATAAAGAATACGTAAATTAAACTAGAGTGTACTTGTCGTGGTTCCCTCGCCTGCTGCCGGTGGGAGCCCTGGACCTTCCTCATCACCCCGATTAGGGACACCTGAGATTGACTTACTGGACTTTTTGCCTTTCTGGACTTTTGGTTAATAAACCCTTCCTTGTCCTGTATTTGGGTCCTCCTCCTTCCACATCACAAGAGTGCTACACTGCACTATTAGTGTTCAAAGGGATTTTTAAAAGTCAAGTTGGAGGCAGAGCCTTTAGTCCCCAAGTCCCCGTTTAATCAAATATCCACCCCACAGTATCTTCATTTATAGGTTTAAAATTCCTCTTCTCCATTCTTGAAACTCTTGCCCCAACTTCCCATTTAGCCCCGCCCCCTATGTGCATGCATGACACAGCGTAAATCTTGTCAAAATTTTGGTCAAAAATACAATGTAAAGTGCCACAAGTTAGCAAAGCTAGCGCATATTCTTTAATATGGTTATTTTAGTGCGTTTACATAAAAAAGGCCACGCCTTGTTTGAAAGGGCGTGGCCAGCAGACATCGAGACCCCGTCAGAACGAAATCGCGAATACTGGAAAGTAGAGCTTATTCAAACATGGATGAATCAGGTATATTTTCGATGAGGCCCTGACTCAGGCTGGAACTGGTTTACCGGCACCCAAAACTGAATCTGTTTTACCTCCAAGATGCGGTCTCCAGGTTGCAGGCGGCCATCTTCCACAGCCGCACCCTGCGGCATGATGTTTTTCACCAAAATGGGACCCGGTCCATGGACAGAAGAGTCCCGGGTAACCACAGTGAAGCCAAGACCTTCTGGACCTGTTGGTATGAATTTCATTGTAAATTCAAGTACTCAACTCAAGTTTAAATTGAATTTTTCATGCTGAGTTTCCTGTTGAATCCCGCTGAGCCAGTTTGGGGGTTTTAGCATCCCTCTCAACTTTAACTACTGTTTAAGTGCCCGTTTTCCTTTGGTGGCTCGTTGCCTGGCTCAACCCCTGAGCCTTTGGGGAAAGCTTGTGTCCTACCCGGATTAGACAGACTGTGCCTTTAATTTCACGTATGAGCAGGCGGATGAAGGTAAGTCGAGAGAGAAGATCCCGAAAGACATTTTTTTTCCCCCACAGGGGCAAAAAAAAACGATGTGAGTCTACGTTTCTACGTTGACTCAGTGTGTGTGCCAAGGCCACACATGTGCACGAACCACCAAACCCCATGAGCCTCCGCACTCTCCCTTTTTTTCACGGCCTCACAAGCCCCAAGCCATGAGTGAAATGTGCCACGCTGTGTGAGATTGTGTGTGCGCGAGCAAAGCCGGCGTGGCATACTAAAGGCGGTGAACGATGCTATCTGTTCTCCGAGCTAAGCTTCTGCCTGCCCTACATTAGCGCACCTAAACCTCCCCGCCTGTCAATCACGAAAGAGAAAGAGCCTGTTGCCGAGGGAGACGGTGTTAGAAACCCAATAATATCCTCTCGGTTGATCTCGCATCAAGTGAAAGGGATAGAGAGAGAGAGAAAAAAAAAAATCAAACAAAAGACGGATGGAGAGAATCGCGAATAAATGAAAAGAAGCGAACAATAAAAGGTGGTGAAAGAGGCTTTGAGTTGGAGCCTAATTTCTTCAATCCATTCATCTGGATGTGTTGCTACACACCTGCACCTGTACTGTGTGTGTGTGTGTGTGTGTGTGTGTGTGTGTGTGTGTATGTGTGTATGTCGCCCAGTTACATTTATCCTTCCCATGGCCGCACAACGTTACAGGTTCCAAGAACAGACTCCGTTCATAGCCGATTCTCTGGTATCAACTCATCAACACTCCAGGAGATCGGACCGTGTTGATTTGGAAAGCACGATGCCAACCGTTTCAACGGAAATCCAGAAAAAAATATTCGTACTAACAAATTTCGTCTGGCTAAACTTGACAAAGTTAGTCTGGGATGAAATGTTAGAAAATTGGGTTCATTTTGGAGTTCAAGCATACGCCTCCAAATCCGAGTCCATAGTCCTTGCCCGGGATAGGGTGGATGCCCCTTGTAGGTCAGGGACAGGGTCCTGCCCCAAGTGGAGGAGTTTAAGTATCTCGGGGTCTTGTTCACGAGTGGGGGAAGGATGGAGCGAGAGATCGACAGGCGGATCGGTGCGGCATCAGCAATAACTAGAACACTGCATCGGTTCGTCGTGGAAAGAAAGAGCTGAGCCGAAAAGCAACGCTCTCGATTTACAAGTCGATCTACGTTGTTACCCTCACCTATGGTCACCAGCTGTGGGTGGTGACCGAAAGAATGAGATCACGGATACAAGCAGCCAAAATGAGCTTCTTCTGTAAGGGGGATGGGCTCTCACTCAGAGATGAGCTGAGGTGCTCTGCCATCCTGGAGGAGCTCGGTGTCGAACCACTCCTCCTCCAGGTCGAAAGAAGCCAGATGGAGTGGTTCGGGCAACTGATCAGGATGCCACCTAAGCGCCTCGCTGGTGAGGTGTTTGGGGCACGGTCCACCAGGAGGAGACCGAGAGGCAGACTCTGGACCAGCTGGAAAGACTATGTCTCACAGCTGGCTGGGCAATGACACGGGATCCTTCTGGATAAGCTGGAGGATGCATCTGGGGTGAGAGAAGCCTGGGTTTCCCATCTGAGGGAATTGCCCCTGCGACCCGGCCCCGGATAAGCAGAAGACGATGGAACAGAACATAAGAAAGGATAAACGTTATAAAAAATAGTCCAGATGTAGCTAACCCTAGCTAAAAGTCTGTAAAACAAGAACAAATGTTCAAATTGTAGCTTATGTGCTAGCTGCTGAAACCAATTGTACGTTTTTGTTGTCGAAAACCAAAACCAGAAAGTAGCTCATTCTCCAATTGTTCTGAGAAAGCACAAACTCCACCTCTGTAATTTGACACTCTGTCTGGAATGAACCGCCCTTCATGCGTGTGTGGGAAGAGCTACTCAAAAGTGTCCTAGGTGTAGCAGACAGTCGTAGTTTTTTATGAGAAATTTATTACCTTTTTTCAGATCAATTTTGATCCTTTTGCCTCCTTTCTTGCTTGTAACACTGGGCAAGCTTGGCGTAGTTGGGCCCTTGCTGGGCGGTTGGGTCTGGGTTTGAATTCTTTGATCTGGAGAAGAGCTCGCTGCCCTCGGTGGAGGTGTTAGAGAAACTCTCTCCACATTTTCCACCTCATATTGAGCCTTGACTGCTGGGATATTCTGCGAAACCGGCTCTGGTGTTTTGGAGCGCGCCTCGGGTCGCTTCAGTTCGGCTTTGACGGCCGGTTTCAGCTCTGGTTTGAGTTCTGGTCGTGACAACTTGGGGCTTCTTCCGACTTTGGGCGAGTCCTTTCCGTCGTTTGAAAACAACTGACCAATGAGCCTTTTCTCATAGCGCTGCTTGTTGGCGGCGGGGAGGACTTCCAGGCGCACGGCCGAGGATCCCATCGCGTGACGGAAGATTTCTTGAGACCTGCATTGAAATTTGACCAAAAAAATGATGATAACCAAAACGTTTTAGACAAATAGAAGGAAACCAAATCACAGGGCAAACAACAAGGAAGGTGAGGTGGTAATGAAGCTTTATTTCAGTTTGAATCAAGGACAGAACATTTCCTCCTGCTGCTATCAGATGGAACAGCCTTACAGCAGGCTTCTATTGCAGATTTAATTGACTACTATCAGCAAAACAGACACCGCAGCGGGAGGCTGTGTGGTTAAACAACCATTCAGCGAACAAATGAGGACGCTATTGTGTGTCCGCGGAAGAACTTGTAAAAAAAAAAAAAAAAATGTGGAGACATAGGATGTCTGATAAGAGACAAAATAACTGACGGCTGGGTGTTTGTACAATCAAAACCCAAATCTTCGAGAATGCTCCAACCTCTAAATGACTCATTTCTGGAAGTTGTGTCGGGATAAAATCTATATTCAGCACATAAGATAAAGTTTTTCGCAAACGCCGGCATTCTTAAAGTGTAACATAAAAAAAAGAGGACCAAAGTTTCTCCTTACTTAAGCCAAAAAGTCTCGGAACTTTTAGAGGTTTGAGTTGTAGTTATCGTGACTGCCCTTCCTGTTAATAGACAGTCCAAAACAAACCGGATGTATATCGGATTTGACGCTTCTAAGGCCTTGAGAAAATAGTCAGGAGACGTGCAGCATGTGGAAGAGCATCTTTGTGCGCGGTTGGGTTCCCTCAGATGGCACAGCAGGTTTTGTGTGATTTACATTTGCGTTTGAGCTTTTGTTTGCTCATTAAACTCCACACTTGAAGTGACGGACATATTGGAGCTCACTATGTAGCCTGAAACAAGCAGATGCCACGTTTCTTTAATCACCTCAGTTTCCTACCGGAAATTTAGTCTTTGCTGGATTTTTTTTGCTACTTACAGGAGTTTTTAATTCAAAGCCATTTTGTTTGTAGAGTCCAATTTTTTGGGGGCTTCAAAAAGTTGTCTACTTTTTGAATCAATCCAGGTGTTCTACGTGGTTTTCTCAACAATCCGAAGTTTTTCTTAAATAATCAATATTTATTAACTTTTGTTTAACCAGGTGCAAGACCCATTGAGATCAAAGTGGAATTTTAAAACATTGATTTGGACAGCACTTGGGTTTCAGTGTTTAGTTTAAACGCGCTCAAAGCGGTCAAGCTTTCGGTTAAAAAGCGATTTAATGCGCCACTGCCGCTAACTTCAAAAATAGCTTTAACGGAAATTTGTCAAAAAGGACCTCCTATCATCCTTACATTGTAGGCACACAAAATAACTTTTAAACCAACAAAACAATAAGTCATGTTGCGCAAATTGCCACAGGTGTCGTTTCCAAGCTTTGCCCGGTACAGTTTCTTGCGACCAATCAGGAGGCCAGAATATGATAATGTTTTCTGTTGTCACCAAGGCCTGAACATAAATCAAATTTGGTATTTTGTGCCCGACAGGACTACCAGTTGAATTTTAATGGCCTTCAGGTATATTTCATTGACTTAGCAACAAATGATGGCTGAAATGGGAATGGAAGTTACACGCCTGGAATTGGAGTAACGTCCAAAAAATTGATGAAAGCTATGTTGCTAATTGTTGGTAGACTGTCTTGTGTTCCCATCCTGGGCGTCACCAGGCCTACCAGACCTTGGGGGCTGATGTATCCACTTTGGTTTACTGTCCTGTGCTCTCATCTCATTTGTGGTGTCCTGAGGAGATCTACGACTGACAAGATCTGCGACTTTGCGCCTCTGCGTATGCCCAAAACGCGTCATCCATCTCTCCTCCCCTTACAGAACATGTCCTTCCTCTCCCTTCCAATAATCCTATCGGAAATAGCGTTCTTTGCACTTGCTCTGCATTTTTTGACTAAAAAGTTTGTCGTTTTAAAACGTACAAGTGTTTTTTATTAGTTTAATGTGTATTACTTTTAGGTTTTGCTACCGGTTGGTTACATCTGCGACCGCTCGCAAATTTTGATGAGGCCACAGATCTCGTCAGAACAGTGGCTCCTCGTTATGAGTTTTTTCTCACCAAGAAAAAGATTCGAAGGGCAAGAATTTTAAGGATTTGTTTTGTCTGTGCAAGAATGAACTTTTTATTTATCTTAAAACTAATTATGTGTATTTTTTGTCATTCATGAAGCCTGTTGAGAGGCTTGTGGGGAATTAGGCAATTTGAATAACTATACTATTGAAATTTACTTGAATTGAACTGAAGCGGACAGTCTGAAATAATTTGACAAATTCATCGACAAAATATAGGGTAATTAAAGCCTTATGTCATTAAGGCCTTGTTAATTCACTTACTGTGCAAAGGTTTTGTCGATAAGTAGAATGTCGTTGATTTGAACGATGGACTCATCCTCCTTGAAGATGTTCTCTCTTTTGGAGCGACTGTTCTCCTCAATTCCTTTAATGTGGAGTCCCAACGTTCTAGTGGCACAAGTTCAGCGATAAGCACATTGAGCATCCATGGTCGGTATAAGCGCGTCAGCATGCTTACCGTCCACTGAGAGAGGAGCAGTAGGGCACCACATGGATTCCCAAAGGCCCTTGATCACCTGGTAGCTCGACCGTCCTCGTCAAACTGCTGAAAAAGAGCACAAAAACCAATAGGGTTGTAAATGCCGTGCTGCCGGCTACATTGAAAATGCTGATTGGAACACATGCTCTCAACCTTTTCACGCGCAAACGCCTCAAAATTCATTAGCATTTAGCTGCGGGCTATAACGCATCGGGCTACAAATGAGCTCGCAGGTAGTCTTGCCAAAATCTAATGGTGTGTGCGAGTGTGCGCGCTTGGACGGGACTCAGGTGGCTACTTCACCTCTTATCTGGCTGCAGCGTGACAACTAAATCTAGCTGTCGAAAAGACGAAAGGAAGGAGCAGGAGATAAAAGGGAGATGGATATCGGAGCAGATTGAGATGATACACAATGAGCTTTTCCAATAAGCTCGCCAGAGTCCGGATCTGTTACTTTCAGCCGCAGATAAACATGGACAGAGAAGAAAAGAAAGAGGCTTTGATTTGGTTGGTTTGATCGTCAAATAAAAAGTACAAGTACTAAGACAGCGACACTGAAAATTAATGAACATGGATTTTAAAAAAACAACAGATGGACACAAAGAGCCCAAGTGCGTAATGCCAAAAAAAAAAAACCACGTAAAAAAGTGACGTTTGAAAGGCACAGGTACAAATCGTCTTGACTCATGACGTAAAACACTGCATTCAAAGACCATGATAAAAAATGTTTTTTTGTCACATTAACACTTAAATGGTGGGAGGGGGCGTATATTATTTATACACCTACCAACCAATACGGTGTCCTGACGAGATCTGCGACTTTGCGCCTTTGCACATGCCCAGAACGCTACGATGCTCCTCCTTTCCGGATAATCTAGCCATTGAGATCTGCAACCTGCCATACTTCTATCGGAATTAGCGTTAGGATTAGGGTTACTTTTAGGAATTCCGATCTATCGAGATTTGCGACCGGTTTGTTAGTAGATGTGTGCAATAATTCATTCAATTTTTTACAATGGGTTATGAAATAGTTTAAATAATCTTTACATGTTAGTGGAGCAAATGCGCCATCATACTTCTTAAACAGCTCCGTTAGCCGAACTTTGTCGATTCACATGCACGAAAGCGACTGAGGGAAAGTTTGTGTTTTTACCAAAGAAAATTGTTTTAAATTTCACAGTTTTCTTGTTTACTTAATAAATCCAGCTGTTTGTTTGTATTTGACATCAGACACTTAGTTTAACAGGTACGATGTCCCACTGATAAGAAAATGGGCATCTACGATGGGAAGAAACGTAGACTATGGGAGTTGTTTTGGAGAGGAGGGTGAGGACTCTAATGCAGGGCATTCTGAAAAATCCCAGTCACTCGCTGCATGAAGTGGTCACAACCAATGCTCCCTCCAACTTTTTATGTGTCTTAGCTAACACTCCAGCTTCCTGAGCAAGAAAGGGGGTGTAGCAAATATTTTTACTCTTTTGTGATGTCACCAGCAGTGACGAGCTAAATTCCAAAGCAACAGTTGGAAGGAATTTGTTTCAGAAAGAATGAAGAAAGACATTCGCTCTGGAGCTCTGTCTCATTTCCCATCTTTAGTTTGAGTTTTATTTTGTACGCTGCATAGGTTTTCTTGTGCGCTATTAATCTGCGAGCAGTACGCAACTACGTAAGTGCGTAGCTTTTGAGGGAATATTGGTCACAACACAGAAAAGTACCAAAGGGAACAGGTTCCTCTTACTTCGCGGCAGGACTGAGTCTAACATGAGTATCGTACTACTGGTGATTGTAACTTTTATTATTGTAATTTTTTTTATTTATTTGTATGCGTAATTTTTGTTGCATTTTCGCTACATGCTAATGCTGCTAATGGTTGCTAGCAAACTTTATTGGTACGCAAATATTTCACCATATACATTAAGCTAGTTTTAAAGAGTTATACCTGTGTTATTTTACCCATATTTTTTCGTTGATGTTAAGCTAGCACACTGAGGCTAGCTTGTGGCTAAGCATGGAGACAAGTTAAACGGATAAAGGTAAAAAAAAAACTTGTTCTAAGGATTTTATTTGTCATTTGTTCTTTACTTTTTAGTAGAGCGCATAAATAACAATTAAAATCGGAAATTTTGTTTTATGGCCATATTGTCCTGTTCCTGTCGTTAGTTAGCGTGTTTTAAGCTCCACAATAAAATTTTGTTCTATTTTGTACCACTAAATGTGGGGTAGCGGAGGTCCACCTTTTTTCCAGCCTTCCATTTTTGTGACAAATGTGACATGCTAACCATTTAGGCACGACCAGCAGCCAGCTCTCGGAACCAGATCCATCGTAGCCGGAGGAATCGGTGCTGTTCCGACATAACTAAGAATGAGACGATCTGAAAGGTGGCGCTTTGAGCCCAGTGTCCGCACATTTGTCATGGGTAACTTCCGGTCGCTCGCTGGGAAGGTGAAGAAACAAGGGGCGCTCACTTTGACTTAGCGGGAATATGGAGGGACCTCTTTGGTGGGGTTCATTGAAGCCCGACGCCGTGGGCGCATTACAGACAGGTTTTTCAACTGTTCAGACGCCAATTTTCCCACCGTGTAATAATAAATATTAACAAAGTATTTTTAATTCAGTATTTAGAGGTGCATTTTAAAACAAACTGAAATACTTACTTTCAATTTAGTTCAAATTTTCCATTTTTTAGAACTGGAATTTTTATTTATTTTTTTGTAGATAAAAAGTTTTTTTTCTGTGAGGAAAATAAAAGCAGGCGAACAAGTTTGTGAAGAAAAGGCACTTTGGTTCAAGGTTTATGTGTTTTTCGCACACGTGCACAAACCCAAGGACTATCCGGGATCATTATAACACACTCTTCTGTCACTGTCACGCCGCTCTCGTTAACCTCTGCCGGGGTCACACGCATGCACACATACTGTAGGTACACAACGTTGGCGTGCACACACATCCAATTTGCATTCTTATTGCCGCATCCGTTGCGTGTACACAAACACCATCAGTCACATAAGTGTAAATTGAAAATTCACAGATACACACATGCATCGCATTTACATCTATTAGATGGTGTTGTTACGTTTAAATTACACATGGGCGAAGTGTGTAGCTATAACGCACACGCGTATTTAGTGATGACAAACAATCAGACACTCACTTCTTGAATCTGTCCGAAAACCGAACTGTCACCAGTTAGCCAATCAGCAGCTAACGTGGCTTGTTAGCAGAGGTGTCAAAAGTACCAACATTTCCTACTCAAGTAGAAGTATAAATACCGAGTTAAAAAACTACTTTAGTAAAAGTAGAAGTATCAACTCAAGTTTTCTACTTAAGTAAAAGTAAAAAGTAACCTATTTTAAAACTACTTCAAGTAAAAAAAGTAAAAGTAATTTTCAGAAAAAAAGGAATATTGTTAACAAAAGCGTATGAACATATTTTTTAACTATTATCACATGCTTTAAGGAGCAGAAAATATGATAATAAATGAAAGTGTTTTGGTGAAACTTTATGAATCAGAAACATTTATTTCTTAATAATCTTATTGGAAATTGATTAATGAACACAATCAAATGTATTAACATAAGCAGGGCATTATGTAACGTCCCTTCAGCTACCAAGCTTCACTCTGCATCGCCTAATTTAACCAACTTCAGCAGACACAAACACACTCAATGTAAAAAAAAAAAAAATAAATAAAAAAAAGGACCAAAAGGCTTTTTCAAGCCTTGAAGGCAGCTAGTTTTCAAAGTTCTTTGAGACAATAATGAATAGTCTTTAACAAGTTGGGAGTGCCACATACAGCCTGTGCAGCGTTGCCAGGTGGGAGGTGCTGGATTATTGTACTAATGACGTAAAATTATCGTATTTTACAAAAATATCGTACACCCAGTAAAACCACGCCCATTGACAAAATAACACCCTTTACATGCACTCGTAAGGCAGTGGGAGTGAAGGAAACACACAGGAGGAAAAATCCTTGGATTCTTTTTCTAAAATTTTAAGAATGTAAAAATGAAAAAATAACCAGGGAAATAAGATTTTAAGGAACCAGTAGGGGCGGGACTTAGGAGACGGTATATATAAATTTATATATATACATATCTACATATATATGTGTAAATATAAGGTTTTTTTAATGTTAACCCAAACATCTTCATGATACAAAATCTAAGCGATGTGTAGTTTTAATCTCCTCAGTCAGTCTTTATAAACTAATCAATAACATTTTGGATGTTTTTAAGCACAAATACTTCATCCACTACTATTTATTATTTACGATTAATCAGTTCAATTAGCTTTGTTTCTAAAGATAAAATAGTGCGTCACAGATCAAAATTATTTTTATAAAAATACCATCTACAACATTTTCAGCAAAGACGTTTACAATAACCGCAGACTGAAAATAATAATAATAAAAGATTTCTTTGCTGTTGTTTTTTTTAAAAAAACGATAATTCAATCAAAGTTCAGTGTCGCAGCATCAGAAACACTTTGATTTCCGAGCCTGCAGCAAGTCTCAAACACGCAAATTGACGTCCCTGCTCTTTAAAAGTTTGTGGGCGGGGCTACTCGCCCCAAAGTAATGATTGACTGGACCTTTCAGCCAATCATTCATCTGTTCCTTTGTTTGATGCATTCAGGGTTCATGAAAAAAAAAAAAAAAACTCCGACAAACAGTCGCGGCTTTTTAACAGTGACAAAATGGTGAAAGTAGTGACTACTTTTTTATAAAATTAACGAAGTAAAAGTACAGATAATTGCATAAAAAAGTAGTGAGTAAAAGTAAAAAGTAGACAAAAAAATAATTACTTCGTTAAAGTAAAGATAACGAGATTTTCTACTTGAGTAAGGTAACGAAGTAGTCTTACTTCGCTACTTGACACCTCTGCTTGTTAGTAACGTGTGCTAATTTGCAGAATATTTTTGCTCATCCCCACTGATATGATGATACACACACAAACAAGAGGCGGGAAGAGGAGGGACAGCTAGACGGATGAAAGGAGCGACAAGAAGGAAAACAGATGGAGCTCCCACTCTTGGTTGACTTCCTTCGCATCGTCGGAGGCCGAGCACCTGATGAACCTTCCTGAGACCTAGGAAAATCTGCCCCCTTGTTCGCATCTTTACCCACCGACCATCTGTTACCCACGGCGAGCGATTGGTACAGAGGTACTTTGTCATACCGTCGTACAGTAAAGCTGAAGAATCACCATCTGTCACCCCTGAAAACAACCGCTGTTTAATCAGAGGAATCACTTCGTGTGCGTGGAATGATTTGTATTCTTGTCACGGTTTTCCAGGAAGAGACGGGTGAAGGGGTTCAATATGGAGGTAAAAATGTTCCCATGGCTACCATATGACTGACAGCTCGGAGGCAGAATAAAACAGGTAGGGGAGCGCTAGGAAGGTGTCGGTGAGGTGTTTGCACTTTTTAACACGTACAGTAGGTTTGCATGCTAAATGGAAGGGTCGTTTCTCCCATTTTGTTTGTCTTCTTTCACTTTATTAATAATTAGGCTACAGTGGAAGCACCCTAAAAAGCGGAAGCTCAAAATTGTAACCCTTGTATTCACGATCTTGTCTTTTCAGTTGGACCGTAGATCTATGGTCAGCACAACCAACCGATGCAGCGGTCGGTATTCAACCCTTTTCCGGGTGGCAGTTGGTCCGCCGCTTCATCCTTCCCTCACTTGTGGACAAAACTCAACTAATCCAGGAAACAGTTTGTTCAACGAGTTGTAGCTCTTTGCACATTAGGGCCTCCTCCCAAACAAAGCACCAGACATCGAAACATGTAAGACATTCGAAAGGCATCTTAATCTGATGCCCAAGCCAACACGCTCTGTTCTGTAGCCTTCCGCTCAAACCAGGTCCAGGTCTTGAGGGTATCGGCTTCAGCTTCGTAGCCCTAGCTTCCCTTGAACTGGGCACATCCTTCCGCTTATCTATGGGTATCCCGAAATGTTCCATGGCCATCTGCGAGATATTGTCTCTACAGCGGGTTCTTTATCCAGGTCCAGGTCTTGAGGGTCTTGGCCTCAGCTTGGTAGCCCTAGTTTCCTTCGAACTGGGCACATCCTTCAGCTCATCTGTGGGTATCCCGAAATGTTCCATGGCCATCTGTGAGATATAGTCTCTCCAGCAGGTCCTGGGTCTGTTGCTGGGTCTCCTCCTAGAGGGATGTGCCCTTAACACTTTACCACCTCACCATGGGGGTGTTTGGGAGGCATTTCAACGAGATACCCGGTTTACTCCTACGCATCCTACCAATTTTAACATGAGTGATATTTGTCTCATAGGGGGTAACAGAGAGTCAACAAATTTCTCCATTTTGATCAATTAAGCCTCTACTTAATTAAGACTGAAACGTAATGTATAGATGGCGCAGTGGCATAAAAGTACCCATCTGTTTTGAGGGACACTGGAGGATCTTCCTGTGTAGACCACTACCTCAATAAAATTAGCCTCTATTGAAAGTATCAAAATGAATTTAAAACGAAACTCAAAATGCTTATTTTATACAAATTATTCTTAAATCACAGCAAACAAGTTTGAATCAAAATAAGATTTTGATAAAACTCTGTAAGAACGTCAAACAATCCTAAACTTTTGGGATCTCAAATCGCCTTTGTTCGACAATTCCGGCAACAATATGACATGACACATCCACACACCCATACAAAGACTGTCAAACCCTCCCATGAGCCTGCTTAATCCAGGCTCTTTGTCACTGTACCAAACAAAGACATGTGGGTTAATCCCAGTCTGCATCAATGCACCACATTTACCTTTACAAGTGAATCTATAGTTTACGTCTCTGAAGGCTTACCTGTATTGGACTTGGCTCATCTTCGGTGGAGGGCTGTTTGTCTGCACTCTTTCCAAGGCTCCCCTTAGCACATGGCTTAATTCCTACAAGAAAAAAAGACCTCCTGAGGTGACTGGGTTAAAGTTTCAGAAAATGAGAAATAGCTAACACGAGGAGGCCCGTCGCCAATTAGCGAAACAATCCAACGCCAACATCAATCACCAGGAGAAGAACCACAGAGCTCCAACTCACCGTCGTCCTTCCTTCACTTTGTCTACTGTATATCCATCTATTCACCTCTACACCCCTCCCTCTACATCTATCCATCCGTCCCTGCCCTCCGTCAGGCCGGGCTCTATTTTTAAGTCAACAAGCCTCAGGGTGAACAAACTAGAAAGCGAGGAATGGGAAAAGACTGAACCGCAACGAGTGAGTCAAACTGTTGCGTGTCTCTCTGACCCAAACCTGAGGGGCGGGATGGAGGAACTGTCCAAAATCAGTCCGGACAAGGACGGCGCAATTAGTACCTTCTGCCTTGTCACTTTCATTCTGTCACCAGCACTAATGACCAAATAGCTCCCGCCCACCAGCCAACTCCTTCAGCATCACCCCCCCTTACTGCCATCACCACTCCCAACTCCCCAATGAACCCTATCTGTCTCACAACACACACATCCTCTACCACCCACACAAACATTCAGACATTTTCTGCTCGTATTAAAAGCGAATTTTGCCTCAACAGAGCCGTGAACATATGAAATGACACATCTGTGGGTGCACACTCATACGCGGTCTACGCAAGTAGTGACCCACTTATCTGGGCACCGTGAGATTACCCCACAATAGAGCGTGTGTGAGTGTGTGTGGGAGCAGAATTAGAAGCTGGAGGCTCTTTTGTTGTTGTGCATGTTGCTGCAATAATATTAAGAGAAGCTCACAAAAGAAACAAGTCAAGTTATTTGTGGAAAAACAGGTGAATTTGTGTTTAAACAACAACAAAAAAAACATGGATGTGCTTGTACGTGCTAGCGCAGGATCACCTTAGTGCTATTGATAAAAAATAGTGCATACGTTTCTTTAAAAAAAGGTTTAAGTGAGCACTTTAAAGTAGACGCTAAAACAATCGAGAACAAGACCTTTACGGTCACTAAGAGTCCGATCTAACTCCACCCACATATGACGGCCTAAAATAGTTCCTTTTTCATCCCGAGTTACTTCATTTCTTCTTGCAATCAGCAACGACTCAAGGCGTCTGGGTTTGGCTGCCACGCCGATGTTCACACTTCCCGCAACCTGTGTGAAAAGCTGTCTGAGCTCGCCTAACAAGTCTGGGAAAGTTGTCTCCTAGGTTTCCATGTTCAACACCATCATCCGTGTGTTTCTGTTTTGTGTCGGAAGCTGCGCGAACACAAGACTGCGAGATGTGAAATGTTTGCGCGAATGACTTGTCAGTGGATGAGTAATGAAGTGTGTGTTTCTCTGTGTGTGTGTGTGTGCAGTCCTCCCTGAGCTTAATCATATACATCGTGTCAACTTGTGTACTTACACATTAATGACTAAACATACACTTTCTATGACGACAAAAAACTCGTCCTGAAAAACTTGCCGCGGATCTGACCGCCAGGGTCCCTGTTGTAGGCTGCCACCCATCTCCTCCTTCACCCGAACCCTATGGCCCCTCCTGCAGGTGGAAGGGCAGCCCATGTTCCCTTTTTGGGCTAAGCCCGACCGGGCCCGATGGATAAAAGCCCGGCCACCAGGCGCTCGCTATCATGCCCCCCCTCGGGCCTGGCATCAAGGGGGGGTTCCGGTGACCCGCGTCCGGGCAAGGGCAACTTGGCCATGTTTGATCGCTTCATAAGGGTTTTTGAGCCACGCTTTGTCTGGCCGCTCACCTAGGATCTGTTTGCCTTGGGTGACCCTACCAGGGGCATTAAGCCCTGGACAACATAGCTTCTAGGATCATTGGGGCACGCAAACCCCTCCACCATGATAAGATAGCGGTTCAAGGAGGAGTGAGGTGCCCGAAACACTTCACACCTCGAGGTGTTTCGGGCATGTCCCACCGGAAGGAGTCCAAGGGGCAGATTTAAAACTTAAAAGTCCATTTTTTAAATGTGAATGTGGCCGCAAGCCCGAGTCAATTAAAAGCTCGAGTGTGTGTTTAGCTCTCCTACATTTCTTGGAAGACCCACCTTGGCCTTCAACATGGAAGGCAGCCGAATCAATTAAAGGGGCAAGGCGCATATTTATCACCATCAGCCTGAAGTACACTTTATCTAGCCTTCAATACCTCCTTCAAGATAAAAATGGATAAGTGAGCATTTGAGTAAGTGTTGTAGAGATGGAGGAGTCGGGGGTTCCTGGTGTGTGTGAGGAGGAAGTGATAGCGTATTGATCTAGTGAGACGGTCAAGCCCGTGAGCTGTGACGGCCTCCAAGCTTTCCTAACATCTCTGCTTGTACAAGTGCACAAACTAGGACTTTGTTTCAAATTTGGGTCAAATAGCTTTGATTTTTGTTCAAGATTTGTACTTTTAATCCATTTTTAACTAATTGCTTTAATGGGTTGGGAATCGATACCTCTACATCTGAGACCACGGTTAAGGGAGGGGTGTTCTTTCTGGGTTCTGGGCAAAAGTAGAGTTAAATTAGCAAGAATAATGGAAGGATAGAGCGGAAACTTTCAAAGTTTTCACAAGTTTGGATGAAAATATCTTTAAATCTGTCTAAATTTATTCTTTATCCTCCAACCCTAACCTTACTAGTGCTTGTCCTACCAACCCTAATAGGGGTTGTCCAAGTCCGTGAAGAAGTTGGGTTTCACTGCCCATGTTCTGTTGAGGCAGTGAGGCCTTGCTGAGAAGAGAGGCTTAGCGCTTTTTCGCAAGCCCATGACGCAACCAAATTCAACCCCACTCTGTTGTACGCCCTTGTTGTACGCGATCTTCTCCATTTTTCTGACCTATAATATTGATTTAGACCTAAATTTGTGATAACCTTAACCGCTACCCCTATTTATGCCTAAACCCAACCACCATCCTAAACTTAACCATGTTTCTAAGCCCAACCAAACATCTACTTTTACCATGAATATAAGTCTTAAAGGTCCTAATTTTGCATATGAGGTCAGTTAAATATATCAGACGTGGTCCTACTGTGATTGAATGCTGGAAAAGGCCAGTCTAAATTGGCGTGGAAGCGCTAGGTCGCTCATCGCAACGAGGGAAGCTTAGTTCAACAGGGATTGCGTTTTGGCGGCGGAGTTTGGATGGGTCATAGGAGTTTGGTTGCGTTATGGGCATGCGCAGAAGTGCCGAGCCTCTCAACTTGACAGGCCTCACAACTCGACAGAACACTGGGTTTACATGAAGTCCCAAACTCTCCTAGCCCGAACCTTTAGAGTTCTGGCCCTACGAACCTCAACCGTTTTAGATCATGTTTTCTTCCACTTTGACCAGGCCTTAGTTACGACGGGCAAAAGCTTCACAGCCCAGATGCGCAGGCATCCATCGTTCCGGCTACATAGGCTAGGCTAGCTTTAACCTTAACCCCCATTTTACCATCACCATGACACGTCCAGGTAGGCAGTAATGTAGAATATACCCTGTCTTATTTTGAAAGAAAGCTAAGACATGATTCAAGACCTCCAAACACTGAGTTGTTTAAAGCGGGTATGGAAACAAATGAGCGTTTTATCACTTCTTTTCTTCTTACGGTGCTTTCATCTGATTTTAATAAGGCTGCGGTTGTTTGAAGATGTCGTTAGCTTGCCAGGTAGGATTGTTTAAACAGAGGGTAATGTCGGTTACTAAATAACGAGCCTGTTCACTGTGCTCGGGCTGAAACCTACGAGTCCCCTTGTGTTCCCAGGCAGACAATATGGACGCTGTCATTGTGTTTACTTGCCGCCTGCTGATGTTGGTGTTCTGCTTAGTCACTGCTGAGCGCGGCACAACAGGAACAAACAACAGGAGTCCGTCCCTTTTTTACCCTAGTTTTCCTTCGTCTACACACAACCTCATCTTGCCATCACGCACGTACAATCCTCGTTGAAAGGACGAGCAAAAAGCAAAGAAAAGCCTCAGTAAAAGCACGAGAAGTTGAAAAGCTGACCCTTTTAAAGAGCAGCCCGAAGCACTCACATGGTGGGCAGAACAGGCTTTATTTGTTTTGGAGGAATGATGCACAGAAAACACAAAAGATTCACTCTCTCTGCTTTAGTAGAAAAAAATTCAATGTTTCACCACTTTTATTTTTGTTGGCGAAATACTTACTGGTTCGGGTGAGTCGTTGAAGTAGTCTGCATCGGGTGGAGGAGAGGGTGTGGCTTCATGGGAGATAACCAAAGCCGGGTCACTGCTGCTTCTCACCATCAAAGGTGTATCTAAGGTGGGAAATATTAGCATTAAATGGTTGCTATCTGTATGTTTATCGCTTCAAAATTTCCAAAAAGAACGGAATGAGGTCTTGAATTGTATTGAAATTGAGTTATTTAAAAATTCCATAATTTAACGTCTTATTACAGTATTGGTGGTTCAAATGATTTTCTGCTTTTATTTTGAAGGTCAACAATTTGGTTGATCCAAAACAACAGAGACACATTTTTAAATATTGAAAAAGTGGTCAAAAGAAGTTGAAAGAACAACAAAGAAATTTGAGACTAGATCAGGCATGGGCAAACTATGACCCGCGGGCCACATGCGGCCTGTTAAATGTTTTAATCCCACCCACCGAACATAAACTTTGCAAGTTTTATTTCCCCTGCAATTCTGATTTTTCATCTCTAGATGGCACACTCTATGATATGGAAAGTCATCGAGCCCAATACACGCATGTAAACAAGCGTGTTAGATGTTACAGCAAGCAAAATGTTACATCAAACGCTTAGATTTCAAACCTAGCGTCGCTAAATGCACGTTTTAAGCGCTATCGCACTAGATTTCAGACCTAGCGCCACTAGATTTGAAATTTAACGCTCTTGATGTAACATTTAGCGCTTGTTTAAAATCTAGCGCGTCATTCTATTGGTCTAATCTAGCGGCTACCAAAGCATGCCATCCATCTGCTCCTGTTCCGGGCCCCTGGTCAAATGTCAGAACTCAAAGTGTCCCGCGAACCAAAAAATTTGGCCCTCCCTTGGTTTAAAACCATGAGATTTGACCCAATTTCCTGTCGTGTGATTGGATCAGGACATCCTCCGTAAGCAGGATGCATTTTAGTACTACGTTCTGCTGAAGCTCACAATTTGGTTCTACCTCTACTCAGGTACTGCTCTCCATCCCATGAGTGAAAAGAAAGAGAATATCAGTTTCAGAAACAAAAGTAAGAATGAAACACAATTCCTTGGAAGCTTGGGACGATGGAACCTCTGAAGTCCCAGTATGGACCCATTAGATTTCAGACCTAGCGCCACTAGATTTGAAATTTAACACTCTTGATGTAACATTTAGCGCACTATTTTAAAATCTAGCGCACCATTCTATCGGTCTAATCTAGTGGTTACCAAAGCATGCCATCCTACTGCTCCTGTTCTGGCCCCCCTGGTCAGAGCTCAATGTGGCCCGCGAACCAAAAAGTTTGCCCACCCCTGGACTAGATCAAAAAGGATTCTACAACATGAGAAACGATAAACAAACTCTTTTCCCAACATTTATACACAGATGACTCCACCCTGGCAGCCCAAATCCTCAAACCCTCATAATTTCAGCTTCATAGCCAACCTCAAACCCCCCCAAATAAAATGCACTTGGTACACCACCACGCCTCGGCGTGTCCACACATCCACAGCCAAACAGAACTAGAACTAGGAACACTAAGATGCCGGATTTGAATCCACCAAATCGGCTAAAGACATCTTTAATATAAACCCCCTAAAAAAGGTGGGGGTGCATCCAAATTTACCTCAACGAGAATGATTTAAATATAGGGAAGAGATAAAAGCAAAGAAGTCTGGGATAAACAAAAAGCTTCGAAACAAACTCGATAGAAAGAAAATTGAGACACAGAAAAGAGAAAGCCGACAAAATTCTCTTCTTTTCCTGTAATCAATCTCTCTTTGGTGGGTCAGCGACAGGGTCCTGGTTTAACGTGGTCAGAATGAAGAGCGCCGGGAGCGAAAACGAGTGGGAGAGGAGGAACTGGCTGAGGTCAGTGTGTGTATGCGTGTGGTTAGTGATTAGAGACATGTGAAAAATGATCATTGGGACCGGTCGTGACACGCATACAAATAACCTTTCTGACTTAAACAAACTCAAACCACATGGTGAGTCTATTTACCACTCTGTTAGCCAATCAAATCATTTAGACTAATTATTGGAAAAATACTCTCTGTTCTTGTTTTTCTTCACTGTTTAAAAAAACACTTTTGTTTTGTTTGATTTAAATGCGAGTTTCTTATAAAATCAACATTTTGGAAAGTCACACAAAAAAAGGGTTATTTTCGATTCTTAAATATTTAAGAAATACACAATAATTCTGTTTATTGTTTAGATATGCGGCCAAGAGTTTGGTTTCTGCCACGCCAGATTTCTAACATAAGTAGGAGGAGTTTAGGTGCAGGCGCTTTGCTCTCGCTCAGTCCCTCACCTCAACAATGTATATATATATAATTATATGTAAATAGATCAAAATACTAATATGAAAGAATATGTGCCAGCTTTGATTAATTTATCTATTTTGCTTTGTAAATGCGGCCTTTAACAAGATTTATGATGTGTCATGCATGTGTCCAGGTGGCAGAGGTAGGCAGGGAATGAAAGAATGGGGAGGTCACAATGTGTGAACTGGATAAATGTAATTATAAGCTTTTTTTTTTCTAAAAACATCACATTAATTAACTAATAAAAGTTATGTTTATCAATATATTAAGAATGGTTACACAAAGGAAACACAATATCCGATCTTTAAAGTAATAAAAAGCTACATTCAATCTTTGGAGAGTCTTTATGAAGATTTAAATAGAATAGAGTGTCGTCTGCATAATGGATGAGCATATTTAGTCGTTTTCTTCTTCAGAAGAATTTGGCTCCAAGATTTCACTTTTTGGAGCCAGAACAATTTGCTCTTTCGTCCTTTCTCTTGTTCTAGCATCTTTCAACATTTTTTCGATGATTAACTTTGAGTTAGTCGAGTAAGATGCAGTGCCATGAAGTAAAACTCGGCCAATCAACGATTATGTCTAACTTGAAAACAAGCCATCAAGAATCGTTCATCAGCCTCAGGAAACAAATTTTAATGATACCTAAAACTATGACAATTAAGAAACAATATAAAACATCCGTTTTCTCCTTGTGCTTGATTTTTTTGTACTTATTTATGAAAAAAAAAAAACACGCTATTTTCTGGTGAATTGAGCTTTTATCTTTCAAATGGTCTTCAAACTCCTCTTCAAGAAGTCAATTAGACAAAGAAATGTTACAAAAAGCCTTCAAAATGTCTAATTAGGGCACTTGTTTTCTTGTTTACTCCTCTTACAACACCCGGTATCTTCCTTTAGCTTTATGGAGGAAGTACACGACATGATATCTAATTGAGAGTGTTGGTAGAAAACGGCACGATGGTACAATACTACACACTCTTTGATTTAGCAAAAAAACATCCCGAACAAACTATACCTCTCATCTCGCATCTGAGGCCTTCAGAGAAATCAAAGTTCCCAGCGTCTTGGCATCTGATAATTTGGAGCGAATCATAACTAGGTCAAGCAGTCTGCAGATATTTCACTTCGTTAAAAAAAAAAAGAGATCTTTGGAGATGTGTTTGCTGACTATTTCTGATGTTATCTGTGATACAAAATTGTGTCATATGGTATGAATATGGCTCACAAAATGGAAGCCTGGTGTCGTCGGATGCCGATAAAAATCAGAGGTGGCAGAAAACAAGTTGTCGGGATCAGTCTCAAGAAACAAACATGGCCTCGCTTGCTCGTAACAAATTATTCTACTTAAAATGTAAAAAATTTGACACCCAAATCTGGCCACTCAGTCAAATTCAAAGGGCAATTTGTTAGTGTGCCACAGGTTCTTTAGGCCTTAAAAAAACCTGGGTCAGTAGACACTCTAGATTCTGAGTGATGAACATATTACAAAGTGGGCGTAATTGATTTTCTAAATGAGCCCAACAAATAGACTACATTATTGAGAAAGCTCCGACGTAGCCCGCGCGCAGTCGTTCCTCACTGCGTTATCAATGATACGACTTTGTATAGTGACTGAAGCTGCTTCATGGTCACAGTCAGGGTCCATTACCCAGTGGTCAGCACAATAAATCCTCCTCCGTTTATCCAAGAGTCAAATTGGCCTTCATTAATCCTTGCACCACTTAAAGAGTCCCGGTGCACGGTCTGGTCATGTGAAGGAACCTGAAGGTCTCTAAATTTGACCTTTGAACTGTGTTGATCCCTCAAAGGTCAGAGTAAAAAGCCACAGAGTGCAAGATGTATTGATTAGAGAAAGAAATGTGACTCTTAGGTCAACCACTGTTTGAGTGACTTGAGAAGAATTCTGCACAAGAATTTACAAAACCAACGAAAAAGTTCCAACTCGTACTCACCGATTCGGAACAAATGAAGAGCTTATATTACAAATATATTTTTGTTGAAAAATAAAGTTTTAAAGGAATACAAGCGGGAGAAATGAGCTTACTCTGCAGGGTACCTTGGCTCTGACTTTGAAATAGAGTGAGTTGCTCTGTCATACGGGAGGAGCCCAGAGTAGAACAGCGCGGGGTGGATTCGGGCATCTGATTAGAATGCCTTCCAAACGCCCTGCTGGTAAGGTGTTTGGGGCCCGTCCCTCTAGAACAGGCATGGGCAAACTACGACCCGCGGGCCACATGTGGCCCGTTAAACATTTTAACCCAGCCCGGAAAAAATTAAATAAATAAACCATGATAATGTTTGATTTCCCCTGCAATTCTGATGTTTCTTCACTAGATGGCGCATTGTAGATACAACAACACTGCTCCAATTAAAATGTGTGTTTTTGTGATGCGCACATTGTCAAAATAGATTGTCAGTAGATTTCAAACCTACATTTTGAATCTAGCACGCTAGATGCACTTTTTTGAAGCGCTAGCGCACTTGATATTAACTTTAGCACGCTAGATTACGTCCGTGTAGCGGCCCCAAAAGTTTTCCATATCTAGTGTTCTTGTTTACCAAAGCATGCCATCCATCTTCTCCTGTTTCGGCCCCTTGGTCAAATGTTAGAACTCAATATGGCCCGCGTATCAAAAAGTTGGCCCACCCCTAATCTAGAAGCAGACCCAGAGGTAAGCCCCGCACCCGTAAGAAAGACTATATCTCCTATTTGGCCGGGGAACACCTTATTATCCTCCTGATTGAGTTGGGGTGATAGAACCCAGGGCTTCCCGTCTGAGGCTGTTGCCCCGCGACACAGTCCCAGATAAGACGACGGAATGGAATCCACAAATACAGTTTTAAGTGTTCCAAGTTTGAAAAAGTAGAGCCTATTTTTTTATATTTCAAGAGATGAGAACCCCGGAGTGGAAACTCCAAAAAGTTGATTTTGCATAAAACCCGCCCATAAAGAGTTAAATTAGTCGCTAAACGATTTCAATACGTAAAATCCATGGAGTGAGTTTGTATTTCAGATGCAAAAATGGCATCTGTAGCCCTTACGCCAGAAAATGAGCCTCACTTTGGTGCTTTTACCAATACAGATGAAATTTGAATGGATTTTATCTGATAAATGGTTTGATGAATCCTCGTGAAGTCCTCTCTATGACTAGATAATGTTTTTCTCATGGAGAGTGCTTCTCGCTGGGCGGATCGTTTTGAAAGGGTTTTGTTTTGCTTCGATGAAAAAAAAAAATTCAGCAATCACATTGTAAAGTATGAATGCTGACGTTAACTTTCAGAGTAGCTTTAAAACTTCGTAAAAAAGTCTTGCCTCAAATTCTAAGCCTTACACTCATTGGACTAGCATAAACTCTTGGCCGCAAAAGTTCCGATGTTTACTCCCGGTGTCCCAATTTTAAAGTCTTCTTTTGCAAGCAATTGTCAGTCGTTTTCGCAAGTTTTTAAACTTTATTGAGAACTTTAAAGAGAATTATGTTATCTAAAATGATTAGAATAAATCCCATTTTGTTCCGTTCCGTCGTCTACTGTTTATCTGAAGCCAGGCCGCGGGGACAACGGCCTCAGACGGGAAACCCAGGCTTACCTTATCCCGACTACATCCTCCAACTCACCCAGGAGAACCCTGACCAACTGTGAGGCATAGTCTCTCCAGCAGGTCCAGGGTCTTCTTCTGGGTATCCTCTTTGTGGGGCGTACCCGGAACACATCCCCGAGGCACTCAGAAGGCATTCTAACCAGATGCCCAAATCTGGCTTTCTTGACCCGGAGGAGCAACAGCTCTACTTCAAGCTCCTCCATGATAGCAGAGCTCCTCCCTCTATCTTTGAGCGAGAGCCCAGCCACCCTGCGGGGGAAACTCATTTCGCCCGCTTGTATTCGTTTGTGCTTCGACACAATTGCGAAAAATTAGCTAAACTTTCAAGAAGCCGGTTTTCTGCCACAATTGCTTAGTTTAACGATTCAATAATGATGGTGTAGTCAGGGGAGTGCAAACTTTTTGATTTGTGGGCCACATTAAGTTCTAACATTTGACCAATGGGCCGGAACAGGATCAGATGGATGGCATGCTTTGGTAACCGCTAGATTAGATCAATAGAATGGTGCGCAAGATTTTAAACAAGCGCTAAATGTTAAATCAAGAGCGTTAAATTTCAAATCTAGCGGCGCTAGGTCTGAAATCTAGTTTGATAATCTAGTCTGAAATCATCAGAATCTAGATCTAGTCTGAAATCATCACAATTACAGAAAAAGTAAACATTAACAAAGTTTTTATGATCGGCGGGCCGAATTAAACTGTTTAATGGGCCACATATGGCCCATGCTTGGTCTAAGTTGTGCCTTTGAGTAAATGTTCCTTTAATCTTGTGGTATTTATTGAAAACAAAAACTATTTCAACCAACTTTATTTTACAACTTTATGAAGACACAAGTTGTGAATTCACACGGGATTCAAATTCTCAAAGGACCTCAATGTTTGGCCAAATTTTGGCAGGTCAAATTTGGCCAAACATAATTTTTGTACACATGCTACATTCACATGTGATTAAAAAAATATCTTAGAACACATTTGGAAACTAAAAGCGATCCACAACTGAAATTAATCCCATTCAGACACGCTCTAAGCTGCAATTTGGGGTTCGGCAAATCTTGGAACCTGGGACCAAAAAAAATCCCCCAAACTAAAAACAGATACAGTGAAACATTTTTCAGTCAGGAAACAATAATGGAGTTGTCCTTTACTTCTTTCCTCAAATTGATGCAGCTGCTTTCTAAACTCTTCCACCTTCGTGTTTATCCATCTGTAAATAAAACCAGGCTTTTTGTCGTTCTGGAGGAACAGAAACTTATCTGAAGATCTTCCTTTTGTTTTCACCATTGTTCAACGCTCAATGCATTAGTTCCAGAAAAAAATTAAGCCTGAGTCATGTTTCTGACTGCGAGCAACTCGTTTACCACCTAGAGTCGCCATGCATGTTACGGATTTCGATAAACAAGCAGATGTAGTCTTTGCTTGTTTTCATTGTGTTTTTTTTTCCATGGGTGGACGGTGTGGTCTTGTTTTTCTTGCGATCGATAGAGCGACCCCGGCTCAGGCTGCTCATGGGATGATACGATAAGGACTCTCTTCCTCGAAGTGTGCTTGTGTGTTGGTGTTGGTGTGGCAGCGGATCAATGCGGGTCTAATCATCCCATTGGGGCAAGTGTGAAGTCCAATCAGCCTGTTCAAACAACTGGTTCAACCTGACACACAAACACTTTGATACCCGGCTGATTATGGAATTACTCCCTATCCTGTTCACGGCGAGTGTGAGGGATTACAATCACGGCCAGATTTTTTTTCAAAGAGAGAAAAGTCATGGTGCAATAAAGTATTGACTTAGTCCAGTTTGCATTATTAGTTGATGGATATCAAGACGTTAAATTTCAAATCTAGCGGCGCTAGGTCTGAAATCTAGCACAATAGCGCTTAAAAACGCTCATTTAGCGGTGCTAGGTTTGAAATCTAAGCGCTTGATGTAACATTTTGTTTGTTTTAACATCTAACACGCTTGTTTACGTGCGTGTATCTGCTCCAATGGCTTTCAATATCTGTGCACAGTGTTTATTTTGACAGGGTGCGCATCACGGAGGCACACACATTTTAATGGGAGCAGTGTTGTTTTTTTTTTGGCGCCATTTAGTGAGGAAACATCAGAATTGTAGGGGAAATAAAAAATTAACATGGTTTATTTATGTAATTTTTTTCAAGTTAAGCAGGTTCGATTAGAACGTTTAACAGGCCGCGTGTGGCCCGCGGGCCAGAGTTTGCCCATGCCTGGTCTAGAATGTTCTTTCGCAATTTAAAAAAAAAATTTTTTGGATAAAATACAAAAGTGCCATATCTTGAAAAACTCGTAATTTGAAGATGACAACCTCCGACTGTCCAAATTTTATCTAAACACAAATCGATGGTATTTTAAGTGGTAAATGTAGTGTAAAGAAAATCTAATCCCACTGAAAATTGGTGTCAACCATGAATTGGGTCGTGCCCCATTTCTGGGGCAAAAAAAAAAGGGAAAAAAATTGTCCTCCTTTGGCAAATATGAAAAAAATGGTTGACGTGAGAGAACGAGATTAATACAGAAACAAAGTTGTTAATTGGAAACCAATTTTGAGCTTAAAATCTAGGAAGACGGTCCAAATATGCCTTTTGACTGGTCTCCCCCGAAAAGAATAGTTTCTGTTAAAAGGGCGACATGTTAACGTTAACATGAACAAAAATGTAAACATACGACCACAATTAAAAACCGTAATACTTCGATATATTTGAGACGACTTTCATAACGTCACGATTCTAATTGTTTTCTTCAATTTTTGTTTTCTTCATCTGCCTTCATGTCTGGATGACGACCAGCTCGACACAAAGAATCATCCCGGGGTCAAATCCTAACAGAGTTAGTCAAGGTTCAACAGGGCCTGATTGCAGATTAGGAGGGTGGGAGCAGGAAGATGTCCGACTGGGAGAAAGATGGTGTGGAACCAGCATCTGTGGGGTGGGTACGGACATGACAGGGAAGCTTGGAATCAGTCCACTCGCACATGGCTAGACCCCGAGCGTGCTAACAGGCTACAGAACTAATCTAGTTAGAGGTGGAAGTCATGCGGAGACGAGGCGAGAGAAGAGAGGGGTGTTAAACGGGGGGTTAGTGGGGTCAAGGTCTGGGGGTTGTGAGTGTGAAGCAGGATGGCAGGTGGTTAGAGCTGAATAGCAGAGTAGCCAAAGGAAAGAGTTTAAAGAGGGGGCAAAGTGGGCATTGGGAGGCATGGCAACGGGCAGCTGTGGTGGTGTCACCCTCCGTGGGCAGCAGATGGAAGAGGAGTACGAAGTCTCGAAGTGTGGCCAGAGGGCGACCTGGTGATAGGACATCTTACTAAATCAAATCCACGTTCTTTTTACCTCCTTTTCATCTCTCGCGTCCCGCTTTGGGCTGCTGACCGAACAATTTAGTTGCGATACCGTTTTTTTTTAACATGCATTCCGACAACGTCACTCCTAATTTATTTTAAACCACTTACAAAAACTGCGAAAAGAAAAAAAAAAGCTCAGTAAATTCTTCCTAAAACAATCTTTTGAGATAAAAGTGAACAAAACTAAATAATTAGTCAAACTAATTTAAATATTTGAGCTTTAGTTTTAACATCTGAATTTGTCATTTGCTTAGAAAATATTTACGATAAATACACTTTGATGGTCTGGTTTTATTTTGAAAGGTACCGACTTTAAATTTAAACAAAATTTAAAAAACACTCATCAAGTCAAACAGCTAAATAATCACGGAAATCCGATGTAACGTGAAATAATAGCCTGCTAACATGCGCTACTAGCATGGTAAATCCAACACGCTGTCGCTGTACCAGTGATAGCTGTAATTATATAAATTGAAATAGGCAAAAAAACTATGATCACCAGGTGTGTGTGACCGAAAGAACAAGCTCGCAGATACAAGCGGACGAAATGAACTTTCTCTTCAGGATGGCTAGGCTTTCACTCGGAGATAGAGGGAGGAGCTCTACCATCTGGGAGGAGCTTGGAGTAGAGCAGTTGCTCTTTCAGGTAGAGAGAAGCCATCTTGTTTGGGTATCTGGTAAGGATGCCTCCTGAGCTCCTTGCTAGTGAGGTGTTTTGGGCACGTCCCACCGAGAGGAGACCCAGAAGCAAATCCCGGATGCGCTGGAGAGACTAAAAATCTGCTTGACATAATCATATTATCAATATGAAACATTTAATTTGAAGCTAGCTCACAGCTAGCCGGGGAACGCCTTGGGATCCTTCCAGGTGAGCTGGAATATGTAGCCACGGTAAGAGAAACCTGAGCTTCCTGTCTGAAGCTCTTACCGCCACAGAGCCAGCTCCGGATGAGGGCAAGACGACGGAAGGGGAAGGAGCAACAAGCAAGGACACCATGTGCTAATGCTAAAATAATGATAGTACTGACAACAAACAAATGTCCGAAAATGTAACAAACAACACATAACATGAATTATTTTAAACAGATTTGCTTTATAAATGCTGATCTAAATACATTTATTTTTAAAACAAAGTGTAAAAAAGTAAGAAAAAAGCCCAGTGCTAATTGGCTAACACAATTAGCACTGGGCTTTTTTCTTACTTTTTTCTAACAAAATTTGATTTAATTATTTTTCTTAAAATGAGATTCGAGAATTGACGTACTCCCTTTGAGGATGGCCTCGTTGACTTCAATCTCTCCTCTGTTGGGATCCTCGTACTCCAGATGGGGATAGTAGTGCGTTGGTTCTGGAGAAGGATTTTCGCTGGAGAAGCCATTGGACAAGGTGGGACTTTGCATTCCTGGACGCTGGTCTTCTTGAAACACAGCCACAAGCTGAAAAAGGAAAAAGCCCAAAATAAATACCGGCAAACATTAACCACATATTGTGTTTATAATGAAAACAAACATTTAACCCTTTACAGTGGCCGAAAGTAGCCACTCTAGTTGTCAAGTGAAATGGCCGAAAGCAACCGTGGGAACTAATGTTAAAAAACATTATTATTTGAGAAGTGAACTTCCGGATTCCTGTTAGTTCGAAAGCATGTGCGCCCATTCAAAGTTAAAAAGGTGAAAAACATGTGCGCACTAAAGGGCTATTACTCAAAATAAGAATATATGTCAATATATTTTGGGCTTTTTTCCAACCTGGTTCTAAACAACAGGGTGCCATGGGGATACCTTGATCAAGGCGGGAGATTTTTTGTTCTTTATTCGTAAGAAACAACCCAACAAAGTTCACTGCTCAAACCCCTCTAGCTCAAAAAACCTCATCAGGTGCCTCCTTTGGAACCTTTTGTTCTCCTCTGTCAACAAAGGAGAAAATCTAACCAGCTCGGGAGGAATTAGCACCCGGCGAGGTGTGCACGTATGAAATTAGTAGTCAAATGAGATCTGACAAGAGAATGAGAAGCTGTCAAACACAATGACACGGCTGCCACGATGAGACGGCGCACTGAGATGGGATGGCCAAATGAAAAAGAGAATGGAGGGCAGGAGGACGACAAACAATACTAATTAAGACAGGGACACGTTGGCGGAACGAGGAACCGGTGTGTCTCTGTCGACTGCGTTCCGGTGAAGGCTACTGGCTTTGATAAAGGGGCGCGTGGCGGCGTGACGCTCTCATTAGATGAGGTTGGGAGACGGAAATAACCTCTTAATGAATAGCAATAACTGCAATCGAACGAGGAATGAAAATAAAACAACAGATGGTAATGACCCATCAGACACTGGGTTCACGAAAAAGAGAAATCTGTGAAAGCCTTTCCGGGCTAAAGATTCAACCTTTGGAAACAGTTGGTTTTGTGAATCCACGAAGCAGACAAAGAATTTCTGGATCCATGTTATCGTAACTTAACTCTGGCAATGTTTTTAACCAACACAAATGTTGATGGTGTTATTGATTCAGATGAGGGGTGGGCAAACTTTTTGGTTCACGGGCCACATTGAGTTCTAACATTTGATAAAGGGGCCGGGACAGGAGCAGATGGATGGCATGCTTTGGTAACTGCTAGCTTTGACTGATAGAATGGCGCTAGATTTTAAACAAGCACTCTAAATGTTACATCAAGAGCGTTAAGTTTCAAATCTAGCGGCGCTAGGTCTGAAATCTAGTGCGATAGCGCTTAAAAACGTGCATTTAGCAGCGCTAGGTTTGAAATCTAAGCGCTTGATGTAACAATTTGCTTGTTTTAATATCTAATTAGCTTGTTTACGTGCTTGTATTAGCCTTGATGGCTTTCCATATCTGTGCACACTGTTTATTTTGATAACATGCGCATCATGGAGACACATATGTTAATGGGAGCAGTGTTGTTGTTTTCTCAACAAACCAAAATATCCATAGTGCACCATCTAGTGAGGAAACATCAGAATTGCAGAGAAAATAAAACATTAATAAAGTTTATTTATTGAATTTCGAATTTGTTGAAGTTCAGCCGACCGGATTAAAACGTTTAAAAGGCCGCATGTTGCCCGCTGACCATAGTTTGCCCATGCCTGATTTAGACCATGTCCACATATAGCCAGGTATTTTTGAAAACGCATATTCGCTGTCCTTCGTTTTAGAAAAACTCTTGCGTACTCGCACGCAACCGTTTTCAATACAACCGCATCCACAGAAATCCGTATGAATACGCTTCTGAGAGTGTGGTTATAAGCATGCCTGACCAGTAGTGGGCAGTATTTAACTAAACGTAAGCTCTGAGCTAGATTAGTAGCCGACTCCTACGCATTCCTACTCCTTTGCTCCTTAACAAGAAGCAAGAGCAGTTGATCCTGCCCATTGTTTGATATTAAAATCAATGACGCACAAAAATGATAATTAGGCATTAATTGTCGCAGGTAGTGATGATTAAAAACGCAAAACGCCGGTTATGCATGTCGACACCCAAACGCAAAACCGGAGTTTTCTAAAATCTTCACTTTGGTCAGAGTTTTCCCAGAGTTTTCCCAGATACCCGGCTACGTGTGGAAAAGGTCTTAATGAGACTGTTGATATTTCAACCCTGAGTGTCCATTATTTTCAACATGGATGCCCACAGTTGTCTAGACTTGGGGTAATCCATACCCTCACTACCTGAACCCTTACCACCATTTTCTACCCTCACAAATAGGATTTTTTGTAGACCTACTTGAGCTTATCTCTAATTACTGATCAGGCAGGTACATTCTGCCTTTCCTCTGACTGGCTCTCAATGAGATTTCGGAATAACTCGGATAGATGTGTCATCCATCACATCGTGACACTGCACCTCAGCAAAACTTCCCATGATTCAATATTCTTGTGCTGCCATGAATCAACTGTATTTATGTGTACATATGCATGAGCATCAAAGTGCCAGAGGAAAGAAGTCGTTGAGGGGGCTGGCAGATGCAAAGCGGAGAGAAGAAAAGAACGCCACCAAACCAATCTGATTGCACCAGCTGATGGATGCTTCTCCAGCTCTTTTTCGTCTCTTTATCTGCGGCCCCCCTTCTTTTCTTATCTCCTTCCCTCCCCGAGCTTCAGTCTCCTTCCAAACTCGCTGACAGCATCAATCAAAAGAGTAGTCCGCGGCGTAATGCGGTGAGCATGCACGCCGCGCGCACAACGCCCGCCTCAAAAAACAATTTACTTGTTTGGAAAAACAACTTATTCTAATGTGAGGAGGAAAGATGATGATTTGCTTCTCCGGATTTGGGTTTCTTTTTTTTTTTTTTAGTGCTGAGAGAGAAGTGATGGTGATGAAGGCCGTCCTGCTGCTTCCACTCATCACTCAGTCAAACACGGTATAACCGGAATGAATCATTCACTGCCGTCAATCAGAGCTTTTAGAAGAATAAGCCATTTGAGGAAACAAATTTAAACCACGGTGGAAACTTTTATTGAAACGCAAACTTTATAAGCAGTTTAATACAAAGCGGGGACTTTGGGAAAGTCACTGGACCCTTGCAGAGATGCTAAGGGACGAAACAGGAGCAGATGGATAGCATGCTTTGGTAACCGCTAGGTTAGACCAATAGAATTGCGCGCTAGATTTTAAACAAGTGCGCTAAATGTTACATCAAGAACGATAAATTTTAAATCTAGCGGCGCTAGGTCTGGAATCTAAGTGTCTGATGTAATATTTTGCTTGTTTTAACATCTAACATGCTTGTTTATGTGCGTGTATCGGGTCCGATAGCTTTCCATACTTGTGGACACTGTTTATTTTGAAAATGTGCGCATCACGAAGACACACATAGTTTAACAGGAACAGTGTTGTTGTTTTCTCAACAAAGCCAATATGTCTAGAGTGCGCTTTCTAGTGAGGAATCTTTAGAAACACAGGGCAAATAAAACCTTATTAAGGTTTCTTTATTTCATTGTTTCACGTTCAACTGGCCGGATTAAGATGTTTAATGGGCCGCATGTGGCCCGTGGGCCGTAGTTTGCCTATGCCTGGACTAGAGTGTTCAAAATAAAAAATAAAAAAAATAAATGAATTACTCTATTCATCCCTCACCGGGGAAATTTGTTTGCTGCACTCCTTACACCGCAGCAGACTGCCCTTCAACGGCGCCAATGGTGGGAGAAGCGGGGGTTAGGTGTCTTCTCCAAGGACCCTAGACGTGCTCTCCGTGGGACGCAAACCCGCGACCTTTCGGTCCGCGGGCGAACGCTCTAACCACGCGGCCACCATCTCCATCCATGTGGAGACTCCCAACACGTGGGAGTTTCATTAGCCTTGGCGGGTGAACGTGAGATGGTCCTGATTGCCAGTGTCTCCCGCCCAATGGGGGAGACTTAACATGTCTGCCATTACAGACTTGAGCCAAAAAAATTTAGAGACCAAAGATTGTAAAATGTAGACATTGGAATGACGTCGTGACTCTATTTGCTGTTAATTATGTTTAGTCTGTTTGTTCATTTCTGTTTGATAAAAATGCATTTGAAGCTCTTTGATACAACTTTGTAGCAATGCCTCGCAACAGAAATAAGACTGAAAAGTCACTTTATAAGCAGGAAGCGTAGAGACATTTTTATTCATTTCCACCCTGCACGATGAGTTTGCATATTTGTGCAAAGAAATTAAGTTTGCTAAAGTTGTCCTGGCCGCATTAAGATTCAGAAGCCGGTGCACATGATCAATAGTCAGGAGTCTTAAGAGTTGGGAGGCAGTATACGTTGTGTATGTTTAAAAAAGTCAAACGAAAGTCAAGGAGTGGGTCGGGTTTTTTTTTTAACAAGCTAACGAGGCCTTGAATCTGAAGCAGACAACAGGGAAGCTATCTTTTGAAGGGGGAAAAAAAGAGCACCTAAAACCTGAGACTATGTTTCTCAGCAGAAAAATAAAGGAGAGTTTTTCAGAAATAGTAAATGAAGTCTTGCCCGTGTGGTGAAGTCAAGAATATCTTTGAATCTTGTGGGAAATGGACGGGCGGATTGGCCCAGAGCCAAAAGACAGAAGTCCATTGGTGGCAATTGACGACAATTTTGCCTGTTATCGTTGTCTCGCAAAAGTGCGAAATTGTCCTTGCCTTAATAAGAACTAGAACATTAAATAAGTTTTCTCTTCCAGGTGGATGTTTTCCCTTAAACATCCACCTGGAGTTTGGCGGTATGCGAGAAGATCAGGGTAGAGCTACTGTTCAATGTTGAGGTTGGTTTGGGAGTCTAGTTAAGATGCCTTTTTGTTGGTACATCGAACAAGAGAGTCGTTGGGTATCCCCAGGACTAGGGTGGTGGGGGACCACAACAGGGCTGCAGGGCTGTTGTTGGTTCCTAGGATTTCTAAAAGTACAGTTGGAGGTAGAGCCTTTAGCTACCAAACTCCAGTTTTATGGAATAAGCTCCCATCTCAAGTGAGAGAGGCAGACAGTGTTCCTACATTTAAAGGGAGGCTTAAAGCATTCCTGTTTGAACAAGCTTCTCAACAGGCCAGATAGAAACAGATTCATTTAGCTGATATAATTACTAGTTGGCTGCTAGATAGTAAAAGCTGGGGAAAGTATGGTACATTGGGGTTCAGTCCTCTAATTCTATCAAATATTCTCTACCAGACTGCCTTGGCCCTTTCTCCCTTACCCCCTCCCCTAACCAGGGTCTGTACCCCCGTACCCCTACCCTAACCAGTGTCTGTATCCCTCTTTCCCCTTACACCCTACCCTAACCAGAGTCTTTATCCCCTTCCCCCTTCTCCACCCATGGCTTTTTATCTCATTCATTGTTTTCTGTTGTCTGTTTAATTAGAATTACACTGCTAATTGGTACTGTACAATTCACATGTTGTCCACCTCTCTCCCTCCTCTCTGGGAGAGAGCTCCATTTCAGATTCCTGATGGATACTCTGCGTTCCTGTCCTGGGCATGGCCACACCGACGAGACCTACGCGCTTTATCATCCCCACTCCATCAGGATGAAACCCATCTACTTATCCCCGTCCAGGGCATCGCCGGGCTGAAGAGTCCCCCGTGTTTCCATCAGGATGAAGAACATCTACTCATCCCCGTTCTGGACATCTCCGGGCCGAGAAGTCCCCCATGTTTCCATCAGGATGAAGAACATCTACCAATCCCCGTTCTGGACATCGCCGGGCTGAGGAGTCCCCCGTGTTACCATCAGGATGAAGAACATCATTGATTTCTGTAGATATTTAGCTGTAGAGTAGAATAAGCTAATATTTAAACAATAATCTTTAACACACTGGTTGCCCGTCCCGGGGGAGGGATCTCTCTTTCGTGTGGATCCCCACGAGGTTTCTTATTTTTTCCCCACTGATGGGTTTTTTATGAGTCTTTCCTCACCGTGACGGAGAGTCTAAGGGCATAAATGTGCTAGTCTTGTTTAGTTAGCATTTGTTAGTTATTTTTCTTGTTGTGTATTTGTGTTAATACATTCCTCTTTTTCTTGTGAAGCCCATTGAGACGGAAATTCTGTGATTTTGAGCTATACAAATAAAATTGAATGGAATTGAAATTTTGGCAACGTGTTTGGACAAATTGCTCGTTCTTCCACCTTTACATTAAAACACTTCATTGCACTTTAGACAACATGCGTTGCCGGCACGTGTACTGTATGTGTGGCAGCAGAGCATGTACGCGAGGTGCTGCTACTGCTTGAAGCGAAAAGTGTAGTGGCACGGTATGACCGGAACCGATAGCAGATCCGTTTGGACTAGCACTTATCGGTCCGGTCAAAATGATGGCCAAAAAAAATCTGGTTCTCGATACCCATCCCTACCCAAGACTCACTGGAGAGACTATGTTTCAAGAATGCCCAGACTCTAGAGGTCCTTTGGGTAATCAAGAAGAAGTGGCCAAGGAGAGATTTCCCTGCTTTAGCTGCTACCACTATCACCTCACAACTAGTCGAACGTAACGTAAGACGCTAATGGAGTCATTTGATTTGAGTCAAGTATGTGAGAGCAGGAAAACAATCTGGTTCTTTTGCCTCCTTGACAGCTCCTACAGAGATCTTCCAGGGTTTTCTTGATGAAGGGGGTTTTAATGAAGACCCAGAACATGCCGGAAACTGTCTTTGGGTTAAGCTAGGAACATTTTTGGAATTCCACAGGTAAAAATGGAAATCTGGCCATGAAGTTTGGACTTCCTATCTAAGGCTACTACCTCCGGGCCACAACCCGGACCCGGACATAGAGACATTACAAGACACGTCAACAACATCGGTGTTGTCACTCGAAGATTAGCCTTACCTTTCATCAAAGGTTAGTCCACTTAACGTCAAACCAGTTTCCAGCTTTTTTCATATTTTTTCAGAACACAATAATCGTTAAACATCGTGGGAAAAATCTAAATATTTGTGCTTAAAATTCAGCCCTTTGAACACGGCATAAACACACACTCCTGTTTGACCCTGTGCTGCTTCCTTTTCAAGAAAAACACCTTGCTTTCTTTACTTAAACACACTATTCTCCGTCCTTGCTGACTGTGATTGGTATTCAAGGAAACAAATTGCCTTATTTTCCCCGCTGCGTCCATGGAGGGATATTGATATGGACCTGAGAAAGCTGCGTGTCAACCGCTGCTGAATAATGTGACCCCCTTCCCTCTCATTTCCATAACGCACACAAACACACTCTTAAACACAAACTGATAGCGCGTAGCAAATAGAAACCGCTGAAATCTGGCTTTATGGTGTCGTGTTATGATCTTCTCTCCATTATGACAGTGTGTGTATAACCAACGTGACCAGACTCACTGGTGTTGCGTAGCCAACGCGATTAACCGCAACATACATGAAAGCCGTTTTTGATAGCACGCATGGAGCATAGATGGAGATAAACATTCTGTCTGTGTATTCATGCCCATACACGCCCCGGGGAAGAGAATTCACGGGATGGAGGAAAATGTCTGCCACAGAGTGGCAAACCACACTAATTCTCAGATTAAACTGGGACCAAACACTTTATAATCCACCCTTTGATCATGTCACCTTTCTTCATTGATGATGTAGATTTGAAAAACCTTGAAATTAGACTGGAAATCCTTACCGAAGAGCAGCCAACTAAAAGCCTAATCACGAAGCAAAGAGCCAAGAAAAACAAGGTTGCGATCTCGTGATTACACGTACAATTAGCCTGTCTTGAAGCTTTTAAGAGGACTCGTTACGATTTCCCATCAACCCTCTCAGCGAACTTTGACACAAAAGCCTGCAGTCGTTGATGTGAAAGCTAGGAATAAAATCAAGACCATGAAAATTACAGGACAAAGAACTCAAATGACTGTTAAATATTAGCCTTAGATGGAGGGTGTTAAAGCGCAAAAAAACAACCGGCAATTCCGTAGAACAACTTCCTGGTATTCATCAGCAACAAAGTTAATGGATACTTTTGACAGCTTCATGAGGGGGTGAATTGGACCGGTACAATCTACAATCTACTTCCAGATATATCCATGGAATATAAATGATAGGATGCTCAACGTGTGCTTTTTGCTGACTTGGTTTTTTGCCGTTTACTCAGCCTGCTTGATACCAATTTTGATACTAGTTCCGTGCAATCAAGGAACTAGAACTCCTGGAACCTTGTTGCTGAAAAGAACAGAGCCACAAAGTGTGGACACATTCAAAAAAGGTCTAAAGACATTCATTTTTAATAAGGCTTTTAATTTTTGATTTTATGATTCTTTGTTTTCAGAATGTAGATTTTAGTTTTTAAAGTGTTTTTATTGTTTTTACCTTGCCTAGTTTCTATGTAGCGCTTTGGGATTTTTTCTTAAAATGTAAGGCGCACTACAAATAAAATGTATTATTATTATTATTATTATTATTATTAAAAACATGCTCCCACAAACTTATCAGTTGATCTATAGTTGGTATCTAATAACTGTGGGCACAACGTCATTAAAATTCTTTCTGTAGTTTGGGTGGAATTCAACTTTTACGGACCCATGGACAGCCCGAGTGCTTAAAGTCTCCAAATTCGGAGGGTGGAGTTATAAAAATCTTTCGTGAACTTTTTAACTTTGTATCTTCCGTTCTGTTCTGTTGTCTTCTGGTTATCTTGGGCCGGGTCATGGGGCAACAGCCTAAGACGAGTTGCCCAGGTCTCCAGCTCCAAGATTCCGAGGTGTTCCCAAGCCAGTGGGAAGACAAAGTCTCTCCTAGCAAGGTCGAAGTCTACCTCTGGGTCTTCTCATGCAAACTCCGCACAGACAGGCCCCCTGACTTTTTTTTTTTGTTAAGCCACTGTACTACCCACTGGCGCCATCTTGCCGCCTTCTTAATATTTAGAACGAGTTATTTAACTAGCATCAATGAGCTATTTCATTTACTATTATTTGATGGAAAATATTTCTGTTTCTACGCCCTTGAGATGATTGTGGGTGCCGGTTCAGGTACATCAAATACCAGTCTCCTTGGCGCTGGAAACTGTTCCGCATTTCAAGGCGTTCAAATCACCCGTTCCTTCTTTGCTTTCTTGAAGTTTACTTTGAACATTACCGACTCGTCTCGACCACGTCTATATGACTAAATACCTTAATGAGTCATTACTGGTGTCTTTGACTGATTGGTTGTACCTCATCGAGTTCCCTTTGAGTGTTTTAGAAAATGAAAAGGTTTGATAAGAGGATTAATCCCACCGCCCCTTTGAACTGGCTCCTTGAAGGCATCGTGGTCATCCTCAGACTTTTCTTATCTAAAACACCGCAGACACTGCGAGGGAACAGTCGCCAAGCCTGACTCATGATTCTCCTCTGAGGGGGAGCCGGCAGCACAGAGGGCTTCTTTACTGGGATCAATAAAACAACAAGTTATGATTCCCAGCACCGGCACTTCATTTACACGAGCTGCACGGATTACAGCTATTATTGCTGAATTCATTAACAACTAGGGTATGAAAGTCCCCGGTAGCTGTGAACACTGGGATGAAGTTTGCATGCTACGGCTCACAGATGGACCAGATGACTCCCTTTAATTATTGATGCGTTCGCCAAAGAATAAATTAGGGAAATGTAGCTGCACACAAATAGTATCCGCGACGAGTGTTCACACGTTATATAAAAGCCATTAAAAAGATGGAATGTATCACCAAAGCTGCTCTGCTATTGATGCGTCCCTCAGCTTTATGTCAACACTGTAAAAGGATGAACAGTGCCACCTTGTCTTGGGCTGGTACAACTACACGCCTGGACCACTCAAATTTATTGATATACTGTAGTCTAAAACTGCCCAAGTTAGTCAGAACCAGCTATAGAGACACTGGGTTTTAGGGTAATGTGATATGTTTTTTAGCCAGTGGTCGATATTTACTTTTGAGACAAAGTCTAACTGATAAAAAGAAGCAAAGCTTTGTAGGAATTAAACATATTTTTCCAGAACTTTTGTGAATTCTCTCCGTGTGAAGCGGCCAGGATGGGAATCAGCGCCTCCAAATCTGAGACAATAGTCCCTGCCCGGAAAATGGTGGAATGCTCCCTGCGGGTCAGGGACAGGATCCTGCTCCAAGTGGAGGAGTTTAAGTATCTCGAGGTCTTGTTCACGAGTGGGGGAAGGATGGAGCTGGAGATCGACAGGCGGATAGGTGTGGCGTCAGCAATAACTAGGACACTGCGTTGGGCCGTCGTGGTAAAGAGAGAGCTGAGCCGGAAAGCAAGGCTCTCGATTTACAAGTCGATCTACGTTCCTACCCTCACCTATGGCACCAGCTGTGGGGGATGACCAAAAGAACGAGATTATGGATACAAGCGGCCGAAATGAGCTTCCTCCGCAGGGTGGCTGGGCTCTCACTCAGAGATTGGGTGAGGAGCTCTGCCATCCGGGAGGAGCTCGGTGTCGAGCCGCTTCTCCTCCAGGTTGAGAGGAGCCAGATGGGGTGGTTTAGGCATCTGGTCAGGATGCCCCCCCGAGCGCCTCAGCAGACCAGGGGGCAGACACCGGACCCACTGGAAAGACTATATCTCACAGCTGGCCGGGGAATGACTCGGCATCCTTCCGGGTGAACTGGAGGATGCAGCCGGGGTGAGAGAAGCCCGGGCTTCCCGTTTGATGCTGTTGCCTCGCGACCCGGCCCCGGAACAAACGAAAGATGACAGAACGGAACAACGTCTGAATCCGGTCCGGAGGAAACTTGTTAGCAGCAACAAACATGAACATTTTAGTTGGATGCGCTAATCTTCATTAATTAGCATCTTGCTTTTCTCGCAGATATTTGACCGCTCTTTTTGAACTAAATTATAGCGTTAGCCTCATTTATACACAAAACTTTTTAAAAACTTTGCATATTATCATTCTGGAAATTTGCTTAGTCGCTAACTTTCTGACGTGGCGTAAAAATGTACTTTCTTTCAAATATCAGGACAATTTTTTTTTTTAGAAAAAATCTATCTATAAAAATGTTGGGTTATTGGTCCCCATCATTGGCCGGCATCCATCTCCTCCTTCACCAGACTCCTATGGCCCCTTCTGCAGGTGGTGAGTCCACTGTCCCCAGTTCGGGCCGAGCCAGTCTGTCGCAAACTGGCTTATACCCTGGTGACCTCATGGGTAATAGCCTGGCCACCAGGCGCTTGCTCTCGTGCCCCACCCTTGGGCCTGGCATCCCAGGGGGGCCTTGGTGACCCACCTACGGGCATTAGAAATCCTCCACAGGGTGGCGGGGCTTTCACTCAGAGTTCGGGAGGAGCTCGGTGTCGAGCCGCTCCTCCTTCAGGTCGAGAGAAGCAACATACGGTGGTTCAGGCATATGATCAGGATGCCCCCCTGGTGCCTCGCTGGTGAGGTGTTTCGGGCACATCTCACCGGGAGGAGACCAAGCGGCAGACCCTGGAACTGCTTGAGAGACTATGTTTCACAGCTGGCCGAGGAATGACTCGGTATCCTTCTCAGTGGGCTTGAGGATGCAGCTGGGGTGAGACAAGCCTGGGCTTCCCGTCTGAGGCTGTTACTCCTGCAACCTGGCCCCGAATAAGCGGAAGATGACGGAGTGGGTTATTGGTTATTTTTTCAATTGTTAAAAGACTGTGTGAATTAACGTAAGTGTATTTTTTCTGAAAAATCTTAAATATAAAAAGGGTCCGAACACAGAACCCTGAGGAACTCCACTGGACATAAGGACACTTAGGCATGGGCCCAGTGGGAATCAAGCAATCTTCTCCCAGTTCAAGAGAGAAGCTTCATGATCACCTGAGATCATATGGGTGGGTAAAAATGAGTCAGTGTGTGTCTGTCTTATTTTGTAGAGGGAACTCCTAAAAGCCGCACCTTTTCCCCATGCGCATAAATTAACCGCTGTTCAGCAGAGAACGACAAGATCCATAGAGAAAGCATTTCCCCACGGCTGCCGGATTTGATGAATATTGACAGTGCACAGGCACGGCCTAGTGAAAGTGTCTGACCCTGACTGAACAAAAAATTTACCCCTTGATAGCCGCGACATCGCATTAGAAATGGCAATGAATAAGAAAAAAGGCACGAGCCGCTGTGTGCACTTTTTAAAAAAATAAAAAAATAGACGACTGGGTAATTGGTGACACTATTTAGCATGAAGAGCAAGACGCATTAAAGCAGCAGCTGCTCGCTGAATTAGAATACACGGAACACATAACCATTGATAAAAATTAGGGTAAACCCAATTTTTTAACATCAAGGTGATAAAAGGCCCAGTAGGAGTTTGAAACCTGCCCAGTTTGGTCAACTTGAAGATTGCCAGAAGTTAGATTGTCGTTTTGTGTGAAAACAACAACTATTTCAAAGCCTGTTATGATAAACGTACGTTTTGTTAGCTTTGAAATGAGATATTTGCGCCCAAAATAGGGCTAAATTAGATTTTTAAGTTACACTTTTTTTTTGGACACTCTAAAGCCCCGCCTTCTTTTGCTCCCTGCTTTGCCACACCTCCTAGCCGTGTGTATCACACAGAGTAACGTAAATATTATTTGAGGCCTTGAAATACGAGCATGAGCAAAGCATGTGCGGTGCTGCTGAACAAACACTTCCAGGGTATGTTATAGAATGTGGGCGTGGCCAAGAACAAAATAGCGTTTGAAAAGTATCGACATACTGGAAGAGAAAGCTCGTTAAATTTACCTGTAACGTTTTGAAAAATGTGAAACAAAATAAGTTTAAGAGAGAAATGTTTTTGGCTTTTTTTCACTCATCACAAAATCAGTTTATCCAGAATTCGGGATTTCACAAAGTCGCGATATGATTAACGGCAAATCAACAAAATTTGCAAACGAACAGCACAACTATTTTTAAATTATTACAATAAAATGCTGATCCAGACGAGCATGGCCGGTATGGTCACCATCCGCTCAGAGAGGCGCCTACGCTTGCAGGGCCATGCATACAAGATGGACGATGGCCGCATTCCAAATTTGGAGGGGAACTCGGCCAACTGGATGAGCTGCCCTGCTGTACAACAATAGCGCAAGAGGGATCTCAAGTCGTGCAACATCAACGTAGCAGATCTCAAGTCTGTGACCCCCGACCGCTATAGGTGGCATCCAACTGTCAAAATTGGTATCAAGGATGCCAACGATAAAAGGCCATTTCTATTCTTTGAAACTTGGAATTCCGCGATTAGCATCAGCGGAATACGAATTATCCCAAAGAAATAAGCCCTGTTTCATTTCTTGCTTTTGATGACGTAGAGCGTTGATTTCGGAAAGTATTTTATTTACAATATCCTTAGTCAATCCCATCACAGAACTTCTTGACCCAATTCCAACAGGACAGCAGGCTTGGGGAGGGTACAGCCTGTGAAGGTCCCCAAGTCTCCCCAAAAGACATGGATAATCAATGGGTGATTTAAACTGACCAAGTCTCTAGGGCTTACTTTTACAATCAAATCAAGGCTCTAGAGGGGTGGTTTAGGCACCTTCTTAGGCGACCTCTCTGGAGAACAACTCCACGCACGTAGGTTTTATTTCTTCAATTACTCGCAAAATGTAAAGACACAAGCAACCAAACTTGTGTCTTTATTCCGGTTCCAAACACCCACCGACAAACGAGCGAAATACACTCATTATCTCATTACCATGACACATTTCAGAGTGAGAGAATGAAAGGCCGGGGGCGATGATTTTATAACCAGCAAAAAAAAAGAAAAAAAAAAAGGCGTTTTTTTTTAGAATGAGAGCGAATTTAACAGCTTCGTAATTGTGAATTCTGGTCTGCATATAGGAGCCCCGAACAACACATCTCAGAGCTGGTGTGCTTAGTGCGTGGGCGGCATTAGTGCTGCCTGTCAGAGTGCATGTGCGAAACAAAACCGGAGGCAGGTTTTGTGTTTTTGATGAATCGTTTTTCCGCAACGTTTATGCAGATTCTAACTTGACCCAAACATTAGGAACCTTTGAACTGGGATGGCCTCTAAAAACAAGGGGTTGTTTTAGCCAGGGGTTTTTTAGTCTAGCGTAGAAGTCGAACCCATGGGCAAACAAGGCTAAGTATGACCATAGCTAGGAATGTTTTGTTTTTGTAGCTAACGCCCACACACACCAATAAAATCAGTTTTGTTGCCATGATTTTTGTCAACATCCATTTCCCAACATGGCGCGTTTTAATGCAACAGTTAGCGATTTAATCTTTTATTGCTTGGATTTGTTGCCTTTTTGTTCTGATCCGCGTTCGTTCGTATTTATCCCACCTCCAGTTTGGATTACGTGCTACATTTACGATCAAGTAAACCACTGGTTTAAGGTACTTGATTACAATTAAAATGGGTCAAGAAATCGATTTGATAAGTTTAAAAAAATAAGCTTGAAAGAGGATCAAATTTCCAACCTACACACTGTTTTTTCGCAATAAGTTGTTTTTACATCCCGAATCTCAAGTTTTAACCCTTAAAATCCGCCATCTCTATAATCCTTGTTAAAGAGAATATCTGGTCTAAAAGTCAACCTTCGTGGGATCAGAGAGGCCATCGCAGGAATGTTTGGCCTGTGTTATTCAAACAAGTCGAAAATTGGTTGTATTACCAGTGAGAGCGAGGCTAATCCTACCGCTATTCCTGTTTGAATCCATGCGGCTCACGCACCAGATGTGAGGATTACCTCTTAGAAACCCACACACCTGGCTCCAAGCCTCCGTACATACACACACTAAAAAAAAAAGCACACAGCGGAGAGTCTGAGATATAGAGACAACCAGATGGGCACAAAAAAAAAAAAAATAAGAGAGTTTGACTCAGCTTACGAGCAAACGGACAAAGAAAATGGTCAATTCTGAGGAGGTAGCTTAGAAATGATTAATCCCGCTTAGAAACGGCCCGACTTGCTTCCGATTCGGTGTGTCTCGTAACACAGCTAAATAAATTCCTAGCATCAGCGTTCATGTAAATTTACAGCAACACGATGACCTACTTCCCACACTAGTTTCCCCGACGTTAAAATCGTCAAAAGTGCAGGGAGCGGTGTTTGGCGAGGAATTGAGTCAGCTTTAACTCGGAGATTAAGTTAATGCCTGGCTTTGCATGAGGATAAGGATTCTACAACTAGAGGGTAAACAGCAAGCCAAGCAAAGGAAACTTTTTTGAAACAAATTGTCAATAACGTTGCGAAAGTTTACAAATGGTACCTGTTTTTTTCAAACAATATGTCATTTGTTTAAGTCTTTGATTTGGGGTATGAAATAATTCAAGAAAACAAGAAGTAACAAGAAGTTGCTAGCGTTTTCGGAAAGACAAAAATTTGACCGCTCGTCACGTCGCTTAGTTACGCATTTTATTATTTATTTACTCTAATTGTGTAAAAATATTAAGTTTATCTACAAATGATTAGTTTTACCTCAAGAACTAGAGTGATTTATTGTTTTTTTCGTCTTTTGAACAGCTTATCCTTAACGGGATCGCGGGAGGTGCCGGAGCCTATGCCGGCTAAATTAAGGCAAGAGGCATAGTACACCCGGAGCAGTCTGTCGCGGGGCCACACACAGACAATCATACACACACACATTCATTCCTACGGGCAATTTTATAGACTAGTGTTGTCAGCCTCATCCCACTGGGACTCAAACCCCTGACCTTCTTGCTGTGGGGCCACGTGCTAACCAGTGCGCCACCGTGCCGCCTATCGATAATTATCACTAATGTGATTTTTTTTGTCCTGCGTGATTCCTGATGTCGCTAAGTCAGGCTGTTAATTGTTGACACTAGGACTATTAGAACTACCAGAACTCGCATGGCCGTAAATTTAATAATTAGCGCTATGGCGAAGACGTCATACACGAAAGTGCCGCGGTGACTGACAAACGTCTTCTCAAATTCATTTTTGCTCACCTAAATTTCACCTGAGATGCGCCACAACAGTTACTGCGCTACGGTCAGGCGCGATGAAAAGCTACGATGTACGTATTTAGTAGAGGCGTCAAATGGACGGGTGTGGGAGTTAGAGGAAGAATTACTCAGTACTCGTTTTTAGTGTTTTATGTCAATTAAATTACAACATAGGAAACATTTACAAAATAACGTAGAAAAAGTCAAAATCCCAAGAACGTCAAAGATCAACGTAACTACAGTAATTAGACGTCAACTTCTGACAACTGTCAGATTGACGGCTTTGGTAGTTCTAGTGTTAACCACTGATATAACAATCATGGACATTTATATTTTTTTAAAGCTTCAATTTACAAAAAGCTCCTTAATTCATTAATTTTTTTCCGAATGAATCTTTTTTAAAAACCCTCAAAACTTTTGGTGGTAATGTCGCCAATTCGGAACGTTGCTATTTAAACGGTAACATATGCTAGTTTTTATACAGTGTTTGAGGTCCTTTTGCGTAACAAAATGTTCCTTTATTTTAGCTGATATTACAATGTCATCTGCAAACATAATCTGTGGGGACGACCCAATCCATCTCGAGTGACAAGAAGGAACTCAAATACCTAATGCACTCCTCTGTCACACCTATAGCACACTTGACCACCATCTTACCTAATGGAATATAATTGGGCTACAATAAAAAAAATTGCCCTCTTTTTTGGGGATTTCTTTACATATTTAGCACATCTAAAACTTGATAAAAAAAAATTCTTAAATGGTGAAAGATGTTTGCAGCTAAAGAAAAATCGGTTTAATAAACAGTAGTTTTTGACAAGTTGCCCACACGGGTCAGAAATTCTTAGTGCCGCTTTAAACCACTGAATTCCCTCCATTTCCGTACTTCCACACGTCTGTCTGGTGTGATGGAGCACGTGTGGGCTGACTGGCCGGGCACCAGCTGTGTTCTGCGCAGTGACGACCCGCGTAATTATTTATGTGCGCTCATAAAGCGAGAGGTTGAACTTGACGATAAATCAGGTCTGGGAGAGAGATGGAGATGATGGGAGTGAGGGATGCGAGTGACGAGGGAGCTTTTGGGCATCGGATCGGCAACGCAAACATGAAAGCAGCTCATTGGCCGATTCGTCAAGAAAGAATCGTAAATATGCACGATGATAAATTAGCTTCTTAGATATATAATAAACATTATTAACTTCATTTCCACTTTCTGGATGAAACCCATCCGCAATGTTTTAACTTATATGAATATTTTTTAAAAACAAACATTAAAAGTTTGGTTTGTAAATGTACAAAAGTGCTTTTTTAAATTTTCCATTTCCAAATTAAATGTCCTCCATGTGAGCTTGTTTTAACGGATATAAGAACCTCTCAACGTTGACATTTAGCACATGTGGTTGCCATGGAGATTTACTATCCCTAATGGCCTGGAGGTATTTAAAAAAAAAGAAAAAGGATGTTTTACTTCCACTTTTTTTGTTTCCCCAAAAGGCTTTTGTTTAAAAACAAAAAAGGTTCTGCATTAAAATTAAAGCCAAAAAAGAACAAAGAGATTTTGTTGTTGACATAAGCAAAATGTCAAAATTCCGACATCAATTGATGGTTAAATTCAAGCTTATATACAATGTAAACAATTGTAGTAACAATTGTATTACTTTTGTACTTGTATTACTTTTTCATTTGATGTTCTAATTTTCATTTTAAGTATTATGATTAATTTCTGAATATTTACTTATATGTTTTTTTGCTTTCATGATGATTTAAAAAAAGGGTCGGCGAAATAAGCGTTTGCTTCAGCCGATACCTTTTCTGTCCTTTGGTAAAATATAATTTTTCTTTCTTTAATGTGAAATTACACTGTGACTGAAATAAATACATAATAATAATAATACATTTTGAAAACTCGGATGTTTTATTTAATTTTTTCAGTTAAAATATGAAAACAACCCAAAATCCAAAACTGCACTCATAACATTTTAAAACACCAACTTCTTATTTGAACTTTAATTTTTCAACCAGTTGGCGGGAGTAAATTGTAACAAACCTGGTCTAAAAGTCACCATATTTGTTTGAGATTCAGTTCGCAATTATTTGGCGAACTCGTAATATTATACCCTTTCATTTTTGTAACTTTCTAACTACTTATGTTTCTATTTTTGTGAATATTTTAGGCGTGGCCGACAGACAAAATATCGAATCGCAATTTTTCTATCAATTTTATTTGTTATTTTTAATTATTTTGGAGTTTTTGTTCCACAAACACAAAAAAACAAACAAATTATTTTTGTTTTTTATAATATTTTAAAACCACAGGCTAATATTATCTAGAACTGCCGAACTTCTTGCTAGCCACGCCTCCTAGTCACACCCAATAACTCAGGTACACCCATGCTGATTGGCCAACTGTAAACACCCTGACAAATCAGTTGGCTGCTAAGAGTGTCTGGTAGGAACGCAGTGAACTGGTACAATAAGAACAAAAATGAAGAAAAAAATGACGCTTTTTTACAAATTCCCCCTAAAGATTCGACAAATCTCAAACAAAGATTTTAACCCAAATCAAAACTGAAATCTGGTCATTTTTAAGGCGATTGCTCATTTCAAATTGCCAGTGACATATCCAGGGTGTACCCTGTTACTTGACTGTTACTAGCTGAATGGTTTAGTCCGCAAAAACAAAAAAAAGTATCGAGAAGTTAATGGTTTGCCAAACGAAAGTCGGCATCATAAAAGGAGCAGATGTTGGCTCAGTGATATAATGGATTCCCTTGGACCGGGAGAAGTCGGTTTGATTCCAACTGGGCCCATGTCAAAGTGTCATTGAGGAAAAAAAAAATATATATATATATATATATATATATACACATAAGAAGCCAGTTATTACACTTTAATCTCCAGATTTTTTGTCCTCAAACGAGAGAAGAAGTGATTCTTTTATCTTCTGGCTCGGAACCGCCATCATGATGGAGTCGCTCTTAAAGCAGACCCTTTAATTATTATATCCGCTTTCGCTCCTCAGTCTCCTGCTCATTTCTAATTGTAGAGGTCTATTCAGACACATAACCAGCCACAGAACTCCATTCATTAGGCCAATCAGTTTGCTGATGAGGCTGAGAGGCAGGAAAATTGGATGATAACAACACTATGTGTGTTTTCTTACTTAAACTGTGTTTGTGTGCCTGGTACAATGGGCACAGATGTGGCTCAGCTGTGGAATGGTAATAGGACTCATTAAATATTTAACCTAAACGAGTTGGATTCTATATTTGAGAGCCGTTTTTTTTTTTCTCCCCGGCACATTGTGAGGTCCAAATCCACGCAGACACACATCCGGAGTGTGACTTTCTACTGATTTGAGTTATTAGCGCTTGGACTGAGCCGAGACTTGGGCAACGCACAGCGCTCTAACACATCTCTGAACGGCGTACACATCCAGATGCGAGCACTCTGCCATGGAGGAAAAGCAGATGGTGTCAGGTCAGGGGGCAGACTTGCTGTAAACAAGTTGATCTATAATAGATCGTTAGCTTCATGAGATTAGCCGTGCTGCCAGAAATGCGGCTAACTGGGAAAGCTAATACTGACAGAAAACACACAATGGACCCTCTGCAAATTAATTTCAACCACTTTTGGTTGCGTTTTTCTAGTTTTTTCTATCTGTTTTTTGTGAATTATCATGCGATATGCAGACGATACACAACTCTATGTCTCAGACACCAGATTTTTACACTCCAAAAAATAAAATGTGTGGGGTATGAATTTTAAAAAGCATTCAGAATAGAGACAGTTTTTATCAAACAAATTCAAAATACGCAAAATATGCTTAATTCAAAATCATAAGTGGCCTGAATCATTTCCATGGAAACAGTAGAATCACACGCGAATAAAAATTCTGGACAAATTCTGGAACCTGTTGCATCAGTCTTTTATTTCGTCGAAACCATCTAACCTCACTCTATGTGGGTTTGTTTGCTCCATGCAGGTGGTTACTTTTTAGTATGTACCTGACCTACAAGCTGTAGTGACCATAGTCACTGGATGGCTAAATTACAAAACGACTCTAAATCAAATTAATTTTATGCAAATAGGATTTAAAATCTCTTCAATGACTTCTAGTCAATTTAAAGACTCGACAAGCCCTTAACTTTTACGTGTTTCAAATTGTTCGGATTCATTTGAAATCTCTGTCTTTGTGTCGTAATTTCTAGCTCCTACTTTTGTTGTTTTTTTTGTTTTTTTTTATATATTTTTATTTTTTGGGCAACTTTTAAGCTACATCGGAGGGTGTAATTTGAAAGAGACAAAGCACCTTTTTCCCATTCTCCGGTTCTCCATGTGTCACTAGGAAAGCAAGGACGTCCCTTTCCGAGCTCTTCCTGCCAGACCACAGCGGGAGCACGAAGGTCAGGTCGCCATCTGACCGTTTCGCTCCATTAGAAGCTAATGGGCAGTGTGACTGTGACACGGAAAGTCAATGTTTTACAGAGAAGGCCACACCGCCGACACAATACGTGTTGCTAAGGCGTCGTTTAGATGCGTCGCCCAAATTTATGCAAAGAAAAGTGAAAAGTAGCCTCATCCTGACTCAACCCTGGGCTTTAGCTTCACTGAACTGACAAATCACTTTGGAGAGGTGCCATCATTCAAAGTCAGAAGACGACATAATGGATCGTGTAAAGAAATTAAAACTTCAAAGTGTGACTTTATGGGGAAAAAAAATCAACACGGGCTGCCGTTAAATGAAAAGCAAACTGTTTCAGTCAGAACAATTTCTAGCTAAGCCTTCGTCGACTTCCCAGAATGTAATTACAATCAGGCCAGGTTTAGTGAAAGCGAGAGGAGGAGTGTGTGGAGGGGGTGTTGTTAATTGAATATAATCAGATGAAGGGCTGTTGAGGTGCTCGTATGGGAGGGCTGCATCAAGGTCGGGACTGATGGGATGCGATCAAATCAGCTCGAGTGACCGAATCCCGCCGGGCGAACCTCTCCAGCCTGATCTGATCTACAGGAACCCATCTGCTACAGAGATGATTGTCTTTGTTTAGTAGTCTTTGAGGATGTTTTAATCATGTGGAAATATACTTGTGTACTTTGGGGGGTAGATTTGTTGCTTTCATAAGGAATCGCAAAAGAGTCTTGAAAAAAACGCACATTTTTAGGGTCTCCTGTAGTTTTTTTAATTGGAACACAAGCTTAAAGATTTTCAATCCGTGGTTTTCATTATTAATCAGATGAAGTGAAAAGGGCCCCTCGGAGACTCCTGTGGGAGGTGCTCCGGGAGTACGGAGTCTCAGAGCCCTTGTTACGGGCTGTCCGGTCTTTGTACGACTGAAGCCAGAGCTTGGTTCGAATGGCCGGACATAATATCTAGGCGCAGCCGAGGCGTTGGAGGGATCCGGTTTAGTGACCTCAGGATCGGGTCTTTGCTTTTTGCGGATGATGTGGTCCTGTTGGCTTCATCGGATTGCGATCTCCAGCTCTCACTGGATCGATTTGCTGCCGAGTGTGAAGCGACCAGGATGGAAATCAGCGCCTCCAAATCCGAGACCATGGTCTTCACCCGGAAAAGGGTGCAATGCCCCCTGCGGGTTAAGGACAGGCCCCAAGTGGAGTTTATAGTATGGAGCTAGGTTAGCTTTTTCTCCTGCGGGCGGGTTTGCTATCTGGATATCATTCGAAAATTGCGTTAAGATTGGCCATGGATTTTATTCTCGGCCACGCCCACATTTAAACATACAGGAGAAGTATTTTAGTGGATGGACTTTGCTTACGCCCTGTTCCTCGCTAATGCTAATTTTACAAGACTCAAGTTCAAAGCTCAAAGGGCGGAGCTTAAAAACCTAACGCTACTCAAATCTTCGCCATCTCATTGAAGACCTCTGTTAATTGTTTCAGACGAGGTAAAAACCAGGCTCTACATCTCCTTTAAAAGCGAATGCATACCTTTATAATTGACGGTATGTTAAGATTTTTTTTTAAGACTTATGATTGCGAAAAGCAGCAAGTGGGGTTTGTGATTAGACTCGCATTCATATCACTCTTTTTTTTTTCTAATCAGCATACTTGAACTTGGAGCTTATTCATCACCGGCCATTCAGACACGGTGCAGAGTTATGAAACTATTCACACGCCAGTCAATGGTGGCTCGCTGAGGTGGGAAACGAAGGTGAGAGAGCGATATGTCACGTAGCGTCAAAGGCTAATCAGCACATCTACGTCTCGCAATCAAGTCCTATTCAGTAAACTTCCTCAGACAGGTTAGCAGCGCTAAAGTAGAACCTTATTGTTACAAAAACTGATGTTAGATGTGTGATAAATGATTAGACGCGACTGACAAGTATTTAAAGGTAAAGGAAATTGTTAAGTAGAAAATGTAAATACTTTGTTTGTTACTTCTTTTATTTTTATCATTAGCTAATACGATCCCCACCAGCTGCAGAGGCGGTTCCTGACCCGCTTCATGACAGGGTTATGGTAACTAAGGAATGTGTTTGATACTGTTTTTTTGAGCATTCCATTTATCTGTAAGTGGGGTTCTAGAACTTTCCTTCCTTGCACAACTCTGTTAGAACACACCTCTCGTTTTTCATTACTATATAAATAAAGCAGATCGGGACGCATTTCTTGGTAGACAAATTTGATCTGGAGAGATTTTTGATAACGATTAATTAACTTTTCCTTCTAATGGAAGTCGTTTACATTATTTGTTGTAAGTTTAAAGCAAGAAATTGACATTTTGAGTCAGATACAAACTTGTCGTGACAGTATTGGTTAATTCGTTAAAGCATTATTTTGTCTTGTTTTCTTCATTCGATATTTCAGAAGAATACAATGAGTGTCAATACGTCGTGGTAAAGAAAGAGCTGAGCCGAAAAGCAATGCTTTCAATTTACAGGTCAATCTACGTTCCAATCCTCACCTATGTTCACCAGCTGTGGGTGGTGACCAAAAGAATGAGATCGCGGATACAAGCGGCCAAAATGAGCTTCCTCTGCAGGATGACTGGGCTCTCAGACAGAGATCGAGTAAGGAGCTCTGCCATTCGGAAGGAGCTCGGTGTCGAGCCGCCCCTCCTCCAGGTTGAGAGGAGCCAGATGGGTTGGTTTACGCAACTGGTCAGGATGCCCCCCCGAGTGCCTTGCTGGTGAGGTGTTTCGGGCACGTCCCACCGGGAGGAGACAAAGAGGCAAACCCCGGACCCGCTGGAGAGGCTATGTCTCATAGCTGGCTGGGTGAACAACTCGGGATCCTTCCGGGTGAGCTGGAGGATGCAGCCGGGGTGAGAGAAGCCTGGGCTTCTTGTCTGAGGCTGTTTGCCCCGCGGCCCAGCCCCAAAAAAGCAGAAGACGACGAAACAGAATGGAGCAACTAGCGTAGTTTAAGTTAATTTTTTTTAATGGCAAGTTTTTTCTTCCATTTTTTGTCATATCAGCTTCAAGACCTACTTTTAACCCTCTTGTGATGTTCGGGTCTAGTTGACCCGTTATCAAATTTTGAAAAAAAAGAACAAAAAAACTAACAAAACAGGAGGGTTAAATAAAAAATTAGAATGACTAAGTGAGGAATGACATCTCAAACCGCCCCTTAGCAACACTGACTGTATTCACAAGGTTATTTCTTTTAGGAGAAAAGCATAAAAAATAAAAAATAAAAAAATCGGGAAAAGAGCACTATAATGCTTTGGTTTAATAAGAATCAAACTCCTTTTTACAGCAAAAGCTGTTGTGCATTTTAATACTTGCAGTGACTGAATGCATTAGCATGCATTTACAATCTTTTTATTAGTCCAGGGAGTCTGAATGCATGATGAACAGAAAAAAAACAAGCCAATAATTAGAATGAAGAAAACAAGGAAGCAACAAATTAACCAAGAAATGTTCAATAAAAACAGGATATTTGTTAGTATGCGTTTTGAAAGTTTAAACTGCTGAGTACTAAAAGAGTTTTGATTGTAAATCAATTTAGGAATTAATTGATAATAATTTGTTTGCACTTAACGCTCTTTTAAAATAAAGTTTTCGATTGAGCGAAAGCCGTTATCGCCAAAAACGAACATTTTCCCATGCGGTGGGCCATCATTTTCTAGCTTTGCATCCTTTCTGCGGCTAAAAACGATTGAAAACTGGGTTTTAATCAAACGGATGACATTTTAGATGGAGATCAGCTTGGCTTTTTAATATTTCCCCTGCTTTAAAAAAGGCGGCGACGATTCATGTGTGCTTGTGTAGACATGAAATGAGAAGCGACGGCCCGTTTATGGGAAGACGTTATGCTTTGCGACTTTAATCCCTTTTCTGGAGGACATTCGCGTTACGAGAGAGGACACTCACACATGTAGAACGTACAAATTGGAATTGCGATGCTGTGAAGCAGAGGAATGATTGGAGATGGGTCCCTAACCAAGCAGACACCATTCTAATATTTAGGATCTGTAAAGTGATGCCCCAAAGAAATGGGAAGAGTTGGACCTGGACCTTCAGATTCAGCTACAGTTTAGTGAAATCTCATAAAAAATGGCCGGCATGGAAGAGTAGTCACCAAGAAGGTGTTCTTCTTAACGAGATGAAAACGCTGAGGTTTTCAAAAGGTCTAAAAGATTTTGAACAATGAGAGAAGAGAAAAAATTGATGGCGTCGCTTGAGTTTTTCCGAAGTCCATAATATAGTTTTTGGGGTATGAACGTCTCCTGCTTCTTTCGGCCTTCCCAACAGGGGGCGCCATAGCAAATCAGTTTATTCAATCTAACCCTGTCTCCTGCATCGTCTTCAATAACGCCAACTATCTTAATGTCCTCTTTTGTTCATTGTTGTTGAGGTACCATGTTTGACTAAACGGTGGCGCTGTCCCTTTTTGCTTTTATTCCGAAATTACACAGGAATTGATGAGTCCGTCTACCATTCGATGACTTCCAGAGTCATGAACCATTGCCTCGGAAAGAAAGGAACTTTTAGAAAGATAATCAAGCAAATTCAACCCCACCCTCCGCTTCTAGCGTCGCGCGGCCACAAATACTCTCCATTTAAAGATGGCGCCTCATAACTGAGCAGAGAAAATACTTTGAAAAGGATGTTATTAAATTTTGGTCTTCGATCGCCTGGCCGTCATGTTTGATGACCGTGACCGAGTTGAGTTTCGACCTCCTGTTGAACAAGTCCGAGCAGCTGATGGCCCAACAAGAAAAGGACAAACTACCACCTCGGACCTGCAGGGTACAAATCACCCACCCGCAGTGTCATGGCAAAGACGAGTGGATAACAGAGTCAACCGTGACCCGTAGTGGTCCTCCTCGGGCTACGCTCCATTGTGGCCCCAACTCAACCTTCTCTACATTCATCAGATTGGTGTTAATATTCATGAGAAGGCTGGTGGCCTGTGTCTCGTGATGGGGGGCTAACGAACAGAGTGCATGTGGACGGCTGCGTGCATGTCACAGATGCGTAGGGGGCAGAGCTGTAATCAAATCACAACCGCCCCCTCATCTCCACCTTCATCAACCACCAGTGGCGCTCCTTCCGTGCACGCCGGGGCAGTGCTGAATAATGACCCTGATAACGAGGTCTGGACTCGCGGCTAAGCTAAGCACTAAGCGTACAAATAGCTAGCCATTATCTCTCATTAGCATCCACGGCTAACACAAGCCCCACGCTGTGCTGTGGAGGACCTCCACAAAGGGAGTACTCCGTTATGATTGATGGTGGAACAGCGGCGTTCACAATAACAGAACAAAAAGGAAGGCACTAAAGATAGAATCAGCCGGCTGGGGCGTGGAAATAAAAATGTAGACAAACAAAAGGAAGTCGGACTAATCAAGAATGCCAGGCACAGCTCATTAATCTGCGAGGGCCAATGGTGTTCGGTAGCGAGGAGATAAGCCAAGTGACTGGCACAAAGTGAAGATCACGCACTCGTCCTTTTCTGCGTTCTATCGTTTCATCGGGAGCAAAAACAAAAGGGTAAAATGAGAAGTGGGATGAAAAGAGAGAGAGAAGGGTTCAGAATGTTGGGCGAGGGAAACGGCTCAACGACAATACGCAAAAAAAGAGCTAATTCGAACTTTACTTGTGGATAAAGTTTTTATTTTAATCAAATACGGTTGGATATAAGATTAAGAAGAAAGACCACCAGGATGAAAAGATAGTATTAAAACAGCCTGTTTATCAGTTGGTCGATTTTGGGCTCTCATTGGACATCACTGGTCAGAAAAAATGGTGGCAAGTGGCCCCAATGGATTTCTGTCTTAGAGAATCCCCAAAAACTCAGATTTAGAGTTAAAGACACCACCATGTGATGTCACATCTCAATCAAGATGGAGGAAAAAAAAGAAACAGACCCTTTTAATTTTATCAATTGTTCCATTTGTGAAACAGTCATTTTAGCTTTGTATATACTGTATGTATATACTAATGCTAACAACTTTTTTGTCATTTGTTACCACAATTGAGGTCAATAAAGTTTGAAATGAGCAAGAAATGAGGTGTGCAAATGGAATAAATAGCCAACAATATCAAAAAGTGCGTACGTTTTTGGCTGCGGTGGTGTTTAAATGACTGTTTGAACAGACTTTGAAGTTTTCTTCAAAGGAAAGTTATCTAAATATGTTTATGTGTCAAGTTATATCCTCATAAAAGCTTATGTTTGGTCATTGTTAGCAATATTGACAATGTCACAAACTGCGATAAAAAATCAACAAGGTATTGTTGTTATTTTAAAATAGAGAAAAAAAAAACTATTTCCGTCTGATACAATCAATCCTACAGTGGTCCTAAAGATCAAACTACAAGTACCATGATGCTTTGTGCTTCTTAAAGGAACATATCACTTCACATCCCCGCACCCTCAGCCACACACTACTCTGTGAATAAAGATAATAAATAGTTGCGATTAAGTGTAGATTCAGAATCAACGCTGATTTAGGAGTTGTGCGCCCCACTGCAATTAAGTCAAATATGTAGCGGAGTTTTTGTTTTTAGCCTAGCCTATGCAGCCTAGGGTCCAACCCACTTCCTTCCAATAGACTGAGCCCACTGGAAGGGCGGCCTATGTATCCTGTTCAGGCTGAGCCCAACCGGATACCATGAGTGAAAGCCCGGCCGCCAAGTGCTCGCTATCGAGCCCTACCCTTGGGGACGGCTCCATGGGGATGGCAGTTGGGCCCTGTGACCCACATCCGGGCAATGGATACGTTTGTTATGGCCTTATTTTTCATTAGGGTTTTTTTTAAGCAGCAGAGTTTCTGGCCCTTCACCAAGGAACTGCTTGCCTGTGGTGACCCTACCCTCACCATGGTAACCAGCTGTAGGTGGTGACCGTAAGAACAAGGTCGTGGATACAAGCAGCTGAAATGAGCTTCTTCTGGAGGGTGGCTGGGCTTTCACTCAAAGATAGAGAGAGGAGCTCTGAGTAGAAGCTCAGAGTAGAGCCGCTGCTCCAACAGGTCCCTGGTTAGGATGCATCCCGAATGGCTAGTTTATGAGGTGTTTCAGGTACGTCCCACAATAAGGAGACCCAGAGGCAGACCCTCTGGGTTTCCTTCTTGCTGGACAGCAAGAAGGACTTGCTGGACAGGGAACACCTCGGTATATGAAGGCTGTGTCTCAAAACGAGGTGTCGCCGTCGCAAGACAATAAATATGCAATAAGAGACATATTGAACGGGTAAAAATTCTAGCGTCTTTATCTCTAAACAAACATAGATACACATGATACGTTTTAATGGCTTATAAATAAAAAATCCCCAATTTTGAAATGAAATATACTCTGTTTTAAGTTGTGTTTTTCGACTGAATTCCCCTTTCTGATCCTCCTCCGCATGAGAGCGACTATAAGCATTGAAAAGATGAGCCAACCTCGGGTTAACTCCCAGCTAATTCCAGAACCGATTCTGAGTTATGACACTTCATCATGGCGTGTAAAAGAAGCAGGTCTCGGCTGGGAAATAACTCATTAAAAACTATGACTCACCTGCTTTTGCAGCAGAAAAGGGGCTGATTCTATTGTTAGAACGCTTGAAAAAGAAAAAAAGAAAGTGAAACCCCGGGTTTTATTTAGCCGATATGAGCCCAAAACTCACAAATACAAACAGTATTGTTCACACAGCTTAAATAGCATGACATAAGTGAGTATTCCATTTCCTGCTGACTAGGTATTGGTAATTCATCATCGGTGGGCATCGAGAGGCTATGAATATGGATTCCATGCGGTTTATTAGCACATCTTAAGAATACATTATGGAAAATTAGCAGTTCGAGGGGTGGGTGGTGGGATTGGGAATCTACTCTGCATAGCAAATTAAGCCACTGTCTGAATAAATAGGAATGCGGTTAAAAAAAAAAATTGGACTTTTATCGGCACGATTCAAATCAAAGTTACCTTCTTTTTTTGGAATAAGATTCCAGAAAAGGGAATAGCTCACTTTATGAGAACTCTGTGTCACAAATTATGATTTTGTAGCTCGTAATTATACATTTACAGTGAGGGGTCACTGTTCCTTGACCGGAATAGAGCAGAGTAATGCCACCTTTTGGTCAAGGAGAGGGTCCTGTCCCCTTTAAATTCCAGAAGCTAGAGGCAGTGCTTCTCAAAAAGTCGGGTGTGCCTTGTGACCCGTGGAACATTCATTTTGTTTCGTCTTCTGAACCGAGCCTAGGGTTCCAGAAGCCTATCCCAGTTGATTCCAAGCGAGAGGTCGGATACACCCCGAAGAACAGGTTGCCAGTCTGTTGTAGGGCCACACACATTCATTCCTAGGGGCAATTTTGTAGCGGCACACACATGTTTTGGAGAGTGGGAGGGAACTGAACTCATGTATACATGGGGAGAACATGCAAACTCCACACAGAAAGTCAAGTAATTCAAGCCTCGCTTCACTCTGGGACTGGAAACCTGACCTTCTTGCTGTGAGGCCACAGTGCTAACCACCTGATGAACATGATTTTTTTTTTTTTGTTTTTTGCTGGAGTAGAATAAAGTGTAATTACCAGAGGTGTCAAAAGTACCAACATTTTCTACTCAAGTAGAAGTATAAATACCGAGTTAAAAAACTACTTTAGTAAAAGTAGAAGTATCAACTCAAGTTTTCTACTTAAGTAAAAGTAAAAAGTAACCTATTTTAAAACTACTTAAAGTAAAAAAGTAAAAGTAATTTTTGGAAAAAAAGGAATATTGTTAACAAAAGTGTATGAACATATTTTTAACTATTATCACATGCTTTAAGGAGCAGAAAATATGATAATAAATGAAAGTGTTTTGGTGAAACTTTATGAATCAGAAACATTTATTTCTTAATAACATTTATTGGAAATCGATTAATGAACACAATCAAATGTATTAACATAAGCAGGGCACTATGTAACGTCCCTTCAGCTACCAAGCTTCACTCTGCATCACCTAATTTAACCAACTTCAGCAGACACAAACACACTCAATGTTAAAAAAAAATAAATAAATGGAAAAAAAAATAACCAAAAGGCTTTTTTAAGCCTTGAAGGCAGCTAGTTTTCAAAGTTCTTTGAGGCAATACTGAATAGTCTTTAACAAGTTGATAAGGTTGGGAGTGCCACATACAGCCTGCGTGACACCTGGAACCAGCGTTGTCAGGTGAGAGGTGCTGGATTATCGTACTAATGACGTAAAATTATCGTATTTTACAAAAAATATCGTACACCCAGTAAAACCACGCCCATTGACAAAATAACACCCTTTACATGCACTCGTAAGGCAGTGGGAGTGAAGGAAACACACAGGAGGCAAAATCCTTGGATTCTTTTTCTAAAATTTTAAGAACTGTAAAAATAAAAAAATAACCAGGGAAATAAGATTTTAAGAAACCCAGAAAGAAACCAGTAGGGGCGGGACTTAGGAGACGGTATATATAAATTTATATATATACATATCTACATATATATGTGTACATATAAGGTTTTTTTTAATGTTAACCCAAACATCTACATGATACAAAATCTAAGCGATGTGTAGTTTTAATCTCCTCAGTCAGTCTTTATAAACTAATCAGTAACATTTTGGATGTTTTTAAGCACAAATACTTCATCCACTACTATTTATGGATTAATCAGTTCAATTAGCTTTGTTTCTAAAGATAAAATAGTGCGTCACAAATCAAAGTTATTTTTATAAAAATACCATCTACAACATTTTCAGCAAAGACGTTTACAATAACCTAAGACTGAAAATAATAATAATAAAACATTTCTTTGCTGTTGTTTTTTTTTTTTTTTTAAACTGATAATTCGAGCAAAGTTCAGTGTCGCAGCATCAGAAAAGCTTTGATTTCCGAGCCCGCATCAAGTCTCAAACACGGAAATTAACGTTCCTGGCTGCTCTTTAAAAGTTTGTGGGCGGGGCTACTCGCCCCAAAGTAATGATTGACTGGACCTTTCAGCCAATCATTCATCTGTTCCTTTGTTTGATGCATTCAGGGTTCATAAAAAAAACCAAACTCCGACAAACAGTCGCGCTTTTTAACGGTGACAAAATGGCGAAAGTAGTGACTACTTTTTATAAAATGAACGAAGTAAAAGTACAGATAATTGCATAAAAAAGTAGTGAGTAAAAGTAAAAAGTAGACAAAAAAATAATTACTTCGTTAAAGTAAAGATAACGAGATTTTCTACTTGAGTAAGGTAACGAAGTAGTTCTACTTCGCTACTTGACACCTCTGGTAATTACACATCCACTCCAGTAGTTGGCAGTGGCGCTCTCATTGTCAGAGTGTGAGCAAGGAGTCTTAGCTCTAGAGTAAAAGGGTTTTTTGTACCAAGCAGCCAATAGGAAGTGCAGTTAGCAGACAAGTAGGCAGGGGCGCGACCGGTTTTCTTCTTGCTAGAATAATCGCGAAGCACCTAGCTAGAGGTAAGTCTGGGTTTTGGAACTCAATCCACGGAGAAGCAGCAAGAAACCAGCACAGTTTGAACATTCTGTCAACTATTTTTTTCACAGTCTATCAGATCGGAGGTCCCTACCTTCTCTCGGTCTTCCACTAAGTCACTCAGCATGTCCTCCACATCCAGGATTCCTCCTTCGGCGGACTCCAAGTGGCGAATCTTCATGGTTGTCTCTTCATCCTTAATGAACAAGCAAAAAATACATGAATAAGTCGTCGGACAACATGTTACCGCCTGCCCTAGAAGCAGTGGGACTTTTTGTTTAAATCTCTAATGATTTGGGAGACTTTCGGGTTTTCAAAAATGAAGCCTAAACTTCGGTTTTAGATCAATACAAATCTCACAGTTTAGAAGTTTGTGGTTATTGATTTAATAGTATCCAATTGGAGAAATGATTGGGACACCTGGTTAGCATTAATACTAAGACTAATAGAATTCTAGAAGTACTAGAACTACCACGGCCGTCACTTTGGCGATTAGCGCTATGGGGATGACGTCATACACTGAGGTGCCTTAGTGACTGACAAAAGTCACCTAGATTTCACCTGAGTAGCACCATAACGGTTACCGCGCTATGGTCAGGCGCAAAAAAAAGTAACAATGTATTTGAAAGCGGCGTCAAAATGACAGGTGTGGGAGTTAGAGGAAGAATTACGCAGATCTTGTTTTTAGTGTTTTATTTCAGTTAAATTACAACAACAAAAAAATGTAGAAAAAGTAAAAAGCCCAGGAAAGTCAAAAATAGACGCACCTACAGCAATTAGACGTCAACTTCTGAGGACAGTCAAATTGACGGCTTTGGTAGTTTTAGTATTAAACTAAAGACGAATTAGTTTGGGCGAAAAAAAAACATAAACTTGAATGAAAAAAGAGAATATAAAACTTTGACTTGGTGATACGACAACTGTGGCTGTTGATGCGCCCCAAAAAATAAGTGTGACAAGGTAAAGGTCGAACTATGCCGTCTGGCTGGATTCCATCAAGACGAAACAGCCGAAAGAAAGGAATTTCAAGTATGGTTAATTAGCTTTTCTCAACTTGTCATGTTGACACCTTTCATGTTAAATTGTAGTTAAGAGTCATAACATTTTTTTTAATTTTCTATTATAATAGAAAATAAATTTGTTTATAATTCATTTTATTCATTTAAAATTCATTTATAATATTTTTTGGGGTGGAGACGGTGGCCGCGTGGTTAGCGCGTTCGCCCGCGGACCGGAAGGTCGCGGGTTCGCGTCCCACGGAGAGCACGTCTAGGGTCCTTTGAGAAGACACCTAGCCCCCACTTCTCCCACCATTGGCGCCGTTGAAGGGCAGCCTGCTGCAGTGTAAGGAGTGCAGCAAACAAATTTCCCCGGTGAGGGATGAATAGAGTAATTCAAAATAAAAATAAACAAAAAAAAATAACAATCCTTCAGCCGATTACGTAACTAATTATGTTGATTTAAGTTTAGGGCTAAATCGTTAAGCCATTGATAGTCTTAGGCTCTCTTTACGGAATTCGCAGGAATTCGTTTGTCCTGGTTCAAATGGGATTGTTTCTTCATGGTTTTTTTTTCTTTACAACATAACGAAGGGGGGGCTCATTCCTGTCCAGTTTTACCACCCTATGATGAGGTCAAGGTGAACACACCCCACCCGGCAGGAACTGCATACCGCATACAACCGAGTGCTGTAATCGCTAACTGAGACAACAAGAAGTTCTAACAGGGTCACAATCTGAAAATCTAAACAGTGTTTATTCCCAAAAAAAAAAACAAAATGGAGGGGTAGGTGAACAATGTCAAGTCTTTCGGGGTAAATAGAGCAAAACAATAAGACATTCGAAACAGAATACAAGCTAGCGTAAGTCTGGTAAAGACCAAATATGATGTTTCTAAAATTGACTGGGACTCGCTTCCAAATACAAGCTGTCGGGCATGAAAAAGACGGTGCCTGCTTTTCAGCGAGGGCCAAGTCCGTTCTTTCCGAATCAAATGGCAAAGAGGTTGGGATTTCAATCGCAAGAATAAAGCCAGAGCAAGCTCTTTCTTCAAGAAGCTAGCAGACACGCCAGACCTCAAGGGGAGAGTGAGCCGAGTGCCCGTGCCATGGCGAGAACACAAACCCTACCCCCGCGGGATTTACACAATGCAACAACACCGAGTGCAGTGTAAACAAGCATTGAAAGCATGGAGAAGACATGGTTCTGTTACCATCTAACTGGAGGAAAACAGGAAATGAAGGATAGCCATTGGCTGGTTTTATTTATGGTTCATTTTGTTAGGCTTTAAAAAATTAGCTAAAACAATTCTAGCGACAATTACGAGAAAATTTAATGGTGCAAAATTAGCATTCTAGAGCAAAATAATTAAAAATGGAACCAAATCCAACACACTTTAGAAAAAAGTGGCATGAATGTAACAATTAAACGAAAAAAAAAAATTGGAGTAACTACTTTCTGGCCAATTTTACGTAGAAAAATACTATTTTGCGATATCAAAGCAAATGTTTTCCAAAATATAGTCAAAGTATTTTTTTTCTAAAATTCAAATATTTACAGAACAAAAAGGTTGTGTACATTCAAAACAAAATGTCACTTTGTACCTAAAATGAAATTAGGACAAAATTAGCATTAGCCCTAGGTCGCCCGATTACAATGTTTTTTTGGACTAATTTGCGCCACAAAATAATTCTCATTTTTAAAATTTTTTGAGCATCACCATGTTCATAATGTCACAGTTACCGATTGTCTGTTATGATATAGAAAGTCGTCAACAAGCTTGATAACAGTAGGCGGAGTTAGTGTAGATCAGGGACGGGCAACGTTTTTGACTAGTGGGCCAATCATACGACCTAGGAGTAAAACCCTTAGCAGATATCACAATTTGGTGGTATGTGGTTCTATTTTTTTAAAAAACAAATAATTAGATACTATTTGTCTTAATCTTTTTGGCGTCACTATCAGAAGAATGTACCCCAAAAAGTTAACGGGGTACATGTTGAGGAGTGGGGCAGGGATGGAGCGGGAGATCGACAGATGGATCGCTGTAGCGTCAGCAATAACTAGGACGCTACATCGGTCCGTCGTGGTAAAGAGAGAGCTGAACTGAGAAGCAAAGCTCTCGATTTACAAGTAGGATCTACGTTCCTACCCTCACATATGGTCACCAGCTGTGGGTGGTAACCGAAAGAATGAGATCGCGGGTACAAGCGGCCGAAATGAGTTTCCTCTGCATGGTGGCTGGGCTCTCACTCAAAGATTGTGGGAGGAGCCCTGCCATCCGGGAGGAGCTTGGTGTCAAGCCGCTCCTCCTCCAGGTTGAGAGGAGCCAGATGGGGTGGTTCGAGCGCCTCGCTGGTGAGGTGTTTCGGGCACATTCCTCCGGGAAGGGACCAAGATGCAGACCCCGGACCCGCTGGAGAGACTATGTCTCACAGCTGGCCGGCAAACAACTCGGGATCCCTCTGGGTGAGCTGGAGGATGCAGCCGGGGTGAGAGAAGCCTGGGCTTCCCACCTTTGGCTGTTGCCCCCGAGACCCAGCCCGGGATGAGCGGAAGACGATGGAGCAAAAGTGTTAAGGGTGCGCAAAAAATTTTTTAATCACAAATATGGGGATTTACACATTATCAAGATTATGTTTTTACACATTTGACATAAAAACTATGTAGACTTAAACAAGTAAATGACATGATAACTAATCCGGCGGGAAAGCCAGGAGATCCCTGACTTTAAACCAGGGATAACACCCCATGGACCACGTACAGCTTGTCAAACGTTTTAATCCGGCTCGCCAAACTTGAAAAATTTAAATAAATAAACCTTGTTAATGTTTTATTTCCCCTGCAATTCTGATGTTTCCTCACTAGATGGCGCATTCTGGATATATTGGCTTTGCTGAGAAAACAACAACACTGCTCCCATTAAAATGTGTACGTCTCCGTGATGTGCACACTGTCAAAATAAACAGTGTGCACATATATGGAAAGCCATCGGGCCCAATACACGCACATAAAAAAGCGTGTTGGACGTTAAAACAAGCAAAATGTTACATCAAGCGCTTAGATTTCAAACCTAGCGCCGCTAAATGCACATTTTAAGCGCTATCCTAGCACCACTATTTGAAATTTAACGCTCTTGATGTAACATTTAGCGCTTGTTTAAAATCTAGTGTGTCATTCTATCGGTTTAATCTAGCGGTTACCAAAGCATGCCATCCATCTGATCCTGTTCCGGCCCCTTTGGCAAATATTAGAACTCAATATGGCCCGCGAACCAAAAAGTTTGCCCACCCCTAGCATTGGCACTTCTTGAGGAGACTAATCTAAATCTTTTGGTTAATCTACGCTCAAACAAGTGGTTACGAAATTTACGGAATGTGGTTTGAAAGTCACACCACATAACCTCAACTTCAAAATATGCCTTGTTTGGTTAGGACGAACATTCCTGAAGCCGTTGTTTTGGACTACGTTTTTTTTTTTACTGCCTCACACTTTCACCAATAAAAGGCCCGGACGAAAACACAACAAACTTCAAAGAACGAACGCCTCATTTCTTTTTAAAATGTTTTTAAACACTTGCGTTGAAAGATTTAAAAAGTGAGAAAGTTAGACGGTAAAAAACAGTCGAGTGCTTCTTTTTTTTTTTTTTTTGCAACCTCGCAAGAAAAACCAGTTCCCCCAGACGTCTTTCTCACTCACTCACATTCCAGTGTTTTCATGTCCTTTTTTCCACATGAAAGAAATGATTGTTAATGACTTTTAGAAGCTGTTTCAACTTGTCTTGCTTTTTTCTCATTAATATTATTCCTAAAAATCTATGCCTACTTTGGGTTTTTGGCTAAGTTTTTGTAGGATTTTGCAGGGTATGCTTTTGACTGTGCAAAAATATTTTTGAACAGGTGTTTTTTAAACGGGCGCGGGTTGGGAAGGACAAGAAAAACCTTCAAACAATTTAGAAAATGGTTTCAGGTCGTAAAATGCACAGAACTTCTACAAAGTGGGTTGTATTCAGTCAGCGTGGTCACTAAGTACCCGTCTCTTAAGTACCCATCAAGTTGCTTAGCGGGCCTATGGTGTGTTCAAAACCAATCCATCGCCTGGCGCCAAATTTCAATGTTTTTGCCTAATCCTAAGCCTGTTTTTTGGGTGAGTGTGCGTTTAGTTTGCATAACGCCAAAGCAAGATGGTACATCTTGTATTGGACGGATCAACGCAAGAGTCGCAAGTCTAAATTACGGACACTCAACTGCACGGTAACTATCGATCACAGGCTATGCTGCTTTGATGTCGAGACGAAACTGTTAAAAAACATAAGCAAGAGATTAGATAGCAGCTGCCCATAGACTACCAGATTTGGCTCATGAAATTCCAGCACAGAATCACGGAAGACACCGCCCGGGAACAAAAGCAAGGAACTTGGGCTTCTAAGCATACCACAGTCATTTCAAAAGATTAATTAGCATCACAAAGATCGGCAAAACAAAGACGCACATCCATGCGATTTCAAGCCATGTGGCTAGACACCTAGCCTGATCCAAGAGAGTAAATCTTTCCGCGGAAACCGTCTAACCTTTCCGTCATCTTCCGCTTGTTCCGGGATCGGGTCGTGGGGGCAACAGCCTCAAGCGGGCAGCCCAGGCCTCTCTCACCCCGGCTGCATCCTCTAGCTCACCTGGATCCCAAGTCATTCCCTGGCCAGCAGGAGAGACAGTCTATCCAGCGGGTCCAGGGTCTGCCCCTTGGTCTCCTCCCACTGGGACGTGCCCGAAACACCTCGCCCGCAAGGCGCTCAGGGGGCATCCTGTCCAGATGCCCGAACCACCCCATCTAGCTCTTTTCGACCCCGAGGAGGAGCGGCTCAACACCGAGCTGCTCCCGGATGGCAGAGCTCCTCACCCGATCCCTGAGTGAGAGCCCAGCCACCCTGCGAAGGAAGCTCATTTCGGCCGCTTGTACCCGCGATCTCATTCTTTCTGTCACCACCCACAGCTGGTGACCATAGGTGAGGGTTGGAACGTAGATCGACTTGTAAATCGAGAGCTTTGCTTTTCGGCTCAGCTCTCTCTTTACCAAGACGGACCGATGCAGCGTCCTAGTTATTGCTGATGCCGCACCGATCCGCCTGTCGATCTCCCGCTCCATCCTTACCCCACTTGTCAACAAGACCCCAAGATACTTAAATTCCTCCACTTGGGGCAGGACCCTGTCCCTGACCCACGGGGGGCATTCCAACCTTTTCCGGGCGAGGACCATGGTCTCGGATTTGGAGGCGCTAATTCCCATCCCGGCTGCTTCACACTCGGCAGCAAATCGAGTCTAACCTTCCGCGACCAAAAGCAACCCGATGCTGTTGTTCCCTTCGCATCGCGTTTCTACTTTTTTACTTTAATCAATCGTCAAATGTGACGTATGTACTGCAAGTACACATGGGTGTAAGCGACCATACTACTTGGGCGAACTTTTTTTTGGACCCTAATCCATTGACACAGAGGCACCTGGCTACAACACGCCTGTTCCCACATCCCATGTCTGGTGTTAACGCACCATTAGCGTTGCCCTTCATATAACCTGCCTTTAATTAAGAGGCGTGCTGACTCAGCATCATCCACTAGCTGCTAATTAAAAGTGCTCCGAAAAGCAATCAAGGCCCTGGTGTATTCCGATCTCCGGCTCACATGTAGCCTTTGTATGTACTAGTCATAGCTCCCAATGAAGCACACTTTTGATCAGTTTGGGGGTTTATTTGTGCCTGCAGACCAGATCGACTGGCTAGTTGAAGCCTCTGGCGTCCCCAAATGGCAGTCGTTTTGTCGCCCCGTGGGAGGAGTGCGCGGGCAGGCAGGCAGAGAGGGCACCAGCCAACCGATAAGACCGTACCCTGTCACCAATCCTAATCCCCAATCACTCAAAGGACAAAGCCTTCTGTCCACCATCAAACGGCAAACTTCCACCTGCCCGTTGAGATACCGGAGCATAAACAGGATGATATTGTACAGGTAGACAGCCGAGACTAGCGTCCTCGCAGGGAGACACACGCAAGGCTGCTATCGCGCGAGGACAGCATGCACATGAGCCGCTGATTAATAAAAAGGTCAACGTGGCAGAATGATTAATGTTCAAGTGATTGGGACATTAGGGAGCAAGAAGCGGTGGGTTTGTATGTGCGTGTGTATCTGGACGTGTTGGGGAGACATCTAGACAAACAAAAAAAATTAGAAAAATTTATCCACGTTGCTTTCAGGACGGCTCAACCTGCTCTCTCCCTGGTACTATCAGAGGGCGGAGAGCATGATGACTCACCCTAAGGTGAAACTATGTTGTAAAACGTTGAAAGCACGTGGCTGCTTTTTTACGATTACGCACCGAAAACCAGCAAGGGACTCTATTACAGAACACAACACTTACAATTGTTAAAAAAAGGCATCAAAATATTCATTTCTGGGCCTAAAACGCGCAAAACGGCTCTTCAAATGTAGCATATTTTTGTTTTGAGAAAGTTCCACTTTGAATTGGACTATTTTGGGTAAATTTGGGACACATTCGAACCCCAATGACGTGCCATTTTAAGTCGAGACCAAACATAAGTGAAACAAAGCTAACAAGTAAAGTTCGGGAAACCTTTTAAAGCGACAAAATTTATGGCTGTGATAAATAAGAGAAGAAAAATTGGCATTTTATTGAACTTGTTTTATCAAAAACACAAGTCGTACAAGAACGAGTTAAAAAAAAAACAACACGTAAAATTCAGAAACATGCGACGTCACATTTGCCTACCTCAAAGTAGTCGTGACGATTTTTAAAAAACAAGAAAAAAGATGTTTAAAACTGAAAGTTAAGCTAGCATTTCCAAAAATGCGAGCTTTTGGCTATTTCAAAGTAATATCGGAATGTTTTGATTTAGTTGCAAATGTTGACTTTTTTTTTTTTTTTCCTAGAAGAAAAATATATTAATTTGGCTTTTTTTTTGGTCAAAATATTTTGTTTTGTCGGTTCATTATTTATAAACAATCATGTTATTATCCTGGAATAAACACAATTGTTTTCGTGACATGATCGAGATAAATAATCCATACTTTTATGTAAATTAGTTTAACAACATAAATCTTTTTCTGTTATTATTTTTATACAATTCAATAAATATAAATAAAATTATTTTTTAAAAAAAAGAGTTTTGAAAAAAACAAAAAATTAATAAAACAAGACAATTAAAAAAAAAAAAAAAGTAAACTAAAACTTTCTAAAGTGAAAAAAGAGAATTGACGCCAATTTTTTTTTTAATTATTTAAAAAAAAAAAATAGAGCCTTTTTACATAAAATTACTATCAATATTATTTTAATTTGTAAAAAAGAATAAATTTAAATTAAAATTGTACAAAAAACTAGAAAAAAGTTATTATTTTATAAAATATCTATAAATAATAAAATTTTAAAAATTGAGCCTTTGTAAGATTTTAATGATTTTTATTTTAATATTAAAAAAATAAAATAGTATGCTAAATATTAATCATTCTAAAATGTAAACAAATAAATAATAAATCAAAATAAATAGAAACAAAAAATCCGAAATAAACAAATAAAAAAAAACATAACAATTTGAACAAAAAATGTCAAAATTAAATAAAAAAATTTTTACGTATATTTTTAAAAATGTATCTAAAAATTATTAAAAACAAATTGAGCCTAATTCCTTAATTTATGTTTTAAAAATCAATAAAAACAATAAAAGATAAATAAAACTAAAAAAAGTTGATAAATCAATTACTAATAAAAACTTTGAAAAATAAAATAAATACTAATAAATTCTTTTAAAAGTAAAAATAAAAAAAATTCGTAAAAAACACTTAAAAACATAAACTAGCAGGCTAACGTTGTCATGACTACCGATGACGTAAACCGGAAGTGTCAAGGTATATTTACCTGTTGTTAAAGCAGCAGGTAAAATATTAAAAAAATAAATAAATATTTAAAAACTAAACAAATAAACAAATTATTAAAATTGAATAATTAAAATAAATATTTTGGCGTGTTTACCTTTCCCACGATCCTTCGGTATCTCCGCGTTGCTTGATCGATCAAGTCCTGAACTGTCCACCCATCTTTACAGGGTACAACCACAGAGGTCTCCCCAAAACTCACAGTGACTTTCATTTCAAATAAAACCAATAAAAACCGTTTCAATTGAAGAAGTTTTTACGCGCAGCTCCACCTGTTTAAAGGTGTTCACACCTGGATTCAAAACCGGAGCGACAGGTGTCTCCAGAAAAAAAAAAAAAAAACACTTCCTGCTTTTTTAACGAATCAAATCCTTCATAAAAATCTATTTAATCCTCACATTTTAATCAAATTTAGCATAAAAGTGTGAGAAAATCGATTTTAATCCCGTAGGAAGTGACTTTCTGACATTGATAAATAAACAACACAAAGTGAGGGGAAAAAAACCCGGAAGAAATCACAGTGAAAGTGGGACAGGAAGTTACACACCCACGCAAAACACCGGATTAATTACTTTATTTAATTGAAAACATGCTAATTATGCCTCAAAAAGTCGAGAAAAGCTTTCAAATAATATTGTTACACTTTTATTTACGTTTTATTACATTATAGATAGCTAGGTGTTCCTCATGGCACCATCCTGGGGACCCTAAAATTCTGACCCCAAAAGTAGACATACAGATAGATAGTGTATATTTTATTGATCCCTAAACGAGAAAATTACGTGCTGCATTGCACCACAGCAGGCTGCCATGATGGTGCCAATAGTGGGTTAGACATCTTCTCCAAGGACCCCAATGGGGATTGAACCCACAAACTTCTGGTCTGAGAGAAAACACTCCACCACTGAGCCACAGATGGATAGACTGAAAAGGTTAGGGATGGATGTCGATCCATCCATCATAGGGTGGAGACATCATAGGGTTAGAGCAGGGCTTCTCAAATAGTGGGGCACGCCCCTCCCGCGGGTCACTCCCGCCCGCCTTGCGATGCCAGGGCGGGCGTGACTGACCCTGTGAAACGTGTTTTTTTTTTTTTGGCTGTACTAGAATAAAGTGTAATTACACATCTTCAACAGTAGTTGGCGCTCTCATTGTCAGAGTGTGCGCAGGGAGTATTAACTCTATGGAGTAGAGCAAGGGTCCCCAACCTTTTCTGCGCCACGGACCGGTTTAGTGTCTGATATATTTTCACGGACTGGTCTTAAGATGGAGCTCTGCCATCCGGGAGGAGCTCGGTGTCGAGCCGCTCCTCCTCCAGGTTGAGAGGAGCCAGATGGGGTGGTTTGGGCATCTGGTCAGGATGCCCCCGAGCGCCTCGCAGGCGAGGTGTTTCGGGCACGTCCCACCAGGAGGAGACCAAGGGGCAGACCCCGGACCCGCTGGAGAGACTATGTGTCACGGCTGGCCGGGGAACGACTTGGGATCCTTCCGGGTGAGCTAGAGGATGCAGCCGGGGAGAGAGAGAGGCCTGGGCTACCCGTTTGAGGCTGTTGCCCCCGCGACCCGACCCCGGAACAAGCGGAAGATGACGGAACGGAACGGTCTTAAGATGATGAGACCCGCCTGAAAAAACTGGCTTTTAAAAATCAATAATAATAAAAAAACTTAAATCCACTTTGTCTTCACGAGAAAATTTATTAGCAGCGTCTTTATGACGTGGAAACATACCCTCTGCTCGAACGCGCTCTTGTTGCCATGGTAACGGTAAACATATATCTTCAAAATAAAAGACATCACAAAATCAAAGTGAATAAAAATAATAGTTCTGTGTGGCCCAGTACTACATGACCCGCGGCCCGGTACCAGTCCGCAGCCCGATGGTTGGGGACCACTGGCGCAGAGTTTTTTTTTGCACCAAACATTCTCGAACACAGCACAGAGCGAGGTATAGGCTTCGAAAAGCTGCGTACTAAGCTAAACGTGCTCATTGTAGCCTCTAATTCCGACATCCTAAGTTTCATTTTCATTTTGTTTTTTTTAATGTTAATGAGGACACAATGTCATGCAGAGGTGTACTTAAAACAATTTCATGGACAAATGATACTAATTATAGTCACGACTTAGAGTGGGGATGGGTACGAAATATTTTCTTCTTCCTAGGGGGTGCGCAACCGGAAATAATTGAGAAGCACTGGGTTAGAGGTTAGGGTGAGGGGGGGGGGCAAAATGGTCGTATCCAAGTCAGTGATTTACTCTGAGGTGTTCGGCTACTTTTAATTTCTTGCTTCCGCCAAGGAGGTTAAGTGACGAGGAAAGCGTGCGGGACCATGGTCCTCACCCGGAAAAGGGTGGAATGCCCCCCGTGGGTCAGGGACAGGGTCCTGCCCCAAGTGGAGGAGTTTAAGTATCTCAGGATCTCGTGGGGGAAAGATTGAGCGGGAGATCGACAGATGGATCGGTGAGGCGTCAGCAATAACTAGGACGCTGCATCGGTCCGTCGTGGTAACGAGAGAGCTGAGCCAAAAAGCAAAGCTCTCGATTTACGAGTCGATCTACGTTCCAACCCTCACCATGGTAACCAGGTGTGGGTGGTGACAGAAAGAATGATATCATGGATACAAGCGGCCGAAATGAGCTTCCTCCGCAGGGTGGCTGGGCTCTCACTCAGAAATCGGGTGAGGAGCTCTGCCATCTGGGAGGAGCTCAGTGTCGAGCCGCTCCTCCTCCGGGTCGAGAGGAGCCAGATGGGGTGGTTAGGACATCTGGTCAGGATGCCCCCCGAGCGCCTTGCTGGTGAGCTGTTTCGGGTATGTGCCACCGGGATGAGACCAGGAGGCAGACCCCAGACCCACTGGAGAGACTATGTCTCACAGCTGGCCAGGGAACGACTCGAGATCCTTCCAGGTGAACTGGAGGATGCAGCTGAGGTGAGAGAAGCCTTGTCTTCCCCTCTGAGGTTGTTGCCCCCGCGACCCGACCCCAGATGAGCGGAAGATGACGGAACGGAACATACCTACAATGGGAAGATGGAAATGCAATTACATTTCGGGGGTGATTCGGGACATCTTTTGGTACAGAAATGTTTCAAAAGTTTTGTTTAAAGTCTGAAAAATTTAACAATTGGCGGATAAGTTAGTGCCCTTATTGGGGGTCCCTCTACAAAGCTAGTGAAGGTATCAAATTGTGGCCACTTTGTAAATATTTCCAATTATCAACGTTCAGGAGCAACGCTTATGTTGCGTAATTGGGCTTTTAGTGGCTAATATTAGCGCTAACAAAAAAAATCAACTGAAATCCTCCTATTTATGCACCTCATTCATTTACATTCCCTAAAAAGCGTAATTTGTTGAGCCTGAACGACTTCTTTCCTAATGGTATGGAAATAAACTGTCTACATTGATCAAAGTTTACCGGTTCAATTCCCGCCGTGCCCAATCCTCATGCTAGCCAACAGCTCCTACATACACCCTTTCACAAACACTAATTACCTTGCCATAATTTTCTGTCATTTTACGTCGTTAGTTGGGTGTAAAAGTGCTTTTATGGTGATTATCAGCCATGGACACAATTTTTCACTTTTTTTCCCCACATTGTTGGGTTCCGTTCCGACATCTTCCACTTGTTCCGGGACCGGGTCAAGGGGGCAACAGCCTCAAACAGGAAGCCCAGGCTTCTCTCTCCGCGGCTGGATCCTCCAGCTCACCCGGAAGGATCCCAAGTCGTTCCCCGGCCAGCTGAGACATAGTCTCTCCAGCGGGTTCGCTATCTGCCTCTTGGTCTCCTCTCGGTAAGACGTACCCAAAACACCTCGCCCACGAAGCGATCGGGGGGTATTCTGACCAGATGCCCAAACCACCCCATATGGCTTCTCCTCCACCTGGAGGAGGAGCGGCTCGACACCGAGCCCCTCCCGGATGGCAGAGCTTCTCACCCGATCTCTGAGTGAGAGCCCAGCCACCCTACGGAGGCAGTTCATTTCGGCCGGAAATGGAATCGACATACTGCCGGCTATACGGACCAAGCTCTGGCACGGTCATGCAAAGATCGGACAACCCTTACCAAGGGCTCCGAGACTCTGTACTCCCGGAGCACCCCTACAGGAGTCCCGAGGGACGCTGTTCTATTCTGGAGTTGCCCTTAGTGAAAGGCCCCTGGCTGGAGTGGGCATACTTGTTGCCCCCAGCTCAGCCCCTGTGTATTGGAGTTCCCCCCAGTAGATGAAAGGGTTGCTTCCCTCCGCCTTCGGGTGGGAGGACGGGTGCTCACTGTCGTTTGTTGCCATGCACCGGAAGGCAGTGTAGACTACCTGCCCTTTTTGGAGTCTTTGGGGGGAAACATTTTAGGGGGCACCCTGCAGGGACTCCATTGTCTTCCTTAGGGACTTCAATGGGTGATTTTTATTTTTTTTTTGTGGTGACTGTTCTTCATTTGGACGGATCAATGAAAGAAAATGGCTGCCACTTTTTAAAATGTCCCCCCTCTTCTTTTATCCAAATTAAAAAAGGCTTTTTCTAATCGTTAAACGTCCATTGGTTGTTCTCATGTTCAAGAATCTTCGGATCCTAATTTTTTTGGCAGGACGTAATTATCACAAGGCCCAAATTTGGCAGTGTTTTCAAAGCCCCATGAGGGTACACGATGCTGAATCATCTGTTCTTGAATCGGTAGGGTTAGAACCACGCTCACATTACTGCTGACTGCAGCCCGATTTGATTATTTTCAAATTGCTTTGTTACAAAGTAAACAAAAAAGTGGGCGGAGAAATGACACACGAGACAAGGGTTCGTTTGAATGTTCTTTCAACTCTGAGCGTCTTTTTTTTGTAAACACGACATCCAAACAAACCTCACTGGAGGACTTTGTGTTCAAATATTTAATTTTTTTAAAGGAACACGATGAATATTTGATGCAATTTTGTTTCTTCATTCGGATCAGTTAAAAAAAAAGTGTTTCATGATCAGTTTATTTTTGTTTGTTTTGATGGTATTTAAAAACGTTTTTTTTTTTTTTAAATAAAATCGCAAACTTTCTTGCGTTATATTCAGATAAACCAGGAAGTTCTTCACCCCGCCTTTTGTTTATGGTCCCGCCCACATTACAATGTGACCAGGAAGTGTTTTTGCACGCTTCACCAAATTTATGTAAATATACTAAAACAAAAATGTAAGGGGAGAGGATGGCTCAGTGGTAGAGCGTTCGCCCACGGACTCGAAGTTAACCGGAATATAACCGGAAATTAACCGGAAATTGCTCGGAAGTTAACCGGACGTTAACCGGAAGTTAACCGGACGTTCATGGATTCGATTCCCACTGGGTTCATGTCTATGGTCCTTGGAGAAGACACCTAAACCCCTGTTTCTCCCACTATTGGTGCCGTCATGGCAGCCTGCTGTGGTGTACGTAGTAGTGCAGAACACAAATTTCCCTGTTGAGAGATGAATAGAGTGCGCTAGCTTTGCTAACTGATGCGCTTTACATTATATTTGCGATCTCAAACAAGATTTACCCTGTGTCATGTACAGTCTCAGGTGGGCGGGGCTAACAAGAGAAGGGATGGAACTGTGTCGAAATGACAGTGAAACTTTGCGGGTCATTTTTGGCAAATATCGCAATTCTGAGGTCAACTGGATTTATTTTGTTGGGTTTTCATGCCCGAACCACGTCACTAGTGAAGTACCCCAACCAGCTGCCCGAACCACCCCATCTGGTGGCCCTCCCACACGGCAGAGCTCCTCCCACACGCCAGAGCTCTCCACTCTAACGCTGAGTGAGAGCCCAGCTACCCAATTGTTTCCCACCGGACAAAAAAACCCGAAAACTCTTCATTGTGACCCTTAAATGACCGCCTCACTGAGCCAGATTTGCTCTCGTTTGCAAATCGGACACTTTATACATGTTTAATTGTTTTTTAAAGAGAAAAGAATTGCTGTGGCAAACATTCATTAAAAATGTATTCTTCTTTAAATCTTAATGTCGTGTTGCTTTTTTTAAACTTCGTGAAGCTAAAATTACAAAGAGCCTGACTTTTTAATGTTTTGTTGTTTTCCCTCCTGATCCGGAAACGTTAACATCTGAGCAGGGACGCGTCTTCTTTAAAACCACAGGAGAGTTCAACTTCACCAGCTTTCATCAGTGTCATCATAAAATCTTTGGAAAGTGAAAACAAAGCAGACGCGTTTAATTTTTTATGCGTTCTACTTATACTTTGTAGACAAGAAAATTCAAATCTGCGTAATGTGGTATAAGTACTTTGTGAGAAGTTGGATTTCTATTTTTTATGTTATGTAATCATATTCTGGACTATTATTAAAATTATGAAAGAAAACAGAATTTAATTGTTCTGATTTTTTTGACTGAAAAAACTCATTGGCTGTTTTGCGATTCCACTTTGCAGATACAGACTTGGACTCTTTCCGAACTGTTTCAACTCTAAATGGTTGAGTTAAAAAAGATTAGTAAGCATTTTCTCATAGTTTCCTCGCCTACCAACAGAGGGAGCCTACATTTCCTTGATTCGGGACACCTGTTGGTGATTGACCTGCTGCCCATTTAAAACGCAGTCTGCTTTGCCTTCATTGTCGTGTCGTCACCCCTTCTAGCGAGGTCTTCCCGACCAAGAGACATTCCTGTTGAATTTCGTGTTTTCTCTTTTGCTGGACTCCTACTAAATAAATAATGTTGGTTGTCCTGCACTTGGTCCTCCTCCTTCTGAACCCTCATTGTGACACATTTCCTAAATAATAATCCATTGTACTTATATAGCACTTATATACCGGGTAATGGTAAGCTACAGTTGTAGCCATTGTAGCAGACTGACAGAAGCGAGGCTGCCATTTTTGCATAATCGGCCCCTCTGACCATCACCAACCAATCACAGGCACACACCATCAAGACTAGGCAGTGTGGGTGAAGTGTCTTGCCCGGGGACACAGTGACAATTTGATTTCAACTGCCACCTAGGGTTCCATTGGTCCCCCATCCAAGTACTCCCTAGGCCCAGCCATCTTAGCTTTTGAGGTCTGACAGGATCGGGCATTGGCTGGCTGGTATGGCCACGGTATGGCTAAAGTGATTATTCAGGAAAAACCGTGCAAATTTCTTGGATGTTTCATTTTGTCTTCTGAACTGCTTATCCCTAACAAGATGGACAGAACTGGGGGTTAGGCGTCTTCTCCAGGGACAGGCATGAGGTCCACTGGAAATCAAACCGGGCTCTCACGGTCCAAAGACAAAACAGGCAAGAGACAGGACACAGAAACTCGTCAAACCAAGGGGACATTAATACCAAACTACACTTTACTTGGCTAACTCCTTGTGGTTTCGACTCTATGATGTCACTTCCCGTGAGTAAAGAACATTATGTTCCCAGCATGCCTTGATCTGGACAGCTATCGAACAAAAAGCGAAAGGTTTTGAAGTCTTTGCCACTCGCCTCGACAATCGAGAACACTTAGTTTTGCATTTGTCTCTGAGCTGAAAGGAGTGTGTATTTTGAGAGGTCCATTAAATGTTGGGAGTCTTTTCAATATCTCCCTTGTTTGGATGTAAAGCCCGCCTGCCAAAGTGTTGATCATCAATAACAGCCCAGTGATGGTTTTTGTTGTTTTCTTCATCTTTTTTGAGTGCAATTTACAGGGTGCGGGTTGTCTGGGTCGATACTCATGTTGATTTGCTTTCAGTCTTCAAGCGGGGCTCCTTTTCGAAAGAGCAAAATTGACATGTTCTCAGCGGCGGCACCTTCACCCCTGTGTTTTACTCAGTGTGAGATCCAGGCCGTTCAATAGCCAAGACTGGCTCCACTTCCTGCTGTGCTGCTTACAATTACAGATCCAGAATCAGTAACAGGGATTACTCATAGAAACGCTTTCACTCACAAATAAGGCAAGAGGTAGTGCTTGTAATCACAAACATGCTATTCACGCAACGCGATGGATTCATTTCAAACAGCAGGTTTGATATTCATACTTGAAAAATTACTTTTCCTTTTGTGTTCGGCTATGGAAAAACGTTTTTTTTCCAACAGCTGAAAAATGCTCCCTGGAAAATCGGAAAAGTGCCAAAAATTGTTAGAAATCATCAGTTATTTTGTGCAAAATAGAAATTATCTACCGTCGCAATTTGCGGTCGCACATAGAGGTGCGCTCAGAACATGTCTATGAGTAAGAGCAACATCTATAAAGTGCGGGATACGGTCTTTTCTAAGATGCATGTTTGGGATCAAGAAAATAGTCCAAACTACATTAAGAAGTCCGACGTTTGGTTCTGGTGGTTCAGGCATCTGGTCAAGATCCCCCCCGAGCGCTTCGCGGGTGAGATGTTTCGGGCACGTCCCATCGGGAGGAGACCAAGAGGCAGACTCCGGACCCGCTGGAGAGACTATGTCTCACAGCTGGCTGGGGAATGACTTGGGATCCTTCCGGGTGAGCTTGGGGATGCAGATGGGGTGAGAGAAGCCGGGGCTTCCTGTTTGAGGCTGTTGCCCCCGCGACCCAGCCCCGAATGAGCGGAAGATGAAGGAATGGAACGTTTGGTTCTTTCGTCAAGCCATCAAATTTCTGATTAAATAGGGTGCCTAACATTATCCAGGCCAATTAGTGTGTAAGAGGCGGGGCCAAGGACTTAAGGCCCCTCCCCTTTTTTGTGGGAGGAGTCAAAAATTCTGTTCAAAGGCAGTTAAATCATACCCACTGATTATAATCCACTAAACTTCAAGATACTGGAATCATTTGTTACTTCGTCATTAGAGGTGCGAAAAATAATAAAGACGAAGGAGCCAAAAATACAGTGTGAATTTGTCAAATACGCCACATATTTTCGCACCGCTGTCGAAAAGGAAACATATTTCTCGCTTTCCTCTCGAAGGAAACCACAAAGGAGTAATCATCTCATCTTTGACTTTTGCATACACCTAATTACACAAATTAGATTTTTCTCAGCTGAAGCCTGAGTGTGATAAGACGCCAATGCATCTCGCTCAGATTGGTGAGAATCAGTAGGCAGGTAGCACATCACACACTCTCTCTCTCTATCTCTCCAACACACACACATTCACCTAATGAAATCCATTAACGCTCTTGCACATAAGCTCTGTTTTCTAACCGTTTTTTTTTTTTTTTTTTCACCTTCCTGCTCGTTCTCTCTCTTTAGCTTGATGAAACTTTATCTCTAAACGTTTGATGGAACTAAAAGTGGATTTTTTTTCTTGGTAACCTCGTTTAAAATCTTATTTTTGGTCAAACTGATAATTTCACCAAAAAAGCCTTATTTGATTATCGGGTTGAAACCCCTTACCAGCATTGCTCAATTCCCACCTGAATGAATGTGCGATTATTTGAGAAAGATTTTTAGCATAAATTTTAGCATATGCTATTGTAACCGGACCGCCGGTTCAGGACCAGGTAGGGTAGGGATTGCCAGGAAAGAAGTGGCACAGACCTTAAAAGCAATTTATTAAAATATAAATTGCAGTCGTCAAAAATAAAGATAAAGTTCACATCTCCGGGTGCGGCCCATGGGCACCTCCACAGCTTATGGGTTCTCTCCTTGCCCGGACTGCTGCCTGTGGGAACCTCCTGTCTGAAACGCTGCTTGCGTTAACCGCCCAGACCGCCACTTGCGGGAATATCCTCGCCCAGATATCTGCCGCTGCCTTGATGGCCCGGCGTGATTAGCCTTCATGATGCCACCCCTTTGTTCAGGGGTGCATCATTCCTAGCAGCTCGGTTGCATGCAGGCTGATGCACCACTGTACCGCCATTGGTACAGCACATTCAAGGGCTCCCCAATGTCTGTCCCAATTGCTGTTTCTCTTTGCTCACCCCCAGCTGTCTCTTATCAAGTCGTCAGGGACCGCATCACTGATTACTTGCAGGTGAAGTAGATCAAATTAATGAAACATACTAATAACATAATACCTTTAAAACGTGCGAAATAAAACGCTACGTTAGCTAGGCTCAGAATAGCTTCAGTCCTTACTTTTGTTCATGTGTGTGTTTGTTATTGATTCTCGACAAAATAAAAGCTTATTAATTTCAAGTTTTTGATTTAGACTGCTAGTTTTTTTTTTTGTTTCTTTTTACATATTTGCCACTTTCAGCATTCGGAGAATGGCTAAGCCAGGCATGGGCAAACTACGGCCTGCGGGCCACATGCAGCCTGTTAAACGTTTTGATCCGGCCCGCCAAACTTGAAAAAATAAATTAAACCTTGTTAATGTTTTATTTTTTCCTGCAATTCTGATGTTTCCTCACTAGATGGTGCACTCTACACGTATCGGCTTTGTTGAGAAAACAACAACACTGCTCCCATTAAAATGTGGGTGTCTCCGTGATGCGTACGTTGTCAAAATAAACAGTGTGCACAAATATGGAAAGCCATCGGGCCCAATACACACACGTAAACCAGTGTGTTGGATGTTAAAACAAGCAAAATGTTACATCAAGCGCTTAGATTTCAAACCTAGCGCCGCTAAATGCACGTTTTTAGTCGCTATCGCACTAGATTTCAGACCTAGCGCCGGTGGATTTGAAATTCAACCCTCTTGATGTAACATTTAGCGCTTGTTTAAAATCTAGCGCCCCATTCTATCGGTCTAATCTAGCGGTTACCAAAGTTTGCATCCATCTGCCCATGTTCCGGCCCCCTCATCAAATATTAGAGCTCAATGTGGCCCGCGAAAACAAAAAAGTTTGCCCACCTCTGAGCTAAGCTAACATCAACAAACTGACCAAGAATTTTCTTTTATTCCGACATTCCAAAAGTTAAATTGCAGTAACACATTCACTTGTTGCGCTCCATTCACTAGAGCCAGTCTACCCATTAAGTTACTCCAACAGTCTGGACTTTCCTAAACGCTAAAGCCGTCGTCTAATTGGTTGTGACCCCCTGTGGTTAAAGGTCAATAAGTCAGAAAGTTGAGACGGTCTTTACTGTAATAACACCATCTCATTACGGAGTATTATTACCTTTCGGGCAGGATGAACCGCTAGCTATAGCTTCAAAGGGACAAAGACATTTTGTTTGGCTGTTCCGTGACCCTGGTCAGATTAGGGGGACTTTAAGGTCATGGTGATTAGAACTCCTCCTAAGCAGAGAGAGGGATATGCACAAAGTCTTTTTGTTGTCATTTTGGGATTGTGTGTGTGTTGAATTAGCATCGAGTCTCTGCTGCGTATGCTAACTAAATGCTAGCGACCGTCTATTGACAAATTAAGTTTGGCTAAATTATGGCTAACGCAAATGTACAAACTTAACCTAACCGTGTCTAGCCCGCTTGGAAGAGGTGCACCAGAGCATGGCTCAGTCAGACTTGAAGTATAAGCGTGAACCATACTCGCAGAACAAAACAGGACGGCCACTTTCATGCCGATCAGGCCACTAAAGTATCAGACTTTTTGGCATAGACCAGAGGTGGCCAAACTTTTTGGTTCGCGGGCCACATTGAGTTCTAACATTTGAGAAACGGGGCCGGAACAGGAGCAGATGGATGGCATGTTTTGGTAACCGCTAGATTAGACCGATAGAATGGTGCTAGATTTTAAACAAGCGCTTAATGTTACATCCAGAGCGTTAAATTTCAAATCTAACGGCACTAGGTCTGAAATCTAGTGCGATAGCGCTTAAAAACGTGCATTTAGCGGCGCTAGGTGCGTGCATTGGCCCCGATGGCTTTCCATATCTGTGCATACTGTTTATTTTGACAGCGTGGAAATCACAGACACACACATTTTAATGGGAGCGTTGGTGTTGTTTCTAGATTCCGCCATCTAGTGACGTAACATCAGAATTACAGGAAAATAAAACATTAAAAAGGTTGATTTATTTATTTTTTTCAAGTTTGGCGGCCCGGATTAAAACGTTTAACGGGCCGCATGTGGACCACAGGCCGCAGTTTGCCTATGCCTGGCATAGACTGCAGATGGACCAAACGACTTAAATCACGATGGACTATGTTGCGTTCACTATTGCCCTTACCTTGGTCCAATACAAATGATGAAACCCGAAGCTAAAGGAGATAACCTTACAGAATTCCGAAATGGTTCCAGGCAACTGTGCGCTAAATGGATCCATCTGGATGAAAACAAGGCAGGTTAAATGGTAAGTATGATGGTAAGGGAGGGGTACCGAGGCAAAGAGATGGAAATCAGTTTCCTGTCAATCCAAAAAAAAACCAAACAACCTAATTATCATTGTAAATCAGCTAAGAGACGAACACAAAGAGACCCTCTCATACAAAGGACCTCCGCTCTAGACCAGAACAATTACCACGTAATTAGTTCATCAGGAAATCGGAATCAGTTTAATCACTCTGTTACACGGGCTATCGGAACGGAAGACGAAGGGTTAGAAATACGAGCAAACGTTGATGCTTAAAAGGAGAAACTTTTCTCCCTCCGACACAAGCGAGTGATTTTTGTGATGAGGATGTTTCTGGTTATTACAGTGCGCATGATTGCAGGACCGATTGTCCCTCACGTGGTAAGCCTGGGCCTGAAAGAAGCTCTGATCAATGACAAGGAGAAAGAAAGTGGTCTGGACTTGCCACAATGAATGCGCCATGCTGGGTTTTTATGAAAAAAAAAAAAATCTGTACTTGGTCACTTTCGGGAGGCTGAATGGTCCGTGATTGCCTACGATACAAAGGGACAGGTAATGACCGTGTGGTTTGACAGACACCCAGCAAGTAGCTATGCAGCTAGCAGCTCTCTACCATTTGATTTCGGAGAGCGGTTACCATAGAGACGGTGATATTTGATTGGTACCGTGCCTTTTGAGACGAGGTGATTTACATACGGGTGAATGATTTGGGAAAAAAGCAACGTTTAACAACAGTGTTCTTTTTAAAGATATTAACGTCTATGTTGACAATTCTTTTAAAAATTTGAAACAAATTGGGGTGTCGTGTTAAAAAATAATACAAAGACAAAAAATACAAACATATGAACTCTTTGATTTTCTCTCGTGCATGTTTACGATTGAAGAAAGCTCAAGAACTTGTTTTAGTCTAAGAAGTCGTAAAAATAATTATATGACCAAATAAACAAGGGTTAATCTTCACTTTTTCTGCGGGAAAAGAAAAAAAGATGGCGGAATTGTGGGAAAAAATATCATGTTTCAACCTTTATATTTTTATCAACTTTGATTTTAGTAAATAGAATCAAAATTACGAACTGTGGAAAAAATAATCATTGTCACTTAAATTTAATTATTTTAAGGTAGATTTATCCAAAAAGTACTTACTGTATTTTCCCGACTATTAGGCGCATAAAAACGTCTTAGATTTTCTTCAAAATGTGTGATGCGCCATCGTGCAATGCGCCCTATGTGTGTCGTTATTGTAAGGCGGACTTATTAGAGAACCATGAGAACGTTGAAGGGTGAAGGTCGGGCGTAACGGGTACGTGCTTTATGGGGAACATTGAAGTTTTAACAACCCTGAAAATGGAAAAGAGACACCCTCAAGAAGCTCAGTTTAAACTGAAGGCGATCAGCTACGCGGAAAAACATGGGAATCAAACTGCCCTAAGAAAAATTTAAATTAACGAGCCAATGGTTCGGAAGGGGAGGAAGCAGGAAAACGAGGTACGACAGGTGAAGAAGACATAGCTGAGTTTCACTAACGGGCTGGCACTATTGTCAGAACTTTTGCAAAAGCCAGCATCATTTCCGCGGAGCCGCACGCTACAGAAATGGACTCTGACAGCGAGGAAAGTGAACCCGCCATGTTGGATTTAGCGGACTTGTTAGAGTCTGAAACAGAGGATGAGGACTTGGATGACTATTACCAGTAATGCGCTTGTTTTAGTTTTGTTGTAACTAATATTTAAATAAAGCACAACCAAACTCAGTTTTACTCCCAATCTATTTTTAAATACACACACTTGTCTGTTTGTGTGTGTGTTGTTGTAAGGCGGACGTACATAGTAGAGGATATGTGTATAAAACCTGTGCCCTATCATCAGGTGCACCTTAAATACCATATGGCACACATAACTGAGACATTGCCTTTTAATACGGTGTGCCTTTTGGTCGTGAAATACGATATCATGATTCAGCTAACAATGTCAAATATGGCGGGTAAAAAAAAGCATATCCTTCAACGCTTCGGGTCGACTTATTTTTGTTCTGGTAGTGTGCAAACACAAGGAATTGTCATGGTTCCCTCGCCCACTACCAAAAGGAACCTGGGGCCTACCATCATTTACCTGATTTTACACACCTGAAGATCCTGCAGCCGCCTTTAAATAAGCAGGCTGTCTTCCCTTCAGGTGTTGGGTCATACCATCCCTTCCAGCCAGGTCTCCTGGTTGCCCGATCATGAAACAAATTCAGAACAATAACCTTTTGCGATGCCACTAAAACTTTGTTTTTCTTTCATAGTATCACTGGACTGCCCTATCCCCAAAAATGTCTAATGGTTTGTGTCTCCCATTTTATCTCTAAACCCAAACTTCACTTCCCCATGAATATGGATGGAAGCATAAAAATAAACCTTTGGCCCCATATGGAGATTCTCAGGTTGGTTTAAGTCCGGGCTTTAAATTTGCTTCCTGTGGTCTTCACCAAGGTTGCGGATGAAAGGAATCACTATTTCTCCTCGGCTCTGCTTTGTAATTAGCGAGAAATCCATACAACGTAGTTTTCTCCCAACCGCCTCTACAACTCAGCCATAATTCACTTAATTACTCAGAGACGCCTCTTTGATTCAGTCGATATCAAAAGGAGCTTTTCAGGAGAAGAGCTCGGGAATGACTGTCATTTGGAGGCTGTTTGGTTTCCAATGACTGCTGTAAGAAACACCACAAAAAAAAAAATCTCGTTGAAAGGTTGTCATATTTGTCCTTTTTTTCTTTTTTTGAAAGAGTCTTTTAAAAGGATAAAACTTTAGAGAAAAAAATTCTATTAGAAAACTTGTATTGATTGATCTCTTTTCTATTGTACGGACTTAAAATGGCTGCAATTTACTTCGCGTTTATTTGATTCAAACGTTGCATTGAAATGAAATTGTGACAGATTTGCGTAGTTTTACGCTTTAATGACGCCGACATTTCTTCAGAAAAGAACACCACATAAAATTCTTCAAAGAACAGGAAACAGAAACTTATTAAGAGAAAATGGCTACTTTATGGAATCCCGAGGGTAGGGTGTCGCTTACCTGCCGAAAACCCCATAAGTATTGCTTTTTTTTTTTTTTTTACCCCTTCTCGATAACCAAAAAAGAAATGATGGCTCTAAGTTAAAAGCTTCTCTGCAGGTGTGAGATTAGACCACATTCCTCTGTTTTATACATGTGTTGAGTGCCCGTGTACGGTCACCGCTGCCCCAATGTAGCACGCTGTCCCCGGAGTCTTTGAAGTGGCTGGATAAGCTTTGGATTCCTGCGAGTTCAAAGGGGCCAAAGGAATGATTTTAAAACAGGAGTAAGAGCCCAAATCTCCCTTAGATCCTTCCCAGTGTGTTGGTGAGCTAGTAGCTTAAAGATGTGGGCTGTTAGTATCCGTAAGGTCAGGAGAGACCAAGATGAAGGAGTCTAAAAAAAATACTTGTCTGCCCCGTATCACGAACTTTATTAAAAATGAATGGTTGAGGTCCATGTGACGACTGGATTGAAGTAATCTGTTGTGATTCCCTTGCCTGCCACCAGAGGGAGCCCTTGACCTTCCTCATCACCCTGAATAGAGACACCTGAGGATGATCCGTCGGATGACACTCACCTGTGGATCATTCTACCAGCTGCCCATTTAAAGGCATTCATCCCGGGCTTCCAGATTGGGTCATCGTCATCCTTCCCAGCCAGGTCCTGCTGACTGCCCGACCATAAGTTTGATATCTGAACTCTGTGATATCCGCATTTGGGTCCTTCTCCTTCCACATCACATCACAACCCAATCAGATGCGTAAGATTTTGTGGCCAATTAGACTGAAAACGTAATTCATTTATCTATAGTTGGCACTGAGTAACTGTGTGTTTAACATCTGTGAGCAAAGGCGTTTAAAAAAGAAAATCTCACTTTTTTTTTCATCCACTTCCAAAAGGAATTGTGGACCAACACTAAACACTCTTCAGAGTTCTTGCGATGAGTTTTGCTATCCAGTCTGAAGAAAGTATTCAATCAGGTGGATGGAAACTCATTTGGGGTTAGTTTAGGAGTACAGAAAAACAAAACCCTTGTTAAGGGCTGTCCAGTCTATATATGACCTGTGCCAGAGCCTGGTCAGTATTGCCGAAGCAGGTCAATTCCATATTCGGTGAGAGTTCACCAAGGCTTCCCTTTTGACTTGATACTGTTCGCCTTATTGAGTCTGCTGCATTGGTCCTGAGCCAAAAACAGAAGCTCTTAATCCTTAAATTGATCTACATTTTAAAGATGTAGATCAATTTAACCCTCACCTAAGATCACCAGCTGTGGGTGGTGAGCAAAGGAACAAGATTGCGAATATAAGCGATCAAAATGAGTTACTTTGGGTCGTTAATGTCATACCAAAACCTGGGATTCGAGAGGCAGAAGTAACAATAAGTAATCCAAGTACAGAACCTTGGGGTAGGCTTTGATTTGTGTCGAGCAGACCACATGGAATGAAACAGATCAAATCGTGTCCAAAAGTACGTTTATCAGTTTCATTGATAATTGTGAGTGTCTTGAGCAAAATTTCAAAATCTTCCCTCAAGATACTTCTCAAGATCAATTATATCCAACATTAGACCTGTGGGAGGGGAGCTCCAATGCAAAGGAGCCGCGCTAGGAGGCCTTTCAAGAAGTATGCCCACCCCAGCTTGGCACCTTTCAGCGGGGGCCACTACAGGACAGAACAAGGTCCAGCCCTTGTCAAGAGGCCTGGTTCCAGTGCCCCAAGCTACGCGTTGAGGTAAGTCTAACTATATCTAGTTGGAACCCCTCAACCTTATGCACCAGCTTGGGCTCTTTCCCGAGTGCCTTTCTGGTGAGACCCAGAGATAGGCCCTAGACCCGTTGGAGAGACTATTTCACAACTGGTCAGGGAATGTCTCGGGATCCTCCCGGGTGAGCTGGAGGAGGCAGCTGGGGCGAGAGAACCCTGGGCTTCCCGTCTGAGGCTGTTGCCCCCGCAACCCGGCCTTGTATAAGTGGAAGACAATGGAACAAACACCCATGGGCCAAAATTGTTCGGCTACAAGGTCCAATTAAGGCAAAATGATGGCTATAAAAATGTTACAAATTTTTGGGCAAAATTTACACATTTTTAATGTCTCAAATAGTCTCAAAATTTTCTAATAAAAATGTTTGATGTTTTTAAAAAAATATGTTTTCAAATATGATAGAAATTGTTCCTAAAACCTGTCAAATTTGTTATTTCAAAACTGGAATTTCTTGCCCATGCTGCAAATGAACACGGAACGGACTCTGTTTGGAAAAAAATTGGAAAATAACAGTGAGTAAGATTCCTCCTCTTGGGAACTCGATTGTTTAAAACTTCCTCAGGGCATTTTTTTTTCCTCCTCTCTCTTCCCTTTCTATCACTCCCTAGCCGGTTGTAAGCTGGATCACACTGCTGCTATCATTCATTGCCTTCAGCATCTTCAGGAAGTGCTGACAGTTCAACAAGAGGTGGAACCAAAGTGGTACACTCACAGATCAGAGTACAAATCTCGCCTTGACCCCAGCTAGCCATGGAGTCGCCGGGCTCCAGTTGCATCTGGACATGTTTAACAGGTTTTTTTTTTTTGCCTCTAGTGTGAAAATACTCTCTTTCCAGCCGGCACGGAAGTTAGAAAACAGATTCTATTTTTGTGGAATATCACCAGCAGGTGTGGGAAACATGAAAACCCAAAAGACAAAGATGCAACATACGGGAGCGCTAAGACGGTAAACTCCTTTTGCCTTGAGGATCAATGTGTGCATATTTCAATGGGACTTCGAGGTGTCGACTGGAATTCAAAATGAGATTCAGTGGGTTTTAAAGCTAGAGTGAATCTGTGTGGGCTGAGGAGGTTAAGGCACAGCGATGCTGGTGTGCTCTCAACTGGAAACATAGAAAAAAATCAAGTTTTGTCTGGAAAGTCCGTAAATAATGTTGGAATTCTTTTAGATGGTGATCATACAGTATGTCTGTGCTCATTTGTGAATCTCCCAGACCATTGAAAGGATTTGTATAAAACTGCCCACATTTATTTAATACCAATGTTTGATGAACTGATTAAGTGAACTTTGAATATCACCGGTGTACCTCAAGGTTCTTGTCTGGTACAACTTGTCTTTTTTATATTATCACCTCTCGTTTTGCAAATTATGCAAATAAAAGTGAGCATTGTTTAGTTTCTAATAAATTTAATTAAAAATAGAAACATGTTTTCTATTTTTCCGCTATAAAGTTCGGATTTTTTTTTTTTTAATCGAGGTCACCGCAGAGACTCGCCTGCCTCCATCAACCTGGACCTTTTTCTCTCTTAACTTTATGTCCCTTTACATCCCGTCCATAAATCTCCTCTTTGGTCTTTTCGCTCGGCAGTTCTTTTATAATCTTTCTGTTGATGTATTTACCATCTTTCATCCGGAACTGGCCTTGCCCCCTCATCTGGCCTCCATGTTTTAGGGTAAAACATCAAACGTGTGCTTTACCGCTACGTCTTTAGACACGGCTTTATTTATAGATAAGTATCATAATTTATTTTACAGCTAATACTAATGTATTGTCCTTTCTTTTCACCCCCAAATTCACTTGATAAGTACTACTTTATGAGAAACGCCCCCTGCGTTCATGCCCAACAAAATCTGTAATCCATAGAAATTAATGACGAAATAAAACATTGCTAGTTTACATTTTCAAGCATGGAAATTTAAAGTAGCTATGTTCATCCTACGCCTGAGCAAAATTAACTTGAAGCAAAGTTGAAGGTCGGCAGCGAGTGTGTCAGGGATTTGGGGACTGTGGAATGGAGGAGGACCCAATTGCAGGACCTCAAACAAGGTTTATTAATTCAGGAAAGTCTGTAAAGCAAGAAGCACAGGGTTAACTCAAGGCTTCAAATGTCCAAATAATAACAAAGTTGACAAACATGGTCAGGCAACCAGGTTGACCTGGCTGGAAGGGATAGTAAGACCCAACAGGGACATCTGGGGGTGATTCCCCTTAAACAGATGTCAGGGTGCACAGATGTGGGGAATCAGGAATCATTCACAGGTGACTCAAATCAGGTTGATTAGGAAAATTCAGGGATCCCTCTGGGGGCAGGTGAGGGATCCTGACAGAGTATAGTTTTGTAAACAATGGCTGCTACAATACAGTTTGCCCGTCGTGGTCAGCTGGTCAGGTCTACAGTACGTATGGACATAATAAAACCATTAGGAACGCAAAAACAAAAGAAAATAAAGCTCAAGAACTGCACTACAATGTAGTCTCGAAACGGGACTGCTTTAGAGTGCGACAACATATCTGGGCTGTCAAAATCGGTCTGAATGCCAGTTTTTGTGCAAATAAAACGACCTAAAAAGATGGCGGAGTGTGCAAACTTTAGTGTAATCAGGAGCTATGGTGTGCAAATCATAAGATGTGGGGAAAAGACGCCACCTGTGGACAGAACCGGAAGTGAACTGAGGACAGTGAAATGAAGCATTTGAAGCAGAGAGGAAACAATTACAAAAATAAATGCAAACAAATACATAAGAAAATTAGAATGTCTTAAAACCGTAAAAGATCGTTTCAAGTCCCTGAAGCGGAGCAGAATACTTCCACGACGAGGGATGTTTTGCTTCAGCAGGACGGTAAAAGTGAACAGTCAGGAGTTAGCAAGCTGCCTCAAGCGAAAACCTGCTCCAGGTGAGGTCTGATCCCACATCAAACGCCGACCACCTGCTCCACTGAGCATGTCCTAAGCTTTTATGCATTTGCGGCAGCACACCTTCCTCTCTCTGCGCTCCAATTCACTGACCTGTCAAATTGCCAGTCGAAGTGGGAGGGGGGATGCTAAAAGGACCCACCGTGTGGAAGTGACAGGTGTCCAAAGCTGAGTGGGTGAGAGAGTATGTGTGTTTGGTCCGGTCAGACGGCACATCCTGCTAATCCCGTCCATCCCAGAGGATGGGCAGTGTGACTGGGTAATTGGCCACTGACTGAGCAAACCCCCCTCTGGAGGTACTGCTTATCGAACCGCTGTCACAGAGAGGAGAGGTAGAGGCATAACAAGACTGGAGAGGACAGGAAAGGAAGACGGAAAAACAAAGTGAGGACAAAATCAAACTGGAAAAGAAGGGTGGGCTGGCAATATATTTGAAGGGGGAAAAAAAAATACGAAAAATGGCTGAAATGCAAGAATTGAGCGGTGAGGTTGAGCAAGGTAAATGTGGAAAAAAAGAAAACCGTAACACCTAAGAATGTTAGAGTGACCCTGAAGCCAGCGTTTCTTCTTCTCTCAGCTGAAATGTGACACTTTCATGATTGCATTGGACTTTTTTTGGGGGGGCTTAATCTTAAAAGGACAAGCAGGTGAGGTGAGAGAGGAAGGGAAGAGGTTCATGGTAATGGAAGTCTAGGTTAATACTCCGCTCTTCCAGCTGGCCACCTAACAAATTGCCTTGTAAAAGCAAAAGCGATGGATAAATAAAGAATAAAATATATATAAAAAAAAGTATATCCTTCCAGCAAATTGGCTGTCATTGGATTATCCCCTATAAAGCGGGATTTGTGTGTGCATGGATGGACTTTGGGGGTTTGTGTGTGACCACCTTATGTGAGTGCCGGCGGTATCAGGAGCAGGCAGAAAGGATGGAGGGAGAGAAAGGAATGGATGAGCGATTATTGCTTCATCAGCTCCATTAAACACACCAGTGGCCTGTAATTCAGGCTGCCACAGGAACACTCGTACTACACACACACCCGTGCACACATTTGTACAAGGCTCGGTGACAGGTAATGTGGGGATAGCGCTCGATTGATTAATTTCTTTCTTTTAATAAAATTGTGAATCACATAACGGGGAAAAAATTCCAATCATAAATCAAATTGAAGGAGTTTAAAACAGTGGGAACGTCTTTAAAAACTCCGTCTGGGTTATTTGTCTGCTGTTTAAAAAATAGAAATAGAACAGAGACCGGTGCGCCATTTATGACGTTTGTTAATGCTAGCTAAATGTTGCCATGTGTGAATCGTAAAACAAGGGAGAAGACAACGAGATACACGAAGAGCAGTGAAATTAAGGACTGACATGGACTCCTTATACCCCGGTTGTTTGTTTTTTTCCAAATTTTATTTCACCGACAGATCAGTGTGTACGATTCACAAAATGGCAGGCTTTGGTGACCGCCTCCTACTTTGTGGTCTTTCATTTTGGAAGACGCTCGACCGGCTTTTTATTTCAGTGACAAATCAGTGTGCATCCCTCACAGTGTCAGGATGCCTCACCTGCCACCAGAGGGAGCCCTGGATATTCCTAATCAACCTGATTTGAGTCACGAGGATGATTTCTGATTCCACACATCTGTGCATCCTGCCATCTATTTAAGGGGAATCAGCCTGGACTTCCCTGTCGGGTCTTTCTATCCCTTCCAGCCAGGTCACCCTGGTTGCCTGACCATGTTTGAACTTTGTTATTATTTGGACTTTTGAAACCTTGCGCCTAAGATTTGTGGCAATGAAGCTCATAGGTTGCAAAAAGGAAGTAACAGAGATCTTCACTGATCCCGAGTTTGCGTGGCGTAAGATAAGCGAAAATCTCGTTCAGGTTGAGATCTGATAAGTTTTCATAAATGAGGACTAATAGACACCTTGTTCTGGATTGGACCTGTTACCGTATTCTTCCGAGAAGAAGCACACTCTTTAATAGAAGCACACCCCTGTTTTTTCCTAAAACTTGAAAGCAGCAAAGATTAGTCCGACAAAAATAGGTCTTCCGTTTGCAACTTTAGCTCAAGTCTGGCATGTCCTCGTCCTATTTAGCTAATGCCACTAACAAGACTGAAATTGCTAGTGGCATTAGATTTTCTAGTCATGTGTCTCAAAATCCCCAACAGAAGTCTTTCTAGTGTTAAAAAGCGCTAAATAGCACTTTAAATAGCGCTACCACACATGTGCAGCTTGTGCTATTACCGCCATCGTACTGAGATAAAATTTTTTGCCCTGCAAATTAATTTATTTGCAAATAGCTTGTTTCTAGACACAAATCAATGCAATCTGACGCAAGTCAGTCCGACTGTGCATGCACCAGTTTTGGGTATAGCACGGTAGCTGGAGAAATTTATCCCCTGTTCACTCATTGACTATTAGGACAAAATTAATCGATAAGTCGTCATTCCTTTTAACTGTAAATATAAACAGTATATCATCTGCGTAACGTGTGATTAGACCCAGTACTATTGTGTTTAAACTGTATGGGGAGTAGCATGTGAGGAGTTAAATAACAGAAGCCCCAGTATAGACCCCTGAGGTGCACCACAGGCTAGAATCAATTACCACAAAACTTTAACATCACAACTTTTACCTCTGAATCAATCTCTGTTCTGATTGGTTAACTTTTGAACATACCCTGTTATTAATGAGTAAAAATTTTTTTTGAATGACTGTAAACGGAGTCGTTAAAACACGTGTACATTGATTCCGAAGAAGACGTTCAACGAAAACCAAAACAAATAGAACAAAGATGAACAAAGGTATTGAATGAGCAGTCAAGGGTCAGCTTGTCCAAGCTGAAAAAAAAATCAATAAGGTCTACAGAGTCAGCTGTGCGTGGGACGATTCATGCTAGCATGCTAATTAAGGCATATTTTATAGCTTTTGTTAAAGCAAATCAAATTTGACAAGAATTGATGGGAAAATAAAGCCGTGTATTCATTAGCAAAATGAGAGCTCACTCATTAGTTAGCTTTTTCTTTTTTCTTTTTTTTTTTTTTTTTTAGCTTTAAGGGAATTTCTTTGTCTTTTAGATTTTAATATTCCTTTGAAAAAAAAGAGAAAAATGTTCCGCCAACAGACAAATTTCCCAGTCAGGACTCCATCTTTCCTTCCGGTCACTTAAAATCAAATTAAAATGACTGATAACTCCCGATCAATGGGAGTAATTACACCGAGTAACGCTTCGAACTGTAGTTTAAGAATTGATTTAACAACAGCCGGCAGTGCGTCATTTATCTTCCATTTAAAAACAATCTCTTCTAATTGCCTCAAACTTTTTTTTTTTTAGCATTGTGGAAGTAGGAATTATGTGGAGCCAACGGGCGCAACAAAATACACGTCATTAGAAAAAAATGTATTAATGTATGCACTCATCATCTGTTCCTGGAGGTTTTGAATAAAGTGCAGTAAAGTATTGGCTCGTTTTGGATTCCCTAAGGTTGCTCTTGATCACAGCAATCATAATGACGAGCTCTTACAGTTTACTGGCGGTAGTTTTCTGTTTTAAGAGAAAGAAAAAACACATGTATTTTTTGCTTAAGAACGAGACGGTAAAATTCTTTTAATGTACGTTGATGGTTTTAAATTCAAGGTTAAAATTATGAACAATTTGCATATGTTCAAATATGTGTGTGTTTATAATTTAAGTGTGAGAATGCGTATTGAAATGTGTGTATGCATTTGGTTGCGTGATGTGTACGTGTGCGGTTCTATGTGTGTATTTAAAAATGTGTGTAAATCTCTTTGAAGATAAAAATACAACCACAAAAAAAAATTATGTTTGATGCTGGAAAAACTAGCACTTTCTGGAAAAGTTCATGCTCTACGCTGATGACAGTTTGTTGTTTGTTGCTAAATTAAATTGTTTTTCTTTGCCGTCAGAGGGTCATTTGTTAGACCAAAATTTTAAATATGAGTCTGTTTGTGAATGTGTGTCTTTATATAAACTATATTTTCAAAAATGTTTGCAAATGTAAAGAAAAGTATTACTAATTTGTAAATTTATTAACTCCATATTTAGGTATTGAACTCTACAAAATGAAGACAGATGAAGATAGATGCTGTGTAACAATTTAAATATGTATTTCCCCAAAAAAAAATCCATGCTCGACTCCAGAGAAACTAGGACTTTCTGAAAAAGTTCATGCTCTACGCTGATGACAGTAGGCTGTTTGTTACTGAATTAAATCGTTCTTCTTTGCCGTCAGAGGGATATTTGTTAGACCAACATTTTAATTAAGTGCTGTGTTCATATTTAGTACCGCGGTGTTCAGTATTACAACGTTTAATGTCTCTCCGCTATTTAACGAGCCAGGATTTAAACAAAATGTTCATAAAAACGCTTGGTATCGGTAGTTTTTTAAAAATCATCGTCAACAAACTTTTTACACAAACGTCCAAACAGTGAGAGTTGATGTAGCTAAACCAAATATATGAAGATAATGCAAGAAAATATCAAGTTAGCAGAACTATCACAGAACAAAGGCAACACCTGAGAGGTAGAATGTTCACCCTTGGACCGGGAGAAGCCGGTTTAAATTCCACTGAGCTCATGTATAGGTGTCCTTGGGGGAAATACCTAAACCCCCATTTCTCCCTCTTTTGGCGCTGTCGGGGCAGCCTGCTGCGGTGCAATACAGCCCAGAAATATCCCCATTGAGGAATTGATGTAGTGCGTTAAAATAAAGAATATATCATTTCTTTTACGTATAATTATTTTTGGCCCATTTATATGAACTTCTGTTGGAACCAAGCAGGAGCAGCGCATATATGCTAAACACTTTCTGCGTGGTGGAGAAAATCGTACTATTTTCAATAGTATTAAAACTCTAGATAGAAACTCAAGCATGCATGAATGGAGTACAAAGCCACGCCAATTTTTTTTTAGATATTATTATTTGGGAATAACATTCAAACAAATAAGGAACTCACGAGAAAGTAAATTTTTCTCAAAAATATCCTTTAAATTAAGTATAATCCGCTATTTCTTCATGGAAAAATCGTATCAAAATGCGTTTCCCGTAACCTCGCAATTACTTTCTTCAATTACCAAGGTTTGATGTCTGAATACGACAAGAAACTCTCATGAATCTGACATTTTATTTTTGAAAAAACTCAAAACGCTACTTCTAGTTCTACTTATTTCATCGTTTATTGGCTTGAAAAACCATGTTTCCATCTCCGAAATCTATAATCTTTGTATCGCTAGAAAAACAAGCAAACAAAAGGAGTTATAATTGCAAAACAAGAGTCGGTTTATCAACATGATGATCTTTGATAAATACATAACAAGATTTTTGTTCCAGTAATGAGTTGAGTCTTGTTTAAAGAATCTTAACGACCTTTACGCTGATTCGTCCGTGCAGATTGGCGTTTTCTCAAAGGTTTTGGTCCTTTTTTTCTTGTCTCACAGCAACAAAACAACCTCTGTCGCATCCCGATATCGACGAATCATCACTGTCGTCCTATTTGAACCACACTATGGGGTAAATTTTCTTTTAATATAAAAAAAAGAAAAAAAACAATGTTTCTGGACTGTGTTTTTATATTAATATCGTTTTAACAGGTGGTCAGTCGAAAAAAGGTTTTCCCACAATTCGATTCTAACGTCCTCCCCCTCTGGTATCAATCAATACTGGTTAACAGAAGCTCTGCAAGGCTCCTCTCCACTGCACTCTTATTCATATTTCAGGATGTTATTAGAGCGCACAGTGAAATGTCAAGATCTTTACAAGGTAAATATCTTCCCGAATGTCACAGGGAGAGTCGGGGTGCGCAGGGGGTGAAACTACTTTCCCTGTTGGCTCTGTTTCTCACTGTCGGTACGGCAAGACGCTAACATTACGGGGAAGAGTGATTTCTCTGCCAGTGGGTATTTCACAAAGTCGTTTGTTACTGCCGTGTTTTTCAATGATCGTATTGATGTGGGGCGAGGGGAGGGGCTTGCATTTTAATAGCAAGCTCTAATCAAAGGTGTAGATTTTTCCCTTTTTTTGTGAAAAGGGAAGAGTACCTTTGAGATGAATGCACAAAGTGCCTATACTCAATTTAATTTGATTTTTCTCCACCTGATAGATCAAGTACCGTCAAATTTGGGACCAGTCCTTAGACCCCAAAAAAACAGCTAGCCAATCAGCAAATACAGGTGACGCCAAGATGTCAACTGCAATCCTTCATTTGTTTGTTTGCAGTTCGGGTGATGAGCGTGAAGGTAGACCAAATCGGTCGCAATGTGGGGTTGAGATGAAGGGACTCTTGAGTCCTGGGCAAGCTTGGTAAAGCCAGACACTTGGGAACAGATTTGGGATGACTGCACAAGAACAAGACCACAAAGGATGGGACAAAAAAGGGATGGGAAGCAGGGCTTTCATAGCACGGGGAAAACAAGATTTCGGTGAGGGGTGTGAGGAATCAGGACAGAGAGTGAAACACGAGGGAAGAAGAAAGGGACAGAGGAGTGGTGGATCTTGACAATGTCAGTCTGTTAGCGACCATACCAGAACTTGACTATTTCAAGTCAGAAGGAAGACAACTGTTTTCAAATTTTATTCTGGAGAAATTTGTGATTGAATAGCTGCTGTAAAGAAATGGGAAAGTTCGATTTGTAAAAAAATCGTACAATTCATCATGGTAGGGATTAACTAGAATACTGTATATACTGTAGAACAGTGGTCCCCAACCATCGGGCTATATGGTCACAGGCAGCACAGAAAGAAAAAATAACTCCATTATTTCCATTTGGTTTATTATTTGAGCCATAATGACGTTTTATTTTGAAAAGTCACCAGATTTTCTTCCTTAAATCCCTCACTGACTCACCTTTTACGCATCATTCCATTAAATTTAAACCCCTAAACTAGCAAAATGAGTAAAAAACAAAGATCTACAGGAAGCTTCTTTGCTAGAGGGAGGTACAGAGTTACGAAGCAGACTGGACCTTAGAAACACTCTTCAGGTTTCAGGTCAAGATGGGACTGTCTGGTTCCAGCAAAATAAATTCAGAACTCCAATTTATCTAGAAGCCTAACTGGTATTTTTATTCACTTTGTTTTTGTGATGTCTTATATTTTGAGGGTATGTTTTACCATTACCATAGCAACCAGAGTGTGTTAACGCAGAGAGAACGTTACCACGTTATAAAGACTCTGCTAATAAATTTTCTCATGAAGACAAAGTGGATTTAAGTTTATTAATGATTTTAAAAAGCCAGTTTTTCAGGCTGGTCTTATTAAGACCGGTCCTTTAAAATATTGTCAGCCACTAAACTGGATCGTTGCGCAGAAAAGGTTGGGGACCCCTGCTGTGGAAAACTAAAAATCTACTGATAGAATGATGACAAATATAAAAAAATCTGCAAATTTAAGGTTTGATCATATAAAAAACAAGAACGTATAGATTTGTTTAGGATGTTTTCGAACAACATTTTCATCCGTCTGATCAGACAAAGAGAATTCTATTCGTGATTCATCTTGGCTAGTAGAGTACCACCAATAAGAAACCAGATGTCTCCATCAAAGATCTACAAACAACAACCATAAATCAACCTTGAAGGAATCTTTAGTTCTTCGACAATCTTTGAAAACTCATTCAATGAGACCCAAGAAAACACGTAAGAAAACATCTCTTCTTCCTGTATTCTGGTTGACAACATGAGTGACAACGGCTCCCGTGCAAGCTCATTGATGGCTAAGAAAATGCGTGCTGTCTCTTCTTCCTGCTTTGTAAAGCCACCTGAATAATTAAGACAAACATCTGTCGAAACTACCCTTCACTCGTTATTTACCCCTCGGCTTGTGGAACGTGGAAATGACTGCAAAGAAAAATGAAGATTTATCATCAAATAACACGCCTCAACTGTTCGCAATTTCTGTTTTTTTGGTAAGGAAATGTAACTGATTCGTAAAGCTTTATTTCAAATCAGTGTCAAAGTCTGACTATTGCTCATCCCCCTGCCGTCCTACTCTTTAGAACCCCTCGTTATCATTCTAAAGAGTAGGGGTTCTACTGTTTGATGTTAAATATTAGCTGGGGAGGGATCTCTCTTTGAAGTGGATCCCCACGAGGTTTCTTATTTTTTCCCCACTGATGGGTTTTTTAGGAGTTTTTCCTCACCGTGAAGGAGAGTCTAAGTGCATTAATGTGCTAGTCTTGTTTAGTTAGCATTTGTTAGTTATTTTTCTTGCTGTGTATTTGTGTTAATACATTCCTCTTTTTCTTGTGAAGCCCATTAAGACAGAAATTCTGTGATTTTGGGCTAAACAAATAAAATTGAATTGAATTAAATTATCTAATTGATTGACCATCAAGGCTTACGTTACCATTCAAGGTTGGAGTTACCCGGCCAGCTAGCGGCAGAGTTGGTAAAACTAGGGATTTATGGTTGTTATTTTGATTAAAAACATGGCTGAAGTGGGGTTTTTTTTCATTAAAACATGTTTAAAAATTTGCAAGATTTCCCCATACTGTCCGAAAGCCAGGTCTTCCTTGGCCATGGATTTTGTTCTTGGCCACGCCCTCTTTGACTGTAAGCAGGAAGTTGATGTTATTTATCATTTATGTAGGAGCTATCTATTGTAGAAAGGGTTTCAAAATTGTCTTCTGGACGCTGGTTTTGATGATCGAGACGTTTCGACTCTTATTGACTGGACCCGCGAACCAGGAGTTGGGCCAACCCAGGGTTGTTTACATACATAGAATAAGTTCTCAGGTCCTGTCTGTCGGATTTAAAATGTTATCTGGATTGAAGTCCAAAACATCTCGATCATCAAGTAAGACAACTTTAAAACCCTTTCTACGAAATGAAAAAGGAAATGATTCCTTGCAGGTGTTGCTTTCCCTTCGCATACTTGCTTCTTTTCAAATTGGGTCTCAATGAAGTCTAATGTTCTCTTCTTTTTTTCTCCAAACAGGTTTGTTGCCCTCTTTTCCTCCCTAAAAAGAAGGTTCTACGGACAGGGACGCATTTACATGTGATGATTACGTATTTGTAGACCCTTCAAGAATTGATCTGAAGGATTCAGACAAAACCGACTAGTAACGATGAGATATAAAATCTTAAAGCTTTAACCACCGTCTGTTTGCCTCCCATATGAAAGACCTCAGCTTGAACAGCACAAACTGAACGGGTACTGTATTAGGAACCTTTGGTTCCACAGTGCCACCAAGTGATGAAAAAATGTTGAACATATTCCAGTGAAAATATAAATATGGACTCTTTTGAAGCCAGTATTTTGTTTTTAGTATTGTGTGACGGCAAAATTTATTTAGGAAGCTCATTTTGAAACTATTTCCTGTTTGGATAACAACATCAAAGTGAGGAACAATGACGAAAAAACACCTCGCTAATCTTTTTTTATGTAGAAAACGACCAAATTGCGTCATTTGGGTTGGCCGTAAAATTGTTCTTACGCTGGCCATTTTATATACAAAAAAAAGGGGTGTTTATTCAGGTAAAAAGACGCAAAGTAGATCAAAATTATTACGTCTTTTATCATTTCCAGTCCTTTTATAACCTCATTGAGCAGTCTGAACTGAGGTCTGGACACTTTACAGAAGCATCGGCCATCCATCATGTCCGATAATACCGTTTGGATGTAATTGTGAAGCCTTAAGGATTGTTTTTCCATCCTTAAACAGAAACAATGGCCGAAACGAACAGGCGTACAAAGGCAGGGTTTAAATATCAGTTTGATCTGCAGACGGAGAGACAGCAAGTGGGGCAGCACCTCCATACACATTTCACAGACAATCAAATTAGAGTTGGCGTTCAATACATCACTGACAAATTGTTTATTAAACAAAAAGCTTGAATTGCGGGGTAACTAAGATTCACGAGGAAGGAAAGAGAGTTGGGAGCACAAAGGGGTTTATTGCTTTGGAACCTCATATAAATATTTACCATATAAGGAAAACGGTTTCTTTCTAACTTGCGTTTTACGTCCGAAAGATCAAGTCAGGCTAGTTGTAGTTGGGATTTTTTACGGGTGTAAACACTGATATTAAAACATCGTCAAAGAACTAACGAGTAAAGCTTGTTTTTTTTATAGCATTGCCAGGGCTTGACTCCCAGTGGGCCCACCCACGAGGTTGTGGTTTAAAAGCATTCGATACATGTTATGTTAAAATGTCGCTATTATTTGTTTCCTGTCATGTAAAAAAAACGTAGGCAAATGTTAGGATTGGTGTCAAACGGCAAGAACAGGTTACCCCAAGGGAATTTTCAAGTTCGCAATTTGGGTCTGACTTTTTTACGCTAAAAAACAATTGTTTGTAAAGTATTTAAATATAAAGGCGGCAATAAGTGTTCATAAAAACAACTTTAGAGACATTTTTTATGGATAGTTTGCGTCTTGAAAATGTTGGCAAAAAAAAAAAAAAAAATGCCATTGAGAAAATACGACATCGCAAAAAAATTGAATTTTCAATAAAACCAGACGAATTAGTTATAAATGTTAAGAAAAACAAGGAAGTCAAAAGTCGTGTTTAGCACGGGACAGGATTTACTGCTCGACTGGAAATGATCTCCTTAAAGTGGTGTATTTGTCGCTAATTTATGCCGATGATCAAATTGAATTGAATTGAAAATACTTTTTTAATCCAAGAAGGAAAATTTGATGCTGCGTTGCTAACACCTCGATGCCATCCCGGTTCGCTTACACGGTGTAAAAGCTGGCGACTGAACGGTTAAAAAACAGTCCATAATGAGTCCACGGAGTCGGGCTTCAATGAAGCACACCAAAGTGGCCCCTCCACATTCTTGCTGGGTCAGAACGAGTGTCCTCAGTTCCTCCATCTTGCCGGCGAGCGTCCGGATGTTACCCATGACAACCGCAGGGACACTGGGCTCAAAACGCCTCCTTTCTGATCGTCTCCTTCGTAGTTCTGTCGGGACTACATAGACTCCTCCAGCCACGGTGGATCTGGTTCCAAGAGCTAGCTGCTGGTTGAGTCCACGCTAACAAAGCGAACGACTCCATGACGAACAAAATGGAGAGCTAGCCGTTGAAACCAGAAAACGGCTATCCTAAAAACAGCCGTCTGAAGCGAAACAGTGAAGTCCAAAACGACGTCCAAAAAGCACGCAAAGTCACATCTCCGGACCGGGACCGAACACGGGCAAAAGACAAACAGAAACCAAGTGGAAAAAAAGCAAAAATAGACGACCTGACGCCAAAAAAAGGAGAGCCGCCGGGGCAAGGGCCTTTTGAAAAAAAAAAAAAAAGAAAAAATTGGCAATTTTGCGAACTTTAGTCTGGATACGACATTGAAGCATTTGTATTATCCTTGACTTGTTAAATTGTCGAAAAATTACCGTAACTTTAGTTAAAAAAAATTGCGCAATATCATTTCGGATCAAAGACGCGAGGATTCACTCGAGAATAAAAATTAGCAAACAAATCTAGAAAAGATTTATAACTAGTTGGTAAATTTCGAAGAAAGTCTTACAAGCATATTTTCCGACATTCGGACAAAAAAAAGGTACAAAATTGGTACAAAAGGACTTTTTATTTTTTATAGCCGCGACTGTCCATTAGCGAACGTCAATTATTGCACATAAATATTAAAGTGATTTAATTCTCTATTTTTTTTCTTTAAATGTCACTTTTACTCTGTTTTCATTGGAATATCGTAAATTCTCTTGGGTTCTGGTTTTATTTCACAGCCCGAGGCTACGTAGCTCCACTCAAAGAGATGATTCATCACTGAAACAGTAACATCTCTGCAGTGTTGCAGGGGTGGTTTGGAAGTAGCTTCGGATTTGTTTTGATATGTTTTGACATTCGTATTCCGTGTGACTCTACATCTGCCAATCTGCCTGTTTGGTGTCGGCATTCGGCTAGCTAAAAAGCAATCAATCTAATCTAAGTCCAGCCTCGAAATAATAAATGTTCTACTCCTCTTGGAAGTGTTTGATGCTAGCAGTGTTGGTGGTCTGTAAAATGTTTACTAGGCGTTGACGAGCCAGGCACATGAGAAATGGGGAAGAACGGGCCAACAAAAGTCGATCAGCGGATGAACGAGGAAAATGTCTTCTAGTGTTAAACTTTGCGGACTGGAATAGACCGATAAGGGGAGGGAAAAAAATGGGGGCTACGCTCCACTCAATTGCTCATAACAGTACTGACAAGCTTTCAGTGCCTGATTAAGGTACGACAGCTAAGTAGAACCCCCAAATGCACATGATTCCGTTATATACTCAGGGTACTTGTCTTTGTGTTTCTCTTATGTGCAATTTTTGTCATTGAATCGAAGGTACATTTAATAGATACTTTAAATCGAGAGATTAAAAATCTAGCTGTTAGCAGAGGTTAGCATTCGTAAACCGCATGTGAAAGAAAACAAAATGTGTAAAACGACCTCAAAATCAATTTATTGAAGGTTTATTCCTCAAAATCCAAGACCAGGGTCCTCGCCCGGAAAAGGGTGGAATGCCCCGCGCAAGTCAAGGACTTGGTCCATCCCCAACTGGAGGATTTTAAGAATATCAGGGTCTTGTTCATGAGTGGGGGAAGTATGGAGCGGGAGATCGACGGGGGGATCGGTCCGAAATCTGCATTAATCAGGACGCTGCATTGGTCCGTCGTGGTGAAGAAAGAACTGATCCGAAAAGTAAAGCTCACAATTTACAAGTCGATCTACGTTCCTGCCCTCACCATGGTAACCAGAATCTACGTTCCTACCCGCACCATGGTAACCAGGATCTACGTTCCTACCCTCACCGTGGTAACCAGGATCTACGTTCCTCCACTCATCATGGTAACCAGGATCTACGTTCCTACCCTCACCGTGGTAACCAGGATCTACGTTCCTCCCCTCATCATGGTAACCAGGATCTACGTTCCTACCCTCACCATGGTAACCAGGATCTATGTTCCTACCCTCACCATGGTAACCAGGATCTATGTTCCTACCCTCACCATGGTAACCAGGATCTACGTTCCTACCCTCACCATGGTAACCAGGATCTATGTTCCTACCCTCACCGTGGTAACCAGGATCTACGTTCCTACCCTCACTATGGTAACCAGGATCTACATTCCTACCCTCACCTATGGTCACCAGTTATGGGTGGTGACTGAAAGAACAAGAACCCGGATACAAGCGGCCGAAATGAGCTTTCTCTACAGAGTGGCTGGGCTCTCACTTAGAGATAGAGAGAGGAGCTCCGAGTGGAGTCGAGAGACTATGTCACACAACTGGGCAAGGAACACCTCAGAATCCTCCTGGGTGAGCAGGAGGATGCGGCTGGGGCGAGAGAAACCAGGGCTTCCCATCTAAAGCAGTTGCCCCAGTGACCGGACCCCAGATATCAGAAGACAATGCAACGGGCTATTCCTTTTTAAATGAGAAAAGATTGTAAATGGGTCTTTTTAAATAATCAGCAAGACAAAAAAGGTCAACGGTCGAACCTACCACTATTCGCGGTCATGGACCGGTCGTCCCATTCGGCACTCCCATTGCTGCCAACAGATCGGAAAATATCATCAGATCAAGCCTTTAGAATCATGACCAGCAAAGAAGAGAGATGAAGTGCTTCCCTTGAGACAAACTTTGGAGTCCATGATGTACGTGCATGGTGAAAGGTAAAAGGTCATCTTCTCATTCTCCGGCTACCGCATTGTTCCTCGGCACGGGGTTACGACATCTGTCAATCTACCGGCACTGAAGACCTTTTTAGCGTGACAAAGGCCGTCTGAAAGCGATTTCCCATGATAAAAATCCCGTCGTGAAAAATGTCATGGATGTTATGATAGAAAAATTAGGTCGGGCTGGTGTGAAGGGTGGACTGCGAAAAAAAAAAAAAAGGGTTCATAATGTCTGCTTTTGTCTGTCTGACATATTAGCCGTTAGCGTAGCATTGGAAAGTTGGAAAGTCCACTACGTCATTGTTTTTCACTGGTATGCCTCTATATGACGTCTTCGGTTCAAAACATCTTGGTCCGAATTAAAAGAAAAAAATTTTTTAGTGCTGCCCCCTTTGGTGTGAAATGAGTATCGCAGTTATGCTTTCACTTTCCTAAATTTTTCCCTAAAGTGTTCCGTTCTTATGTCACGACTCGGGTGTAAGAACAATCTCACAAATACATGCCCCCTTCAAGTAGGAAGTTCAAAGTATGCAGATCTAGCGCGAAATTCCAGACCACGCCTCTTACAAGCACATGACCGTTGCGGGTAAAAATACACGGCCGGCATTTATTTGGGTTACCGGTTTATTATGAGTCATACAGCTGCCAGACGTGTAGCGCACCTCACTACTACAAATATTATTTAGCCATAGCACTATATCAACGGGGCCTCACAGCAAGAAGGTCGTGGGTTCGAGTCTCGGGTGGGGACGAGGCTTGGAACACTGTCCTGTCTGTGTGGAGTTTGCATGTTCTCCCCGTGTCTGCGTGGGTTTCCTCCGGGTACTCCGGTTTCCTCCCACCCTCCAAAAACATGCATGCTAGGTTGATTGGCCGGTGCCAAATTGCCCCTAGGAATGAGTGTGTGTGTGGATGGTTGTATGTGTGTGGCCCCGCGACAGACTGGCGACCTGTTCGGATTGTACCCTGCCCTTCGCCTTAAATTAGCCGGGATGGGCTCCAGCACCCCCGCAACGCCGAAAGGGACTGAAGGATAAGAAGATGACTGACTATATCAACGGGTGGCAAGGTGGCGCAGTGGTTAGCACGGTGGCCTCACAGCAAGAAGGTCGAGAGTTGGAACAATGTCCTTTCTGTATGTAGTATGCATGTTCTCCCCATGTACGTGTGACTTTTCTCCGGGTCCCCAAAATGTGAGGTTCATTGGCCGCTATGAAATTGCCCGTAGGAAGGACGATTGTGGGTATGAACGGTAGTGTGTATGGGTGGTCCGCGACAGACTAGCGACCTGCTTGGGCTGTACATTGCCTCTTGCCTCAAATCAGCCGGGATAGGCTCCGGCACTCCCCGCAACGCTTTTAGGGATGGGCAGTTAAGAAGTTGAGTGAACTACATCAATGAAAACGTGCTTCAGCACAGATGGTCAAACCCTATGTGAGTAGAGACCAAGAGGCACAGGACACACCCTAATGCGTCTACACTTAGCCACGCCCCTAGAGTTTGATGTGCTTGACTTCACTTTAAAAACCTGACTCAACTTAATGAGTTAATGGTTGATTTTTTTCAGGTCATTAAAGAAGAACTATCTATGTAGTCAGGTAGCGTGATACGCGCCCGTGTTAGGGTTCATAAACACATGTAGAAGGGCACATTTTCTCTGTAGTGCCTTCTATCGACATAAATTTTTTCCACACCACATAAACGCTGTGAAAATCCATGGAAATCCACCAACCTTGGACGCTGTGAGCTCACCGCGACAGCAGGCGCTAACTAATCCATCTCCCGCTACATGTTTTTAATGAGCATCCATAACCGTAATCCGTATGGTGCTGCGCCGTTTGAGCCCAATCGAGCTGTTTCTCAGACTATGTGCTGTCAGCAAAAAATGTGACCAGGGACGCCCCGTGTCTTCCCAAGTGTGAGCGTGCCACTGTCACCGAGCATCTGCGCTGTCAGGACGCCATCACGCTTGACAATTTTCCATCTGGTGGAACCGGGTTTTTTTTGTGTGTACGCGTCTGTTGTCGAAAACAAAACTTCGGCCTATGGACTTGCAAATCCCATCCCCCTTCCCAAATTGAAACAAGAGTGTCCACATGTGTGTAGAGGTAGAATCTGCCAGACCCTTTTCAGCAAGTCCCTAGAGGAGTCACATTAGGGCCCTCTAGGGGCTAAATTAGAGACATCTAACCAAGTTAGAGAGGTCTGACTGGCAGGAGTGGACTGATTTTTCTTCAGCCCCCCCCTCAACGACCATCAGCGCACACATACACACACTTCTCTTTGTTTTGCCGCCGATCAGCAGAAGATAAAAGCCAGTTCCTGACAATAGGAGCCTCTCTGTTGTGTGGTCCTCAGGGAGATCCTGACAGAAAGCACGGGCTCTAATGTATTCCTGTAGTTCAGCCTGGATTAGTGCACCTGCATCAAGGAGAGTACATTTAAACTCATTTAGCCCTCAAAATAGAAATTCATTTCCATTAAATCACATTGTGATTTTTGGCTACGCTTTAGCTCATTACTGTAAAAGTCGCTCGTAAAGCGGATGAAATATACATTACGTCCAAAATGAGAAATATTGCTAATGTGTTTTATTTTCCATTCATTGGAAAAGTTTCTGTATTAAAAAAAGGGTGTCTTTTTTTGCGAGGTAATAGCTTTTACGAGCTAGCTTAGAAATGCTATAATCGCGAGCGCAAGGAAAAAAATCCCATTCTGTTTCACTGCCGTTTTTGATACATTGAATCTGGGTCGAGAGAAGTTGAATGGGATGGTTTTGGGCATCTGGTTAGGATGCCTCCCGAATGCCGTGATGGTGAGGTGTTTCAGGCACGTCCCACTGGGAGGAGACCAAGAGGTATACCCCGGATCTGCTGGAGGGACTATGTCTCAAAGCTGGACATGGAACACCTTGGGATTCTCCCAGGTGAGCTGGAGGATGCAGCCGGGATGAGAGAAGCCTGGGCCTCCTGTCTGGGGCTGTTGCCCCCAGAACCCAACCCCAGCCTCAGATAAGCGGAAGACGATGGAACGGAATTCCCGCTCTCTGCTTAATCAAGTAAGCAAAGCTAGCACATGGTCCTATTTTAGTCCATTTATATAAAAAATTTGGCGGCGCAGTGAGCTAGCTAGCTGACTTGGCACCTATCCAATTAGGTAACTAGATAAGGTTTAATAAGTTGTCACGGTGGCCGAGAGGTTAAGGCGTTGGACTCGAAATCCAATGGGGTTTCCCCGCACAGGTTCGAATCCTGTTCGTGACGATGGAGATTTTGAGGGCTGTAGAGGGCTTAGTTTTAGATTGTTTGTCCTTGGACGAATCCTACCGAGCAGCCGAGGTGTCTCCTAGTTTCTCCCACCATTGGTGCCGTCGTGGCTGCCAAGTAATTTTCCCAATGTGGGACTACTAGAGGTATCCTTCTAACTACATTATATGTCAGGGTGGTTCGTTGACCAGGCAGGGTTATGTTTTGCTAATTAGATAGCTAGCACGCTGGTAACTTTTTCTCAGAGAGAACAATCTCGTGGAAATCCGTGCCTTTTCAGTAACGTAACAGTTGGCTAAATTAAAGTGGCACTATTCACTGTGCAAATGGTAAACGGATTCTACTTCTACAGCACTTTTCTAACTGCGTTGGTACCCATAGCACTTCGCATTGTCGCTCACATTCGCCCATTGATACCTGATGATGGAAGCTGCCAAGCATCATCAGGAACCTTTGGGGATTCAGTGTCTTGCTCAAGAACTTTAGGCGGTGGATCGAACCGTCCATTACCCAGATTCAGTGGATATTGGTCGCCCTACCCACCGAACCATCCATCCCGCCTAGACCAGGCATGGGCAAATTACGGCCCGCAGGCCACATATGAACTGTTTAACGTTTTAATCCGGCCCGTCGAGCATGAAAATATTAAATAAATAAACCTTGGTAGTTTTATTTCCCCTGCAATTCTGATGTTTCATCACTAGATGGCACACTGTAGATATATTGGCTTTTTTTAGATAAACAACAACACTGCTCCCATTAAAATGTGTGTCTCCGTGATGTGTATGCTGTCAAAATAAACAGTGTTCACAAATTTGGAAAGCCATCGGGGCCAACACACGCATGTAAACAAGCGAGTTACATGTTAAAACAAGCAAAATGTTACATCAAGAGCTTAGATTTCAAACCTAGCGCCGCTAGATTTGAAATTTAACGCTCTTGATGTAACATCTACTGTGGTTGTTTAAAATCTAGCACGCAATTTTATTGGTCTAATCTCGCGGTTACCAAAGCATGCCATTCATCTGCTCCTGTTCCGGCCCGTTTGTCGATTGTTAGAACTCAATGTGGCCCACGAACCAAAAAGTTTGCCCACCCCTGGGCAAAGACTATGTCGTCAGCACATTTGGATCCTACCTTTCTTTCTCCACTTTGGAGCACAGGTGGCACGGTGGCCTCACAGCAAGAAAGTTGGCGTTCGAGTCCTGGAGTAGGGGCGTGGCTTCAAACACTTGCCTTTCTGTGTAAAGTTTGTATGTTCTCCCCATGTATGTGTGGGTTTCCTCTCACCCTCCAAAAACACACAGGTTTATAGGCCACTACGAAATTTACGCTAGGAATGAGTGTGTGAATGACTGTATCTGTGGCCCCACAACAGACTGGCAACCTGTTCAGGGTGTGCTCCGCCTCGTGCCTGAAATCAGCCGGGATAGGCTCAAGCACTTCCTGCGACTTCATTACAAATAAGCAGTTCAGAAGACGAAATGAAACTTCAAAGCTCGCTAGGCTAAGCTACCTACGCAATTAGCCATGCATTTCTTACGATACTCTTTCACCTTTTTGAGGCCAATTTAAAAAAAAGATGGCCACCAGATGTGATTACCTATCTTTCATTACAGTAGATACAGCTTGAATCCTCACATGATGGTGTTTGCACGTGTATTTTCTGGCACAAGGAGGTGTTAAACAAGTTTTCACACTTAAAATGAGGTGTGAAAGCTGCAACGTGATCTCAGAAGAAGTCGTAGAAATGTGGTTCAAGCTAACGAGTAGAAAAACAAAGTAGAAGTCTCAGTAACAAAACGTGAAAAATAATCTTACCTCCTGTGCTACGGGGTGGTTAAAAATGGGGGGATTCCGGTCCTATCCTTGCTGATTCAAGGTAAAAGGTTGGGTACACACTCCAAACAGATTGCTAGTATGTTGCAATGCCATACAAACGGACAACCAACCACACACACACATTCGTAGGGGCAATTTCATAGCGGCCAATCAGCTTAACATGTTTTTAGAGGTTGGGAGGAAACTGGAGCACTCGGAGAAAACCTAGGCATACACGGGAAAACATACTCAGAACTTGAACCATAACCATCTCGTTCCGAGACCACTGTGCTAACCATTGCGCCCTTGCCAAATAATTGCAAGGGCGCAATGGCCCTTGCCAAATAAATCAATTTAAAATCAATTTAGAACCTAAACTGAATCCACCGGGATTTTCAACAAAGAACGAAGAAAAGAAGAAACAAAGACAAAAAGAAAGAGAAGCTCATGTAGGTTTAAATCCAGCGTACCCCTCAACCTCCGGCTGGGATTTAAAGAGACCTTGAGGCTCTTGGCTGAGAAAACATCTGAGTTTATTCCACTCAAAACTGAAACCAGCATCTTCATACCGGGCTATGGACTGACTTGACGAATATCCGCTCACCTCGATCTACAGAATAGAGTTTGTAAAAATTCGGATATGGAATTTATCCAGATTGATATGCCAACTTGGTTCGTATAGCTGACAGTATGTCGATTCCATTTCCAGGGAGATTTGGACTCCGTCAAGGCTGCCCTTTGTCACCGATTCTGTTCATCACGTTTATGGACTGAATATCTAGGCACAGTCGAGGCGTTGGAGGGATCCGGTTTGGTGACCTCAGGATCGGATCTCTGCTTTTTGCGGATGATGTGGTCCTGTTAGCTTCATCGGACCGTGATCTCCAGCTCTCGCTGGATCGATTTGCTGCCGAGTGTGAAGCGGCCGGGATGGGAATTAGCGTCTCCAAATCCGAGACCATGGTCCTCGCCCGGAAAAGGGAGGAATGCCCCCTGCGGGTCAGGGACAAGGTCCTGCCCCAAGTGGAGGAGTTTAAGTATGTTGGGGTCTTGTTCACGAGTGGGGGAAGAATGGAGCGGGAGATCGACAGGCGGATCGGTGCGGCGTCAGCAATAACTAGGACGCTGCATCGGTCCATCATGATAAAGAGAGAGCTGAGCCGCAAAGCTCTCGATTTACAAGTCGATCTACGTTCCGACCCTCATTCTTTCGGTCACCAGCTGTGGGTGGTGACCGAAAGAATGAGATCGCGGATACAAGCGGCCGAAATGAGCTTCCTCCGAAGGGTGGCTGGGCTCTCACTCAGAGATCAGGTGAGGAGCTCTGCCATCCGGGAGGAGCTCGGTGTTGAGCCGCTCCTTCTCCAGGTCGAGATGAGCTAGATTGGGTGGTTCGGGCATCTGGTCAGGATGCCACCCAAGCACCTCGTGTCGAGGTGTTTAGGGCACATCCCACCGGGATGAGACCAGGAGGTCTCTTCCTGGGGGGTCTCTGTAGATTTTAAACAGCGGGGTCCCGGTGGACCCCCTGGACCCACTGGGGAGACTGTGTCTCACAGCTGACTGGGGAACGATTCGGGATCCTTCCAGGTGAGCTGGAGGATGCAGCTGGGGTGAGAGAAGCCTGGGCTTCCCATCTGAGGCTGTTGCCCCCGTGACCTGGCCCCGGATGAGCAGAAGACGACGGAACGGACATGTCAACTGGCACAAGTCAACACACACACACACACTTTATATTCATTTAGAAGTGGTGGGAATTCCACCGTAGTTGATGGAACTCCTTGACATTCAAGACTACAAATCCCAGAATTCCCAATGTGGGTGAAGTTTGATTGATTTACCTGATGGGGGCGGTGGAACCCGGTCACCAATAAGGGTGTGGCTTGTCTTTCTTTGTTCATGTCTTTCCTCTTTACCATCATGGCAAGAAGAGATTCAACAGATATCACACTTTGTTCTTTTCTAAACCAAAGTGTGTAAATAAAACAAAGGAAATAATCATGAGATTTGTTTGTTGAAAAGAAAATTGGGGGAATTCTTCAGAACCCCAAGCTGGAAACCAATCAAGTGATTAAGAAGTAGGCGGAACCAAAAAGAAGAGCTCATGTGTTTCCTATTGTGTAAGACAAAGGCAGTAGTGGTCTCTGAAAAACACTGGATGAAAAGTTGTAATGGGGTTCAGAGAGAGTGTTTTTCTTGGGTTTGGGCTTCTCCTCCTAGGTGGACATCTTTGCTCGTCAACACAAAACATCACCAGGACCAATGAGACCCTCCTACTGAGTCCCCAAAGCAAAGAGATGCCGAGCTCAGAGCAGACAACAGTTCCTCAACAGTTTAATCAAACCAACGTGGTCCAAGCTCCTGTTTCTTTCCGGCTCATGACATACGTACTAGAAAGGCCAAAGCCGCCTCAACAGGCTGAGGAAAAAGCCCCTCAAATTCTCCCAAGAGCACAGGGGAGGCAAGTAGAGTCAGAACTACTGGAGCAAACGGAAAGCGTCAAGTTGCCGGCCCAAAGTCAAGATCTGAAGCTGCCTGTCAAAAAGGTAGCTTTAATCTTTCTGACAAAAAGACAAGGGGTGTCAATCTCCGGTTCGGATGGTTTTGCATGTGCTCTTGCATAAAAACACCTGATTCAGGTTGAGAGATTGTGCTTGAGTCCATCGGCCTTTCAGGATTAGAGTTTGACACCTTTGGTAAAAACTATTTTCTGTAAAACTAAAAAAAAAAGTCTCTTTTTTAAAAAGGGAATGGTGAAATTTGAGCAGAGGACACCAGTAGCAGCGGAGAGCATATCTGTACGATGTGGAGAAGGGAAGGTGGCCGTAGCGGTACAACAAAAGTTCTTTGGTAAGTCAGGCTGTTTTGGGGGGGTGGGAAGGGGGTTTATGTTTAATCCATTCAAACTTCTTAAGAACAAAGAGTTGCGGGCTCAGTGTGCAGGTGGAGGTTGGACCCTGAATGCTGAAAATGATACAAAACTAGACCAAAAAAGCAATACTGTTGATTGATTTTGGTCCAACAAATTTGACCAACAAAGTTTGGTCAGTCAAATTAGACCAATAAGTTTGGTCAAATTTGACCAATGAGTTTGGTCAAATTTGGTCAAAAAAGTCCTTTTTTTTGGCTGGACTTATTCATTTGTCCTCCAGCTTTATTCTGATTGTTATTGACTGAAATAGGAAAATAGCTTTTTTTAATAGCATTTTGAGATTTTTTTCTTCTCTATTCAGGAAATGACCAGTTGATCCATCCGAGTGATCTAACGTTAGGTGGCTGTGAGGTGGAGGAGACGGTGGACCAGATTTTGATGTTCCGGGCGGAGTTGCAGACATGTGGAAGCACAGTGACGGTCAGTGGGGTTCTGAATTTCTAATTCACATTTAAAGCCACACTAATCATTTTTGTTATCTTCAGGTGACTGAAGAGGCTCTTATCTATGCTTTTATTTTGGTATACAATCCAACACCTATTGGGAAAACCTCAATTTTGAAGACAAACCCTGCTAAGGTGGCAATCCGGTGCCAATATCAAAGGTAAAGGCTGATTTTGCCATTAAAATACTGATATGTTCAATCTATATGCAGACGATAGTCACCTATTTATTCATAAATCTGCTTTGGAAAAAAGACTAAAGGAATTCTAAAAGTTTAAGTGCTGGTCAGAAAAGTTCTCTTTGAAGATGTCTTGATGGAAAAAATGGCAGTGAAACAAGGTTCACAGACTTGATGGCGTTTCACTTGAAGAATTTGAATCTGGTCAAAATTGAGTTTGGATATTCCATTCGGGTCCGATTTCATTTGGACTTTGTAACTTTAAGAAAGCTCCAGGTCAACTTGACCTGATCCGTCTAGAGATGGGATTGTGTCACCAGATTTTCCCATTATTTAATTTTTTTTTTTTTAGTTCTTCCAGCAAATGTCAGCAGTGATTTGTTTGTTTGACAATGTATTAAAACTCTATCAGCCGAGATTTAAAAATATCTTCTTCGGTCAGAAAAACCTGGCCAGTAAAGCACGGCTCAAATTCCTCCACCATATGTTAATATTCAGAATGTAAGCTCTTTGGAAAGCCTTCTAGAAATATTTTTTTTAAACCCCAGGATGTTAAATAATGAGTAAAGTTTGATCTTGTTTGATTTTTTTTTTTTCCACAGTATTTCTTCTTTTTTTGAGGGAAGCCAAATCGGAAACAGAGCTTAGATTTATCATTTTTTACTTAAAACAGAGCTTTTATTCTGAAATAAATAAGCAGAACTTATTTTACTTGGATTGGGGCTCATTTTTTTTACAATGAGAGCAATCACAGGGGTCTTTCTGATTGCACAAACCGGAGCAGCCAAAAAGAAGAAAGACTACCAGAGTTGTCAGGAGGGAAAGAAAACGGCCCGATGAGAAATTACTAATAAAAAACCATGTGAAATAAAAAACTTAAAATGGAGCCATGTGCATGTTTGGACCAAAAGAATTTTGTATTTGGCAAGTTTTGAGGAGAAAAGGCTGACTCTGAAAAAAATTGTGATATCACGGGCTTTTTAAATGTGAGCTGCTTGTTCCATTGAATTGCTTATGGTAGGGGTGTCCAAATCCGGTCCTCGACGGCCAGTGAAGGTTTTCCATGTGTTCTTGCATCTACACACCTGATCCAGTTAATGGAGTCATTGTGTCAAATTCTATTGGCTGTTCATTTCACTTTTTGTGCATCAGCTGTGTTGAACCAGGAGCACAATGAAAACCTTCAAGACACCGGCCCTCAAGGGCCGATTTGGACACCCCTGGCTTACGGAATAGTTAACACCCTACAATACATACAAAAAAAAAAGCACTACATCCTCCTACAGTGGTTGTGTTAGTTTTTTTGGGGGGGTGGGAATTTTGGAGGTTGTGGTGTGCACTTTGATGTTAGGCGGCACGGTGGCGCAGTAGTTAGCACTGTGGTCTCACAGCAAGAAATACAAGGGTTTGACTCCTAGGTGTTGATGAGGCTTGGAACACTAGTCTTTCTGTGTAGAGTTTGCATGTTCTCCGTGTGTTTGTGTGTGTTTTCTCCTGGTACTCTGGTTTCCTCCCGTCGTCCAAAAACATGCATGTTAGCTTGATTATCTGCGATAAAATCGCCCCTAGGAATGAGTATGTGTTTGTGGCTCTGCAACCGACTGGCGACCTGTTCGGGGTGTACCCTGCCACTCGCTTGAAATCAGCCAGAATAGACTCGGACACAAAAATTAATTTAACCTTAATTTTCTTCAATTATTCAACAAGAAAAGCCTGTTTGAAGTCGCCAAAATTTACCCTTTTAATTATGGCCTATTGGTCTGTGCCACCTCGCGGCTTTTTAGAAGCTAACTGAGCTTACCGCTCATTTTGGACTTTCCTCCCCTCAAAATTCCTCATTAGGGGATTAATAAAGTATTTTACGTTGAATTGTAACTTTGAAGTAAAAAAACACCTAATTTATTTTTTTATTTTTTGTCCTTCTAGGAGGCAATATGTTAGCAGCAATGCCATGATACCTACCTGGACGACGTTGGCGACTAAAGTGCTAGCAGAACAGAGGCTAGACTTCTCCCTCCACCTCATGACGGGTAGGAAAAGAACCAAAACGACGATTTTATGAGGAACTTTGTTTTGGAACACGTAAGCTAGCTTGTGATTATAAGCTCTTAAGTTTTGCTAAAAGTTGGCGGTATTAGCAAAAGATGCTAAAAAGTTTTAAACGGGATTCATGCCGAATCCCCTTTTTGGAACATTTTAATGTTATATATTTGATTTATGTGTGTTTTGGTCGCGTGCGAGTTTTTCCGTCCAGTTTTTGGATAATCATCCGATCTGATGTTCTTGGCCACGCATTTTTTTTTCTACACCACTCCCCATTTTTTAAACAGGAAGTGTTTACAACAGCAGTGCATTTGCTCTGCTCACGATCAATCTCAACAAGCGTGACATTTTTATGTAATGCGCCAAAGTTAGCATCGAAAAGGAAACAAGCTAGCTTCGCTAACTTAACGCACTTTAGCACCTTCATCTAAACCGCTATGCACGCGCTCAGAGCTGAGCTGAAAAGCAAAGCTCTCAATTTACAAGTCGATCTACGTTCCCACCCTCGCCTATCGTCACCGCTGTGGAAGGTTACCGAAAGAGCAAGATCATGGATACAAGCGGCTGAAATGAGCTTCCTCTACAGGATGACTGGACTCTCACTTGGATATAGAGTGAGGAGCTCCGCCATTTGAAAGATCGGTGTAGAGTAGTTGCTATTCCGGGTCGGGAGAAGCCAGATGGAGTTTTTCGGGAACGTGGTTAGAATGCGTCCTGAAAGCTTCGCTAGTGAGATGTTTTGGGCTCGACCACCTAGCTTCTATTTATTTTCATATCGAATACAAGTCATTAATGTCTATTTAAGATTAAATTTTACGTACGTCCAGGAATAAATGATACTTAACCTCATTTACCAGGTAAAAATTTTTGTCGTTTTTCAGAAATCCAATGACGTTAAAAAGAAAATTTACTTGGCCGTATTTTCGCGACTCCGTCTCTGCTGCTGATATCGCTCTCTTGATCATTTCTGGCTGATCTAATTAGACCACATTAAATTCCACTTTTTTTTTTCCTCCTGTGTATCTGATTAGACGACTGGCAGTCTCCGAGGCCTTCAAACGTCTACTTCCAGAGTGACGTAATGCACATCGAAGCGTCTGTTCTCGAGGGGTACCACGTTCCTTTGAGGGTCTTTGTGGACAGTTGTGTGGCTACTGTAAACCCAGATCCCGACTCTGAGCCTAGATACCCCTTCATCAACAACTATGGGTAAGAAATAAAATGATTTGTCCTCCTCGCTACGGCCAAAAATGGATGTTTACGCCTAAAGGGTAATGAAGTAAAAATCGGCTTGTAGAGTTCCATTTTGACAAATTCTTGAAATTTTCTTGCCTTTAAGGTGTTTAACCGATGCCAAAATAACGGGCGCCAAGTCCTACTTCATGCAGAGGACCCAGGAGAATAAACTCCACTTCCAGCTGAAAGCCTTCAGGTTTCATTCCGATGAGAGGGATTCCGTGAGTAGTTGGAAGAATACGATTGGCTTGTGGTCATTTTTTTTTTTTTTTTTTGTCAGCGAGTCGGCTTTGGTTACTTTACGAATCTCTACTCCTGGATAAGATATTCAACCATTTAAAATTTGGATAACCTATGGTCACCAGCTGTGAGTGGTGACCAAAAGAATTAGATCACAGATACAAGCGGCCGAAATGAGCTTCCTCCGCAGGGTGGGTGAGCACTCACTCACAGGTCAGGTGAGGAGCTATGCTATCCGGGAGGAGCTCCTCCTCCAGGTCGAGAGAAGCCAGATGGGGTGGTTCGGGCATCTGGTCAGGATGCCCCCCGAGCGCCTCGCTGGTGAGGTGTTTCGGGTACGTCCCACCGGGAGGAGACCAAGGGGCAGACCCCGGACCCGCTGGAGAGACTATGTCTCACAGCTGGCCGGGGAACGACTCGGAATGGTGCTGAATGACTGCGGAAAATGTTCACTCTCGATTCTGATTGGTCCTCGATTCATTACTTCTTCTCCCGCAGGCGATCAACTGCTCCCTCTACAGGTTGATTTTTGCAATATCGGTTTCAAGATGTGCTAGAAAAAAAAAAAAACTGTATTTTTCAAATTCTTGCTTGAAAATGTAACAAAAAATACAAAACATACTTTTAAAAAATAGCGAAGTAAAAGTACAGATATTTGGTCTAAAATGTAGTGAAGTGAAAAATACAAGTCTCTTTTTTTTTTTTTTCTCTTTTTGTCGTCTTCTTTAGGTAGTCCCAGGAACGGCTTGGTCCCAGTGAGAATCGAACCAGTTTCTCCTGGTCAAAAGGAGGAAATTCTTCCTTAGGCCACTGCTCCTGGGACCACGTCTCAAATTTTACTTAAGTAAAGTACAGATACACAATTTTTTTTTTACTTAAGTACAGTAACTAAGTAAATGTACTTCGTTACGCTCCAACGTACGCTCCAGGAGAACGCCATTTTTAGATGCAAATCAAAATAACAAATTTAAGTCCCGAAACTCAAAGTCGACTTAAGTCTGAAACAAAACGTAAAATTCAAAACCAGTGAATCATTTTTATGGGATTTTTATTATTTTTTGTCTATCATTTCGTAAATCGATGCTAACCCTAATTTAACCCCGTTTCCGTAGATTTATATCACGTGCCATCTTAAGGCGACGAAGATTGACGTCTCCATCGACTCTCGACATAAAGCCTGCTCGTTTTTAACCGAAGCTAAAAGGTTACGTATTTATTGATTTTTTTATCGCAGAAAGAACTCAAAATCCCACAAACTTTTTCTAACAGCCTTCTTTTTTTTTTCTTCATGAGCAGATGGGTGGCATCCGGTGGCGACAACAAGGTTTGCGACTGCTGTGAAACCAGCTGTAGTGGGCAGAGGTGGAAACGAAGCTCTGCGACAGATGCTGGTAGAAACGGAACACGACACACAAGAGTCCAACACCTCTTCGTTATGGATGTTGATGATCTAAACTAGTTTTTCTTGATTATTTCTTCTCTTTACAACTTGTTGGGCATCCTGGAGGTTTAGAGTGGGAGGTAATGGCCACTTTGGGTCCCATCTTGCTGACGGATGACCCTACGTACGAAGACTTGCCTTGGGAGTCTGAGTTTCTACCTGGACCAGTGCCTCAGCTCCAGTCACAAGAAGACAATCGGGCTGGTAATGAAACAAAAAAAATGTTCACTTATGATCTAATCTGGCCAATAACGCAGTGTGTTTCTCCTCAGCTTCGTATCTGACGGCGTTGCTCTGTGGAGCAGGTGCAACGCTACTCTGGGTTATGGTTTTCGTGAGTGCTGTAATTTGCAGGAGACTCCGCAAACCGATTGGGTATTCTGTTTGTACGTGATGTCGAATAAAACATTCCAACAGAGATTATTCTTCTCTTCTTCTCAAACTTACCGTTTACAGGAAAAATTCTTGAGAAAGTTGTTTACCAACAACTGACAAAATTTATTTTAGTGAACAACTCATTTGATGTCTTCCAGTCAGGTTTTAGACCTCATCACAGTACAGAGACAGCTCTGATCAAGGTAACAAATGACATTCGTATGAACACTGACGCTGGCAAAGTCTCTGTTTTAATCCTGTTGGACCTGAGTGCTGCGTTTGACACTGTAGATCATGGGATCCTTCTACAGAGGCTAGAGAACTGGGTTGGTGTTTCTGGTACTGCGCTTAGTTGGTTTAAATCTTATTTAGAAGGACGCAAGTATTTTGTAGAAATTGGAAATTGTGTGTCAGATCACATGCCTTTTACCTGTGAGGTTCCCCAGGGGTCAATTCTTGGACCCCTGCTGTTTAACCTCTACATGCTGCCGTTAGGGCAATTGATAGCCAGTAATAACGTGTCCTATCACAATTACGCAGATGATACTCAGATTTATGTGTCACTGACAGCAGGTGAACTTGGACCTGTGGATTCACTCTGTCGCTGTGTTCAGCAAATCAGAGTCTGGATGCAAAACAACTTTCTCCAGCTAAACTCAGACAAAACTGAAATCATTGTCTTTGGCCCACAGAAACAAAGAGAAAGTGTCATCAGTTACCTTCAATCTCTCTCTCTGGAACCGACAAATCAAGTTAGAAATCTGGGAGTAATAATGGACTCAGACTTTAACTTCAACAGTCACATTAAATCAATTACATCAGCAGCCTTTTACCACCTGAAAAACATTGCCAAAATCAGAGGTTTGGTTTCTAAAACAGACTTAGAGGTTCTTATCCATGCATTTGTTTCCAGTAGGTTAGATTATTGCAACGGTCTACTCACTGGTCTGAACAAAAAGGCTTTAAAACAGCTGCAGTTTATTCAAAATGCTGCGGCTCGAGTCCTAACAAGAACTAGAAAATATGATCACATTAGTCCTGTGCTAAAGTCTCTGCACTGGCTTCCTGTGGCTCAGAGAATAGACTTTAAAGCTGCTCTGCTTGTGTTTAAGTCTCTCCATGGTCTAGCACCAAAGTACATCTGTGATATGTTAGTACCTTATGAACCATCTAGAACTCTGAGGACCTCTGGGACCGGCCTCCTGCTGGTGCCTAGAGTCAGGACTAAACATGAACCATCTAGAACTCTGAGGACCTCTGGGACCGGCCTCCTGCTGGAGCCTAGAGTCAGGACTAAACATGAACCATCTAGAACTCTGAGGACCTCCAGGACCGGCCTCCTGCTGGTGCCTAGAGTCAGGACTAAACATGAACCATCTAGAACTCTGAGGACCTCCAGGACCGGCCTCCTGCTGGTGCCTAGAGTCAGGACTAAACATGAACCATCTAGAACTCTGAGGACCTCTGGGACCGGCCTCCTGCTGGTGCCTAGAGTCAGGACTAAACATGAACCATCTAGAACTCTGAGGACCTCCAGGACCGGCCTCCTGCTGGTGCCTAGAGTCAGGACTAAACATGGAGAAGCTGCATTTCAATTTTATGCTGCAAAAGTCTGGAACAAACTTCCTGAGGCCGTGAGACAGGCCTCTACTGTGACCATGTTTAAATCTAGGCTGAAAACAGTTCTGTTTAACTGTGCTTTTGATTAATTGCTCAATTTTTAATCTGTTTTAATGATTTTATTTATTTAATTTTTTAAACTTTTTGATTCTATGTTTTGTGATTTTAATGCATTCTTTTTCTTTTCTTTCTTGTGAAGCACTTTGAATTACATTTTGTATGAATTGTGCTACAAATAAACTTGCCTTGCCTTGCCTTTAGTAGATGATCTTAGGATTGCCTCGTTGGAGATAATGAGATGGAGACGATTTCTTTAGATCTGATCAAATATGGGTGTTGGGTCTCAAAATTTATGCGGAGTACTTGATCTGCTTAGCAAGGATCAAGTTGATGGTGCAACAGCCTCAAAAGGGAAGCCAGGAGGGACCGAGAGGGGAAGCCAGGAGGGACCGAGAGGGGAAGGCCAGGAGGGGGACCGGTGAGGGGAAGGCCAGGAGGGGGACCGAGAGGGGAAGGCCAGCAAGGGACCGAGAGGGGAAGGCCAGGAGGGGGACCGAGAGGGGAAGGCCAGCAAGGGACCGAGAGGGGAAGGCCAGCAAGGGACCGAGAGGGGAAGGCCAGGAGGGGGATTGAGAGGGGAAGGCCAGGAGGGGGACCGAGAGGGGAAGGCCAGGAGGGGGACCGAGAGGGGAAGGCCAGGAAGGGGACCGAGAGGGGAAGGCCAGGAGGGGGACCGGTGAGGGGAAGGCCAGGAGGGGGACCGGTGAGGGGAAGGCCAGGAGGGACAACGGTGAGGGAAGGCCCGGAGGGACAACGGTGAGGGAAGGCCCATAGGGGACCCTTGAGGAGGGACCGAGAGGGGAGGCCAGGAGGGACAACGGTGAGGGGAGGCCCATAGGGGACCTTTGAGGGAGGCCCATAGGGGACCCTTGAGGGAGGCCAAATCTTCTTCTTCTCCTTTCGGCATTTCCCTTCAGGGGTCGCCACAGCAAGTCAGTTTCTTCCATCTAACCCTATCTGCTGCATCCTCTTCGGTCACGCCAACTATCTTCATGTCTTCCTTCACTGTATCCATGAACCTCCTCTTTGGTCTTCCTCTAGCCCTCTTTCCTGGTGGTTCCAAATCCAGCATCCTTCTGCCGATGTACTCGGTCTCTCTCCTCTGTACATGTCCAAACCATCTCAGTCTGGCCTCCCGGACTTTATCTCCAAAACCTCTAACATGTGCTGTTCCTCTGATATACTCATTTCTGATCCTGTCCATCCTGGTCACTCCCAGAGAGATCCTCAGCATCTTCATCTCTGCTACCTCCATCTCTGCTTCCTGTCTTTTCCTCAGTGGCACTGTCTCTAGACCAAACAGCATGGCGGGTCTCACCACGGTTTTGTACACTTTTCCTTTCATTTTAGCTGAAACTCTTCTGTCACACATCACACCTGATACTTTTCTCCACCCGTTCCAGCCTGCTTGAACACGCTTCTTTACCTCTTTTCCACACTCTCCGTTGCTCTGGACTGTTGATCCCAAGTACTTAAAATCTTCCACCTTGTTTATCTCTTCTCCCTGTAACCTCACTTTTCCAAGGCCAAATACTTCAATCTAAATAAGTTACTTCCATCTTACATATTTTTAACTACTTGCTTTTAACGGGTTTGAAATCCCGGAAAGATTCGGCAAATACTCGGAATAGCAGTGTTTTTTTCGGAACCGCCAACTTAAAACAAGTGGTGGTACGTAACGAAGTAAATATACTTCGTTACTATACTTAAGTAAAAAATTGTGTATCTTTACTTAAGTAAAATTTGAGACTATTACTTCACTATATTTTACATATCTGTACTTTTACTTCGCTAATTTTTAAAAGTGCGTTACAAATTTTTTGTTACATTTTTAAGCAGGAATTTGATAAATGTAGTTTTTTTTTAAGCGCATCTTGAACCCGCATTACCAAAATCAACCTGTAGAGGGAGCAGTTGATCGCCCGCGGTCTCAAGGATGGAGAAGTAATGACTCGAGGACCAATCAGAATAGAGAGTAAAAATTTTCCGCATTTATTCACCACAAAAAAACTAACATCAAATACGGCACAAATTTAAAGAGTCAGAAGATCGTTGTTCAATTTTTTGCCGAATTATCTGTACTTTTACGTAAGTACAAAAAGTGAGTACTTCATCCACCACTACTAAAAAAAATTGCGACTCCATGGATGAATTCGCTGACGGACTAACATCCCTTCAAATTTGTATCAAGTGACGCTAAGAAAGGTAGTTATTTTCGGTTAATTACGATTTCTGACCGAGGGAATATGTTTACAAATAAAAAGACATCGTAGCTAGTCTGTAAAGAAAATGATTTTGCGGACTAAGGGTCCTGTTCCATGTGAGACCCGAGGAATTTCGCCCAAAAGGTTCATGTTTAAGACGTAAAGTGTCCGAACAAATTTGAACGCTAAAGGGATGTTTGTTTTCTGAAGCTGTCCCTGCCCTTGTCGGAGGTTTCGGATGTGATTCGTAAGTACTGTGTACGCAAGTGCGGACTAGCACGTTGTGATGTTATGGGTTTTTTTTTTTCGCAATGTGCTAAAATTATCCGCCTTGCCACAAACCGTAAAACCTGGTAGCTAGCCGTTAGAGGGCGATTGACCACCCTGGACCAAAAAACTAAAAATTATAGCCCTAAAAAAAGTAATCATGGTCCGTTATCAATGGTGAAACCCTATGTGCATCATTCTTAACCTTGCTTGATTCACGATTATCATCCCTCGTGTTAATACGCTCGCTAATGCATCCAATCCGATATTATTCTGGAACCAAAATCCCGCCAACTGCCCTCAACGGTAACCAACTGTTCCGTGTATTGTTTTCTTTTGACTTGCGGGTGTTTTGGGACTTTTTGATTTCGCCATAAAATGTGGTTTTGGGGATTTTTTCTTTTTTACATAAATTTTAGTTTTTTTGTAACTTACCTTACGAACTTTCACTGATTCACTGAAACATCTGTTGTCGTTTATCTCAAACCACAAAGTTTTTGGCTGGAACAAGGAGTTTTTTTGAAATTCAAAGTGGTTACTTGGAGGTGAATTTTTGTCCAAAATAAATATTTAGCAAATTATTTCAACATTTTGTGTAATTTGAGTTTTTTTTTTCTTTACTATTCCAGACTTGACTTAAAATCCGCTGCTTAAATTTTTTAACATACTATAATCATCTCTCAAAGTAAGACATTTTTGTGCTACTGGCAGCCATGATGGCGCCAATGGTTGGGTTAGGTATCTTCACTAGGGACACTTAGGCATGGGCTCAGTGAGAATCGAACCAACTTCTTCTAATTAATGGGCGGACATTCTACTCGGGGGCGGATCCAGTTGTCCACGCCCCCTTAGGTAAAAAAAAAAAACATGTTAATTATTATAAACTTTGGGCAAAATATGCAAGAAAATGCAGAAAAAATGACTCTTACTTTTTCAAAATGTTTTGGGGCCCCTCTACTGGCCACCACCACAGGTGCTCGTTTTGCCTGACTTCACAGCCCCCCTTTAGAAAATTCTGGATCCACCCCTGCTACCACTGAGCCAACGCCTCGTCCTTATTGGTACAGATAATGATCTAAAAATCATCCATATTTGATATAAAACAAAACCAGCCTTCCAGAAACTAAAAACCCCTCTTGTACCAGTGGTCATATTTCAGATTCACCCCATTTTCACCATCGCCCCCGCCGGCGTTCTGCCCGTGGAGGAGTATTCATAAAACGAGCTCATCATGAACTGTGGCGCACAAGCCCAGGAAGATGAATAGACATAATTAAAAAGCCCATGAAAGAGAGAGCGGGAGTTTTTATTACAGTAATATGTGAAGGTCTCGGTTTATTAATGGGGTGTTTGTTCTCGTGCGGGGTTGGTGGGGGTATGTTGTGTTACTACCAAAATGAGGCTGACCGCCTCGTGTTCTCACCACACCAGAGGCTAATAAAAAGCCATGTCTAATGATACCAGCATGGCTTTTGTGACTCAATACCGAGCATTTACCGTGCGTAAAAAGGGGCGTGGTTTTTAGACGAAGAATAAAAAAAAATTGTCACCCCAATTCGCACTTGGGTCACATCAACAGCATGTACTGAATATACTGTGCTGCCACATTGTGCCACACTGTTTACTGTCTGCTATGTTCCTTGCGCCCAAACAAAAGGATATGTTTGGAAACATCGGTTTGTTTTTGTTAGTTTGTTTATAAAAAGTTGTTTTTGTTTGAATTTTGTGTTTGGTTGTTTTTTTTTTCAGTTAATTCAACAAATACGTTAAAATACAAAATATTATGACGACATGGTATCTCCTCCTTTGATCTCCTCGCAGTCGCAGATGAAAATAAAAAATGGTTTACCTAAAAAAAAAAAATAAATAAATAAATGCGTAGAAAAACAAGGGTTTTGCGGGGGTTTTTTGTTTTGTTTTTTTCAGGGTTTTTATTTTCTGTTCTTTTTTTGTTTTCGTCCCTATTCTGTAGTCCTAGGGACGGCGTGGGCCTAGCGGGAGTCAAACCAGATGTCCCGTTCTAAATATGTAATCTCTACCACTAGGCCAACACCCCCTCGAACCAAAATGAGGTTTTTACATTACAACCTGATTTTTTAGGTTATGACGTAACGCTATATCGTAAAAATGGGACACGTTTAATCTGAAAATGAGACGCGTTTCATGTCATAACGTAAAACGCACATTGTAGAAATAATTTGGGAAAGTTTTGACTTTTTGAATAATTTTGAATGACATTTTTTTATTATGTTATTAAAAAATGTAAAAAAAAAAAAATCTAACGCGTACATTTTAAGCGTCAAATTTTTTTTACAATTTTTTACTTAGATTTACTTTTTTTTATAACAAGTTACTTTTAAAATATTGTAACTAAGTAACTATCTTAGTTACTTTCTGTCTCTAGATAAAATGGCGTCCAAACCTGAATACTTATCGGTTATGGCTGAATCAGCCGATGCGGGAGCTGCAGCTCCCACTACACCGAGTGCGGATGTGATAGGGGGTATGAGTCATAGGGGGAGCAGTGGCAGAGTGACATTTTTTGCTGTTTTTCGGGTCTTTTTGACCTCACGCCGGATCCCTATGATTATGTAGCTAGTCACCAGTTTTTTAGTTGGTAAGCCGGGTACTAAACACATGGCAAATCACAACCATCTTTTAACCAGGGGGTTTCCCAATTGTGACCCTACTCTCTATTCTCATCATCGGATTCATTATCTTGATTAAAAGAAAGAGAGAAATATTGATTTTTGTTGCTCCGAGGCACAAAAACGATGTATATGTAGATCCTTTAATTTGTTTATATCCTCATTATAAAATGCTTTTTTAACTAATTTAACGGAATAACTTTTGCTTTTACGATGATAAAAATGGCAGACGGTTACCCGAAGCCAAACATGGAGGGTGTTAATGTATTCCTACCGCCGCAGAGAATCGTCATAACGACCATACCGAAGATGGTCTTCTGCCTACAGATGTCGAACAGTCATGCCAGAATGAGCCCGAGTTGACAAGTGAGGCCTGAATCAGCCATTTTCCTGGGCAGGATGTCTGACCCCCCTGGGGTTCAAACATACACATGAAAGCACTGACTACACATTAACTTTCACTCTCGTCCACTCTCCAAGACCATCAAAAGTAATGGTGTGTGTCCGTCGGAAAGTAGAGGGAGTTTCTCATATCATGCAGGGAAATATTGTTCCACATCATTTGGAGACTCCATTTTGTATCTCACATTGGTCGCAATGAGAGGTTAGTGTTATCGTCAGACATGTTGATGGTTTTAATAAAGATAGTTAGAAAAATAGAGGAAAGAAAACAGCAGTTATTTGCATACAAAAAGTGGGTTTTTGCATATTTTGTACTCCGAAAGCAAAACGGAATATTATAGATTTCTGGGTCTTTGTTTGTAAATCATGCTGAAGTCAAAATTTTCGCAAATTTAGCAACAACAAAGTGGATAATCACGTCCCTTTAAGCCAAATTGTCAGCTGGTGTGCGCAAATTGCATAATGTGCGAAAAAGGGAAAATGGACCACATCAAGGAAATGATTATTGATTAAATTGACTTTGCTGATCACCATTTTTTTTTATAAATATTTTTTAATCCTGCCCATAAAAATAAGTATTACCGCATTTTCAGAGCTATAAGTCGCCCCAGGTCATAAATTCGTAATTCCGTTGTATTATTTGTAGGTAATTTCTTATTAATTTTATACCCATAAAATACATTATGTTTTTTCAAATGGCTGGTTCTAATTTTTATAAAACAATAAAGAACATGCTGAATAGGTGTACGACATGCTAACGCAATTTTTATCCAGCAATATAAAAAATAATGACGAACAAAAGCAGTGTTCGTGTTTTTTTTTTCTAATATTATTTTTTTTTTGTCATTCCAGTTTTCACCCCGTAGTCCAAGGGAAACCCTTGGCCCAGTGGGATTTGAACCCGGTTCTCCCGGTCGAAAGTCAGTAACTCTATCACTAGGCCAACGCCCCTTGGGACCCACGGTGTGCGTGTTTATGTAATATAGACATTTTTATCTGCGATCTACTAAGTCCGTTAAATATTTCAAACTCAATGGTCAATTAATTCTGACATCTTTCAGGGTCCCCAGGATGGTGCCATGGGGAACTACCCAAAAAAAATTGCCGGTATAAACAGGCTGAATATCAATACTTTCCGTTTTGTCGTCTTTAAGAAAAAAACTAAGCCTTTTCTTCCTATTTTTTCTGTAATTGTTAAGAAATTTCGGCGCAGAAGTGTAGAGTGCCATCTTGTGGTTGTTTGTGAAATGACATTTTTTAATTTATCGCCAACTTGTGCGACTTGTAGTCCAAAAAAATACCACAATAACAATAGTAATAACGTCGTTAACACATCAAGCTGGGACTCGCTTGATGTGTAACTAGCCTACTGCACGGCTAGTTTCTTCTTCGTCAGTCATTTTAAAAATGTATATTTTAATTTCACTGACAGATCTGTGTGCGCCATATATGGACTTATAGGCCATGATGGCTGCCTCGTTTTTTGGTGGATGCAACCTCCCTGGCACAATATGCACTTAGTTTTTGTGAATGAATAATGATAGGCGGCACTGGCTCTTATTTTCCTTCTCATTTGAGGACTATTGGATATGCGTATGATCCATACCAGGAGTTCTAGATGTGGTTGAGGCAGGTAGCTGCGAGTCCCAACGCCCCTTCGCAAGTTAGGGGGCGGTGTAAGCGCGGTGCTTCTGCTGGTAGCGAAAAATGTCGCGGCACGGTGTGACTAGAACCGATAGCGCGTATGGGTCCGGTCAAAATGATGGCTGCAAAACCGGTTCTGAAAAAATCCGATTCTCGATACCCATCCCTAAGTGTGCCTGAAAGGACTTGACAGGATTTGATAAATGCCGAATTTGTGTGGCGCAATCTGAGCGCCAATCTTAAGTTTTTATGATTAAGACCCTTGGTCAGGATGTCTCCCAGGCGCCTCGTCGGTGAGGTATTCCAAACACGTCCCGCCAACAATCGGCTTGGTTAATACTCGAAGTTCTTTAAATTTCAAGTAAGGTCACTGCAAGCCCACTTTGGGTCATTATCCGCACTGGTACTCCTACCCATTGAACACAAACCTGGCCTCTCCTCCAGTCCAGACCCATAATTAACCCTCTTAATTAAGAGGGAAAAAAAGAACTAATGGAGGAAATGGATTTAATTAGCTGGATCCTAGCCTGGGAGCTTGTGCGCGCAGTAAAACACACACACGTGCGCGTACAAAACAATTAAAGCTCTTTTATCCTGGCTAATGGCTTCAGTGACTCAGAGCCTTTCTCATTAAGACTATCAATATAATGCTGATGATCCACTGGTCTGCTTTATCAGGGCACGGGGGATGAGTGTGTCTCGGAGGTTTTGAGGGCGGGGCGACCGCCGTTGTTTGACGCTATCTGCGCGATAAGACAGATGATTCATTCTGAAGCTTATTTTACTTCTTTTTTTAAAGTTCGTCCTCGTCAACAAGGTACATAAAGCTGAATTAAAGGAGTAGTTAACCCTTTGATAGCACCTGGTTTAAACAAAATGGCCGACCAAGAATAAATATTTGGTGAGGAAATTGTTCTGTTCCATTTGGTCGTCTTCCGCTCATCCGAGGCCAGGTCGCTGGGGCAACAGCCTCAGACGGAAGCCCAGGTATCGTCGTGGAGGGGTTTGCGTGCCCCAATGATCCTAGGAGCTTAATGCCCTTGGTAGCATCACCCAAGGCAAACAGGTCCTAGGTGAGGGGCCAGACAAAATGTGGCTCAAACACTCCTATGAAGAGATCAAGCATGGCCAAGTTGTCCTTGCCCACATGCGGGTCACCGGGCCCCCGCCCCTTGAAGATAGGCCCAAGGGTGGGCATGAGAGGGAGCGCCTGGTGGCTGGGCTTTTACCCATGAAGCCCAGCTGGGGTTAGCCCGAACAGGGAACAGGGGCCGCCCTTCTATAGGACTCACCACCTGCAGGAGGAGCCATAGGGGTCGGATGGCAGCCAACGCAGGGACCCTGGCGGTCAGATCCTCGGTTCCATAAGCTAAATGCGAGGAAATTGTGCAACTTGATTTTTATTTTTCAGATTTCTGTGTCTTTTAGTCGTAAATGTACCAACTTGGCGTCGCGGGTTGGCAATTGGGGGACGAAGGGGAGAAGGGCTTTGGTTCAGTTTGGCATTGGAAACCAAAAACAAGGCATAGCGGAGTGCAAGCTAGCATGCGTATTTCGCGTAAGGCACTCCAAGGGGAAACGGGTCTCCACCAGAAAGGCCCCATAATGAACACTAGGGGGGCCAAATACGGCACTGCCATGGCGGTATCCATGAACTCTGACATAGGCAATGTGTACGAAGCTCATAAATGCGTTTAAGAATGGCGACCCGCGCTATTATTTGCACGTATTCAAAAAAATCGGAGAAACTGATACCACATCAAACCATTCCATTCCGTTGTCTTACGCTTATCCTGAGCCGGGTTGCAAGGGGACTAGCCTCGGATGGTAAGCCCAGGCTTCTCTCACCTCTGTTGCATCCTCCAGCTCACTCGGAAAGATCCCGAGGTAGCCTCTCCAGCTTCTCCAGCGGGTCTTGAATCTGCCTCTGGGTCCGTCCCAGTGGGACATACCCAAAAAAACCTCACTTGCGAGGCGTTTGGGAGGCACCCTAAGAATAGCCCAAACCATACCAACTGGCTTCTCTTGATCCAGAGGAGCAACGGGCCTATTCCAAGCTTTTCCCGGATGGCAGAGCTTGTCACTCTAGCTCTGCGCGAGATCCCTGTTTCTCCTTGGAGGAAGCTCTTTTCGGCCGCTTGTATCCGCGATCTCATTCTTTCGGTCACCACCCACAGCTGGTGGGCATGGGTGAGGGTAGGAACGTAGATCGACTTGTAAATCAAGAGCTTTACTTTTCGGCTCAACTCTTTCTTCACCAAGATGAACTGTCCGAATTATGGTGGTCTGTCGATTCTCCCTATCCATCTTTCGCCCACTCGGGAACAAGACCCCGTGAGTTCTTTGTGCAATTCTTGATAACGAAACTCATCGGGTCGTGACAATTAACGAGACTACAAGAAAAAAAACGTAAAAATACGCACACATACTTAAAAAATAAGAACGTTTTCCAACTAAAATTTGACAGTCCTTGTATCCCTAACGTGGTCTCTTCAACAGTTCAGGAAATTCTTCGGACCAGACGTCGGTCAATAGAAAGCCATTGCAATTCATACTAAATTCCTTTTCTACATTTCGGTAAATGTTCGTTTTCCTTCACCATTGTCTCGTAAAAGATAAAGTGGCATCTGTCAGACAGACAGGAAGACAATGAGCCTGTGCTTTGACCTTCAGTCCCTTCCTGTTGTCACAGACTTGGAAGTCCGTCCCAAAGGGACGCCGAAAGGAAAGCCGTGGTCTGACCTACGCGGACACACCTTCACCCCTTCCCCATAAAGCATCTCCAAACATCCCCATGAGGTGCTGCCACTTTTTCCTCTGATCTCCACTGTCTATTGTGAGATTTGTTTTTTCATCTGAGTTCTAAGGGTCTCTGGTGGCCACCTATAGCGCTGGCGGACAGACCTTTGTGTGGTTCCCAGACTCATTTTTGGTCTTTTTCGGTCTCCCAAATGAATTTAAGACAATTAAACTTGACTGTATGGAGACGCAGAATAAACCGACTGAAGCGAAGGTCAGAAAAAACGCTGTTAAAACAAGCAGATGGCGGGTTTTTTTGCTGAATCGGCAACACTTCCTGTTCGCACATGTACACCTTCCTCAAAAATCGAAATTTTCATGTTCCGAGTTTTAACAGTGAATTTATTTGGTCAAAACTTACACACGACATAATTTACCATTCTCATTTTAAATTGGTTTAATTTCATCTTTACACTTAAAAAATTACCTTTAAAAATGGCCACATAGGTACTAGGGGCGTTGGCCTAGTGGTAGAACTACCATCTTTCGACTGGGAGAACCTAGTTTGAATCCCACTGTGTTCATGCCGTCCACAGGACCACAAAATGGCAAAAAGAAAACATTAAAAAATGGCGACATGAACCGGTGTTAAAAGTCAAATCGTCTCAACAAGTAAAATATTTATTAAATACTCGATAAAAAAATGTTTATTCTTAGTTTTAGTGTCGAGAAATACGACAGGGAAGTCCGGGTTGATTGCCCTTAAAAAGATGACAGGGTGCACAGATGTGTAGTATCAGGAATCATCCTCAGGTTACCCTAATCAACATGATTAGGAACATCCAGGGTTCCCTCTGGGAGCAGGTGAAGGGGATCACAACAAAAAGTTTACCCATTTTTTGAAGTACAAAAATAAACCATTTTTTGAAATTTTTTTAGATTTCAAATTATTTAAAAAATAAAATAAATGAAAATAAATAAATATAAAAATAAAATACATAGATAAATGGACGTACGGACAGACGGACGGATAGATCCAAAAGGTATGCTTAAATTATGTGAACTGAACCTACGCATCGAAAAATTCCATTGTTATCCACGTCCCTAGGGCTAGCTTATGCTAGCATATCCGCTTCCCCTCCAAGTTCGGACAGCTCAGGATTCCTCCCGAGCACCTTGCTGGCGAGGTGTTTCAGGCACGTTTCTACCGGGTAAGAGACCCAGAGGCAGACCCTGAACCCGCTGGAGAGACTACTGTATGTCTCAGCTGGCTGGGGAATGATTCAGGACACCCCTGGGTGAGCTGGAGGATGCATTTGGGGTAAGAATCTGAGGCTATTCCCCCCGCAACCTGGCCCTGGATAAGCGGAAGACGACGGAACGGAATGAAACATCGTAATGTATTAAACCCACAAATTTGGGGGAGTTCCCCTTGGCACCATCCTGGGGATCCTAGAACTCTTAATAAACATAAAAATGATATCCATTTTTTGGGGTTCCAAAATTCACAGATGGACAAACAAATAATGTTTATGAAGTCTTTCAAGTTTTGTTGCACAATTAATTAAATTCAATTTAAATAAATCCCATAAAAACTGTGAAATTTCTTTGTTTATTCCCTCATAGAAAAGTTCGGAATTTGCGATCTTGTATAGCTGGAGAAGGACGGGGTTACATGGAGGGAAATGACTCTCCAGGGAGCCAAAACCAGGAGGATGGATAGCCGAGGAAAAACAGGATCCAGCCTCCATGTGAGGTTCTGACAGCTTCCTCTATCCGGCCCGGTGGGAGCGCCGTGTGAGATAAGTAGAGCTTTATTTATTCAGGTCGGTATCTCAAAGCACGTTTAGGATGATAAACAAATGTTTGGGTCTGGTTTTGCCTCCACTTTCAGTGTGCCAATCAGGATTAAAGGTCACGGTCTACGGGACAAATATGCGAATATTAGAATTCATAAACGCGATAAGCGACTTCCCCGACGGCTTTTGTTTGAGGTCTTGTTCCTGTTCCGTTGCACCTGAGAGCTAGCGCTCCCGTTAATGGAGATGACAAAACAAGGGCCACGTCAAAGATGGAACGTCACTGTTCTGCGTACATCCCAAGATGCCCGTTTATTTCAGATTCTAGGTCAAAAATTTCCATTTCCAGTGAGATTTGGACTTCGTTAAGACTGCCCTTTGTCACCGATTCAGTTCCCCACCTTTATGGACGGAATATCCAGGTGCAGCCGAGGCGTTGGAGGGATCCGGTTTGGTGACCTCAGGATTGGATCTCTTCTTTTGCGGATGATGTTGTCCTGTTGGCTTCATCGGACCGTGATCTCCAGCTCTCGCTGGATCGATTTGCTGCCGAGTGTGAAGGGGCCGGGATGGGATTCAGCGCATCCAAATCCGAGACTATGGTCCTCGCCCGGAAAAGGGTGGAATGCCACCTATGGGTCAGAGACAGTTCTGACTGAAGTGGAGGAGTTTAAGTATTTCAGGGTTTTGTTCACAAGTGGGGGAAGGATGGAGTGGGAGATCGACAGGCGGATCGGTGCGGCGGATCGGTGCGGCGTCAGCAATAACTAGGACGCTGCATCGGTCCGTCGTGGTAAAGAGAGAGCTGAGACGAAAAGTAAAGCTCTCGATTTACAAGTCGATTTACGTTCCTACCCTCACCATGGTCACCAGCTGTGGGTGGTGACCGAAAGAATGAGATCGCGGATACAAGCGGCCGAAATGAGCTCCCTCCGCAGGGTGGCTGGGCTCTCACTCAGATTGGGTGAGGAGCTCTGCCATCTGGGAGGAGCTCGGTGTCGAGCCGCTCCTCCTCCAGGTCGAGAGGAGCCAGATGGGGTGGTTCGGGCATCTGGTTAGGATGCCCCCCTGACACCTCACTGACGAGGTGTTTCGGGCTCGTCCCACCAGGAGGAGACTAAGAGACTAAGACCCGCTGGAGAGACTACTATGTCTCACAGCTGGCCGGGGAACGGCTCGGGATCATTCTGGGTGAGCTGGAGGAGGCTGAGGCTCTTGACCCAGCGACCCGGCCCCAGAAAAGCGGGAGACGACGTTAAAGAACGGTCAAAGATTTTGTACGCGGTGTTTTTGGCACGGTTAAAAATGACATTTCGGGTTTCATTTTCACTCCAAAAATCATTTAATCTGGCAAAGAAATTAAAAATTCTTTACATAGACGCGACTGTTGATTCCTACAGATTGTTCTTGGCTATGCCTTTTGTTCATAACCACGCCCACTTTCAAATGTAAATACTCTACTGACTTCTTTTTGTTGTTCCATGAAGGGTTTGAAGTCTTTTATTTTGTAAATCTGGTTCAAAAGTGTTTGAAAACATCATCCAAACAAGCACCTCAATCATCCCCACGTCTTTACGGGGTTCTATCGCGTTAGCTTCGTTTGTTTTCTCCACCCGCCCGACAACATTCGTCAAGCACAATCAGGCTTTGCCTTGACGATGTGCCTCCAAAATATGACTCTTTTATTTTCAGATTTGTCCATTTAAAGAAGAAAGGTAAACACTGACGGGCTCCGGACCGGAGAGAGGGTTTAACAGGGCAACACTGCCCTCAGGTGGTGACAAAGAAGACGATCATTTAGATAACAAAGAACATAAAGCGTTTTTTTTCAACCGTTTTTTATGCCAAAGTAAATTTTTCCTTTTAAAAAAAATATTACCAAGAATAAAATAAACTTTTCCAGATTAATTTCGTCCAGAAAGGTGAGATTTAATTAAATTCCTTTTTTTTTATTATTGTCATTCTATTTATATTCTGGCATGGGTGTCCTGTAACCATAGCAACCCACTCTTCTTCTATGCTTTTTTTTGTTGCATTTTTGCCATGGGCGGAAAAAAAAAAGAAGAAGAAGAAGAAGAATAAATGAAAGGACTAGTGTAGCTATCCCCTTCTAGGACCAGTGATTGGGCGCCAAAATGAGGAAAATCACTCTTATTTTTAAAATTTTCGGGATGAATGACCCCAAAACCCCTATACAGGCTTAGTCAAGCCAACCCTTTAGAAAATTCTGGATCCGCCCCTGGAGAAAAACTTGCAACATAAAAGCAGAGAAGAAGAGTGGGTTGCTATGGTTACAGGACAGCCCTGCCTGTTTCTAAGTAGAATTATACTCTAATAATAATAATACATTAGATGGGGTTCGAGCTGGTGTACCCCCTCCCCCACCTCCACTCCTTTGGTCCACAAAAAAAAAAAAAAAAAAAAAAAAAGAAAAGAAGGGAACCTCACGTACACCCCTCCCCTCATTTAAAAGATTCTAAGATCCGCCCCTGTTTGCTGTCCACCTCACCCGAAAACAGCCCCACCTAGTGGATCATATCTACTACATGTTTTTTTTTTTTTCTATTTATATTCTGGCACGGCTGTCCTGTAACCATAGCAACCCACTCTTCTTCTCTGATTTTTTTGTTGCTCTCAAAGGGCGGATCCAAGATTTTCTAAACGGGCGGGGCATGAGGTCATTGACAAAGCCAGGCGTGCTGGTGGCGTCCCTCTCACAACATTTAAAAAATAAGCGTCGTTTTCCTCCATTTTGTTTCCCATTCACTGGGGATAACTTGACTAGTCCCATTTACTTTTACCTTACTTTTTTTTTTTTTTGTGGACCAAAATGGGGACAGATGTCTACCCCCACTACTCCTGGATCCGCCCCTGGCAACTAGCAGCAAAAAAAAAGCATAGAAGAAGAGTGGGTTGTTATGGTTACAAGACAGCCGTGCCATTCTCTAAATGGAATGACGATGCAGTCAGTCATTTTCTCAACCCTTTAAGGGGTTGCCGCGGTTGACGGGGAATGCCGGAACCCATCCTGACTGATTCAAGGTGAGGGGCAGGGTACACCCTAAACAGGTCGCCAGTGTGTAATGCGATGAAATTAAAAAAAAAAAAAATAGTAAAACATTAGGTGGGTTGGCGTTCCCCTGTTATGGTCCACAAAGAAAGGGGGGTGCGCCAACCCCACCTTGTGGTTCATATCTACTACACGTTTTTTTCTATTCATATTCTGGCACAGCTGTCCTGTAACCATAGCAAACCACTCTTCTTCTCTGATTTTTTGTTGCATTTTTCAGGGGCGGATTCACGTTTTGTAAAGAGGGGGTGTGAGGTCATTAACAAATCCAGTATAGGGGTGCTGGAGGAATGGCCCGCCCAGAACATTCTTTCTTCTTTTTTTTTTTTCTTTTTTTTTTTTTTTTGTGGACCAAAAGAGGAGGCGGGGGGCCGGGTAGATAGCACATGCTCCCTCTCGGATTCGACCATCACAACATGCAACAAAAAAGCAGAAAAGAAGAGTCGGTTGCTATGGTTACAGGAAAATGGCAATGCAATAATAATAATAAAAAAATAATAATAAAAAAAAAATTAGGAGGCGTTAGGGTTGGCGCAAACCCGGCCCCTCCCAGGCCCTCCCTCCCCGCCTCCCCCCCCTCCCCCCCGAATAAAAGAAGGGGACTAGTCAATGTGATGTGATTTAAAAAGCCAGTGTTTGGGGGGGGCATGAGGGTTTTCTAAAGGGGGGTGTGTGGGTGGCGAGACCAACCCAACCCCACCTAGTGGATCATATTTTTAACATGTTTTGTTATTATTAATTTTATTTCAATGCCAATTTATTTAGAGGCTTACACTGGTTTTCTGTAACCATAGCAACCCACTCTGATCATCTCTGCTTTTTTGTTGCATGTTGCCAAGGCAAATTCAAGGGAGGGTGGGGGGTCACACGTAACCATAGGAATGGGTACCAAAATGAAGAAAATGACGAATATTTTTCAAAATATTCGGGAGGGTAGAAATTTCCCCCAACCTCCCTAAACTGGTTTTATCAATGACCTCACACTCCCTCCCCCCTTACAATATCCTGATCCGCCCCTGGAGAGCAACAAGCAACAAAAAAATCAGAGAAGAGTGGGTTGCTATGGTTGCAGGACAGCCGTGCGAGCCTCTAAATGGATTGACGATGGAATGACGACTTAATCCCTTACAGGGTGTGGGGATAGCCGGAACCCATCCCGACTGATTCAAGGCGAGGGCCAGGGTACACCCCGAACAGGTCACCAGTCTGTAATGCCGATGCAATAAAAAATAACATTAGGTGTATGGTCCACAAAAAAAGGGGCCTACGCCAACCCCCCCTAGTGGATCATATCTACTACATGTTTTTTTTCTATTCATATTCTGGTACGGCTGTCCTGTAACCATAGCAACCCTCTGGTACGGCTGTCCTGTAACCATAGCAACCCACTCTTCTTCTTTGATTGTTTTGTTGCATTTTTCAGGGGTCAATTCACGTTTTCTAAAGAGGGGGTGTGAGGTCATTAACAAATCCAGTATAGGGGTTCTGGGGGAATGCCCCTCCCCATCCCCGTCCAGAAAATTATTATTTATTTTTTTTTTTTTTTTTTTTTTTGTGGACCAAAAGAGGTGGGTGGGGGGAGACGAGCACATGCCCCCCTCTTGGATCCCCCCCCCACACATACACACACCCTCCAGATGCCCTTTATGGTCCACATAAAAAAAATAGAAGATTAAAAAAAGGGGACTAGTCAATGTAATGTGATTTAAAAAGCCACTGTATGGGGAGGTGGGGGCATGAGGGTTTTCTAAAGGGGGCCGCTGGGGTCGCGAGCCAAACTCAACCCCATCTAGTGGATCATATTTTTATTTTTTTTTTTTTAAAAATTATTATTATTATTATTTTACTGCCATTTTCTTTAGAGGCTTACACTGGTTTACTGTAACCATAGCAACCCACTCTGATCATCTGTGCTTTTTTTTGCATTTTGTCAGGGGCGGATCCAAGAGGGGCTGAGGGGTTGCACGTCCCCATAGGAATGAGCACCAAAATGCAGGAAAATGACTCTTCCAAAATATTCAGGAGGGTAGAAATGGCCCCCAGCATCCCTATACTGGCTTTATCAATGACATCACACTCCCCCGTACCCATTAGAATATCCTGGATCCGCCCCTGGAGGGAAACACGCAACAAAAAAAATCAGAGAAGAAGAGTGGGTTGCTATGGTTTCAGGACAGCCGTGCCAAAAATTAAAGAGAAAAAAAACCATGTAGAAGATATGATCCACTAGGGGGGGTTGGTGTAGCCCCGCCCCTGTTTTTGTGGTCCACAAAAAAAAGAAGAAGAAGAAGAAAGGAAAGGGGACTATACACCAACTAGGGGCGGATCCAGGATTTTCTAAAGAGGGGCATAAGGTTCCTTTTTTTTTTTTTTTTTGTGGAACAAAAGAGTGGGTGGGGAAGGGGGTTCACTAACCCTGACCCCACCTGTTTGTTTTTTTTTTTTTATTACTATTACTATTATTACATTATCATTTTAAAAGGCACAACTATCCTGTAACCATAGCAACCCACTCCTTCTTCTCTGATTTTTTTTTTTTCATGTTGCCAGGGGCGGTTTCAGGAGTGGAGTGGGGTGCATGTCCCCCATCCTTTTGGTGCACAAAAAAGAAAAAGAGAAAAAGAAAGGCAACGGGACTAGTGAAGCTATCCTCTTAAAAGACCAGTAAATGGGAAACAAAATGGAGGAAAAGGAGTCTTATTTTTCTAAATTTTCTGGGGTAAAAACCCCTATTCTGACTTTATGACGCCACACCCCTCATTAGAACTTGAATCCACCCCTGGGGAGCAACAAAAATCAGAGAAGAAGAGTGGGTTGCTATGGTTACAGGACAGCCGTGCCAGACTCTGAATAAAAAAAACACATGTATCAGTTATGAACCACTAGGTGGCGTTGTTTTTGGGAGGGACGTCAGCAACCAGGGGCGGATCCAGGATTTTTCTAAAGGGAGGGCGAAGGGTACATGAGGTTCCCTTCTTGGGTTTTTTTTTTTTTTTTTTTTTTGTGGACCAAAAGAGTGGATGTGGGGGAGGGGGGCGCGCCAGCTTCAACTCCATCTAATGTATTATTATTATTATTATTAGAGTGTCATTATAGTTAGAAACAAACAGGGTTGTCCTGTAACCATAGCAACCCACTCTTCTTCTTTTCTTTTTTGTTGCAGTTTTCAGAGGCGGATTCACGTTTTCTAAAGAGGGGGAGTAAGGTCATTAACAAATCCAGTATAGGGGTGCTGGAGGAATGCCCCTCCCCACCACCGCCCGGAACATTCTTTCTTCTTTTTTTTTTCTTTCTTTCTTTTTTTTTTTTTTTTTTTTGTGGACCAAAAAAATGGAGGGCGGGTAGGGCGACGTGCACATCCTCCCCTCTTGGATCCGCCCCTGCAAACATGCAACAAAAAAATCAGAGAAGAAGAGTGGGTTGCTATGGTTACAGGAAAATGACAACGCAACAAAAATAACAATAATAATAATACAAACAAAACATTCGGTGGTGTTGGGATTGGTGCACCCCCCCACCCTTCCCCGCTCCCGATCCCGCTTATGGTCCACATAAAAAAAAATAGAAGAAGAAAAAAACGGGACTAGTCAATGCGATGTGATTTAAAAATCCAGTGTATGGGGATGGAGGCATGAGGGTTTTCTAAAGAGGGGGGCGCGGGGGGCGCGAGCCAAACCCAACCCCACCTGGTGGCTCATATTGTTAACATGTTTTTTATTTTATTATTATTATTATTATTTTACTGCCATTTTCTTTAGAGGCTTACACAGGTTTCCTGTAACCATAGCAACCCACTCTGATCATCTCTGCTTTTTTTTTGCATTTTGTCAGGGGCGGATCCAAGAGGGGGTGAGGGGTTACACGTCCCCGTGGGAATGGGCACCAAAATGACTCTTATCTTCCAAAATATTCGGGAGGGTAGAAATGGCCCCCAGTATCCCTATACTGGCTTTATCAATGACATCACACTCCTCCGCACCCCTTAGAATATTCTGGATCCGCCCCTGGAGAGAAACACGCAACAAAAAAATCAGAGAAGAAGAGTGGGTTGCTATGGTTACAGGACAGCCGTGCCAAAAAATAAAGAGAAAAAAAAAACATGTAGAAGATCCGATCCACTAGAGGGGGTTGGTGCAGCCCCGCCCCTCTTTCTGTGGTCCACAAAAAAAAAAGTAGAAGAAGAAGAAAGGAAAGGGGACTAGACACCAACCAGGGGCGGATCTAGGATTTTCTAAAGAGCGGCGTCACATTCATTTCTCCTTTTTTTTTTTCTGTGGAACAAAAGAGCGTGGGTGGGGCAGGGGGTTCACATACCCTGACCCCACCTGATATATTTTTTATTTTATTACTATTACTATTATTACATTGTCATTCTACAGGCACGGCTGTCCTGTAACCATAGCAACCCACTCCTCTGTTTTTTTGTTCCATGTTGCCAGGGGCGGATCCAGGATTTTCTAAAGGGGGCGGGGGGGTGACAAATGTTTTTACCAGAACATTTTAAAATAATAGTGATAATAGTGATTTTCCACCATTTTGTTTCCCATTCACTGGTCCTTTAAGAGGATAGTTTGACTAGTCCTATTTACTTTCTTCTTTTTTTGTGAGGACCAGAGGGGGCCGGGCGAGGGACGTGCACCCCCAACCTCTCTGGACCTGACCCTGGAACATGTAAAAAAAAACAGACAAGAAGAGTGGGTTGCTATGGTTACAGGAAAATGACAATGCAATAATGATAATAATAAAACATTAGGTGGTGTTGGAGTTGGCGCACCCCCGCCCTCCCGAAATGGGCGGGGGCACGCACATACCCATGGGAATGGGCACCAAAATGCAGGAAAAAGGCTCTTATTTTTCAAAATTTTTGGGAGGGTAGAAATTACCCCCACGCTCCCTATACTGACTTAATCAATGACCCCTCACGAAACACCCTCTCCCCCCGCCCCTTAGAATATCATGGATCCGCCCCTGGAGAGCAACACGGCACAAAAAATCAGAGAAGAAGAGTGGGTTGCTATGGTTACAGGACAGCCGTGCCAGCCTCTAAATGGAATGACGATGCAGTCAGTCACCTTCTTATTCATCTATCCCTTACGGGGTTACGGGCTGTGCCGGAACCCATCCCCGACTGATTCAAGGCAAGGGGCAGGATACACCCTAAACAGTTCGCCAGTCTGTAATGCCAATGCAATAAAAAATATATATTAATAATAATAAAAACATTAGGTGGGGTTTTCGCACCCCTCGTATGGTCTACAAAAAAAAGGGGGGTACGCCAACCCCACCTAGTGGATCAGACCTGATACATGTTTTTTTTTCTATTTAGAGGCTGGCACGGCTGTCCTGTAACCATAGAAACCCACTCTTCTTAACTGCTTTTTTTGTTGCATTTGCCAGGGGCGGATCAAAGAAGGGGGGGGCATGGTCACATGTCCCAATGTGAATGGACACCAAAATGCGAGAAAAGGAATCTTATTTCTCCCCCTTGACCCGACCCTGGAACATGCAACAAGAAATCAGAGAAGAAGAGTGGGTAGCTATGGTTACAGGAAAGCCGAGCCACCCCTGAATACAGTGACGATGCAATGAAAATATATAAAAAACATTGGCCACTAGGTGGGGTTAGCGCAGCCGCCCTCCCTCCCACCCTTCCCTAAAAGAGTTGTGACAACCACAAACCTAACTAATGTTTTTTTTTTCAAAATCTTCTTGGGAGAGGGCGGGTAACCCCAGACTCCACCATTACTGGCCTTGCCAATGACCTCACGCCCCCCTCTCCCTTTAGAAAATTCTTGATCTGCCCCTGGCGAGAATTGCGCAAAAAAAATCAGAGAAGAGTGGGTTGCTATGGTTACAGGACATCACAGGATCCGGGATTTCCCTTTAGAAAATCCTAGATACGCCCCTGGTTGCTGTCCATCTCACACTAAAACAGCCCCACCTAGTGGATCAGATCTTCTACATGTTTTTTTTTTTATTACATTTTAATTTTATTTATATTCTGGTATGGCTGTCCTGTAACCATAGCAACCCACTCTTCCTTTCTGGTTTTTTGTTGCATTTTTCAGGGGCGTATTCACTATTTCTAAAGAGGGGGTGTGAGGTCATTAACAAATCCAGTATAGGGTGCTGGGGGAATGCCCCCTCCCCATTCCCGCCCAGAAAATTATTTCTTCTTTTCTTTTTTTTTTTTTTTTTTTTGGACCAAAAGATATGCTCCCCTTTCTTAGGTCATTAGAAAAGCCACATTTTAAAAATAAGTCATTTTCCTCCATTTTGTTTTCCATTCACTGGTCCTTTAAGGATTTAGCTTGACTAGTCCTCTTTACCTTCTTCTTTGTTTTTCTTTTTTTTGTGGACAATAAGTTCAGGAGGAGGGGGGACATGATCCACTGGGGGGTTGCCCCCCCCCCCCCAGTGGATGATATATTCTACATGTTTTTTTTTTTTTTTGTTTTTTTTTTAGAGGTGCATGGTTGTCCTGTAACCATAGCAACCCACTCTTCTTCTCTGAATTTTTTGTTGTTCTCCAGGGGCGGATCTTGGATTTTCTAAAGGGGCCCCCGCTCTCCAAAAACAACTCCACCTAGTGAACCATCTCTGCTACATGTTTGTCCTGTAACCATAGCAACCCACTCTCTCTGATTTTTGTTTTTTTTGTTGCCAGGGGCTGATTCAGGGGATGAAAATGATGCAACCCCGCCCTCGCACCCCTCCATCCCCGTTTTGGTCCACACAAAAAATGTATATATATAACGGCTTTGTCAATGACGTCACACACACACCTTTAGAAAATCCTGGATCCACCCCTGGTCGCTGTCCTTCTGACCTAAAAACAACGCCTCCTAGTGGATCAGATCTTCTACAAGTTTTTTTTTTTTTTTCAATTACATTGTCATTTTGTCACGGCTGTCCTGTAACCATAGCAACCCACTCTTCTTCTCTGATTTTATGTTGCATGTTGTTCTCCAGGAGCAGATCCAGGATTTTATAAAGTTGGGGGAGAGTGGGGCTGTATGTCATTGGCTAGTAGAGGGGTGCTGAGGGCATTCCTTCCAGAACATTTTGAAAAATAGAAGTCGTTTTCCTGGGGCAGGCATAAGCCCACCCTACGTCTCCCAAAAAAAAAAAAAAGGAAAGGGGTACTCAAGTACCGTTTTAGAAAATCCTGGATCCGCCCCTGGAGAGCAACAAGCAACAAAAAAGCAGAGAAGAAGAGTGGGTTGCTATGGTTACAGGACAGCCATGTTTTTGTTTTTGTTTCATTTTTTTTTTTGGGTTGGTTCCGGGTTGGTGCACCCACTCTCACACCCCTGCTCTAATGGTCCACGAAAAAAAAAAAAAAAAAGGAAGGGAACTTGATGTCCCCTCCAGAAAAAATGCTTGATCCGCCCCTGGTTGGTGTCCATCTAGCTTGATAGTCCCCTCTACCTTCTTTTTTTTTTTCTATTGGACACGCCCCCATTGTCCAAAAACACCCCCTCTCAGTGGATGATATCTAGAACATTTCATTTTTATTGCATTGTTATTTTATTTAGAGGTTGTCCTGTAACCATAGCAACCCACTCTTCTTCTCTTCTATGTTGTTTCACGTTGTTCTCCAGGGGCGGATCCAGGATATTCTAAGGGGGGGTCGGGTAGTGTGATGTCATTGATAAAGCCAGTATAGGGTTTACTGGGGACATTTCTTCCCCTCCCGAATATTTTGAAAAATAAGAGTAATTTTCTTGCATTTTGGTGCTCATTCCCATGGGGACATGCGACCCCCCACCCACTCTTGGATTTGCCCTGGCGAAATCTAAGAAAAAAACAGAGATGAAAAGAGTGGGTTGCTATGGTTACAGGACAGCCTCTAAATAAAATGACAATGCAACAAAAATAATAATTATAAAGTAAAAACATGTAAAGGACATTAACCACTAGGTGGGGTTGGCGCACCACCCTCCCACCCTATTTATTTATTTTTTTTGTGGACCTTAAGAGGGGTCCACCAACCACAACCCCACCTAATGATTTTTTCAAAATCTTTTTTGGGGGGGGAATAACTCCAAACTCTCCCATACTGGCTTTATCCATGACCCCCACCCCCACCCCCCCCCGGATCCCCCCATTTAGAAAATCCTGAATCCACCCCTAAAAAATTCAACATAACATCAGAGAAGAAGACTGGGTTGCTATGGTTACAGGACAAACGTTTAGCAGACATGATCCACTAGGTGGGGTTGTTTTTGAGAGCGGGGGCCCCAACCCCACCTAGTGGATCATCTCTGCTAAACGTTTGTCCTGTAACCATAGCAACCCAGTCTTCTTCTCTGATTTTTTTGTTGTATGTAACCTTTCAGGAGCGGAACAAAGATTTTCAATGGGGGGGGGGGGGGGTGGCTCAGGTCAGTGAGAAAGCAAGTATAAAGGTGCTGGGGTCCCTCCCCAGAACATTTAAAAAAATAAGAGTCATTTTCCTCCATTTTGGTTCCCATTCACTGGTCCTGCTAGAGGATAATGTGACTAGTCCCCTTTCCTTTCTTCTTTATTTGCGGGGGGGGGGGGGGCAAAATGGGGGTAACGTGCATCCCATAAACCCCTGGACACGTTCATGCAACAAAGAAAAACAGAGACAAGGACAAGCGTGTCGCCCCAAAACACAGTGACAATGCAAATAAAAAATAAAACTTCGGGGGGGTTGGCGCACCACCCTCCCTCCCAATTTTTGTTATTTTTTTGTGGACCTTAAGAGGGGTGCACCAACCACAACCCCACCTAAGTTTTTTTCACAATCTTCTCGGGGGCGGGGGGACAACCCCAAACTCCCCTAAACTGGCTTTATCCATGACCTTCGCCCGTGCCCCCCCATTAGAAAATCCTGAATCCGCCACTGAAAAATTCAACAAAAATCAGAGAAGAAGAGTGGGTTGCTATGGTTACAGGACAAACATGTAGCAGAGATTATCCACTAGGTGGCGTTGTTTTGGAGAGCGCCACCTAGTGGATCATATCTTCATGTTTTTTTATTGTATTGTCATTTTATTTATATATTTGTACGGCTGTCCTGTAACCATAGCAACCCACTCTTCTTCTCTGCTTTTATGTTGCATGTTTTTTCTCCAGGGGCGGATCCAGAATTTTCTAAAGTGGTGGCTTGACCAAGTCAGGGGTTCTGGGGTCATTCATCCAGAACATATTGAAAAAAAAAGTCATTTTCCTCCATTTTGTTTCCCATTCACTGTTTCTTTAAGAGGATAGTTTGACTAGTCCCTTGTACTTTTTTTGAGAACCAAAGGGAGGGGGGGCATGCAAACCCACTTTCTGGATCGTAAGAGTGGGTGACGTGAGGAAGGGGGGGTGGGTTATTTGTCAAACCCAACCACACTTTACGGATCATATTTTCAACATGTTTTATTATTATTATTAGTAATATTATTGAATTGTCAATTTATTTAGAGGCTTACACGGCTGTCCTGTAACCATAGCAACCCACTTTTCTTCTCTGTCTTTTTTGTTGAATGTTGCCAGGGGCGGATCTAGGATTTTCTAAAAGGTGGGGGTGGCAAGAAGAAATGGACAATTATTTTCATCAGAACATTTGAAAAATAAGAGTGATTTTCCTGCATTTTTGGTTCCCATTCACTGGTCCTGCAAGAGGACTAGTCCTATTTACTTTCTTCTTTTTTTGAGGGGGGGACCAAAATGGGGGTAACGTGCACCCCCATGTACCTCTGGACCTGACCATGCAACAAAAAAAATCAGAGAACAAGAGTGGGTTGCTATGGTTACAGGGTTTTTTTTTTGTTTTTTTTTTGTTTTTGTGGATCATGCGAACGGATGGGTGCCCCGAACACCACCAAATGTTTTTTTATTATTTATTTGTATTTGCATTCTATTTATATTCCGGTACGGCTTTCCTGTAATCATAGCAACCCACTCTTCTTCTCTTTTTTTATGTTACATGTTTTTCACCAGGGGCGGATCCAGGATTTTCTAAAAGGAGGGGGGGGGGCAAGAAAAAATGGGCAAATGTTTTTACCAGAACGTTTTAAAGAATGAGAGTCCTTTTCCTCCATTTTGTTTCCCATTCACTGGTCCTTTAAGAGGATTGTTTGACTAGTCCAGTTTACTTTCTTCTTTCTTTTTTAAGGACCAAAAGGGCGGGGGGACGTGCACCCGCATCCCCCCATGGACCCAACCCTGGAAATGTAACAAAAAACAGAGAAGAAGAGTGGGTTGCTATGGTTACAGGACAGTCGTACCGCCCCAAAACACAGTGACAATGCAAATGAAAAAAAAAAACAAAACATGGGTCACTAGGTGGGGTTGGCGCACCACCCTTCCACCCTATTTTTTTTTTTTTGTGGACCGTAAGAGGGGTGCACCAACCACAAACCCACCTGTTTGTTTTTTTTTTAAATCTTCTTGGGGGGATAACCCCATAATCCCTGGCTTCGTCGATGACGTCACACACCCCGCCCCTTTAGAAAATCCTGGATCCGCCCCTGGAGAACAACACAAAATCAGAGAAGAAGAGTGGGTTGCTATGGTTACAGGACAACCTCTAAATAGAATGACAATGCAATAAAAAAAAAAGAAATGTAGAAGATCTGATCCACTAGGTGGGGTTGGGGTTGGCGCACGCCCCCCTCCTCCATACAAACACAGACTGTTATGGTCCACAAAAAAAATAAAATAAAAAAGAAAGCTTATCTAGTCCCCTTACCCCTATTTACTTTCTTTCTTATTTTGGTGGATCATAGGCGGGAGAGGGGCGGGGGTCTGGGGGAACCCCAACCCCACCTAGTGGATCAAATCCTCTACATGTTGTTTTTTTAAATTGTCATTCTATTTCTATTCTGGCACGGCTGTCCTGTAACCATGGCAACCAACTCTTCTTCTCTGATTTTTCGTTGCTCTCCAGGGGCGGATCCAGGATTTTCTAAAGGGGGGGGCGGGATGTCATTGACAAAGCCAGTATAGTGGGGTCTCGGGTTATTTCCTCCCTAAGAAGATTTTGAAAAAAAAAAAAAAAACGAAAAATTAGGTGGGCTTGTGGTTGGCGCACCCCTCTTACACTCCACAAAAAAAAAAAAAAAAAAAAATGATGTGGGGGCTGCGCCAACCCCACCTACTGGCCGATGTCTTTTTTTTAAATTACATCACTTTATTAAGGAGTGGCACGGTTGTCCTTTAACCATAGTAAGCCACTCTTCTGCTCTGTTTTTTGGGGTTTTTTTTGTTGCATATTCCAGAGTCGGGTCCAGGGGGAGATGGAGGGGTACGTCCCCGCCCTTTTGGTTCTCAAAAAAAAAAGAATAAAGCAAATGGGACTGGTCAAGCGATCCTCTTACAGGACCAAAGAAAGGCCCCAAAATGAAGGAAAATCACTCTTATTTTTTAAAATGTTCTGGTGAAAACATTTGTCCATTTGCTTGTTGCCCCCCCGTTTAGAAAAACCTGGCTCCGCCCCTGGCAACATTCAACAAAAAAGACATAGAAGAAGAGTGGGTTGCTATGGTTACAGGACAGCCGTGACAATCTCAAATGCAATGACACTCCTACAAAAAAATAATGATAAAAAAAACATTAGGTGGGGTCGGAATTGTCGGAACGCCTCCCTCACCCCGGGTGTGAGGTCATTGGTTAAGCCAGTTTAGGGAAGCTGGGGAAAATCTCTACCCTCCCAAATATTTTGAAAAATAAGAGTAATTTTCCCGCATTTTTGTGCCCATTTCCATGGGGATGTGCGAGCCCTCGCCCCCTGTTGGATCCGCACTGGCAAAATGCTCAAAAAAGCACAGTTGAAAAGAGTGGGTTGCTATGGTTACAGGAAACCCGTGTAAGCCTCTAAATAAAATGGCAATGCAATATTAATAACAAAAAAAAAACATGTAGATGATATGATCCACTAGGTGGGGTTGTTTTTCGGAGGAATGGACAGCAGCACGCAGGAAAAAAAAAAAGAGAGAAGAAGAGTGGGTTGCTATGGTTACAGGTTTTTTTTTTTTTTTGGTTTTTTTTTTACATACCCATTCATCTCTCACCGGGGAATACCAAGACGTTAACTCAGTGGGAATCGAACCCGCAAACCTCCGGGTTACTTCCGGTCCGCGGACGAACGCTCGAAAATAGGATCGTTTCCCAAAAGTTCGTTCGGACTTGAGGTGTTTTTTCTTTTTGTTTTTTTTTTTAATAACAAAAGTCATTTTTATTGAATTAATATGGATTGAAAAAAGTTTTCGGTTTGTGGGGTAAACATTGGGGCAGTTTTAACGAATTATTTTTACGGACAGCGTGTAGTTTCAATTGTTTTTACACACGTTAGGTTACGTCAAGGTGCGTTTGGGCAGTAAGGAACAGTTTCCAGGTGTACTGAATCATTTTAAACTACTCTTTTCAAATTTATCTGAACCTAAAAATAAAATGACTACGATTTTTTTTCAGGAAAACATCATATAGTTTATGAAACGCACGTGTCGCCGAGCAAAAAAATCACATGTAATTCCGCTTTTTTTCTCTAGATGGAGTCAATGAGCCATTTTTTGCGACAAAAAAAGATTTCATGCATATTTTTTCACCCTTTCTGTCATTTTTAATAAATAACTAAGTTTTTTTTTAATACCTCATTGTTTGTTTACATTTACACGATAATTTTATTATAAACAACCAGTTTGACCTCATCAAATCAGACAGGAAGTTGTTTTATTACTTCTTGGTATATTTAGCCGCTAGCGTGGGCCAGATTTGGTACTTCTGTTTCCCGAATCAAAGTAGCATCAAGCTCCGCTTACAGCCCAGGGGTCAGAGGTGAGTTGGCGGGGTTTTTAACTCGTTTTGCCCTTGAGCAAACAGACACACTGTACGCCCACCCACTCACATCCAGAAATACATATCCTCACACAGCAAATAAATCACCATGGTAACGGTAATGTAATAATTGCGGTACTTGAAGGAGACTTTGACGGATGCGTTTTTTGCAGGAGCACTTAGATCGGATGATTACGACGGAAGCAACGTGATACCCGACTCATTTAGCAGCAGAAAAAAATAACGTAATGGTTATTTGATTAAGAGTAAGGGTGAAGGGGCGGGGGACGGGGGTCCGATAAAATAACAATGTATCAAAAGTCGAGCCGCTAAATTTAAATTTGAGAAATTTCAAATTGCGTTTTCTTTTTAAAAAAGTTTCTCTTCTCAAGTCGTTATTTCTGGTGTTCCTCAAGGCACTTATTTCGGCTCACTGAAATTCCATTTTTACGTCCTTATGACTGGTGAAAATTGTACGTTTACAGGTAGGAATGTAGATCCTGGTTACCATGGTGAGGGTAGGAACGTAGATCCTGGTTACCACGGTGAGGGTAGGAACGTAGATCCTGGTTACCATGGTGAGGGTAGGAACATAGATCCTAGTTACCATGGTGAGGGTAGGAATGTAGATCCTGTTACCATGGTGAGGGTAGGAACATAGATCCTAGTTACCATGGTGAGGGTAGGAACGTAGATCCTGGTTACCATGGTGAGGGTAGGAACGTAGATCCTGGTTACCATGGTGAGGGTAGGAACGTAGATCCCGGTTACCACGGTGAGGGTAGGAACGTAGATCCTGGTTACCATGGTGAGGGTAGGAACGTAGATCCTGGTTACCATGGTGAGGGTAGGAACGTAGATCCTGGTTACCACGGTGAGGGTAGGAACGTAGATCCTGGTTACCACGGTGAGGGTAGGAACGTAGATCCTGGTTACCATGGTGAGGGTCGGAACGTAGATCCTGGTAACCATGGTGAGGGTAGGAACGTAGATCCTGGTTACCATGGTGAGGGTAGGACGTAGATCCTGGTTACCATGGTGAGGGTAGGAACATAGATCCTAGTTACCATGGTGAAGGTAGGAACGTAGATACCGGTTACCATGGTGAGGGTAGGAACGTAGATCCTGGTTACCATGGTGAGGGTAGGAACGTAGATCCTGGTTACCACGGTGAGGGTAGGAACGTAGATCCTGGTTACCATGGTGAGGGTAGGAACGTAGATCCTGGTTACCATGGTGAGGGTAGGAACGTAGATCCTGGTTACTATGGTGAGGGTAGGAACGTAGATCCTCAGCTCTCTCTTTACCACAACGGATCGATGCAACGTCCTAGTTATTGCTGACACTGCACCGAGCCGTCCGACAGTAATGTACCGGGTCCTTATTTTGGAGTCTCCTCTTGATGATGTCATGGTTCAAATGAGAAAAGGCATTACTTTTGTAAAGACATACCTATATTGCGCACAAACCGACTTTTGCCACAAATTCGGTGGTCCGATCTCGTCTTGAGTTTTCTCGAGCATTGACCTGTTATTTTGTCATCAAAACGCATCGGGAATAATCTAAACTTGACCCTGAATGTTCCTTCATCCCCTTTATTAGGGACACCTTAGGATGATAATACACACCTGTGGATCCTGTCGCCTATTTTAAGGCAATCGCTCAAAATTCTTTGTCGTGTCGTCGTCATTACCGCCATCCCTTGTAGTCAGGGCTTCCTAGCTGCCTGATCGTAAGTTTACCGGTCTTTTTCTGGACTTTTCGAATAAATTCTGGTTCGTTGTCCTGCCATCGGCTCCTCCTTCCACATCCCGACATCGTGACAGAAATTCCCAATCCTTACAGCGTGTTTTGTGCTTTTTAAATCTGAACCATCGTAAATGTAATTGTTTTTTGAGACACCTCGTTACTTCTACCAATTCTTGTGTTTGTACGTTTTTCAGATTACGTTTATGTGTGTGTGTGTGTGTGTGTGTGTGTGTATGTGTGTGAGCGTAATTAGCCGACTCCTCTCTAATCTTTAATGCATTATTGAATATTTCAAAGGAGTCTCAATCCTTTGGGCTAAGTGTTTGCCAAGTAGGGATGACACGGCCAGTTCGGGTATGATGAAGGGCGGTTCAGTCGTTAACGAGTCTGGCCAGACTTGACGGCCTTGTGTGAACCTGAAGCTCATGAATAATATAAACTCCTCTGCTGTATTTGGAAGCACTTTGGATCGTAGTGGGAGAGCGAGATAGCTGATGATGCTTCATTGATTTTTCAGCCGAGCAATTTCAGGGAACAAACCAATCGGATTTCACTAGCGACAATTTATCCTAAGCGTTCCTGATGGAGACGAAAAGAATAGTCTGGTTTTGTTTCAGCGCCGCGTTGCAACCTTGACGAGACAATAGCAGGGTTGTCATGGTGATCTGCCCTGTCTCCTGACATTTTTAAGAACTTAGTGTCTCACGACTAGAGCCGGTATTTTTCTTCTCTGCGGTACATCCGACATGTTAGCGATAGCATCCCGTGGATGGAGAGATTCCTGTTGTGATGGAGATTCAAAATGGACGGGTATAGCAGGGGTGCCCGACATTTTTAGACCCAAGATCAACTTTTCAAGTAGGGACCCTTTTGAGATCTACCAGTCCCGCGTTAAAATTGCAAACTCCGACAAATCATTTCCAGCCTGCAAGTAAAACAACCCTCAAAATACATTTTGTTGTTACACACAGACAAACGTTCCTCTCTCCCTTCCAAACACAAACACACAGACAAAATCCTTGCTCTCTCTTTTGTCTATCTCTAACACGCAGACAAGTTCCTCTCTCTCAAACACACACAAAAAATTTCCCCTCTGTCACTCTCTGTCTTTCTCTCTCTCAAACACACAGACAAGTTCCCCCCCCTCTCTGAAACATAAGCGCACACAAACACAGACAAAATCCTGGCTCATCCTTTTTTTCTATCTCTAACACACACACAGACAAGTTCCTCTCTCTCTCCCTCTAAAACAAAAACACACAAAAAACCAAAATCCTATCTCTAACACGCATAGATTTATATTTTTTGTCCGCGAAGGGGGGGGCCACTTTATAATCTGGTTAAATTTGGTTCTACACTCACATGTCAATACTAGACAGAAAATTTGAATTTTTTGCCAAATCATTTCTACGCAGATGATGTGACTTTATTTTTAATTTTCTCTTAATACATTTTTAAAAACGTTTTCCCACTAAATGTGTCCCAGTCATTCCAGAAACCAGCGAACCACGCTGCTTTCGATACATCTAAAGCCGCATTAATCATCTGTTCATTAACTCCGCACACCTCATTCCGTATAGAGGGTCAACACCATGCCCCCGGCACTAATCAGTATCCTACTTTTCATTCGACGACTCAATTTGTCGAAGCTTAGAGCTGCATTTTAGCCCCGTTTCCATTTGGACACCTATGGGAGATTTAGAAGGGATATTTTTTTCGGATTACCGTACTTGCGCCCGTCCCTACAGAAAAGCTTTTAAACTTCTAACATCAATATGAAAAAAAAAAAAAAACGTTGTGGTCGCTTAGGCAGCACAAAGGGGTTCAATACTTCAAGTTTTTATGCGTTTAACCCTTTGATTAGCGATTTTAATGTTGGCGCATTTACTGGTATAATATACATCAGTATGCTAGCCTAACTTCGGCTCTATGAATTGCGCAGATGCGTCCTATATGCTGATATGAGTCCTAGAGGACTTGTGAAGCAACGTGAACAAACAGCTGCGGCAGAAGATTTATGATGATGCATAACTGGTCTATTCTTATGTGAGGAAAACTGTTCTTCTCAGCATTTTAAACCGGTCCTGCTGCAGCAGCATGAACTCATTTGAGGATCGTTTTGTTTAATGACGCCTGGACCCACCTTCAATCCGTCTATTATTCAAGGTTTGTGATTAGCGAAATGCCGGTCAAAGCTAGAGTTGGGAGTAGAAGAGCTCAGGTGATCGCTCTACAATCAATCAAATTGACTGAATCACAATGAAAGGTTCGTACGCTCACACATCCGCAGAGATTCTTCTGTCGGAGTGGTGAGCGAGCTTTGTGTCCGCCGTAAGCTCTCTTCATTAAAGTAAAGCTCCATTAGGCATTTGGGTTAAAAGCTTTCATAATCAGGTGGTCGGATTTGGAGTGGAGAAATTTCCGTGATCAATAAAGGGATGCCCCTGTGATGTTTGGATTTAAGTTGGTTCCATTTGTACGTGACGGGTTTCTGGAAAACGCAAGTTGGCTACCGCCCTGTTGGGATTGGCCCTTGCACTGTCTGCCCGTCCATCGGTTCTTCTATAAAACTTTTGTGTAACCCTATGTATCCCAAACCCCCGAAAGGATTTTAATGAAACTGCCACTATTCCTCAATGCCGACCAAACACGGAAGTTAGCAATTCTTGTGAACGCGAAATCGGCCAAACCCGTAAAAGCGTTTCAATGAAACTGGTCGTAATTACTCGACACCAATTCTTGACGAACTGGTTAGATTTTTGGGCTCATGCGACCAAAATTCTTAATCTTATACTTTCCGTTTCGATCCGTCATCTACCGCTTGTTCCGGGGTCGGGTCGCCGGGGCAACAGCCTCAAGCGGATAGCCCAGGCCTCTCTCTCCCCAGCTGCATTCTCCAGCTCACCCGGAAGGATCCCAAGTCGTTCCCCAGCCAGCTGTATGACATAGGCTCTCCAGCGGGTCCGGGGTCTTCCTCTTGGTCTCCTTCCGGTGGGACGTGCCCGAAACACCTCGCCCGCGAGGCGCTCAATTGGCATCCTGACCAGATGCCCAAACCACCCCATCTGGCTCTTCTTGACCTGGAGGAGGAGCGGCTCGACACCGAGCTCCTCCCGGATGGCAGAGCTCCTCACCCGATCTTAGAGTGAGAGCCCAATCACCCTGCGGAGGAAGCTCATTTCGGCCGCTTGTATCCACGATCTCATTCTCTCGGTCACCACCCACAGCTGGTGACCATAGGTGAGGGTGGGAACGTAGATCGACTTGTAAATCGAGAGTTTTGCTTTTCGGCTCAGCTCTCTCTTTACCACGACGGACCAATGCAGCGTCCTAGTTATTGCTGATGCTGCACCGATCCGCCTGTCGATCTCCCGCTCCATCTTTCCCCCACTTGTGAACAGGACCCCAATATACTTAAACTCCTTCACTTGGGGCAGGACCCTGTCCTTGACCCGGAGGGGGCATTCCACCCTTTTCCGGGCGAGGACCATGGTCTCGGATTTGGAGGAGCTAATTCCCATCCCGGCCGCAAATCGATCTTATACAAATATCAAATACTTATACTCGTTTTTTTGTTTTTTTTTACAATACTAAATGGCACGCAATGGTAGGGCGCATCAGATATTCTTTTTTCCCCATGTGGAAACAGTCGGACCTCCCGCCATTTTGATTCGTTCATTCTACACAGGGAGGGTACTGTTCCGCTGATTTCCTGTTGGGACCAAATGGAACATGTATAACTCGCCCGTACAGTTGTCATGACGTGGGGGTGCAGGTGGAAGGTGTAACCCGTACACTGAAGGGAAGGTGCCCAAAGACCTTCAGGTGTCAGAATTTAGACTGATGAAGAGAAGGCCCTGGGCTCCTTCTAGTGGTTGGCGAGGGAACCATGACAACCGTCATTTGAGTTACAAAGCTGAGCAAGACGTCGAGTCATCATCTCTATTTGCTGATTGGCCGTCTGTTTTGTGAGGGTCTCACGAATGGTCCCCAATCCGTCAAGACCTGGCCAACGAGCTGTTGTGGAATGAAATTGATCGGAGGCACAAGGGGGCACCAGGCTGGGTAATTACTTAGTTGAAAATCCTCAATTCTTGAACCAAATTTGATGCCGCAGTGCCACCACATTGATGCCGTCCCGGTTTGCTAACCTGGCGTCGGAACAGCTGAAAAACCAGTCCGGAGTTAGTCCAAAAAGTCGGGCTTCAATGAGGCACACCAAAGTGGCCCGTCCACATTCCTGCGAGTGCCCCAAATTTCTCCATCTTGCCAGCGAAGGACCGGACGTTACCCGTGACAACCGCAGGAACACCGGGCTCAAAGCGGATCCTTTCAGATCGGGTTGTTCTCAGTTCTGTCGGGACTGCACTGACTTCTCCAGGCACGGTGGATCTTGTTCCGAGAGCTAGCGGCTGGTCATGCACGCCAACGGCTACGGCTAGCTTAAAAAGAGGCGTCCGAAGTTAAGCAATGCGGTCCAAAACAACGTCCAAAGATGGCACAAAGTCACATTTCCAGAACGGGACAAAACGCGGGCAAATGAAGGGACTCATACCGAGTAAAAAAAATGCGAAAATAGACGACCAGACGCTAAAACAAACAGGAGACACTCCAGCAAGCGGCCGCCCGGGGCTGTGCCTTTTTTAAATTTTAAATTCTTGCCCCAAACTTGATGTCTTGATAAGGCCCATTGGCAGTACCAAAATTGATCCGGAGGATTCAAGGATTCTTGGTACCACTCAGGGGTACATCCAGTACCTAATAGTCCTCAACTCAGTCAAGGTGTTGTTACCCTGACTACAAGTCTAGATGAAGCCCATCTACCACTTTCAACAACTAAACCATCAGCCGTTCTCTTAAGACTTTCATATGCTAGTCTTTAACTACCAAATTCAGCCACGTCCTTTCTGTCCCTCCTGTCCAGTAGGGTTTCTGTTTAGACCTCAGAACAAGTTCTAAGCCCCTTCTGAAAGTGTGTGTGTGTGTTCTATTCGCTTCATCTGTGCGGCTGTGTAACGTTTTCTATCTGCAGGGGCAAACCGCTTCCCACTGCGTTCTCTTTTATTCTCCGTTTGAGAGAAACTAACATCGATGTCCTGCAGATACGGCGCTTGTTTTTCTGCCTGACGCCTCCTCAGTTGATCCCGAGGTCCACTCCACACACTGCTACCGCATCAAATGGAGAGTCAAAACCCGTTAATGAGCGTACCACGTAGACACACGCGTGCACAAACACACATTTTGGTTCCTTTTTTTAACCAAAGGCTGCGTTTCAAAGCCGATTTAAAGCCTGGATTTGTTCGGATATCCGAACCCCCATTTGAAAACGAAATGGGACTATTTCTAAAAGAAAAAGGGACAATTTGTTTTGTGAGCAGGCCGAACCACTCAGTCGAATTCAAGAGAACAGTTTGTGAATAGATATTCTTGAAGCTTCTACTGTATTTTTTATGACCGTGTTCATACATATGCACCCAGTGTGTGAGTGGGAGTTCAGGGACTATTAGAAAAAGTATGCCAGCAGCAGAATTTTTTTGCAAATGCCTCCTCTGCACGGAGATCAATATGGTAGACCTTTGGGGAGGGTAAAGCTTAACCCGCGTTAGCAGTTTTTTTTTAATCATTTGGGTCGTAAAAGTGCATTTTTTTTTTGGTAAAGAGGTAAAAGTACCAGGGTGCTGTAGATGTGATGGAGGAGTTCAGAGTGAAGTTGGGACTGATAAATAATTGTTTCGTTAAGTCGTCTTCTGCTTATCCGAGGCTAGGGTGGCGAGGGCAACAGCCTCAGACAGGAAGCCAAGGCTTGTCTCACCCCAGCTGCATCCTCCAGCTCACCCAGAAGGATCCCATGTCGTTCCCAAACCCCAGCGGATTTGAGGTCTGCCTCTTGGTCTTATCCCGGTGAGACGTGCCCGAAACATCTCACCAGCGAGGCGCTCGGGGAGCCTCCTGACCAGATGCCTGAACCACCCGATCTGGTCCCTCTCGACCTGCAGGAGGAGCGGCTCGACACCGAACTCCTCCCGAATGGCGGAACGCCTCACCCGATCTCTGAGTGAGAGCCCAGCCATCCTGCGGAGGAAGCTCATTTCAGGAAGCTAAACCTTGTTAATGTTTTATTTCCCTGCAATTCCGATGTTTCCTCACAAGATGGCGCCACGTATGATATGGAAAGCCATCGGGGCTAGTATTCGCATGGTAACAAGCGTGTTAGACGTTAAAAACAATCAAAATGTTACATCAAGCGTTTAGATTTCAAACCTAGCGCCGGTAAATGTACGTTTTTAAGCGCTATCGCGCTAGATTTCAGACCTAGCACCGCTAGATTTGAAATTTAACGCTCTTGATGTAACATTTAGCGCTTGTTTAAAATCTAGCGCCACGTTCTATTGGTCCAATACTAGCGGTTATCAAAGCTTCTGTTCCGGCCCCTTCGTCAAATTTTAGAACTCAATGTGGCCCCCGACCCAAAATGTTTACCCACCTCTGGTTTAAATGTTGAATTGAACTGATACCATAGCATCAACATCCATGTCTAGATGAATCCTATGTGCCGCTAAAAAAATTCACAGGATTCAATTTTGCAAAAATCTGTGTGGAGTTTGCATGTTCTACCTGTGTGTGGGGGGGGGTTTCTTTGGGTATTCTGAATTCCTCCCACTTTCCAATATGTTAATTAAATGGCCGCTATGAAATCGGCAAAAAAATTTAAGATGTCTTCCCATACTCTTGATTATTGGTGCGTTTTAAATTTCATACAAATTTTTCTGTTTAATTTTGGGCGTCAAAAAGCAGAAATTTGGGACCTATCTGTACACACACGGTGCCAAACGCTTACATCCCTGTAAACTATGATGCCTTTATGCCCAGCGGCATTCCAGTGAAGCCGGCCTTGGCCCTGACAGAGCGGTCTATCATGGCTACGTTCATTGTTCCTGCGCTCAATGGGCAGCACATGGCGTAGGCGGCATTCAGAGGGGCTAAATTTGTGCCTCTCGGCTCGTTCCGGGGATATTTGTGACTCGCTCTTTGTTGACTTGTCGCGCTCCTTGCTGACAACAGGTCTCTGTTTGTCACGGGCGGGTGAAGCCCGGCCACCTGGATTTAATTAGAGCTCGAAATGAAGGTGATTTTTGTTCAAATTTAAACATTTTACGATAAATATTTCAATTCAAGACCTCGTTTTAATTAAATAAATGTATATTTTTACAAATATTTGTAAATATTTACAAATATTAATATCATTTTCTGAATTGCTTTTTTCTTGATGGGGTCGTAGGGTGTGCTAGAGCCTATCCCATTCCCGGCTGACACCCCGAACAGGTCGCCAGTCTGTCGCGGACCAACTCTCACATTCCAAGGAACAATTTTTGTCGCGGCTAATTAACCCAACACGCATGTTTTTGGAGGGTGGGAGGAAACCCAAACATACATGGGTAGAACATACAAGCTCTGCACAGAAATGCCAGCGTTCCAACCCTCGTCCCCATTTGGGATTCAAACCCTGACCTTCTCGCTGTAAGCTAACGTGCTAACCACCGCGCCACCGCACAGCCCATCTACAAATATGTAGGTACAGTATATACATATATGGTTGTAGAGAGGCGGTGGCTTAGTGGTAGAATGTTCACTTTTGGACTGGAAATTAACCGAAAGTTCGCAGGTTCGAATCTCACTGAGTTCACGTCTTTGTCCTTGGAGGAAACACCTAACCCCCTATTTTTAATTTTATTTGTATAGCCCAAAATCACAGAATTTCCGTCTCAATGGGCTTCACAAGAAAAAGAGGAATGTATAAACACAAATACACAACAAGAAAAATAACTAAGAAATGCTAACTAAACAAGACTAGCACATTGATGCACTTAGACTCTCCTTCTCGGTGAGGAAAAATTCCTAAAAAACCCATCAGGGGGAAAAAAATAAGAAACCTCATGGGGATCCACATGAAAGAGAAATCCCTCCCCGGGATGAGCAACCAATATGTCAAAGACGGGAAACTCCTCAGCCCAGCGATGCCCTGGATGGGGATGAGTAGATGGATTTCATCCTGATGGAGCGGGGATGATAAAGCGCGGAGGTCTCCTCGGTGTGGCCATGCCCAGGACAGGAACGCAGAGTCCTGAATGGGGCTCTCTCCCAGAGAGGAGGGAGAGAGGTGGACAACATGTGAATTGTACTGTACCAACTAGCAGTGTAATTCTAAATAAACAGACAATAGAGAACAATGAATGAGATAGAAAGCCAGGGTTTAGGGTAGGGGTAAGGGGTACAGACCCTGATTAGGGTATGGGGGTAAGGGGAAAGAGCCAAGGCAGTCTGGCAGAGAATAGTAGATAGAATTAGAGGACAGAACCCCAATGTACCATACTTTCCCCAGCTTTTACTATCTAGCATCCAACTAGTAATTATATCAATTATAATTATATTAATTATAATTATATTAATTATAATTATATTAATTATAATTATATTATATCAAACGAATCTGTTTCTATCTGGCCTGTTGATAAGCTTGTTCAAACAGGAATGCTTTAAGCCTCCCTTTAAATGTAGGGTGTCATTGGTGCCATCATGGCAGCACGCTGCGGTGTAATGCAGCACTCAAATTTTCCCGGTAAGCAATGTCGGAATATTCATATATATATTTATTTACGTATAAACCCGAAAAAAAACCTGAAAACAGCAAAAAAAAAAAAAAAAAAGAGTTTGTCTGCCACTGCTTCCGCAAAGACTCATTCCACTAGGGAAATTTGCGGCAAGTGTGGTAGGAGCTGCAGCTCCCGCATCGGCTTTTTTTTTTTTTTTTCAACCATAGCCGACGCGGCACAAACAAATAAATATCAGGCGTGGACTCAATTTTCTCTGAAAAAAAAATGCTAACAATAGGAATATATATTTATATACATGTGTGTTTGTTTACATAATTGTGTAAATAAAAACACGTGTTTTTATAACAGCAAGAAAAAAATCTCTAAATTTCTAATCTTGTAAAATAAATTGCGATTTGTTTCATCAGATCCCGCTTGGTTATAAATCTCTGGTCACATCTTCGTCACCCCCCCTCACCCTTTAGGGGTGACTCACTGCTGTTACCTTGGTAACAAGCCCCCCTTAAGAAACACGCGCATGCACAGACACATAAATAACACCAAGCGCTGTTTCCACGGACTCTACCATACCCATCAGGGTATGATCACGTTTTTGTTTATCAATAAAATAGTATAATTATAAATAAATGTTTTTTTACGGGATTTTTGTTTATATAACTTTTTTTTATTTGTTTTTATTATAAGTTATTTTTTTAAAAGCGGGTAAATTTTGAGTATTTTTAAAGAAAAAAACACCCCCGTCAAGAAAAAATTGAACTTTCCCGCGAACTGTCAGACTCGCTTGTTGCTTCGAATTCGGCCTTTAAAAAGTAGCTAGCCTGCTAGCTGCTAGCACTCCGTAAAAAAGCGGAAAAAAGTTTAACACGTGTTAGAAAAAACAAACGAGGACAACTGGAGACCGTTTCCGGTTTGGTTTTAAATGCGGTGGGTGATTTTTCCCGAGGAGACATCGCTCCGATGAGAAGCTAGCTGTGTTTGAAGCACAGCTGGATGCGACCAGGTAAGACGCAGGTGGTTAGCGTGCTAGCACGCTAACATTAGCATCGCTTGCATTCTTATAAATAGTTATTTATTATCTAAAATTTATCAAAAATATTTTTACAATTTCTCCAAATTGTTTTCATTTTATTTTATAAACATTAGGTTTTTCAAAATAAAGCAAATATATGCTTTTATTTAAATGGATTTGACTTTTCCAGATGTGCAAACCTGATGCATGCAGCTGGATGAGTAATAACAAGCTAATAAAATCGTAATATTTTACTATTTTAATTTTTAAAATACGTTACGTATATTTTTAAAATATATTTCTTAAAATGATTACATTTTTATTAAATGCTAACATTCTAATTCATAATATTTTGGTTGCAACAAAAATAAAAGTCTGTCACTTTAAATGCTTTTGTAACAAAATCAAGAAAAAAATGCTTTAAAAAGTTCGCAATTTAGAAAATAGTGATAAAAATTACTTATTTTCGCAAAAAAATTTAAATTTTTCATGAAAAAAAAAAAGTAAAATAGATACATTTAAAATTTTTTGGATGGAAATAAAGAAAGTGCAAGATCATGGATACAAGCGGCCGAAATGAGGTTCATGCGCAGGTTGGCTGGGCTCTCAGTTCTGGAATTCGGGTGGAGCTCGGAGTAGAGTCCTTGCTCGAGAAGCCAGATGGGGTGGTCCGGGCATCTGGTTAGGATGCCTCCCAATGTCTCGCTAGTGAAGAGACAGAGAGCCAGGTTCCTGGATAGGGAGCACCTCAGGATCCTCCTTGGTTAGGAAAGTCTGGGTTCCCCATGTGAGGCTGTTGCCCCTGCGACCCGGTCACGGATAAACGTAATACAACGGAAATAAAGAAACATAAATATTACCTTTTAATTGAAAAAAAGCTGGTACGAATAATATACGCTACCACTTGGACCGACTTAAATTTAAAAAAAAAAAATGGTCACGGGGGCGTTGGCCTAATGGTAGACTTACCGTATTTCGAGCGGGAGAACCTGGTTCGATTCCCGCTGGGACACAAAAGTGACACAAAATTAAAACGCTGAAAAATAAATAATTATTATTATTATAATAAAATAATAAGAAAAAATATTATCGTTATTAAACGCTCGTTAAAATGTATATATTTGTTATTTATTCATACTTGTCAACTCATTCCTCCTGCTTACTTAAAAACCGTATTCGTCAACCATTTTGAAAATCATAAAAAATCGCGCTTGCATAGTCAAATTAAAATGAGCCAGTGTGACGTAAGCGGAGGTGACCAGTCTAGCTCTGCCTGTGCTGTAACAATGGCTTCCTTGTATGTACCATAATTGTCTTGAAAGAAAGTCTTTTCGGAGGCTTTTTAATGTTTGACACGTGTAGAAAAAATACTTCACGTTTTTTTGACAATACAGAAATGCTAACGCGACTTTATTCACTAAAATCGCATTTTTCTTGTTTAAAATATGGCAAAACTACATCCACATGAATTTTTATCTACTTTTTAATTTAAAACTATTTATTTGTACGTTCATAATAATTTTTTAGCAATTTATGCAAATTTTTATCAATTATATAAACATTGATACTGAAATGTCGTGTTTTTTTGTGATTAAAAAACAGAATTTGGACGCTAAACAAAGGTTGTGTGTGAGGCTGGGAAGTTGTTATGGGTCAAACAGGATAAAAATAGTACGAGGGAGGGTCCGGGAGGGGGTAACATGTCAAGAGGAAGTAGGTGGGTTTGTTTTTGTCAAGCTTTTGTTTATTTTCCTGTTGAACGAATCTATTTAAAAGCTGAGTGTAAACGCGAAAATCAACAAATATGCAAATTGTGCCCAAAAGTGCAGTTTGTTAGACCTGTGCCCGGGCGTGGCTTATTTAGCTAGCCTCGGCCAGCTTGGTCCAGGAGGGGGGGGTTGCTTGTTACTGCCCAAATAAAATTCAAATTCTTAACCTCTGAATAACCAACGCGATGAACTCCATTGTGCTGCTTTTCCTGTTTTATTCGGAAATTATGTTTTAATGACGAAAACATGCTCTTGAACGACTGGTGAAATCCTATGTGAGTGTAAACCAGAGTGAGAATAGGGGCAGTTGTACTTGGTTGGACGTGTTTTATGGGAATATAACTCGTGTGAGGACGTCCTTGTTTTTTAAGAAATTTTTATAACTCAAAGATAGAAAGCGTCATCATCTGCATATGGTGTTAATTTTCACAAAATTTTGCTTTTTTTTTTAGACTTAACAGTGATTTTTTTCAAGTGCGTCGGTTTATTGTGAGACTACTTTCACCTGTGCTGTAAGGTGACACCTTTGCTTTCAACAAAGCCTGACGAACACGCCTCCCCAGCCCCTCCTCATCCTCCCCTCACTTCACACAGTGCCCTCGCGCACAGTCCTCATTTCCCTATGAGCCCCTACCTCACTTCTAGATCCCATAACGTGCAATATGTTGCCATTTTGGCAAAGCTGAAAGGTCAGGCGGTGCCGACAAAACGCCCGGACCGCATCGTCATTCACAACCTAAGGGGGAGGGGTTGTAATGAGGGGGGGGTGTACAGCTGTTCTATTGAATCTGGATCGAAAAGTCATGAAGCTCGATCTCTGAGTCATCACTTCTGCTCCCGTCGCTCGTGACACCGAGCTGGATGGCATCGCTCGGCCGGGGAGGAGAGAAAAAAAAAAAAAAGAATGACAGAGACTTTTTTTTCCCCCCTAAAATTTTAATATAAATTTGAGGGGTGTTTTAATTGAGGGGTGTCACGGCAAGGACACCCGTGATCTTCATCACAAGGCAGAATGGGAAACTGGGGAAATACCTCTAAATATCAGTATTCAGGGGATGTTACTGTAAGCGCAGAATTTGCCCACGTCGCTCGTCTGTTCTCCTCCAATCAGAATCAAGGATTCAAAGTAGGCTGTGCGTGATTGGTCGGAATCCCTTAAGAGGCAAGTCAGTGTTGGGCAGGAAGGGGTGTGTGCATGACTGGAAGTGTTTGAGCCAAATAGTTTGGACTAGACACTCTCTCTCTTGCTTCCTGCCTGCCCGCCCACCTCGCTCGCCCGCCCGCTTGCTCGCTTGCCGGGGAGAGAAAATCCCCCCGTCTAGGCAGAAAGGATCCGTAGCTGCAGCTCGCCAGGAATGACAACAGCTCACATGGTTGTTAACTCCAGTCACTGAGGCAGACGAGGGGGGGGAGCCTCTCGTGTGCGGGACGAGCAAGAAGCCCCTGGATCGCTCTCAGGTGGGAAAGAAAAATTCATTTTTGTCTTCTGGGGTCTTTGTTTATTTCTCTTAACGGGAAGGTATTGGTTTATCTGTAACGGAGAGAAAGAGGGAGAGATGGACGGACGCACGAGGAACCCCCGCAGTTTGAACTTTCTCCATTTCCATTAGCGAATCTGTAACGGACTTTCTATCCCCCCTCCCTCTAGTTCTTCTCATCCGTTTTTTTTTTTTCCCGTGTATCCCCAAAAAGTTTCACTTCCAACTCTTGTTCGTGATTTTAATCCCAAACCGACGCGTCAATGAATCCGAAACAATTTAGGGTGTCGGTGTGACACGTTCGTACGGTCCAGATTTAGCACAGGACTTCTTCACTCGGGGCTGCGGTCACGCGTTGGTCGCCGTAGCGTCCGAGGAAAAGGCCAAACTGGTCTCATACGTCTGGCCGTAGATCAAGGGGAAGTGGGTGTTTTCTAAAACGAGACATCAGTCCAACCCTTCCTGCAGACGGACCAAATTGGGACTTTCTTTGCCACAATTTCAACGACTTTAAACCGACTTGTAATAATGATTAAAACAGCGATCTGCGACAAAAGAAAGTCGTTTAATTAATTTTCTTGTGGTTCCTTTTTTTTTTCATTTGAAAAAACTTCGGATGTCGTTTTATTGGGTGTTTTCTTAAAGGACGTCTTTAAAAAAACGTTTGGAGGTTACACCCTACACAACTCACCAGTTTATTGTAGAACCCGTTTGGATGAGTTTAAAAACAAACAAATTCGGGCTTATTTAAAAACATCGGATCTACAAATAGCTAAAGTATTGCGAACATTTTTTGGCTAGTTGGAAAATTAAGAAATACACTTTAAAAGTTGATATAAATCAATTAAAGTACGAAGTTTTTAGTCAAAATCAAAATTTTTTAGCACGTTTGAACGTTAAATTATTTGTTTTACGAGGTTACCCCACTCAGTATTCGAATACTTTTTTGAACTGTTTGTTCTTGGCCTTGGATTTTGTTCATTGCCACGCCTACATTCGACCCTAAACAGGGAGTATTTTGTTGTACACACTCTAGCGCTAGTTTTGGTAACTTAATGCTCTTTACACTGTATTTATGGCCTCAATTCAGATTTACGCTGTGTTGTGCACATGCCCAGGGAGTGGAGTGGAGTGGTGAGTGAGAGGAAGGAGGAATTCAGAGTAAAAACAGAAGGAAAACTAAAAAAGTTTGTTTTAATAATGTCATTAGGATATTATTCGAATGCTTGTTTTTGGCCATGGATTTTGTTCTCTGCCACGCCCACTTTTCACTCTAAGCAGGGAGTGTTTTGTTGTACGCGCTCTGCTCATGCTTAGTCCCACAAGGAGTGCCATAACTTAAAAAATAGTTTATTTTTGCTAAATTAACGAACTTTAAACTGAATTTTCGGCCTCGAAATTGAGTTTTACGATTTGAGTATAAGCAAGAAAAGAGAGAGGAAGAGGGAATTCAGCGTCCGAATCAGAAGCCAAACTGAAAAAAAATCGCATTTCTCAGCTAACAAAAGGTTTCTTTTTTCTACTTTACGTGCTACAAGATAAAAATGACCAAAAAAAGCGAAATTCCGCCATATTTTTCCTTCATGACCGTTTCGAAACCTACTTTTTGTCCGGGTCGCCACAGTTTCGCTAAGGCTATTAGCATGTTGAGCACACATACCTGCTGACTCTGTGAAACACGTCCTCCTCCCTGACACTAGCTTAGCCTCTGCTGAGCTCACTCACCCATCCTTAGCGCTAATGGCACCTGATCATATCGAACAGAAGGATCTGTAACTTACGACAAAGACAATTTCATAAGCATCGCGGCTTTCATGGCATTAGCAACGAATTAGGTCTGATCCTATTGCGTGGCCATGTTGGATTTTGATAAGAATATAGCTACAAGTCTTTTTTTCTGTACGGACCTAAATACATCATCCACTTGTTCCTCTCGACCACGCAAATGACCGTTAGCGCTTTTCCGTTAGCTTAAAAGGGTAATAAAGCCACTCATAAACCATGGCCCCTCCCCCATGTGCTTGTTTCACTGTAGAAATCCCAGACCCGACGAGATCAGGTAGTTTTTTTTGTCTCTGCTGATCAAATACAAGCCAGCAAAGATAAACGGTGCTGCACAGATACCAGACTAATGGGTTACATACGTGGCATTCAGAGGTCAAGCCAATGACTTTCACTCTAGACTCCCACACGGTCCCGCTGACTCTCATTCAATTAAGCAGCCTGACTAAGGTAATGCCCTTGCCAGCTGGCCTTTTGGAGGCGTCTGTAATCCACAAAGTCTAAAATGATAACTAGTATTCATTATTTCGTCCACACGTGTCTCTATTTGGACCGAATCTCAGTGTCCATTAATGTGTCCAAATCCGCGCAAATAAAAACCGCGTGCGCCGCCTTTTCCTTCACTCGTTTTGCCAACCTATTCATTACTGCGAAGCAATTTTCTGCCACAGTATGCGGGCAGTCCCCGTACGTCGATGAGAAGCTGTGTTATTACGAGGCGGAGGTAGTCGTTTTTCCCCTTCCTCTCGGATGACAGTTTCTTTGGTTTCCAACGGTGACGTCTTCATTTTGGTCGCTTAATAAACCGGAATCTGTTTTCTTTGTGTGATCTGGATGTGTGGTCATGTTCGAACAAGCTCTCTCTCTACTCTTCCTGCCGCCCACATAAGAGGGAGTTTGTTTTTTTAGTGACGGACCAGGTTTGAATGTTACTCATGTTGACCCCGACCACCTCTAACGCAAACAAACTGCTCACTCTACTCACCTGCTTTTCGTTTGTGGACGTATTTCGTTTATTGTCTTCTTAACACAATGACAAAAGTAGGTTGGCTCCGTCCCCACACTTCTTCTGACTTCTAAAAATAAGACGGGATTAATTGGTAAAGGTCAGATCTGACATGATTCCTACCTTGACTCGTCTCTTCCGCGCCCTCCCAAGAGGACGCCATGTGAAATTAAATCTCGCCTCTGAGTGTGGAGCCTAGGCGTCAGAAGCACCGGGTGAGGAAGCTTCTGATCTCATTTCACGTGCTCAGCAGTAAAGTGGGACAATATGATTAGAGAGACAATGGTTTGAATTGATAGGGTCGGACTGGCACCAGGTTTATGGAGGCGTTAGATAGAAGCGTGTCATCGGCGTATCGCATGAATATGTGAGACCAAAATGAAACAGACATATTGAAAAAAAAGAAAGCAACTTCGATTTTACATATTTAGATATCAGACATTAAATTCCATCACTTTGGATTTAAAAAAAAAAAAAAAAATGCGAAAAAAAATTGCGAAAAAAAAACTAGCGAAATTTTGGTGGTTTAAGCTAGCAGCTCAATTCCAACTATCAAAGCTACGTTTCGTTAGTTTCCGACTATGTTTAGCAAAGACGCAATTTTCCGCGAGTCAACTCGTGAATTTGGAGTGAAGTAATCGGCATCGTGTCTGGATGGTAGAAGTTGTTCACGAACTTTCGCGATTCTTTTTGCATGTTTTTGTTGTAAATAATAGGATTTGTAAATATTGATACAAGTAGCCAATTAAAATAGTCGATTAACTCCGTATGTACGGCAAGTCATTCGTGCCCAAACTCGTAAGTCCGTACTTCGTAAAAACACGAATTCCAAAAGTTGACAAATAAGGCTTAAAATTTGACTGTTTTGACAAAATTTTATGAAATTGTTGACTGTAAAAATTGTCATCGCACAAAGAAGACTGTTTATTTTTTTTAAAGAGGGGTATTTATGCTCTCAAGGGGTAAAAGTTCGTACTTCGTTGAATGTCTAGTTAAGCTGGGTACCATTCGTTAGCTGCGGAATTAGACCATTTCCGAAAAAAAATAGCGTATAAATTCTTTTTTTTTTGTTTTTGACACTGAATTCTTTCGGCCTCACAGCAGACTGGGGACCTGTTTGGGATGTACACCGCCTTTCACCTTTTGGCATCCCATTGTTTCTAGAAACAACGGGGTCGCACCTGGACTCTAAAAATAAGAAGGCGTTAATTCTTAAAGGGCAAATTTTGTTTATCTCCACGAACAACGCTGCATCTATTTGTGCAGCTGAGTAAGCCGATGCGGTAGCTGCAGCTCCTAACACACGTAGCGCTAATGTAATAGGTGGTATGAGTCATGGGGGGTGCAGTGGAAGACTGACTTTTTTTTTTTTTTATGTTTCCGGGTCTTTGTGCCCGTGCACTGGATCTCTCTGTTCTTCTCAACCTCACCTGTAACAAGCCAGAAGAAGTTCCAGACTGAAGGATTTCCCCCTTCCTCTCGATTCCCGCTTCGTTACGTCCTTTTTAGCGAATGCACGATAGAGCGCAGGTCTTTTTTGAGGACACAAACGCAGCAAGTCTGGGCGATATATCGATATAGTTTTAAACACAAAATAAAATTTTCCAATACTGTCTATATCAGGCATGGGCAAACTACGGCCCGCGGGCCACATGCGGCCCGTTAAACGTTTTAATCCGGCCCAAAAAAATTAGATAAATAAACCATGTCAATGTTTTATTTCCCTGCAATTCTGATGTTTCCACACTAGATGGCTCTAGATATATTAGCTTCGTTGCAAAAACAACAACACTGCTCCCATTAAAATGTGTATGTTTACGATGCGCACATTGTCAAAATAGATTGTCAAGAGATTTCAAACCTACATTTTAAACTTAGCGCTAGCTGCACGTTTTTTAAGCACTAGTGCGCTAGATTTTAACTTTAGCACGCTAGATAACGTTGGTTAAGCGGCCCTCATGGCTTTCTATATCTAGCGCGCTTGTTTACCAAAGCATGCCATCCATCTGCTCCCGTTCCGCCCCCCTGGTCAAATGTTAGAACCCAACGTGGCCCGCAAATCAAAAAGTTTGCCCACCCCTTATTTAATGCATCTACCTAAATACGTCTCTCCCTGTTGAGGAGATGTACCAAGCGTGAGCAGAGAGCCTTCACTAAAACACTTCTTGAATATGTTAGAAAGTGGGGGTGAGGGGTAAACTTTTTAAATCATTCCAAAAATACGGGAATAAGCCGATGCGGGAGCTGCAGCTCCTTACACAATTGCTACAATCTACAATTTTTAAGTCGGGATCGTAAAGTCGGACTGTTGGAAAGTTGAAAAATAATCGTAAATTCAGCAAATTTGAGTCAAAGTAATACATTTTGGGTTTTTTTTAGGTGGGCATGGCCTCTTCTAGAACAACCTGAGTAATTGGTTAAAGATAAAATGGAAAAATTATTGGGAAAATTTTGGAACTATTCGGGAATGTCAAAATCTGTCAATGTCAAGACCAGGTGGACGAAGGATTGAACAAAAAAAAAAAAAAAAAGTTATGTTTTCGTTGAAAACGTTTTTCCAGCGATTTTTTTTTTTTTAATCTTTTGTTTTGACTAAACAATCTCTCGTAAACTTTTCTTTGAGATTGTTTTTGGGTTCTTGTTTATTTTAAATTGAATTCAATATCAATTCAATTTATTTACTAATCCTAAAATCACAACAAAGTACTTTCAAAAGGATTCAAAGTAAACGAACAAAAAGATACACAGGTGTTTGGGATCGGGGAAGAAATGGACCACAGAACAGGAAGACCAGAAGCGACGGGTGATGATACATCAGTCGGGGGAACCCCAAAACAGGAACCCAGATGATCTAACAAGAGTCTGGAACAGTCTTGAATCCCAAGTGACATTTTTAAGTAGAATTTGGGAATTTGAGCACCTTGTCAAGGGGCGTGTCTTGTCGTCTTTATCGTGTAATCTAATATAAAAACAACGCTAATCTTTTAACCAGAGTTTTACGTTATTTTATAACTATTTTTTTCCACTCGTCCACTCATCTTGAATCTCTTCTCCAACCCCCAGTTTACTAGTAAAACATTTCCAGATGTGCCAAAAAAAAACTCCCCGCGCGGTTGGCTTAGTAATGGATTTCATACACTCAAGCTAAAGGTCATATCCTCAGATTGTTGCTTTAACAATTGTCTCCTTACGCTCTCTTGACAACAAACATGTGAACTGATGATTTTACAGGACGGGGTGAGTAGCTCAAACAAACCTTCCAACCGACAACCGATTGCCAATGAGCCGGGCGCTGATTGGTGAATCTTGCCGGACAGAGAGGGAACATTATAATACGCGTACATCTCAGTCCCTCTCTGGACGGCTGCCCAGAATACTGCTGCGCTGCGCGGTTTTCTATTGTCCGCACCGAACTTTGGTGGCGTGGCGCAACAATGCGGATCGGACCCGTGGCTTTTGTTATCCGTCTGATCTCTGACTTGGAGTTTATGCTGTGTGCCGTCATACGAATGCTTTCGCCATTCATGCAAAAAAAAAAAAAGGCAGGGGTATCCCTGTCTTTAGATGACGCTCGACCCCGAAATTTCTTGGTTTAAGAAAAGAAAAAAGGAAGAACCCTTGAGGGAAGTAAATTTGGTATGAGGTTCCCTCCCAGGGTGATCCGTCTAGGAGTGTAATTAAAGATTTAATCTACAACTATGTGTGGTTCATGTTTACCGGATGTGGACCGTTTTTGTCTTGAGCGTACCTCGGACAAAACTTGTAAACTTTTATTTTTTATGCCAGAAGAATGAAAAAAAAAACGACAAAATTCTAAACGGATCATTCGCTACGGGAGTTAAGCCTCTACTTCAGGCATGGGCAAACTACAGCCCGCGGGCCACATGCGGCCCGTTAAACTGTTTAATCCGGTCGCCAGACTTGAAATAGTTAAATAAATAAACCTTGTTAGTGTTTTATTTCCTCTGCAATTCTGATGTTTCTTCACTAGATGGCGCACTCTATGATACGGAAAGCCATCGGGCCCAATATTCACACGTAAACAAGCGTGTTAGATGTTAAAACAAGCAAAATGTTACGTCAAGCGCTTAGATTTCAAAGCTAGCGCCGCTAAATTTGCGTTTTTAAGAACTATCGCACTAGATTTCAGACCTAGCGCCGCTAGATTTGAAATTTTACGCTCTTGATGCAACATTTAGCACTTGTTTAAAATCTAGCACCATTCTATCGCTCTAATCTAGCGGTAACCAAAGCATGCCATCCATCTGCTCCTGTTGTGGCCCGCTTGTCAAATGTTAGGACTCATCGTGGCTCGCGAACCAAAAAGTTTGCCCACCCCTGTTTTCTCCTCCAGGGGGCGCCATGGAGAAGCCATTTTTTTCATCTTGCCTTTTCTCCTCTTGCTGCTCCTCTGGCCTACACTCACATAGGGTTTCACCATTCGTATCGGAGCATGCTTACATTTGGGTAACGCGACGGTTTCAGGATAAACAGGACTAGCCTTGCTAGCCTCGCTGAACGTAACTTCAGCGAGGTGACCGTCCAGTGACCACAACTCTGGTCACTGGACGGGTGATGGTTTTAAGTCGTAAGTTCCCAACTGCCCTCTCACAGCCAGGGGCTTAAAACGTCCTTTTTGAGCGTGTCAAAAATGTGACATCATGAAGACTATCAAATCAATACTGCAATACCGCTAACACCTGCGATTAGCGAATCGCTAAAACTTGATCACATCGCAACAGTTTGATCCCTTCTTGCCAGGGAGTTACTTCCTGGCTCACCACCAGTGTTGAAACAGGACATAACTCCCTGCCAAAAAGGGATCTAGTGAGCCGCGTAACATCGCTCATAAAATTCTTAGTAGCCGCCATCTGTTCATTTGATGAGATAACGTAGGCATGTTCATTGGAATTACGCTAATTCCAAGCCTAGCTTACCGGTGCAGCATCGGCCTTGCTGGTGAGATGTTTTGAGCACGTCCCACCAGGTGGAGTCCCAGAGGCAAAGCCGCTGGAGAGACTATGTCTCACAGCTGGACAGGGAACACCTCGGGATCCTTCCAGGTTAGCTGGAGGATGCCGCGTATTTTACCATATTATGCACAACTTTGACCAATTGGGGCCACTTATGGGAACTGCGCTAGAATATAGCTAACTTGTGCCATGCTACTCCTCTTACACCCAATCCGGTAAGGGGTAAGCCAACCCCACTCAAGAAGAACCTTAGGCTCAGGTACTAAAATGTAATTTTTTCTTTCTCTTTTCAGATCAGAAAGTGCCTTGTGAGGAAACATCGCAACTTACGAAACATTGAGATTTTACGAAAAAAGCTCCAGACTTTTTTTCACCTGGAATTCCGATAAAACCCAGCTCACCCGATGCTGGTTTTGACCTCACTTGTGGTCTATATGAAGAAACAACGTTGCTGACAAAAGAAACCTCCGATTCGTTCCTCATCTGTGCCACCGCGATTCAAAATAGGACCAGTTTTTATTTCTCAAAACCTCTATTTTTAATTGTCGAACCGAAAGCGGACGCCGAGGAAGGACACTGGAAAGAGCGGGAACAGGTCGTCCTCAAGGCATGCCCCCCTCTGCTTTGTCAGAGGTCTGCACCTGAGACGTATTGACTGATAAACCTCGCAAGAGCGCCGTTCGCACATTTCCATGCTCAGGTTCACCGAACAGACTCCTATGCACGGGCAAACCTCGTCCACGGACTATTTATAGCTGCATGTCCCACAAGTTTTAATTGGGTTCCCTTTTTCTTTTCCCCCACACCTGAGAGGATCGCCTACTCCTCTTTAAACCGAGCGGCTCCCCAAAACCACAGGCCCCTAAAGCCTTCGACATGGCACTTAACATAGCCTCCATACGGGACACAAAATGGCTCACCCTGGAAGTGTGCCGGCAGTTTCAGAGAGGGACGTGTTCGCGCAGCGACGAAGAGTGCAAATTCGCCCATCCGCCCAAAAGCTGCCAGGTGGAAAACGGGAGGGTGATCGCCTGTTTCGACTCGTTAAAGGTAAGAATTTCGCAAATCAATGCTCGAAATGTCTTGAATTCGACTCTTTGACGTTAACGATTTCAAGTAGTTGACGGGTGAAACTAGCGGCTCAAATTAGCATATGTGTTATTTTCTCCGTGCTTCGGTTTGAACCCCGCCTGACCTATGAGGCTAAAGGTCGGGGAAGGCCGTTGTCACGTTCACAGCCACGACTTACCCCTCTATGTGTGTGTGTGTGTGTGTGTGTGTGTGTGTGTGTGTGAGAGAGTTTAAACGGTAAGTTCTTCTAGTGTTACCCCGGCTTGTCCATCGTCAGTGCTTCTAGGCGAACATTTGATCGCCTTGAGTCGTTCCAAGGCGTCTATTCTTGGATGCACGTCAGGTGTTCCCGATCACACAGTCCCAACTTGTTTTGCAACAGTTAAGTTTGTTGATTATATTTCGGACGATGTTTAATCTGCGTTTTGACAACTTTAAGCCTCTATTTCTGTCTCTTTTTGTCTCTCAGTTCGGACCCTATTTTTGGTCCCCCCCATAATTTCTTAAATTACCTGAAGCACAGACATTTAAAGACTCCGAATTTATAATAAGGTCAGTTCACACAAGAGACGCGGAAACGCTAGCTGTTATTTTTCAAACTGGGTTTGAGGGGATAAAAGAAAAAAAAAACAGATGTGACAATGATAAATAACCAAAGAAACTAGAGCAGAACACACAAAAAAAAAAAGAACGCAAGGAGTTTGTCTTTTTTTAAGTTGAAGTTACAGCAGGATTTTGTTGCATAAGAAGAGGGGTCCCCAAACTTTTCAAAACGCGACCCCTACTTTTAGGTTTAAAAATAAACCGTGACCCGAACGCCCTCACGCTCGCTCTCTTTTCCAAGAGTTTGCAACTGTTTTTCACACAAACAAAAAGGTTCCTGTTATTGAATTAGTGTATCTCTGTGATAACGAACACCTAGTACTCATTGGCTGGTGAGTTCGGACTGTCATTGTAGGCAAAAAAGACGCTTAAAAGACGCACGGCGCAAAGTAGGTTCATTCTACCATATTAGTCCGAGAGCTTTCTTTCTGTCCCGTTGTTTTCTGCTTATTTGGGGGTGGGTAGCAGGGGCAACCCCGGCTACATCATCCAGCTCATCCGGGGGAATCCCGAGACGATTCCCGGCCAGTTGTTAGACATAGTCTCTCCAGCGGGTTTGAGATCTGCCTCTTGGTCGCCTGGTGGGACGTGCCCTAAACAGCTCACCAGTGAGGTGGGGCTGGGTAGCAGGGCCAAGCCTTGTTACCCAGTGAGGCGTTTTGGAGGCATCCTAACCAGATGCCCGAAACCACCAAATCTGGCTTCTCTGGATCTGAAGGAGCAATGGCTCTGCTCCGAACTTGCCCATATCGTAGAGCTCCTCTATAGCTGAATGAGAGCCCAGCCACCCTGCAGAGGAAGCTCATTTTGACCGCTTGTATCCGTGATCGTGTTTTTTCGGTCACATAAGTTGAGGGTGGGAACGTAAATCGACTGCTTTACGGCTCACCACGAAGCAAATTACATCAAAATTTTCAGCGCGGCGTTCTTTTTTTGTCGAAATTAACTGTCATTTAATTTTTATTTCCCTACTAATTTGCTGACGATCCCCAGTTTAGCAAAAAAAAAACCTGACATGAACCCCTGTTTTGAGCAATAAAATTGCCCCTGTAACCATAGCATCCCACTCTTCTTCTCTGTTTTTTGTTGCATGCTGCTGTCCATCCCTCCCAAAAACTACCCCACCTAGTGGATTGTATTTTCTACATGTTTTTGAGACATTACGAGAAAATTTAGGTCGTATTTAAAGCAGAAAAATTGCGACTTCTAAAGAAATTTTACGTTTTCTGGACGACATTGGGACTCTAATGTCCCATTCAGGACACTTTAAAAAATTTTGGGGTTTTTTTTGTTTGTTTGGTTGACCCTCCTGTGGTCCCAGAGTCCCAGAGAAACTCTACCACTGAGCCAACGCCTCATGAGACCCCATTTTGGACACTTTGATGAGAATTTTTATATCATGGGCTTTTTTCTGAGTTTGTGTTTGGATCCAGTTTAGAATTTTATGATTGTATATTTTCCCATGAGTTTTAAGGGTTAATATACGGATGGTATCGATCTGTACATTCTGTTAAGACGTAGCAAAGCGTGCCTCACAGCGACCGTTACAAGCTGCTCATGTTCAGTTATTTATTTGACACCGTAAATACAAACTGCTTTTTATGTAGCCACCAGCTGCCGTCTTGGCGATGACTTCTTCATAGTGAAACCCACTCCAGTTATTGCTTTGAGTGGTGTTCGCTCTCCGCTGCCAGAGTTTCTGAGCTGTTACGCCGGTATAGCTCAACGACCAAAACAGCTGGTTTTGTTGTCGCAACAAACAACAAGAGTTTCTTTGAATTCTGTAGTTTATTCAGAGAACTCGATTTGATCAGAGTTGTGTTTTATTTTGATTTTTCCGAATCAAATTTGGGCATTAGAATCAGATTTTGAGGCGGTCGCGGGTCGGCGAGGTACATCATTCACACCTTCAAATATTACGTAGGAAAGTGTCGAATGTTTTCCGAAAGATATCAATTCGAGGATTTGCTGGAAGAACTTCAATTTATTTATACTTTTAACCCTTGTTTTGCAACCTGGCGGGTTTTTCGCTTCGATTTTACACGTCACATTTGACAGGCTAGTTTAGGCATGGGCAAAGTATGGCCCGCGGGCCACATACGGCCCGTTAAACGTTTTAATCCGGCCCGTTTAACTTAAAGAAATTAAATTAATAAACCTTGTTAATGCTTTATTTCTCCTGCAATTCTGATGTTTCCTCACTAGATGGCACATTTTAGATATATTGTCTTTGTTGAGAAAACAACAACACTGCTCCCATTAAAATGTGTGTATCTCAGTGATCCGAACGCCTTCAAAATAAACAGTGTGCACAGATGTGGAAAGCCATCGGGGCCAATACACGCATGTAAACAAGCGTGTTAGATGTTAAAACAAGCTCAAAGTTACATCAAGCGCTTAGATTTCAAACCTAGCGCTACTAATAGCACGTTTTTAAGCGCTATTGCACTAGATTTCAGACCTAGCGCCGCTAGGTTTGAAATTTAATGCTCTTGATGTAACATTTAGCGCTTGTTTAAAATCTAGCGCCATTCTATCGGTCTAATCTAGCGGTTACCAAAACATGCCATTCGTCTGCTCCTGTTCCGGCCCCTTGGTCAAACATTAGAATTCAATATGGCCCGCAAATCAAAAAGTTTGCCCACTTCTTGGCTAGCTCATCACAAACATGCTAAATCTAAACTCAAACATCCCGTCTCTGTTCTGAAAAGACGCAGTACAAGAAAATTTGGGCTTTTACGACACATAACATGGGCAAGTCTTGGAGTAACCTCGCCCGAATTTCACATCCTCACAATCTGTATTCCACATCACTGCGAGATATGAAGGATTCAAAGCCAAGGACGTTTAGCTGTTCCGCTTTAGCCCGTCTTAGATGGGACTCTGAAGACTGTACTCTTTATGTAACTCTGCCTGAAAATGGAAACGATTCAGAACAAGATGCAGAAATCTTGACGTTTTTTTATGTGTTGAATAAAAAGTTCTGAATTTCCTTCGCCCGTATTTATTTGCGCGGTTTTAGATGTCGACATGCTGCTTCTGCCTTCGAGCTTTCACACAGGTAGACTTTAAGGTTAGGGTTAAAGTTAAGGGTTAGAGTTCAGACTAGCGCTGAGGGTTACGACAAAAGTCAAGGGCCAAAGGTTTGGGGCCTAGGTTTACGGTTTAGACCAGGGGTGGGCAAACTTTTTGGTTCGCGGGCCACATTGTGATCTAACATTTGACAAAGCGGCCGGAACAGAAGCAGATGGATGGTATGATTTAGTAACCTCTAGATTAGACTGATTAAAATGGCGCCCTAGATTCTAAACAAGCGTCAAATGTTACATCAAGAGCGTTGAATTTCAAATCTAGCGGCGCTAGGTCTGAAATCTAAGCGCTTGATGTAACATTTTGCTTATTTTAACATCTAACACGTTTGTTTACGTGTGTATTTGGTCCAATGGCTTTCCATATCGTACAGTGTGCCATCTAGTGAGGAAACATTAGAGTTGCAGAAAAATAAAACTAACAAGGTTTATTTGTTTAATTTTTTCAAGTTTGGCGGGCCGGATTAAAATTTTTAATGGACCGCATGTGGCCCGCGGGCCGTAGTTTGCCCACCCTTGGTTTAGAGTTAAGGCTAGTGGTTAGGGTTACGTTAAAAGCTAAGGCTAGCGTTGGTTTAGATTTAGGACTAGGCGTCTTGGTTAGAGTCAAGGCTAGGGTTCAGGTGTCGGGCTGAGGTTTAGTTTGGGTTTTGAGCCGGGGTTCCCAACTGACGGATTGTCCGAGTCCCGACCCGAAGATCTTTTTATCTGGATGGCCAAGCATATTTCCATTCCACCGCCACTGGACAACATTTTTTTTTTTTTTTTTTTTTGTATTTTGAATTACTCTATTCATCCCTCACCGGGGAAATTTGTTTGCTGCACACCTTACACCGCAGCAGGCTGCCCTTCAACGGCGCCAATGGTGGGAGAAGTGGGGGCTAGGTGTCTTCTCCAAGGACCCTAGACGTGCTCTCCATGGGACGCGAACCCGCGACCTTCCGGTCCGCGGGCGAACGCGCTAACCACGCGGCCACCTCCACCACTCCAACATGTGTAAACCGGGGTCGCAATACAGCGTTACACAGCCCCCCTAGCCTCGCTAATAAAGAGGCGTTATGCAATTTTGACCAAACGAAAACAAAATCAACAGAAGTACTAAATAATCCAAATAAATTTCGAGTTAGGGTTCGGTTTACGAAGTCCAATTAGAGTTAAGGCTAAAGGTCCACAGGTTGGGGTTGGGGCGGCAGCACAGATCGGAATCGGCTAATTCTTCTTCCTCTCTTGTTCGGTATCGCCTTCCTCTTGGAAGCAGGATACAGGATTCTCTGTACTTTTGACTCCAACCCTCACCCACAAAGTCTTCCCTCGCGACAGCTAGGAGAATGACCGCTTTATCACGCTTTAGGAAATGTGTTTCGCTTCACCGTCGGGTTCATTTTCGCCCCATTACACCTGGATCATCTTCCTAGGGATCCGACTCTGATCAGGCTAGCGATTATAGCGATGGTTTTAATAAACGTTCGGAAGAAAAGGTGGCGTAGCGTAAGATGAATCTGTTTATTTTGGTTACGCATCAGGATCGCCAGGGTTTACAGACACAGTTAAACAGTCATACCACAAAAACTACCGTAATTTCACGGCTGTAAGACGCATATATCTTAGATTTTCTTCAAAATGAGCGGTGCGCCCTTTCGTGCGTTGCGCCTTGTGTGTGAGAAAAGGCGGACCTTAAAGAAAAAGCGGTACCCGTGAGGCGAGGCGGACCTGAAAGAAAAGGCATGAGAACGTTAAAGAGTGAAGTGTGGGCGTGGACCCCACAGGTCAAAGGCATGTGATCTGACACACAATTTCCAATTGCTACAAAATACTTGCGTCCTTCTAAATAAGATTTAAACCAATTAAGTGCAGTACCAGAAACACCAACCCAGTTCTCTAGCCTCCGTAGAAGGATCTCATGATCTACAGTGTCAAACGCAGCACTCAGGTCCAACAGAGACTTTGCCAGCGTCAGTGTTCATATGAATGTCATTTGTTACCTTGATCAGAGCTGTCTCTGTACTGTGATGAGGTCCAAAACCTGACTGGAAGACATCAAATGAGTTGTTCACTGAAATAAAATTTTGTCAGTTGTTGGTAAACAACTTTCTCAAGAATTTTACCTGTAAACGGTAAGTTTGAAATAGGCCGATAGTTTTTAAGTACTGTGGCATCAAGACTATCGTAGCGGTGCGCCCTTTCGTGCGGTGCGCCTTGTGTGTGAGAAAAGGCGGGCCTAAAAGAAAAAGCGTACCCGTGAGGCGAGGCGGACCTGAAAGAAAAGAAATGAGAACGTTAAAGAGTGAAGTGTGGGCGTGGATTGTTTATAAAAAAAGGTATGTGCTGTATGCACAACATTGCTGTTTTAACCCTGAAAATGGCAAAGAGACACGCTTATGATGCTCAGTTTAAGCTGAAGGCAATCAGCTACGCAGAAGAACATGGGAATCGAGCCGCCACGAGAAATTTCAGCATTAACGAGTCAATGGATTGTAGATGCTTGGACTAACGTGTCTGCTGGTACTGTTATCCGAGCTTTCGCAAAAGCTGGTATCCTTTCTGAGGAGCCGCACAGTACAGACAGTGACTTTGACAGCGAGGACTGAAGTGGACCTGCTCTGTTGGATTTTGCACAGCTGTTCGATTCCGAAACAGAGGATGAGGACTTTGACAGATTTGAATAAAGACTATTACCGGTAATGTGCTTGTTTAGTATCGTTACTGCTTAAATAAAGCACAACCAAACTCAGTTTTGCTCATGATCTATTCTTTAATACGCACAATCGCATGCTTGCGTGTGTGTTGTTGTAAGGCGGTGTGTGACTGAGACTGCGCCTTTTCGTACGGTGCGCCTAATGGTCGTGAAATTACGGTATATTTTTTTCAACTGTGTCATTCCTTTTAAACAGACGTCTGTTTAAGAGCCGTTTTTATTGCTGATGGTAAGAAGATATAACATTTATGCTGAAGCATAAATCAATTATTGCTCCTATGCAGACATTTTTTTTTTGTACCCTTGAGCGTTGGAGGACAGCCCAGCCTGATGATCTAAGTCAGTTCGCAGACAGTGAAGTCATGAGATCCGAGGCCGTGTGCGACTGTTGTGATCTCAGGGACAGGGAGAGGTACTGTCGGCTTTAGTTTTGCATTTTTCCGTTAGTATTTTGCAAGGACATAAAAGAATCCTTTGCCATACTTTGAAGCTGTTTGAATCCGAACTATAGCGTGCAAATCAATCCACTAACAAAACAGCATTCAGACGTCTTATAAAAATGGAAATTTTGTTAGCCGGCATTACGAGACCTCAACCCGTACCGGCTTTACTTAATCAAACAAAAAGCCATAAGGTTATTTTTGGCAGTCGTATCCTTTTAGCTTTATGATACTTGTTGCAGGGCGACTATGGCAACCATAACTGAGTGGTGGCCGTGGGTGAATTGTTCGGTGGGGGCTGCAGGAAACGAGCGAGAATGCCCACCTTAATGGAGTTAATGCAATCACGCCGGTCATGGGATGATGTCACACTGGTTGTGCTGCAGACATTAGTCTTTTGTTGATTTTTATCTATTTCTGTTTCAATTCATTCGTTCAGGACTAAAATCACGAGGTTAGAAGCTTATTTATCGGACTCAAAAAATAAATGTTATTTTCTATTGAAAACAATACACGTTTATGTTAAAAAATTTGGAAAAATGAGACAACAAAGATGGTTAAGATAAATATTTAAACTGCATGGTTTAAAGTATTTAAAAAAATACACAAAAATATACAAATATTATTGTTAAATATGGAAAAAATATTGTAAAATAATAAAAAAAATTGCTGTAAAATTCTAACCTGAATTTTAAATAAAATGGAATTTTCAAACATTTAAATGTAAATAAAACAAAAATGCAAAACAATATGTTTGTGAAATATACAAAAATGGTGGGGAGACGGTGGCTCAGTGGTTAGAGCGTTCGCCTGCAGACCAGAAGTTAACCAGAAGTTCGCAAGTTTGCGAGTTCGCATCCCATTGAGTTCACGCCGGGGGGTCTTTGGAGAAGACACCTAACCCCTGTTTCTCCCACCATTGGCGCCGTCGTAGGTGGCAGCCTGCTGCAGGTAGGATATATTTTAAGAAAAAAAAAAGTAGTCGTGGAAATTATGGAAACAAATGACAATAAAGTTGTTAGCGTTAAAAAACGTGTCAAGTTTGTTCCGACAAACTAAGTACCTATTAACAAAATTTAATAATAATAAATAATAATAATAATAATGAATTACTCTATTCATCCCTCTCCGGGGAAATTTGTGTGCTGCACTCCTTACACCGCAGCAGGCTGCCCTTCGACGGCGCCAATGGTGGGAGAAGCGGGGGTTAGGTGTCTTCTCCTAGGACCCTAGACGTGCTCTCTGTGGGCCGCAAACCCGCGACCTTCCGGTCCACGCGCAAACGCGCTAACCACTGTGCTGCCGTCTCCCCGAGTTTTACAAACCGAATCTTAAGTATTCCGACTTTCAAATTACGCAACAAAACAGATACTTATTCAAGATACAAGGTCTGTTTCTGCTTTCTTCCTCTGTGTCAGAGCAGAGTCGATCAGTTAGCCTGAACGACACTGATGTCACATTGTGATGCTTTTACGATAAGTTTAAGTAGCTAAGTGTCGGGCAGAAAGATTTTTAGAAAATTTAATGGCGCCAATTGGCAACATTGGCAAATTTAATAGGAACAGCGATAAATCGGTCATACCCTAGTGGTGATGGGTGTACAACACGTCAAAAGAAAGTAGTGAAACAAGAAAGACTATGAAAATTACCTTCAGGTGTCTGGAGGTGTTTTTTTGTTTGTGCGGTCCCATGAGATTGAGGAGTCCTCGATGACTCGAGGACATGAGAAAATCATCTTAATCAATACTCAGGTTCCAAAAAAAGCAGGTTACAAGTGCTTTTTAGAAAAGTGCGTAGCTGTAAAGAGTAAATAAAAACAGAAACAAGTGGGGAAATAAAAAAATGTAAGAACCGCAAATGACACGTGACGCTTTTATAAATCATACCAACTCGTTGAGGAATTTTAACGGATTTACACTGATAAGAATTCAAAATCATTTGACTGCAAACACTCGGGGCTTGTAGTGTTTGCATTTTTTTTGGGATAATTGGGATGCTTCAGTGAACTTGAACTTGGTGCCCACGGCCTCCGCTCCCCTTCTCTTGTTTTAAAAGATGGGCTTGGCTACATTCCTCAGCGTAATCCTCTCGAACTGGGCCACACCCGGGGCAGAGCAAACATGTGGGAGGGGGGTCTATGGAGTGCACGGTCAAACACACGTACACAATGAGGTACTGACTTGAGTGAGGGTGCATGATGTGGCGAGCTTTGATGAACGCTCGCCGACCCCGACCGAAAAAACAACATTAAAAACTTTGTTGAAAAGCCTTTAGAAATAAAAATGTCGTCAGTCTTTTCTTAAAAACCTCAACGCTCTGTGGAGCCCTCAAAGTCTCGGGAAGAGCATTCCAGAGCCGTGGAGCAGCTGCCTGGAAGGCCCTGTCCCCCATAGTGGAGAGTTTGGTCCTTGGTTGGTGCAGGCAGTAGGAGGAGCAGGAGGAGCGCAGGTCTCGGACAGTGGTGTGGAGGGTTAGGAGTTCTCGGACAGTGGTGTGGAGGGTTAGGAGTTCTCGGACAGTGGTGTGGAGGGTGAGGAGTTCTCGGACAGTGGTGTGGAGGGTTAGGAGTTCTCGGACAGTGGTGTGGAGGGTTAGGAGTTCTCGGACAGTGGTGTGGAGGGTTAGGAGTTCTCGGACAGTGGTGTGGAGGGTTAGGAGTTCTTGGAGATAAACAGGTGCAGTGCCATGTATGCACTGATGGGTGAGGAGGCGGAGCTTGTACTGAATTCTGTATTTAACGGGTAGCCAGTGGAGGGATTTGAGGATGGGAGTGATATGGTCATATTTGCGCCTCCTTATCAGGATCCAGGCAACGTAGTTCTGGATGTGCTGGCTTTTTATAAGCCCCTGCATGGGATTCCTACAAGACATGGACATCCTAAATGGTGTCTAGGAACGTTTTCTGTAAAACAGAGACTTGATTTTGAAAGGCTCTACGTTCAACTCGACTTTCAGAAATTCATTGAACTGCTTGCAAAAGCTTTGAAAAAACGACAGTCACGCGACAGGCCTTCCCGATGTGAACGGAAGAGAAAATGCAAATTATTTTAGCTTCTATTATTAGACCAACGTGACAAGATGATGATTTGTAAGTGACTTAAAAGGTACTTTTTCCCATCATGCTTTGAGTGTGAATTAAATCGGGCTTTCTTTTGCACATTCCTGGTCCTTGTTGAAGCTTATTTTAAACCCATTTTTGTCCATTTTTGGGGGACAATTCCAGATATTTGGTTACAAAATCAAGGTCACAAATTCTTGTAAATGAAATACCTCTGATATTAGATATGGAATTTGAATTAAACTGCCTATAGTTGCTAATTATTAATACAGTTTGCGATATAGGGCAGAAGGAGGCACATTTTTCAGCTCATTCTTGTTCAATCAATTTATTTAACTTCTTCTTTCGGCATTTCCTTTTAGGGGTCGCCACATCAAGTCAGTTTCTTCCATCTAACCCTATCTCCTGCATCTTCTTCGGTCACACCAACTATCTTAATGTCTTCCTTCACTGTATCCATGAACCTCCTCTTTGGTCTTCCTTTAGTCCTCTTTCCTGGTGGTTCCAAATCCGGCATCCATCTTCCAATGTACTCTCTCTTTCTCTCTCCTCTGCACATGTCCAAACTATCTAAGTCTGGCCTCTCTGACTTTATCTCCAAAACTTCTAACATGTGCTGTTCCTCTGATCCTGTCCATCCTGGTCACTCCCAGAGAGATCCTCAGCATCTTCATCTCTGCTACCTCCATCTTTGTTTCTAGACCAATCAGCATGGCTGCTCTCACCACGGTTTTGTACACTTTTTCTTTGATTTTAGTTGAAACTCTTCTATCACACATCACACCTGATACTTTCCTCCACCCGTTCCAGCCTGCCTGCACACGCTTCTTCACCTCTTTTCCACACTCTCCATTGCTCTGGACTGTTGATTCTAAGTACTTAAAATCTTCCACCTTCTTTATCTCTTCTCCCTGTAACCTCACTTTTCCATTAATCGGTTTATTTAACTGTGTTGTCGTTATTAACGGACCAATAGGGTTGCTCTATGACTCTACTTGTGTTTCGTGGTGGATCGAATCGTACATATCGTCCTCATATCGGACAGGATCATTTCCGAAATAAGAGTCCCTGAGAGAAGCGCTCTGCTGCGGAGTGCAACCGTTTTCCACAGAAAATAGTCCATGTTGGGTTGTTTTTGTTTTTTTGCAGATAATAAAAAGTGTATTTAGCGACCTGTAAAATTGTTTTTATTAGAAATAACGTCGTGTATCGCTCCAGCGTCGTTATGCTTCTGTGCCAAAACATGTCTGTTTCGCAAACATTGCATATTAACGCGAGTCTTTTTCAAATTTAGTGGAAAATGATCCAAACTTCGGATGATTTTTTATGTGTTTTTCTTTCCGCCATCTTGTTGAATCTGCCTGATCACGTGAGGCGGGGTGAAATGAAGGCCAATGATTGGCTGCTATCTTCTTCTCCTCATATTTTGGTAGCTCGCATCGTCAATTTGCTCTCTACTGCCCCACATGGAGACCAATTTAAGTGCAGTTGACCGCAAAAACTTTTTAGACGATTAATCGATGACCAAATTAGTTGACAACTATTTTGATAATCGAATATAATCGATCTAATCGATTAACTGTTTCAGCCCTATTCAAAATCCAATCGTTCTTTACGATCAAGCGACCAGACTCTGAAAATCACCCATCTGCTGTGCCAGTGTCTCACCTGGACTAAGTCCACCCACTACCTCTGAGTCATCCTCTTTTACCACGGCTCTCCGCTGCCCACAGCGCCGATAAACTACCCCAGTCTGCATGTTTTTTTGTTTTTTTCTCTTCTTAGTCTCTCTCTCGTGCTGCAGAATCAATGCCATCCTCACGTTTGAGTGTTTTTTTTAAAGCCAGCTGGACCCAAACTCCCTTACCTCTGCAGTGGGAGCTGCTGTTGCGAGCACCTCTGCGGTAAAGCTGAAGGCAGATCTTTGGCAAAGTCAGGCAGAAAGCTCGCTAGGATTTGACCTTTAGCGTTAGTCTCATTAATTATTGATGCGTAGTTTGATCAGTCAAAAACAAACTCTGCTTTCTCAGAGAGAGGCGTGTATTCATCGGCGCTCTCGTGTTACGTTTAAAAATACATCTAATGAACGGGAAAGCTACAAACAGCAGCTGGTGTTTAACGCGACGTTAAAATATTCAAGTAAATCTGGATTGGGATCGTGTTAGGTGCTTCCCCCGCGGGCTTCCTCGATTCGCTAATTGTTAGAAAGTGGACAAACTCAGAAAGACAAAGCTACCCAGACATATTTAGCAACATGGTTACACACACCTAGGGAGCTACAAACAGTTAAACAGACAAACCCAGCTGTCTCCCGGGGGCGAGCCTTTGTAATGAGACAGAGATCTTCTTAATTGGCTTCATCTAATGAGGCAACAGAAACACAATCTTTAGGGGCTCCAAAATAAAATGTCTTTCTTGGATCTGCTAGATGTCGGTTTGTCTGCGTCAAAGCGACAGTTGTTGACCAGATCTATATCTTGGCATTCCGTTTTTTTGAAGAGGAAACGTCAACATCACGGTTTTGTTGCAAACAAATCGCAAAATTCAGAAGTGAAATCCTCAAGACCAATCGTATCGGAGTCTACAGAAACGGTTCAAATTGGCGTAAAATTTCTAAAGTTGATGCTAGCGACGCAATTCCAATTTGTTTTTGGACTCTAGCAACATACAAGACATTTAAGGTTTCTACCGTGTCCATCTTTTTTCGGCATTTCCCTCCAGAGGGTGCCACAGCAACTCAGTTTCTTCCATCTAACCCTATCTGCTGCATCTTCTTTAGTCACACCAACTATCTTCATGTCTTTGGTCTTCCTCTAGGCCTCTTTTCTGGTGGTTCCTAACCCAGCGTCCTTCTTCCGATGTACTCTCTCTCTCTCTCCTCTGCACATGTCCAAACCATCTCAGTCTGGTCTCTCTGACTTTATTTCCAAAACTTCCGAGTTCTCACGGTTAAATTGGGTCAAATCAAGTGGCAGCATTTAAGAGCGGAAACTGAGCGTCTTGTGGGAGATGATAGAAAATAGTTTGTCGTGATTTTACGATCTGTTTTAACTCATTTCTTTTTGTTGTCAGACGTAAATAAGTTTGGTCGGAGAAGTCAATAACGAGCCAAATATTAAAGAGGGAATTTTGAGCTATTTGGGGTTTGGGGTACTTATCTTAAAGTAAATATGGATAAACATGGTACCTTTTGTTTGCTCATAAATGTAATATTTGCTGAAAAAGCCCTGTAAATCCGATTATTATTACAATTTTGCTTCTTGCCTAGTTCCGCGACATCAAGCTAGCAAGCCTAGCGCATGTCTCTTGTATTCCCATTTTTTGGACATAAAAATCTGAAAGGAGGAAGGGCAGTACCCGAGGTAAGTGTTGTGAAAGAATGACTTGCTTACGTTGGAATGTGGGCGTGGCAGAGAACAAAATCAATGGCCAAAAACAATGTGGGAATAATGCTCAAACATGGCAGAAATCTGTGAAAAAAGTCCATTTTACAGAACAACTATTCTTTAAAATACACAAATCCGAGCAAGGGTGTTTGTGTTAGGAAGGCCTTGTCCTCTAGGTCAGGGGTCCCCAACCTTTCCTGCGCTATTGACCGGTTTAGTGTGTGATAAAAAATTTTCGCGGACCGATCTAAAGGTGTTGCAGAAAAACAAAATAAGACCAGCCTGAAAAAAATGGGTCTTCCCAAGAGAATGTCCTCACGAGAAAATTTATTAGCTGGGTCTTTATAACACGGAAACATTCTCTCTGCTCTAACGTACTCTGGTTACCATGGTAACGGTAAACATACCTTCAAAATTAAGGACATCCCAAAAACAAAGTGGAAAAAAGAAAAATACTAGTCAGTCTCTTCACAGTAAGACTAGATCAATCGGAGTTCTGAGTTTGTTTTGCTGGAACCAGACAGTCCCATCTTGACCTGAAACCTGAAGAGTGTTTCTAAAGTCCAGTCTGCTTCGAACCAAATGGAAATAATGGAAGTTTTTTCTTCATTCTATGCGGCCTGGTACTGGTCCGCGGCCCGGTGGTTTGGGACCATTGCTCTAGGTGGAATAACTCCTCAAAAAAAAGAATCGAGACCCTGTTGGAAAAGAAAGAATAGGCAAATCTATGCAGGGCGGGGTGTTACAAAAAGTTTGTTTGGTGCGGTAGTCGGGTTTTATACAAACAGAGGGATAAACAACCCTAGGGTTTCAAGGACACTCGGGTTATTAGAAAAAAGGGCATCCCATAGATTTGGGTTCGTAAGTTCTCTAAGAACTTCTATCTTTGACGAAGTCCGACAAGTGGGTGAGACTTACTCCAAAGTTAAATGGAGACGCAGTAACCTTTCTTTCATACATCAGAGGATCATTTCTGACATCTGGGAATGTGCTGACGTCAGTTTTGAAATACAATTTGATGCCGCGAAAACACGTACGGCACCGGATCCTGTTGCCCCTTCTGGGCCCAGGGGTATTATTAGTGGCACACCATTTAACCTCCATACCCCTCCTCGCTCCGTCTTCTAGGGTGGCCCTAATGTAAAGGTCAACTTTAGGCCATTACGTGATTGTGGGGGAGGGAGGGCTCGCGGTGCATCCAAAGTTCACGGACGAAAGCGAGACGGCCAATTTCGCACCCAGCAGATGCCAGCGCCAGTGACCCGCTGTGACAGGTGGGAGACACTAATTGGCAGCGTGCACCAACACAGAGTGCGTCGAAGTCATGGTGGGTGAGGAAATGAAGGCACAAACAAGAAACAGCGGACACGCTGAGTAAAAATCGGCGTACAAATTGTGCGTTTTTTTACAGCCGCCGCTTCAAACTCCATTGATTCTGCTTTTTTGCTTTTTTTTTTTACCTAAACAGCGAAAAGATTGAGTCGGAAAAGACAGAAAAAAAGCAAAGTAGAGATCAATATGTTTACCTGCGTCTGACTATTTAAAGATAAAACCTCCTCTTTGCAGCTCAGACACCCCACTTTGCTTTATGGATCGCAATTACTACACCAAAGGGTGCCGATTGCTTTCCCCTAGCATAAGCGCTCATTCAGCTCGCTCCTTCGATCGGATGGGAACCGCTTTCATCATCTTCATGTTGATGCGACTCAGCCCACAGGAGGTTGGAGATGCCTCAGAGGCCTCATCACCGCAACCGACAAAAACAACACCCGCGGACATGTGTCGTTGGATTTTATTCCCCTTTGGTGACAAACATCAAACCGGAATCGCGCAACCGTTGATGTAATTACAGTTTTCTTTATCTTCTTCTTTTGGCGTTTCCCTCAATGGGGGGGGGCACAGCAAGTCAGTTTCTTCCATATAACCCTATCTGCTGCGTCCTCTTCGGTCATGCCAACTATCTTCTAACATGTGCTGTTCCTCTGATCCTGTCCATCCTGGTCACTCCCGGAGAGATCCTCAGCATCTTCATCTCTGCTACCTCCATCTCTGCATCCTGTCTTTTCTTCAATGGAGCCTCCGCCGTGGAGGTCCGCGCCTCAGTCTAGTGCGCAGTTAGTGGGCACTGCCATTGAAAGCTTCCTGCTCTTGGATTTCCTACCAGTCCACTTTGAGGTAGCTGGATAAGCAGCAGAGTGAGACCTCCCTATCAGACTGCTTTGAGGGCGCTGGATAAGCAGCAGAGTGAGACCTCCTTCTCAGTCGGGTTTAACAACACCTTTTTTAATAACCCTCTGTCTGACCAGCGGTGTGCGTCAGTGACATTGGGTTAGCGTTAGTGACGCTACTAAAGAAGGGTTCGGTGAATGAGCATATGAAACTGGTGGGGTTCGGTGCCTCCAACAAGGTTAAGAACCAATGCTCTAGACCAATCAAAATGGCCGCTCTCACCACGGTTTTCTACACTTTTCCTTTCATTTTAGCTGAAACTCTTCTATCACACATCACACCTGATACTTTTCTCCACTCGTTCCAGCCTGCTTGCGCACGCTTCTTCACCTCTTTTCCACACTCTCCATTGCTCTGGACCGTTGATCCTAGATACTTAAAATCTTCCACCTTCTTTATCTCTTCTCCCTGTTACTGTACCTCACTTTTCCATTTGGATCCCTCTCATTCACACACATGTACTCCGTCTTACTCTGACTAATCTTCATTCCTCTTCTTTCTAGTGCAAACCTCCACCTGTCTGGCTTTCCCTCCTCCTCTCGCTACATATCACAATGTCATCTGCAAACATCATTGTCCATGGAGATTCCTGTCTAACCTCGTCTGTCAGCCTGTCCATTACCGTAGCGAACAACAAAGGACTCAGAGCAGACCCCTAGTGCAGTCCCACCCCTACACTGTAGTCCTCCGTCTCACCTACAGCACAGCTCACCATTGTCTTACAGTACATACATGTCCTGAACCACTCTAACATAAAAAATTAAATAAGAAATGAGTAGTAAAATGAATATTTGAGGCTAATTTGACGTTCACCGTGCAGTAACCGGACCCTACAGCCTCTGCAGTGCTTTTTTTTTAGTCGGTCAGCTAGCGAAGCTTTAATCTCAGAACTGGAGAGTAAGCAGCCATGCAACATTTCTGCCCCTATCTGCTGAGTGTGTTAGAAAGGGGCTTTGATGAATAGATCTGCTCTCTCCCTTCCATCTCATTATCCTCTTTTATCTGTTGTATGGATTTACACAACTCCTCAACACGCTCCGACATGCTGTCGATAGCGTCTACCGGGAGGGAAGATTTAGCCCGAACCTCTTCGTTTTTTTTTTACTTATTTACTCATTTCTCCAATCAGAAGTGTAACTGTGGCACTTGGTTGCCTTATAGTGATTAAAATTGTGAACAAATTAGATTGAGGTCTCTCGGTGGTTTTCTCTCGGGGTTGTGACACAGTTCTTTTCAAACTGGGCCATCGACATCCCGCAACCTACTTCGAACAAGTCTTTCAAGGCCGTTTTCTGTAGGACACCTGCTTTATCTGAGCCGGAGATCCAAATTCTCTCCGTTTTGACATGTTGAAATAGGTTGACACCTCCGTCTGTTAGCGGTGACTCAACCCTGAACTCACTCTGAGCGAGGGGAACGTTCCTGTTTGCTTTTTAGACGTGTACAGTACCTGTCAGTTCAAATTCAGGCCTTCCTGCATGAGCCGCGCTGATACCTATGTGTGTGTGCACAGATTAAACGAGCTCTGGAGGGTGGGTTTCATGTCTCAGCAGGTCACAGATGATCAGATTAACTGGAGCAGGGCGCCAGCCTCAAGCAGGATTAGCAGGACGGGTTAGGGCTTTGCAGGTGCCTCACAATACGGTCGACAAAACTTCGCCTGAAAAAGTTTACACGTCGTTTAAAACTCATTTAAAATCCAAGAAGGGCGACTAAACAACACAGAGGTTCGTTACGATATCATCTCCCGATGTGTTGGAAAACGTGACCACATTTGTTGGCGGTATTGGGGAGATGAAAAGACTTTTACTTGTAAACATGGCACGTTTGATATGTGAGACTCGCAGTTGGTCAGTTTTTGGGCAATAAAAAATGGCTATACGTAGGAACTAGACCTAGCAAGTCGCTTCCACTCGCATCCCAAATAGAAAATAGCTGCTAGTCCACAAAAGCCGAAAAATTCTGGGACTTATATTACAAAAATCTATTACAGTAGCTATTACATGAAGTAATAGCCAGCAATTGAACAGTCCGTAATGAGTCCACGAAGTCAGGCTTCAATGAAGCACACCAAGTGGCCCCTCCCCATTTCTGCTTGGTCAGAATGAGCGTCCCCAGTTCCTCCATCTTGCCAGCGAGCGTCCGGATGTTACCCATGACAACCGTAGGGTCACTAGGCTCAAAGCGCCTCCTTTCTGATCGTCTCCTTCTCAGTTCTGTCAAGACGGCATAGGCTCCTCCAGCCACGGTGGATCTTGTTCTGAGAGCTAGCTGCTGGTTGAGTCCACGCTAACAAAGCGAAACGACTCTATGACCAACAAAACGGAGAGCTGGCTGTTGAAACCAAAAAAATAGGCTAGCCTCAAAACAATGTTCGAAGTAAAACAATGTAGTTCAAAATGGCGTCCAAAATGGCGTCCAAAATGGCGTCCAAAATGGCGACCAAAATGGCGTCCAAAATGGCGTCCAAAATGGCGTCCAAAGAGCGCACAAAGTCACATCTCCAGAACGGGACCAAACACGGGCAAAATGAGGGTCTGGATGACGTCAGATCGATCTATAAAAGAATCGTAAATATCTAAAAAACTAAAATAGCACAAATGAGAATTTTTACAGCACAAACAATTGATGAATTTTTTGGGGTTTTTTTTGTTTATATATATTTTTAAGGGGGGCCAGATTGGTCTTTTCCAGCCTGTGATCTTTGAATTGAAATGAAGTATCGCTCTTCCACGAAGGTCGGTAGGTAGGCGGAGGAACCATGTCCATGTCCTCCGAACCAAATCAAGAGCTTTGGGTACCTGGACCTAAATCTGGAGATTAACCCAAGAAGAGCCATTGTTAGGGCACATAAATAACCTTGACTTGTTTCACGGTTTAATTTGCGGACATTTTCCATACCGCCGTCAGAAGTCTGTTCTTGTTTCTTTTAAACGTCACGCCCGTTATATACAGTCTAAAACAAACATTTCCCAGAACTGGCTGACCTACAATTTGAGCTGATCACAAGCTAGCCCACGTACAGTGATAAAACAAGCATGTGATTTTCAGCTGATGCTACCACTCCGAGACGTTACCATGCAGGCATTTCTTGGAAAGAATGTGATCAAAGACAGAAAAAAACAAGATAAATGGAGGTATTTTTAACCTCCTGAAAAAGTCCGAAAGTGTTTAGTTTCGGAGCGCTTCGGGGTGATAGCTTCATGCTATCCAGGCATCGGCTGACAAACAAGAGCAACACAATTTATCACGCCGAGATGTGATAAAGTATGTGTACACGTCTTCTAAGCCTCCTTTTTTTCCATCCATGGGTAATCTCACACGTGTCAGCAGTGGTGCCACCCCCTTCATCTGTGGGATTAAAGCTTCTGAAACAAAAGCACTTAATTACCGCTGAGGAGGCAAAGTCGTATACGTGTCACTTGTGTTTGTGCGATTTAGAAAAAAATGATCGCGCACACCTGATGAAGACATTTTTTATCCTCGCCCATTATATTATAGACATTGTATTTTTATTTGCTCAGAAGTACGATAAATGTCTAAAAAACATTTTTTTTACGTTAAATTTCCACCTCCTCTCGCTCCTCACGTAGTCTCGCTGTTATAATAGGGGTGCGGGAAAAAGAGGACCCAATTGTGGAGCAAGAAACGCAAATTTATGTAACAAAGGTAGTCCAGAAAGGCCGAGTTATATTCCAAGGTTACTTTCTCAAAGTTCAAAAGGATATTTTCTCGGTCAGGAGCCAGACGAGGCAGGAAGGAGTGAAAACCCGATGAAAAATAGTGAAGAGACTGCCTTTATATAAGCAGCAGGTTAAACGAGACGCAGGTGTGCATTATCAGGTAGGACTTAGGGGAAGAAAAAGTTGATCTGGGGTTCCCTCTGGTGGCGGGTAAGAGAACCACAACACTCGCCCGCTTGAATTCGCACACGAAACAGCGTAAATCTTTTTTTGAGGTCGCAAATTTGGTACAAAACTACGATGTGTAATTTTTTTTTTTTTTTTTGTATTTTTATTTTGGTTCCCTCGCCCTTGCCTGGAATGGGCTCCGGCGACCGCCGCAACTCTGTCAAGGATAGACGGTTAAGAAGGTGACTGACTGACTGAAAATGGCGCTCCCTGTTGGTAACGAGCATGACCATAACGTTAGCATAAAATGCTACTTGTACATGTTATGCCCATGCCGGAGAACAAAATCCATGGCCAAGATGAACTTAGGGTTCAAATAGTGTACGAATTCTGGACAGGTGGAGTTCGCAAATATTCAGACAGGTTCATCCTGTTAATTCGGGAATAGAAAAACCACCCCCGGTGTGTTTTTGATGTCGGGTAAGTGGGTACACGATTAGGGTGGCGGAAAAAAGTTGCGATCTGGCTATGTAACATAAACGTTTCCGATTCATCTCCATTACTATCGTAAATGTAACCAAAAAGCTTTTGGCTATCATTTCAAAATAGATTTCCTGTGGTGGCAACACATTAGTCCAAACTCATCCATTAGAGCTCCTAAAAAACCAAAACAAGATCCTCTAAGAGGAAGCTAGCCACGCGTGAAGGCATAAGGGAACCCCTGTTTATGTGCATCCAACGCCTCACCACTTAACCGGGATCACTGGGTCGGCGTTTTTTCGGACTTCCGAGCACAAAAGTGTCGGGTGTTTTCTAGCTCGCTTTTATTTTCAAAGTGACTTCTTTATGAACCACAACCAGCTGGTTTCACCCTCCAGACAAACAGCATTTGGAGAAAACGGAGAAAGAAAAACAACGGCGTCTTTGTAAAGATGGCCTCAAAAAGTCTTTAAGTAGCCAAAAAACAAAGGGCTAGCCAAAATGTCGGGATCAATGTCGACTATTTTTTTTTGGACGTGTGAAAACAAACATTATTTATTCATTTTTACGACACAAAAAACAAATCTATACGTACATTTTTAAGGGTTATGTTTTAATTTGTAACATTGGGGGTCGTTTTTTAAGTGTTACATTTCTTCATAAAACGTTTGGGTAAAATAATATTATAAAATAATCAATATTAAATATTTTTGCAATTGTACAAATTTATTGGCTACAAATTACACACAACAAACTAAAAAAATATACTCAGTTTACTTTTAATTTAAAAATATGAAAAAAAAAAAAAAAAAAAAAAAAAAGGAGTCCCACAAGGTAGTTGAGTTGGCCCACTAATTTTTTTTTTTCTTTTTTTCTTTTTTTTTAAAAGTTGAACCACTACGTGACGTGATTTGGGATGTTAGTAACTTCACGTTTTATTTTTTAATTAACTTGTAATATTAAATATTTTATAGTGAAATTATTAGAAATAAAAAACACAGAGACGTCTTTTAGCAAAATTTTTAAAAAATTGTATTTGCTTTCAAAAAAATTAAAAATATGTATTTTTAGTCACAATATGTGTAAATTCGTAACATCTACAAAAATCGGACACATATGTAATCTTTTTCTAAAAAAATAAAAATAAACAAAAATTACAACTATTAAAACAAGAGTTTGTTTTATTTGGAATTCATTCGGAAGTATTTTCATAATAAAACTCCTGACGAGCAGGACGAAATATTCGTACAGCGTTTCGTGAAACGGCCCAACATTTTAATTAAAAAATTTGTGTAATTAAAAACATTTTTTAACACTGTGCAGAACAATTGAGTAAATTGGGAGGGCGCTAGAGTCACCCTTTAAAAAAAAAAAAAAAAAATTAAGTTAAGATTGTTTTTTGAGCCTATTTGTTGATTTCAGTTTCTCTTTTAGGGTCTAACAACCATGTCGAGTCGTCTCCGCGCTTACCCGAATCAGTGTGTTAGATTTGACTAGCCCGTGTTATTAGTCACGCTCCCTTTCTCTCCGACTCAAACATGCTGCCTCTTCTTCTTGTCTCGGCGTTCCAATCAGGCATCACTTAGCCACGGCCTGCTTTCTGCTGACCCTACTCCATTATCCTACGTTGTGATTGTTCCTTTCCGGACAGCAGTCTGCCGATACTGCCGGTCACGCTCCGATCGATCCGGAGCTGAACAAGCTTGAAGAAGACAGCAGCGAGGGCTGGGATGTGTACGTCTATCTTAAAAAAAAAGTAGGACCTAAAACAAAATGACTTGAACGCACAATGGAAAGACATTTTGGGTGGCGGCGCTTGACTGTCTGTGTGGAGTTTACGTCCTCTGCTTGTAATAAATGGTTACCATGGTGAGGGTAGGAATGTAGATCCTGGTTACCATGGTGAGGGTAGGAATGTAGATCCTGGTTACCATGGTGAGGGTAGGAACGTAGATCCTGGTTACCACAGTGAGGGTAGGAACGTAGATCCTGGTTACCATGGTGAGGGTAGGAACGTAGATCCTGGTTACCACAGTGAGGGTAGGAACGTAGATCCTGGTTACCATGGTGAGGGTAGGAACGTAGATCCTGGTTACCATGGTGAGGGTAGGAACGTAGATCCTGGTTACCAAGTGAGGGTAGGAACGTAGATCCTGGATACCATGGTGAGGGTAGGAACGTAGATCCTGGTTACCATGGTGGGGGTATGAACGTGTATCCCGGTTACAAAGGTGAAAGTAGGAACTTTATTTTTATCGTAATACTTTCCGAATTTTTTCAATTGCCTCTAGTAATGACAGATTCTTGAACTAGAACCTCGTTTCGGCATAAACCCGTCACTAATTCGCAAGATTTTACGGAATTTTTTTGATTTTGCGATTGTCGTCTCAATCGCAACATGGCGCCATTTTGGGTTTTTTTTGTAAACATATCTATTTCAATTCATTTGATGGGAATTTTTTCCGATTTAGTTGAAATTCTTGATTTTGACACAAAGAAAGTGTTTGTGTTAATGTTTTGAACGTCGTACCCCGACTCCTCGACGCACGGCGGGCGACTCTAGAAACCAAATAAAAAGTGAGTTATATATTAAATTTTACAACCTATTGAGCTGCCAGTTTGTGTCCCTGGCAGACATCGGGATAGAGCACCCATTGAAGGCAAAATGCAAATGTTACAGTGCTGAACGGAGGGGGGGGGCACAACTGAAGCGCTATTCTTTGGAGCGGGTGGAAGACTGGCCCTCTGTGTCTGTGCCACCCACAGACACACGGCGGTCATCACTCTAGCCATTTACCCCGTCTGATAAAGGAGGTGTGTACTCGGAGCGGGAGGAGGGGGGAAGAGCTTTAAATCGGGTACAAACGCAGTCAGTGATGAAATGTTTTGGCCCCCCGTTCATTGTAGGATATTTACGTTCACTAGAGTGGGGTGTTTTTTTTCGGTTCTGAAAATGTCTCCCCGCCTCGTCTTTTGTTTTGCCGGAGCAATTAATCTAAGAAGAAGAAGTCGGTGCCAAGTCGTAGAACAATAAGGCTCCGCCCCCTCATCACAAACTGTATTAATAACGCTTGAAAACTTGAGGTCGATGTTTGTTAGCTTTTTTTTCTTTACTTTTGTGTTTTTTCTGTCGTCTCAGGGACGGCTTGGGCCTAGCGGGAATCAAACCAGGTTGTCCCGATCGAAAGTCGGTATCTTTACCACTAGGCCAACACCCCTTTGGACTTTTAGCTTTTTTTTTACTATCACATTCTCAAAATTCGTCACATCAGAGTTCAAATGACTCAAATTCACTTGCTATTTGTTTTTCTTTTAACCCTTTAAAGCCGCGTTTTTCAACCGGCGTTCCGCGGGACACTAGCATACCATACCGTGAGGAATCGCCAGGTTTTCCGTCGGAAGTGATCCTATTTCACTTCATACGAGGATCGGCATCTACCGGTAGCTCCCAAAAATAGTTTTGGTCTATTTGGACATAGGCAGTTCTGTCCTGTAACCATAGCAACCCATTCCTCTTTGTTCGTCCATCCCACCCCAAAAAAACTTTTTTGTTCATACGTCGCGCAAAAAAATTAGCAAAATATATATATATATTTTTTAGAAAGAGTCTGTTTCTCTTTGTCGCAGCAGAGTCTCTTAGCACCACTCGTACTGTGCCGTGCACGTGATGTCATACAACAGGAACTTTAAACCTAAGACTTTTTAACAGAGAGAACCAATCATCAACATTTGTTTGCTAACGATTTGAGTCTTGTGAAAGTGCGATGTTTCTTGGGAGGGGTTGTTGATGACTTGTAGACCGCTGATGCTACAATTGTTGTCGCCAAAAAAAAAAAAAAACGGTTGACATCAATTTTAAGTCTATCAAAAACAACATCGGCCAGGTTGGGAATTAGCGCCTCCAAATCCAAGACCATGGTCCTCGCCCGGAAAAGAATGCCCCCTGCAGGTAAGGGACAGGGTCCTACCCCAAGTGGAGGAGTTTAAGTATCTCGGGGTCTTGTTCACGAGTGGGGGAAGGATGGAGCAGGAGATCAACAGGCGGATTGGTGCGGCATCAGCAATAACTAGGACGCTGCATCGGTTCGTCGTGGTAAAGAGAGAGCTGAGCCGAAAAGTAAAGCTCTCGATTTACAAGTCGATCTACGTTCCTACCCTCACCTCTGGTTACCAGCTGTGGGTGGTGACCGAAAGAATGAGATCGCGGGTACAAGCGGCCGAAATGAGCTTCCTCCGCTGGGTGGCTTGGCTCTCATTCAGAGATTGGGTGAGGAGCTCTGCCATCCGGGAGGACCTCGGTGTCGAGCCCCTCCTCCTCCAGGTCGAGAGAAGCCAGATGGGGTGGTTCAAACATCTGGTCAGGATGCCCCCCGAACGCCTCGCTGGCGAGGTGTTTCGGGTACGTCCCACTGGGAGGAGACCAAGGGGCAGACCCCGGACCCGCTGGAGAGACTGTGTCTCACAGCCGGCTGGAAAACGTCTCAGGGTCCTTCCGGTTGAGCATCTAGTTCTTGTTGAAAATTGCGTTTTTCGGGACATAATTATTATTTGCCGTCATTTTACGTTTAATTTCTTTTGCGTTTTTTGCTACAGTGTCAACATAAAAAAAATTCTAGGCTTAATTTAATTACTGTTTTAAAGTCCGAAATTGATCAAATTTTCGAAAATATTCTCTAAGTCAACATTTAAAAATATTTATGTGTTTATTTATTTGTACTTATTTTGTTTGTTTTTATGTAAAAATGAAATAAAATAAATTCTTATTGATATTTTTCCGTAAAAACAACAAACATTTAATAAACTAACAATTTTGTTTTAAAACACAGAAAAATAGTCTCATATCATCTGCGTATAAGTTTATAAGCCTATTTAAATTTTTTTTAAAAATGTCGTTATTTCAACAAATAATATTAATTTACACATTTTTTCTTTTCCTGCAGCCATTTTTTTAATGATCTATATTTTTAATTATCAATTTCACTCCCCAATCCGTTATTTCAACCCGTCTTTTCTTAAAAAAACTTGTTTTTATTCTATCGACAAAACATTATTTATCTTCTTTTCAAACTGACGACTTTCTTGTCACTTGTCAATCTTTCGTCGGCCGCGATCGGACATTTTTGTCGGTGTACGCAGCCTGATTGATGCCGTGTTTGACAGCGAGTTGTTTACTCGACATTTCTGGCTCCAGAGTTTTATATCAACAAAAATAACAAAACAAAAAAAAACAAAGCTCAGCTCTTTATCTCAAACTTTAATAAGAAATATTTGTTTGTAATCTCATGACCCAAAACCTGATCAGTTCATCCATAGTTGGTATTGAGTAACTGTGAGTACTTTAATTTAGATGCTTTCATTGATTTGGAAGATATTGCGTTATAAAATTTACATTTTTTTAAATCTACATAATGAAATTAATTTTTATTTAAAGGGGAAGTGTCGATTCGTATTTAGTCGACACAATCGTTACCGAGACGTTATCGACATTAGACGCTACGGCTCTCGAGGCGTTCCAGTGACCATTAAGGGTTAATAGAGCTGTTTCCTGCAGGAATGGATTAAAAGAAATAATTACAGGAGCCTCATTACGATAAATGATCGGCTTAGGAGCCGAGATAAAGGGGTAAAAGTTCAACCCTAATCTGAAGTTATTGATGTGTTTTTATTTGTAGGAATTGTCAAAAAAATGAGTTTTTCTTAAAGATTTTGAGGATTTTATGGTAAGAAATGAATTTTTTGATGAACCTGATCTTGTACGTAAGATTCCGTTCTCCCACAAAATTACGTAAAAGTGTCTTTTGTTATTTTTAAATATGATTTTTTTAATGCAATTTGTTTTATCGCGTTTTTAATTAACATCCATTTTACACAAAAGTGCCAAAACAATTGTTTCCATCACAAAATTAAAAGTTTCCAAAGACCTGAAATTTGTAAAAAAAAAAAAAAAAAATTGGCGGTCTGCGTTTGAATCTCCGCGTAAAACTTCCTCCGAAAAATTCTGACCATTTCTAAGCCATTTACTTACCAACGTTCCCTAATCATTTAAGTCCCTAGTGAACCCCCGTCTCAGTTTTACTTGTCACAAGGGTAGCATTCTTTCCAACCAGAATTGTCAACAAAGAAATGCGACAATTTTGAATAATAAAAATAAAAGAAATAACAAAAGAAGTAACAAAAAAATTGTAACAAAAGAAGTACATTTTCTACCAAACACTGGGATTGTGATATTTTGGTCTCTATTAATTGCATTAACGAATAAAGACATTTTAATTTTGAAACCGACTTCTTCTAACTGTTAAATTAACGACAAAAATTCTAAATTTAGTTTTTGATTCCAATAAAAAAACTATAACATGATGAAATCACAACATATAACATATAAATTTGTGTAAATTAGCAATAAAGTGTCTAAATATCATTTATTGTTAAATAAAAAACAATAACATACACCAAACTTTGAAAAAAACAACTTAAAAGTTCGGACAATTTTTACGTAAATGTTAGACTTTGCATTTTTTTTCGCGACATGGATTTTTTTCGTAGGCATGATAAGCACCAACATTGAGAGTCGTGTTTTATGAATTTTGGACGTTGTTTTTGACCATTTTGTAAAACTTGGATTGAGATGATTCGCGACATATTTGGAAAAACGCGCCTAAAATTGTGGGAACTACTGATTTTTATTCGCACGAGCTAGTGAACCTGAAAAAACGCACACCTAGGGGTAAGTCAGGAGGCGTTGGCTCAATGGTCGGACGTCCGTTCTTGGATTGAGAAAAGCCATTTCGAATTCCACTGGGCTCATGTCTTAGTGTCCCTTAAGAAGACACCTAACCCCTAATTGGTCCCATAGTTGGCGCCGTTGTGGTCGCCTGCTTTGGCGCAATGCACTGAAAATTATTAAAATCTGATGTTTAAAAAGTGGCCATTTTAAGTCTTGAATGATTGAGAGAAAAAAACTCTCAAATTGTAAAAATATTGTTGAAATATTTTGCTAAATTTTTATTTCGGACAAAATTTGCCTCCAAGGAATCACTTCGAATTTTTGTTCCAGCGAAAAAAAAACTGGAAGTCCCAGGCTTTTTGGGCCTATGGTCAAACCTATGATTAACCCTTAAATTCACATAGAATTTCAATAAAACTGCCCACATTTATTCAGTACTAGTTGTAGATGAAATGATTAGGTTTTCAGGGTCATGAGATCAAAGGTTCTGTTAAAAAAAACAGAAGTCACGAATTTATAAAGCAGTTAAAAAACATTGTTTGATGACGCGGGGTCAACATGTTTTTGTTTTCATTCTACACAGATGTCCCAGGTGTTTGGACTCGGGTTGAGATTTAGTTTACATACATAAGAGGAAATAAAAAAACATGTCAAATAAATTCCACGTTGGACCGTATTCCGCTTTGGCCTCTAAACCGCGAGGCTGCTGTCCATGTTCGCCGATGATTAATCACTTGTTTGTGAATAAAGCTGCTTTCGTATGATTTGAATCTCACCTTGAAATCATTTCTAGCCTCTTGTGAAATGAGAAAAAACGGGCGCCACGGCACATCCTTACTTACCACAGCTTGCCATTTTCACGATTTTATACCCGTAATTTAGGATCTTTCAAGATGAGTTATGAAAATATTTTAATTCAACCTTATTGTTTATTGGTTTAAGTACAAAAAACGTTGAATAAATAATGACTGTTTACGTTTTTTTACGTATAAAAGTCGACTTGTTTCTTTTTGTTTTCCGCTAATCTGTAAGCTATAGCGTGTTTTCTATTTGAAATGCCACGCCCACTTTTACATGAACAAGCTTTACTGAAAAGCAAAGCTATCAATTTACAAGTCGATCTACATTCCCATCCTCACCTATGGTCACCAGTTGTGGTGGGCGAAAGAACGAGAGCACGAATACAAGCGGCCAAAATGAGCTTCCTCCATGGGGTGGCTGGGGTCTCAATCAGAGATAGAGTGAAGAGCTCTGCCATCCGGGAGGAGCTTGGAGTAGAGTTGTTGCGCCTCCCGAATGTCTCACTGGTTAGGTGTTTCGGGCACCCACCGGGAGGAGACGTAGAGGCTAGCCCGAAATTTCCTGGAGAGACTATATCTTCCAGCTGGACAGGGAACACCTTTAGGGTCCTCTGGGGCCCGGGTTTCCCCATCTGAGGCTGTGGCCCCCGCGAACTAGCCCCGAATAAGCAGAAGACAACTAAATGGAAAGCTAGCTTAAAAATCTGGTTACTTTAGGTATTTTTTATATTTTACGAAAAAAATCATTAAATCAATTTTTACAAGAAGTATATCGCAGAAATACGATAAAACAACTCTTAGTCTCGCACACATGATGGGTAGTCTCCTTTTAATAATGTAAACAAAAAACGTGAACTGTTGTGGAAACGTTTGACGTAATATTTTGGCGCCACATCAAATCTTTAAGAAATTATGGACATATTTTACGTTCAAAATGGCTGAGACGTAAAATTTAACAATTTTAGTCAACATCGCATTTTTGCAAGGCGTCGTACCTTTTAGAATAAGTTGGAAATACAGAAAGTTTTCGTCATTTCTACGTCAAATGTCATTTTACTAATTTTAGACAACTTTGCGATTTTTTTCGGGACTTGGATGCGTTCGCAAACACGTTATGACGCAGAAAAGCACAAATATTTTGCTTGTTTTATCTTTTAAATAAACAAATTGACTCTTTCTTTGTTGTTTTGCGTGTTTTTCGTCACCTCCACTCTAAACATCGGAAAGAGTTGATTCTTCAAAGAAAAAAGCGACAAATCAATTGAACAAACTAAATTTGACGGAGTTAAAGTTATTTTTTTAAAGTGCCGGTAACTGCTCGGTTTGAGAGCGCGTAAAAGTCGTTTAAACCAATTTTCCCAAATCGTTCCACCATTTACGTCGTTACTTTAAGACAAAATAACACCGAGTGATTTACGACGTTTTTCCGGCTTTCTAGCTGTAAACAATCATATTTACAAAAATGGACGTAATGGTTTCACTGTTAAGGCGGTTAGGGTTGCGCGGATCTGTTTTTTCTGTTTGTCTTGCTCTCCGATCTCTGCCACACATCCCCACCGTTTCGGTCTGGGAGGCTATCCAGAGCTCCGCTTCAGCACCAGCTCTTTCCATCTCACACCCACCCACACACTTTCTCCCGCACAGCTACACCTGCCCACGCTTACTGTGCCACAGATACACAAAACGCACTCTTTTTTTTTTTTTTAGCGACGCACAATGCTTTGATTATTAAGAATTTGGGGGGATTTTTTTGGGAAAAATTAAGCCTTTTGATGATATGCATCTCGGTTGTGTTTGTGGTGGATTTATTATGCATCGATGTGGGCGGGTGTGATTGTGTTCGTGTGAACCACAAAAGAGGATGTGTCAGGAGCTCGCTGGAGCTTTCACACTAGGTTGTTGAGGTCAGTTCCTCCCAGTTAGTGACTCTCACCAGCTCACTTAAACTTGTTATGTGCACCCGTATGTGTGTCATGTGGAGAAAACACATTTTGGGGACAAATTTGGACAAAATATGGACGTTAATGTTGAATTCTTCCTGGTCTTTTCTGAGATTTCAAGCCCGTACGCTAACAAAAATCGACCCTTGCTATTCCTTTGTTGATTTCCCAGCCCATTGGACGCGTTCCAGTTATGTATCACGAATATAAGTCTATGTTCTTACTACAACTCAAGCTTAGCCAAAACTAACAGCCACACATATCTTTGAGGAATTAGATGTCAATGTGAAACTGCGATGAAACTGTTATTTATTTATTTTTTTATCATTACTTGTAGCTTTTTTTTTGTGGAGTGAGTAGATTTTTCAATTTCGGGATTTTAATTTCGGTTGCTAATTTAGGGAAAAGAATGAAAATGAATACTATTGAATGTTTTTGTAAACAAATTTAAGGTGCCCGAGACTAGTGCCAAGTGGAACTCCAAAAATACCAGATTTAAAAAATTTTGAGTCTGATTTTTTTAGAAATTTTAAAGATCCCCAGGATAGCGCCTTGAGGTACTCCAAAATTAAAGATCTTTCTATTTGTCGTATTTAATGACTGATTCTTAGATTTAACTTTTTACAAATAAAAAATTCATTAGATTTAAAAGAATTGTTTTTATTATTATTATTTTAAGAAGTTTTAAATTTATGAATCTAAAAACAAGACATCGGATTGCGATCTCCAGCTCTGAATGGATCGATTTGTGATTTCCGAGTGTGAAGTGGCCGGGATGGGAATTAGCGCCTCCAAATCCGAGACCATGGTCCTCGCCCGTAGAAGGATGGAATGCCCCCTACAGGTCAGGGACAGGGGCCTACCCCAAGTGGAGGAGTTTAAGTATCTCGGGGTCTTGTTCACGAGTGGGGGAAGGATGGAGCGGGAGATAGACAGGCGAATCAGTGCGGCATCAACAATAACTAGGACGCTGCATTGGTCCGTCGTGGTAAAGAAAGAGCTGAGCCAAAAAGCAAAGCTCTTGATTTACAAGTCGATCTACGTTCCTACCCTCACCATGGTAACCAGCTGTGGGTGGTGACCGAAAGAATGAAATCGCAGATACAAGCGGCCGAAATGAGCTTCCTCCTGCAGGGTGGCTAGGCTCTCATTCAGAGATCGGGTGAGGAGCTCTGTCATCCGGGAGGAGCTCGATGTCGAGCCGCTCCTCCAGGTCGAGAGAAGCCAGATGGGGTGGTTTGGGCATCTAGTCAAGATGCCCCCAAGCGCCTTACTGGCGAGTTGTTTCGGGCACGTCCCACCGTGCCTGTACGCTGTTAGGCATGGCCGGTACATTTTTTGTGTTTTTTTTCCCAACTGAAAACGTCAAAGTTTCCACGTTCAAATTAGACATCAGCATTCCGCCGTTTGCCCTCAATTCCGGCTAAAAATACAACCGGCTAATTGTCTTGATGTCAATGAATATCCATCGATGTATCTGTCACTCTACTTTAGATTGGGCGTTTTGGTTCAATAGCGCTTTTACAAATCATTGCACCAGTCAGCTGGAATTCCCATCAGTACGATCCAAACCACTCCAGACTTGCCACCGTACATGAAAACCATCTATTACTCATCCGGTTGTCGTTCGCAATGTTTGATCCAGGTTTCATGAAAGATTTGGTTGAACCACTAAAGTAATTAAGCCCAAGTCATTACTGAGCAATGTAGAGGTTTGATCATGAGGAAATTAAAAGCATCATAATGAACATAATTCAAGTTTTTTAAACAGGTACTCATTTCTAAGTCGTTTTTAGCCGCTAACAAACTAGCTCAGGGGCAAACTACGGCCCGCGGGCCACATGCGGCCTGTTAAACGTTTTAATCCGCCCCACTGAACTTAAAAAAATTAAATAAATCAACCTTGTTAATGTTTGATTTCTCCTGAAATTCTGATGTTCCGTCACTAGATGCCGCACTCTGGATATATTAGCTTTGTTGAGAAAACAACAACACTGCTCCCATTAAAATGTGTGTGTCCGTTATGTGCGCGCTGTCAAAATAAACAGTGTACACAGATATGGAAAGCTATCAGGGCCAATACACGCACGTAAACAAGCGTGTTAGATGTTAAAAAAAAGCATGCCATCCATCTGCTCCTGGTCCCGCCCCTTTGTCAAATGTTAGAACTCAATGTGACCCGCGAACCAAAAAGTTTGCCCACCGCTGAACTAGCTGGATATTGCTGCTTCATGCTAACGTCTACCTTTGAGCACAAACTGTCGCTGAAACCAACTACGTTAACTTCCAGTTCATAATACTACCACCACAAGCTGGTACTGTCAGGATTTGAGGATGGACCCAATTGCAGAACATCAAAACAATGTTTATTAAACACCATTCCGATAAGTCTGTAAAGAAAGGGCACAGGATTAATTTGTGATTCCAAAGTTCGGATAATAACAGAGTTCAATCATGGTCGGGCAAATAGGGACCTGGCTGGAAGGGATGGTATGACCCGACATGGAAGTCTGGGTTCACTGCCCTTAAATAGCTAGCAGGCTGATGATGGACAGCAGATTGGTACCAGGCTAATCACCCAGGTGTTCGGGATGAGGTTGGAATCCAGATGAGGAAGGAAGGTTGAGGGGCTTCCTCTGGCAGCAGGCGAGGGGACCCTGATAGGTACAGTAGGCACTAGGCACAAGGCATGGTTGTCTGTCGTGCCATTTCGATTTAATCGGTTATTGGTGCAATAAATATATCATTCGTTAAACTGCGATATTTGTTAGGCTTTCAAACTTACCTAGCCAAAAGTCGAAGTCTCAAAAGTAAGGGTCACAAGTTCTTCGGAACGCCATAGTTCCAAAACTACCAAAGGGATTTCGATAAAACTGGCAAGGCGTTGATTTATTCTTGACAAATTCCGTATTTTATATAGAGATATATTTCGGAAAAGATACGCCATCTTGTGCTGCTTTATGTACCTACTTTGACCTGCGGGTTTGCGACGTGCTTTACGTAACATAACTCAAGATTACTTATCGATGGACGCCCAACGAGTCCGAATTTCTACACACCTGTTCAGTCCCAAATTCTTCGGTTCCCTTTGGATCGTGTGTTTGTATTTTCAACGGCCGCGCGACGTGATTTTCCGCTTGGTCCGTGCACCTTATAGGCGATCTATATCGGGTCACTTTGTTCGCTATTAGCCTCAGTTTGATGGTGTAGCCGCGTTTCTGTATGTCTGGCCCTACCAACCCCTGGATTTACGTTTCCAATTAGAATAAAAGGGCATCTAGTATCCTTCGTTTATCGATGGTTTTCACTATTTCCGATAAAAAGATCCTCCTAATATGCTGACTTTTTTTCTGCTCCACTCAGGGTCGCTGCACGAGAGAAAACTGCAAATACCTCCACCCACCTGCTCACCTGAAGACCCAGTTGGAGATCAATGGGAGAAATAATCTCATCCAGCAGAAGACAGCGGCGGCCATGTTGGCTCAGCAGATGCAGTTTATGATTCCTGGCACCACCATGCAGCCTGTGGTCAGTTTTAACCCTTCGAACCCCACCTATTACATAACGAAAGCATCACTACGATTACTTTGTCACCGCAATGCCCAATGAGAAGCTAAGCCTCAAATACTTCCTGGTTATGTTAGAATGTGGGCGTGGCAGAGAAAAAATCCTAGGCCACGAACAATCTGGCATTTAAACAGTATTTTAATACCAAAAGGGAGGGCTGAAATTTCTAAGAAGGGTTAGGGTTCCTTAGGGTTCGTTCTTATCTTCAACGATAGAAATTGTCCTGCGATCAGCAGCGACACACTTTGCGATAGTATTTGTTAATCTCTCTGTCGTGGATTTGCTCATTCGCTTGCCAAATTCAGCTAGCTTGGTTTGGCGGAGCGAGCTTCCGGTAGCCACACTCGGTACAGAGGAACTTACCTGAACACATTTTATGTTTAGATGGTATGTCAGGCTGGAGTTGCTCCGGTGGTAGGAGAACTCCTTTTTGAAAAAACTACAAATTACTACGTTTTTATTTATTGTTCCATCTTTATGAGGAGGCGTGAGGAGCCATGCCACTCCCCCAGAACATTTTGAAAATGTTCTGGGGGAGGTGGAGGCCACCCCTGTCTTTTTGCTGCAAATTTTGCCCAAAGTTTATAATAATAAAAAGTAGTAAGAACACTTTTTTTGTTGTAGACCAAAGGGAGGGGCTTGCGCTCCCAAGCCTCTCCCCCCTGGATCCGCCCCTGCAACTGTCTTATCCTCCTGAGTCTTGTCCATGTCTGTCGTGTTTGACCACTGCTGCTTGTTAATTTGCCAGCGCAGGCGATGTAGAACGGCCGAGAAGACTACGGGTCCTTCAATAGGCCAAAATTCAAATGTGCAAGCATTGACTCTCCACCATTATTACGTCATAATTAATTGCGTTAATTTTTTTAACACGTTAAAATGTGACGTAAAATGACAGCACTAGTTCAAATATTATCGGAATACTAGATGCTAGCGCTTATAAGTGAGTCAAGCGTTCATGAAGGACATAGAAAACGACTTCAGGCGTGTCTTTGATGTGAGGATGTTGTTCAAACATGGCCGACACTTCAAAAGAGTTGATTTTTTTTATGTTGAAAAATATCGAATAAGATTAAAGGTGACCAAAAAATGTTATGATCAAACATGTAACAAAAAAAAGATTGTTTTTTTGCTGAAAAAGTGTCTCAATATGCAGATGATGTATTTCTTTATATATAGGATTTAATTTTAATTTTTGAAGAATTTTTTATTCATTTTTAATATCTGATTTGATGACTTCTGAAAACCAAAAATTTCTAACATTTAAAACTTAATTGTTTCAGTTTTAAAGGGCATCTTTTTGGCAGAAAAAAAGGTTCATACTGAATGTTGTTTCTACTATTTTTACTGTCCTGATACCCATAATTCCCAGCTGCTCTCAGACAGCGGTTGGACTGGATCGGTGCCAGATGTGCATGTGTTTTACCGCATCAATGAAGGGCTAAAACAGAACATGCACGCTCAGCAAAGTCTTTCTAGAATACATATCTTCTCCTTTATTTCTCTCTGTTCACCTATCCGTCCCCTCCCCCGCTTTGCAGTTTTTATTTGTCTCTTGTGCCTTTTTTTTGTTTCCTTTTCCTTTTTTATTGTTTCTACATAAATTCATCATTTTAAAAGAAAATCAGCTAAAGATCTTTTCCTTTTTTTTTTTTTTTACCACAGCAGACATTTCCGGTCAGCCAAGGTTTGGGTTCCAGCGCAGGTTTGAGTTACACGCCGTACCTGACACCCATGTCTCACAGCATGGGTTTGGTACCCACCGACATCCTACCCAGCACCCCGGTCATCGTCCCCGGAAGCCCGCCTGTCTCCGTGGCAACCAGCTCGTCATCTAACCAGAAACTTCTGCGCACCGACAAACTAGAGGTGACCGTCCAAATCAGTCCGTACTTTCAAAACAAAAGAAAATTTTTGTATTTAGATGGAATAAAATTACAATAAAGTTGTTACGTTTAAAAAAAAAATTAGTTTTTGTAGATGAAATATTCCTTTTTTTAGCGAAACGCGTGGTTGTTGTCGCCTGAAAAATCACCAATTCATTATTGATTTGAAAAAATAATTCAATCCACGACTCTTAACTACAGAAGGACCGGTCAGTAGCACAGAAAAGGTTGGGGACCCCTGATCTAAGACTATAAACTACAACTACTGCAGTGGATGTGCAATTACACTTTATTCTAGTACGGCAAAAAAAAAAAAAAAAAACATGTTCCACAGGGTCCCACGCGCCCCACTATTTGAGAAGCACAGGTCTAAAAGGACTGGGGTTTCTATTAAAAATCCATCACCTTTACGAAGTATTACGAAAGCACGGACGAACAAACAGCTCGAGTACTTAATTCCGACTTCACATAATGAGGGCGGAGTCACAAAAACATGGACGATATTACGCCAATTTTTTTAGGTAAAATTAGTCCCGCACAAATAGGGCTTAAAACTTAAGCGTTTTTGACATTTTTTGTCAATGTCAGAGTCGTGGGAATGCCAGAGTCTATCCCGGGTGTATACAGGCGAGAGGGCGGGGTACACCCCATTTAGATCACCAGTCTGTTTACGGGCTTCAAACACATCAAACAAAATGGTTCAAATTTGTTAAAAAAACTACAATTTTATGAGTAAAAACTCCCCAAAAAATGTAATATTCAAAACTTTTTCTCACCAAAATTAAACCGAGACAAATTACCGAACCTCATTTCAACGATTTCTAAGTTATTGTAAACGACTGCAGCAGGAGTTTTTTTTTCCTCTATATTTATAAGATAAACAATAATCTGTGTGAGACCTGGAGGTGACGCGTAGGTGTGAGCCTGTTTGTGTTTTTCTGCACGAGTGCCATCACTTAGCAACTGCACGAAGCGAGCTCTAATTAAACACGATCCCTTTGAGACGCACACAAAACACACACACTCCTACACAAAGACATTCTGTACGTCCGCGTTCGTGTGTCCGCACTTTGGCACAATGGATTGGTTCAACCTATGGCTATAAATTGCGTGTTTATATACAATAGGGCGCGACCTGAAATGTCTTTTTGAGGTCAATTCCGATTGAAAACGTCCAAAAAAAAGACTGTATTCTAAATAATTGAAAATTTAAAAAAAAAATCTCTTTGATGTCAATAAATAATTTTTAATTGTTGTAAACGTTTAGATAATAAATTATACTAAATTGTATAAATATTTATAAATATTCATATAATATAAACAAAAAAATCTGTTTCTGCTTTCTTCCTCCACCATTTTAAAAAGATAAACCATGTTAGTTTGATTTTTTCTGCAATTCGGATGTCTGTCACTAGATGACGCCAAAAGTACAACAACACTACTCCCATTAAAATGTGTGTGTCTCTGTGATGCGCACACCTTCAAAATAAACAGTGTGCACAGATATGGAAAGCCATCGGGGCCAATACGCACACGTAAACAAGCGTGTTAGATGTTAAAACAAACAAAATGTTACAACAAGCGCTTAAATTTCAAACCTAGCGCCGCTAAATGCACGTTTTTAAGCGCTATCGCACTAGATTTCAGACCTAGCGTCGCTAGATTTTAAATTTAACGCTCTTGATGTAACAATTAGCGCTTCTTTAAACCTAGCGCCATTTTATTGGTTTAATCTAGCGGTTACCAAAGCATGCCATCCTTCTGCTTCTATTCCCAGGGGCGAATCCAAAGTTTTCTAAATGGGGGGCCAGTCCCCCCCCCCCAGAACCTTTTTGAAAAATAAGTAATTTTTCTGCGTTTTGGTGCATATTTTAACCAAAGTTTATAATAATTAAAGTAGTAAGAACACTTTTTTTGTGGACCTAGAGGGAGCAGCACGCCCCCCGACCACTGGTTCAGCCCACTGGTCAGGTGTTAGAACTCAATGTGGCCCCCAAATCAAAAAACTTGCCCACCCCTGTTCTAGCAGAACTCTGTAAATTTGAATATTTGGCAAATTTACTTTCCGACAAAAATCTATCGGCGCCGATCGGCGACACTTGATAAATCTGTCGGGCGATGAACGTAAAATTTTTCCACTTTTCCTCCTTCGTGGAACTTTTCCCGCCAGATTTACTTCCTAATAAATCGACTATCCAGCTCTAACTGGATATATATCCAGTTCCATTCGGTCGAGACGACGTGCCAAAAGTAGTCTATCTCGCCAAGAAAAAAGGAGTCTAAGGTCACGTTTATATGACCGTTTTCCTTTTACGTCCGATCTTCAATCTTTTATATGTACTTTTTTATTACAGTCGGGTTTAAATGCTGAGATAATCAATTCCTCGTGTTCCATGAAAGCTCCAGGTGATGCAGACATAGAGTTTTTAACGTGTTTTTTGGTGTTTTTTTTAGGCTAATGTTTCTTATTTTGAAAACGCAAAGTGCGTCAATGTTTAATTCTTTAGGTTTTTCAAAATAAAAGCCAATGTAATTATATTTTATCTGTTTCTCTTTGTGCGTCTACGTACGTCCGCCTCATCCATTTCCTCCCAGGTTTGTCGCGAGTTCCAGCGAGGCAACTGCGCCCGCGGCGAGACGGACTGCCGATTTGCCCACCCGAGCGACAGCCCCATGATCGACACGAGCGACAACACGGTCACCGTCTGCATGGACTACATCAAAAGCCGCTGCTCGCGCGAGAAGTGCAAATACTTCCACCCGCCGGCTCACCTGCAAGCTAAGATCAAAGCCGCGCAACACCAGGCCAACCAGACGGCTGTGGCCGCGCAAGCTGCCGCCACAGCCGCAGCCATGGTGAGAACACCACACACTAAGTCCAGCCGAAATATTTATTTTTATTTGCGAATATGTTAAAGATGTTTTATTTTTTATGTTGATGTAAAATAAATAACTAAAAATTGATAAAATAGCACATTAATTGTACGCGTTTGAAATTTATTTGGTCGTTTGCAAAAAACATAAAATATCACTTGTAATAAAATCTTTATTTAAAAAAATATTGCGACACAAAACATTCACACCTTTTATTCGGCCGAAATTCGTAAGAAAAAAATGTTATGACTTATAGAAAAAAGGGTAGCTATAAAGAAATCAATAAAATTGTGATTCAAATAAAGAAAAATACTTAAGTTAAGACCTAAATACGTTAGCAACGTAAACAGTAGCCATTTTTGTACAGTTTTGTTTTCTGAACCGCTTTTTTATTTTTTTTTTTTATAAATTTATTGAAATCTATTTTGCATGTTTTGAAATATTTTTATTTGTATAAGTTTCTTCTTATTTTTGAATCAAACGTTAATCTTCTTAATTCAATTCTTTGCAGATGATGTGTCACTTTATACTCCAAATTCAAAATGGCGCAATTGCGCAATGTTTTATGCTAGATTCGCAATTTAAACAAATTCTAAAAGCTGATTTTTGTAGCTCTGAAGTGTGTGTGATACCTAGCGGGATTTAGCTGAAGGGGCGGGGTTAAGTGAGCAGTAATAAATAGCTGAAATTGAGCGCCTTGGGAAAAATAGTGGGAGTTTTTTTTTTTATTTTATTGTTTCTACTATATTTGAATGCGTTTTAGCGTAACTTTTTGTGCATAATGTCGGATTGTTGTAAATAACAGAAATTAGTACGGTTCATAGAAGAATCAAACATGTCAACAAACAACATGTCAAGTTTTCCCAAAGTGTATATTTCCCATAACATTGCGATTTTGTCAAAATTTCTTTTGAAAAACCCCTAAAATGAGTCGTATTTATTTTCTTATTTCCAAAAATGTGCGTTCAAAATTACAGAAAAATATTATTCTTAGTTTTTCTTTGATTGTTTTGGATGTTTAAAAGTAATATAAACATTATTTTGGGAAATATTATGTTTGTAAAAGCGTTATGTGTCCATATTTGCATGGAGAGCTTGTCTGGCTAATGCCCCTCCTACATTTGGTGGGTGGGGCCATAAAATAATTTGAAGTTAAAATAGTGAGCGCTTCAATCGCGAGTGCGCCGACGTTTCTATGACAAAATCAAATAGACATTTTCTAAAAATGACGCAAATTTCTTGCTAGAAATGGTATCAAAATAATAATTCAGCTTTAATTTATCTTGTTTTTGTTTCATTTTCTTCCAAATAAATTAGAAGTTCGGGTTTTTTTTTCCCATGATGGAAAAAAATTTGGCGGTTACGCGACAAATTTAAGGAATCAAATTGAGACCAAAAATGTTGTTATTTTACATTTTCAAGCACAAAAACGTAGAATAGCGCCATCAAATGGTGACTTTGAAAATTGCACTGAAAATATCCGCGAATTAGCAAAATTGCAAAAAAAGGGACCACAATTTGATCGTAACTAGCATCAAGGAGTTTTTGTCATTGGTGCCCTTCACACACACACATTTTACCCCGTGTAACTCCGAGTGTCTTTTTTTTTTTTTTTTTGTGGCTGGCTCTTTTTTCCATGGCATGGGCATGCTTCATACGCGGCATACCGTCTCATCGCCCGCTTTCATCGCTGCTTGCTTTCTGCCCTTTTTTTTTCTGTCTGGACTCTTTGAACGCGGGCAGAATTTTGTGTTTTCTCTTATAAGCTTTCATAAGACTCTCTTCTTCATATCCTCCGCTTTATGACCTGATTCTAATATCTTGAGCGGGTAGGATCTGTGCCAAAGGTGAAGCGGGTTAACCTGAGCGGTAATAAGTTGCTTCGTCAGCATCTGTAATCCAATTTTCTTTAGCTGCTACAACAAGCTACACGGAAATATTTTTGATTTGAGACGGAAATAAAATCTGTTTATACCCCAATTTTTTTTCATCGTAAAATTTCTTTGCATTTGTGGGGTTTTTTAGCATCAATTGGTAAAAAAAAAACGTTTTGAGACGTTTCAAATTCTCCGATTTGGTTTAAATCCGTCTGCTTTGCTTTTTGTGCAACTTTATTCCATTTTTCATTCGAACATTTAATCAGCTCATCCAAACCATTTTTTTTGTTTTCCACCTTCCCCGTCATCAACATTAAATTATCTTAATTAATAAAAAATATCAAAACACTCTTTTTGTTAAACTAATCACCCTTTAATTTGTCATTAAGTATTTATTTTTACACAAAAACATTTCTTTTTAAATTAAGAAGCGTTAATTTTTTTTGCTTTGTTCAACTTTTTCTGTGTCTTTGTTTGTTTTACACGATTTAATAAGAAAACTCAATAAAAACAGACAAAATTTGTTTTTATTCAAAACAAACTAGTTTAATCAATGTTTTAATTAGAAAATTGAAAATAGGAAATAATATTAATAAATAGAAAATAGTTTAATTAATTTTGGGGTTTTTTACACTTTTTTTCTTGAGAATCAAATTTGAGTTACGGACTTTTTTCAGCCGTTCGGTCTCACATTTAAGACATTTTTTTTTTTTTTTAATCCACCTGCTCTTTTGTTGCCTATTTATTTTTATCTAATTTTTTGTTTAAAATCATGTTTATTTTTTATATTAAAAGCTACAACAAAAACAAACCTTTGATTTATTTTATAAATAAATTTCATAATAAATTTTCTACTTTTTAAACCGAGACGTCGTGGTTTTTTACTCATAATTTTCACACTTGCAAACATTTTCAGTCACTTTTATCATTTTAATGAACTTTACTATAAATTTATCTCAAATATAAAACATCGTAAAATCCGAAAATTGCCTTTGATCATTTAAAAACGATGATTGAACACAAAATAATCCACGTCGCGCTCTGCTCATTTTTATTGTGGCGTTTTTCAAAAGACGTTTTTCCCCAAACTTTATCTAATATTTTTAGTTTTTATTAATAAATAAATAAATAAATAAATAGAGACATTTTGTTGTTTTTTAGCTTTAAAATAAGCTAAAATGTTTTTAACAATAAATCGGAAAAAACAAAACGCATATAAAAATAAAACTCAAAAATATTGAGATTCACACAAAAATTCAAAACCACACCCACCAGGGATTCACGAACTTTTACATTTCCTTTTCTTTCTTGCTTCGTAGAACTAAACTATTTCTACACGTGTAGCTAAACGGTTACTAAACGCTTTCCTCGTAGTTTTACGTCACACAAACAGAAAAGTTAACTTGCTTTTTTTTCGTACTAATTCCAAAACTAGCCTTGTTTTCTTTTCAAATAAATCCGTTTTTTTTTTTTTTCTGTGCATGCCTATTGTTTCGTATGTGGTAAAACTTGCATTCAGATTATTTTTGTTTTTTGTTTTTTTTCCCTTTCTCACCTCCCCCCCACAATGCAATGCTGTCCCCCATGATGCACCTCTGCTTGCTGTTACCTGTATGTTAATACGCTTGAATCCCATTGGCCCACTGCCATCATGTGCTCGCTGCCTGCTAATTAAAGACTCAGTCGACTGCCAAAGCAATGAAGCGACCCCTCGAGGCAACTGTAGACCTGGTACTTTCACCTTTCACCTTTTGCTTTGCATGTAGCTTTTTTAATTGTATCGTTAGCCACTCACAGAATTTAATTTCTGCTCTTTTTTTTTTTTCGCTTGTTGTGAAACCCTGTAAATTCGTAAATATTCATTTGTGATCATTAAAAAAAAAAAAAAAGCTTTTTTTTTTATATCAACGTAACTAAGCAAAATAAACTTGAAGTTTTTGTTAACGTCTTGTTGCTACGACGTAGTTTCTCATTGTGCTTGTGCTACCTTGTTGTGCCGTGCGTAGAAACATGAGACGTTTTAGATCAAGTTAGCGGTAATTTCAGATGTTTTAAAGAATTAAAATGCGTTTTGTTTTTTTTTTTTTAGGCGTTCCCCCACAGCGTCCTCCAGCCCTTACCAAAGAGACCAGCACTCGAGAAGAGCAACGGAGCTAGCTCGCTGTTCAGCCCCAGTGTTTTGCACTACCAGCAGGCGCTAGCTAACGCACAGCTCCAGCAGCCCGCTTTCTTCCCGACAGGTAAGACCGCCCACTTAATGCCGAAAAAAGTAAAGATCCGATTTTTTTTTTTTTTTTAGAGACAGATTCTTGAAACCGGCTCTGCACGCTTTACTGACTGCATGTGCTAATAGTGGTGCAACAAATCATCGTTCGGATTGATATTTTCGGTTTGGGACGCATGTGATCTTTGAACCCAATTTTAATTGTGCGAAAACAGCCTTAAAGACACAGTGAATGTGTTAAATCGACAAATTTTTTTTACCCAAATACGGATGCAGCCTGACTTCAAAAAAATATTTTCGTAAGTGTAGCATATTAAAACATAATTCGCGTATCGGAAAAAGTGAATGTTTCACATCATAACGTAAATATTGTGAAAAAACGTGTTTTGTAAAAACGTAATAATCTTTAGTAAAAATGTGACATTATTTTGTAAAAGCTACTACTTATTTAGTAAAAACCTATTGTTTTCTAAAAGCATAATATTTTCTAAAAATGTAATACTTTTTCATAAAACCATTTTTTTTTTTTAAATATGATGGTATTTTTTAAAACGTACAATTATTTTGAAAAACGTTGTGATATTTGCTAAAAACGTAAAATATTTGTAAAAACATTGCATTGTTTTATAAATAGATAATATTATTTGTAAAAATGCGATATTATTTCGTAAAGCAAAAAATGTAAAAATATTTTGTGAAAACATATTATTTTCTAAAAAACATAGTATTTGATCAAAATGTATTATTATTTTGTAAAAAGTATTATTTTGTAAAAACCTAATATTTTGTAAAAACAAAACTATTTTGTAAAAGAATGTTATCATTTCGTAAAAATTTTTTGTAGAATTCGTATTTTTCATAGAATTTTTTTGTAAAAACTTTATAATATTTTGTTATAACATAATATATTTTGTAAAAACGTATTATTTTGTAAAAACGTAACTTTATTTTGTAAAAACTCACTATTTTGTAAAAACGTGTATTATTTTGCAAAACGTAAAAATGTTTCGTAAAAACGTGACTCCGGATTTGTGCCTTTATCTCAAATTCAGTACATCGGAACTTCACAAGTTTTGTCGTTTTCTTTACGATCCAATCAGAATAAAGTCTTCTGTAACGTGAACAACATTTTATAAAAATTGTATTATTTCACGTTAAAATAGGATTTTAACTGTAAAAACGTGTTTGTTTATTTATTGCGATTTAAGTAAAACAAAGACCAGCGATGTCGGAGGGTTTTCTAGATAATCCGAAAAGCGATCCGATCCATGACTCTAATGTAATGATCCGTGAGAGGCTTTTTTTTGATCCGTTGCAGCCCATGCGCTAATGTTTGCAACCGTTAGCGACGCCATAACCGAACCCTAATTTACAGCCAACTCGTAAAAGCGCCAGGTGTAAGAGCGGGCAGCCTTTGATCCGGGCAACAAAACACATGATATACGACCGTCTCTCTATCACACACCTGCCATCGTAAAAAAAAAAAAAAAATCCACGACTATATTTAGATTGTTTTTTGAAGGTCAGACGATGTTTTTCACCTGAACGGAAACAAAGTGAAAATTCTACCAAATAAATCTCGTGTTTTTTTAACTTGAGCTTTAAATTTAAAAGTCGGCTGCAAATTTATTTACGATAAACAACACGTTTTCTTTTATCTTTAACTGCATTTTTTCACTTTTCTTGCTAAAAAAGTCTGGCTTAAAAAAATTCTTAACAAATCCCGATCTTTTTCTCTTATGCTTTTTTTGGGGGTGGGGCTTAAAATATTACTTTTCCTGTACTAATTCATCTTTGTGCTGACTCAGCATGACGCAACTTTTCAATTCTAATACCCTTTTTTTTTGTAAATCTAATTAATTTATAATTTTTTGTGATAAATCTCTATTTATATTATCTTCGAAAATCAATCTCGTGATATATCGAGTTACGTCGATACGTCAAGATATCGTTTTATGAAGATTTGTCGATAATTAATGACTAAATCCCAATCAACTTGCAAATAGTATCTTCTCACCAGCTTTGAACCATAAATGGGTATAAAATTGGCCCCATACCATGATACTCACCCTGCCATGCTTTACACTTGCGCCTATGCAATTAGTTTTTTGTTGTTGTTTCGGAAACCGCCGAACGCCATTTTTTTTTTAATCGGATAGTCAGTAGTCGCGTCTCCACTACTTTAGAGTCCAGTGGAAACAAGTTTCGTTTTTTTTTTTTGCTCCACCTCGTCCGAAGTTTTTCATTGGACGTTGCCCGTAACCATAGGAATCCATTCCACAAAGTTCGTGAGCTAATCTGGAAACCACTAAAAGTTCAGAGATCGACGGTAACTGATCGTGATCTTTTCTTAGTGCCCGCTGGCCCCGCCCTATTAGTTTCCACCACCGACCAGTTGGTGGAGTCGTTGAGTAAATTTTGCAAATGTTCGCAAAAACGAGTCTCAATGCCGAAGCGCTATTAAGAAAAATGAAGTGTTCACGTTTAAAGAAAATATTTTGATTCTGAATATTTAAGCAACTATGCGAATACTTTTTGAAATATAAAAGTTCGTATATTAAGAAGTTTATATTAATAAATCATGGTACCTTTTGTTTGCTTAGAAATGCGACATCTGTTCAGAAAAAAAGTTTATAAGTAATTTTTTCCGTTTTATTTCTTTGACAACGTAAACGTTCCTCTAGCTTCCCGTTTTGCCCCGCCCATTAGGCGCATTCACGGCAAATTGAAACGTAAATCTTGTTTTGAAGCTGCGAATACGGTGTGAAGCGCATCCTCTGCTGTAGCAAAAAAGACTTCCTACTTATGTCAGAAAGTGGGCGTGGCAGAGGACAAAATCCACGGCCAAGAACATTTTAATGAAACGGCGCCTTTTAAAACTGAACCAAAAAAAAGTCGCATTTCCGTCTCGGCTGCTGTAACGTTAGCATCTGAGCTAAGCTTTTTTTTTTTTTTGTCCTGTCTAACCTTGTTGTTGTTCTCCTCCCCTCCCACCCCCCCATTAACCCTTCTCTTTCCTTCTTTCTGTCTCCTCTCTGCATGAACACAACAGGGTCAGTCTTGTGCATGACTCCTGCTAGCAGTCTTGGTAGGTCCTTCTCGTGCTTTCACACACTTATGTCTTGTTTAGAAAACATGGGGAGGGGGTGTGTCTTCCAGATGAGACAAAATGTCATCCGTTAAGTTTGCGATGAAACTTATTTTTTATGCTAAAAACTGTATATTTTGTACCACCTGACGGATTGAGTTCCCGTTTTCTCGCCAATTGACTTTGACGCTAATGACTGTTTACGGATGATTTTTTTCGGATGTTTCAGAGCCGTAGCTTCTGTTTGCTGTGCTGTGATGATCAGGAAATTTAAATCAGTTTCCCAGAGAAATTAAGACAAAACTAGCGCTTTTTTTCTGTTGAGAATTGCGAAGTATATCATTTTGTTTACTTTTTTTGTACATAGCAGTTTGAGGGATTTTTTTTTTTTTTTTTTACGCTTGTAGAAAGTAAATTTACAAAAAATACCAACAAAAAAAGCAAAAATGTAACTTTTTTAAATATTTGTTTAGTTACAAAAAAAATAAAGCAATTTGCTTAAAATTAATTAAAATTATGTTAGAGTTATTTTTAAAAATATTTCAAGTTAAAATATACAAAAAAAAAAAATGTTATTTTTGTTAGTTTGTTTTTTGTTTTGTTGTCAAACTATTTTGATTGTAAATAAATAATACATATTTTAAATGAAATAATATTTATTATTTTTTTCTTTTTAAAGGTTTGGGGGGGTTTTTTTTTTCTATTTTTTTTTTGATGACTTTAAACCAAATAAATTCACAAAAAAATTGCAAAATGGCAAAAAAAAATTTGAAAAATCTTTATAGTTTTTTTAAACCTTAAAGAGTCTAGTTTTACGAGAAATTTGAAAAAGTTCGGATTTTTATGCATTTTAAAAAATTTATTTTAATACTTTCTTCCTAAAATTTATATTTGTTTTTCAGCAAAAGTTTTAATATGACTTATAATTCAATTGAATATTTTAAAACTCCGACTTGTGAAAAGTTAATATTTTCTTCATTTACTCAAAACAAATTTTAAAAAAGGGGCAAAAAATTAAAATGCTAAAAAAAACAGAATTTTTTAAAAATCTTTTTATGGAAAATATATGTAAACTGTTTGTCTTTATTCATTAAAAATTGTGCCAAAAATGATTTCTGAAATATAAAAATTACAATTTTTTTAAATTATTTTTTAAAATAATTCCTCAAACGTTATTAAAATGCGGTGTTTTTTGGTCTTTTTTGATTTTTTAAAATTATTTTTTTAATTAACAACACGTAATTATTTGTTGCTTTTGGGGAGAAACAAAATAATATGTTATTTCAAATTAAACGTTACAGAAATATTTCCAAAAACACAAAAAAAATAAATAAATAATTGCTCTTTTTTAAGTAAATATTTGAGTTTGTTTTATTTGTTAGTAACTTTAAAAAAAAAAAAATCGTCAACAGATAAAAATTCTTAAAACTGCTTTTCGACATTTTATTTTGAAATTTCAAAGTGTCGTGCTTCGTTTCTCTGGGAAAAATCAACAAACTGATTTTTCGTATAAATTTCCTAACTTGTGATTGTAATCAGCTTCTCTCCTTTTTGTTTTCTGTTTTTTTTTCTTCCCTCGCTTTTCTTTCCTCTTTCCCATGTGTTTCGTCCTTCCCTCGCTTTTTGCACCCGTGCATGCCGGCGTAACCGTTAACGACGGCTTCCTGGCTCTCTCTTGTCACCCCCTGCCACCATCCACATCAACAACTACGCAACGTTGCACACGCCGCAACTGTTACTATGGTCACCGTAATGCTCCTGTCCGTTGCTACCGACTCCTCTTCCTTCCACCCTCCCCCCTCTTCCCCCACCCCTTTCCTGAAAAAAAACAAAGTCCCAATGATGTACAGTGCTACGCCTGCTACTGTCTCTGCAGCAACAACTCCTGCCACAAGTGTCCCCTACGCAGCAACAGCACCAGCCAATCAGGTTTGCTCCTTTTAAAGCTTTCTTTCATTGGTCCCCTGAGCTCTGAATAAGTTCTTCTAACGTAGAGTAAAAAGAACGCAGATAGCGAAGTTTTATGTAAACGAAAAAAGCACTTCTTCAGAGCTCCGACATTTGCAGTTAGGAGTTGTGTTGTGTTGCATCACTTCCTGTTTATGTTTATTTTTTTGCATGTTTTGTTTCTGAGTTGTTGTTTTTTTTTACTTTCTCGTCACCTGCGAGAGGGGCGTCAACTGGCTACGGCGAAAAAAAATCACATTTATCTATTTGTTTACACTGAAAAAAACAATTGTTAAAATAAGAGGAAATGCTCTTATTGTGAAATTTTGTTTTTGTTAGTTTAGGGTATGAATTTTCTGAAACTACTTTTTCAAAATTGGTACAATCTGGAATTTAGGGAGGCGGAGCTTATTTAACCAAAACATCTTTCAAAAAAGTTCGTAATACAAACATTAACTAGCCAGCGCCGGCGCCGTTAGCATTGGCGGGATACCCCAATACTAGCACCAGCTTGTGCCCACTTTTTTTTTTTTTTTTTTACACATTTTCACACTTTTTTTAGAAACAATTCAAACTTTTCGTGAGATTTTATGCTAATTTTGACAAAATCCTTTTATTTTTTTTAAAGCGGCTCATTCGATAAAACAATTAAGTAATAGAATTTTTTTCCGACTCTTTTTAGGGTATGAAGTAACAGTTGCGTATAATACCAAATTATCGTGATACAACCACAAATATCGTCCAAATTTTCCCCCAAAGTTGTTAGCCTAGCTCACTAAAACGCAAGCTAGCTTTGGATCTGAACGTTTTTTTTAAGATTTTTTTTATGTTTTAGTTTCAATTGGAAACCAAAAAAATATTGTAAACGTAACGTTTTTATTGGTTAATAGAAAAAAATAAAAACAAATCACAGACACGATGATTCACAACAAAGTCCTTTGTTTCCCAAACAATCGGAATCACAAACATGGGAATTGACACGGGACGAAAACTATCAAAGAATCTCAAAATTAAAGAACTTTATTTACAGACGCTAAGTATTAAATATTTTTATTCGTAAACTTGCCATTAAAAGTGAAACTTTAACTATTTTCCAATTAAAATAAAAATGAGTATTTTAGGGTATGAAATTCGCAAAATGACGTCAAATATCCAGCGGCCATGTTGAATCTATTTCCAGAGTAAATCATTTGGTGAAACACGTCCGAGTCTGAGCTAGACAGACGATACGATCGGAGCAGCGTTCTATAAACGAACTCTGGACGGTGTCTCTTTATTGCTCCGCGCCAGCTCCGAATACCGGAGTGACGTTTTCGCATTTTAAAGCTGGAATATTCAGCCCAGCGCTGGCACAACCCGCCTCACGCTAGCAGATGGTAATGATTTACGAAACCTGAACGGAGGTGGGGTAGGACACGCGGATGGACGTACGAGACGTGCTCTGACCACCATGGTGGTATGTGTGTCCATACCTCAGGACTAAAACAGAGAGCTATCTCTGAACCCTAATTCCTCTCATTGTCCCGACGTTTTCAACCCCCCCCCTCGTAGAAACACAACGTCATCTTCCTGTAATTAGCATGCAGCTAGCAGCTGAGGTGCTTGTTAAAGATGCATGCGGGACAAGCGAGCCGTGGCAAACGCTGACGTCAGGCTTTGCCGTCTGTCACTATGGGAAGGACACACCCATGTTAGGGTCACTCATCCAGTCCAATCAGCACCCTACACAGGGATTTTTATTGGGGTGGGGGGCCTTTAGAAACGAGATTTTAAGGTCAACATGTTACAGACGGTTCAGAGTCTGGTCATCTTTCTGACCCTCTGACACAAAACAAACCAATTACATCACTCCATGCTTTACTCCTAAAAAGATGTTAGCCAGGCGCCACCTGCTGTTGGAATACAGGATTACATTATTTTTTAATTAGTAGAAATTAATCATATTTAACATTTTTTTTTTTGGGCTTAATATTTTATAGCTTGGTTTAAACACGTTTTAAACACGTTTAAAGTTTATTTTATGTCGTCACACACACTTAAAATGTGGCTTGTTAAAAAGTGCAGTGCTCTTGGGAGCCACCAGAGAGCGGTGTAACTCTTCTTCCTCTGTTATTTGACATTTTTGAAAAAATGAATTTATGAATGAAAAAAGTGAGAATTATTATAATTATGACATTTTAGGATTATTTGTTAGTTTTTTTATTGTGCTAATTTGGGGTTTTTTGTGTGATTTTTAGCTCAAAAACTTGAAAAAAGTGGAAAAAAATTAGTTGGAATAAAATAATTTTGTTCTTTTAATTGGAGAAAAATGTCACAATAAAAGCACAAAAATAGTACAAAATCAGACTTTTTTTTGTTGATAAAATATTTACATATTGAAAGAATTTTTATGGTCAAAACTAAAAAAAATAAATTAAATAAAATTGTTAATAAAATACACTCAACAAAAATATAAACGCAACACTTTTGTTTTTGCTCCCATTTTTCATGAGATGGACTTGAAGATCTAAAATTCATTCCAGATACACAATATTACCATTTCTCTCAAACATTGTTCACAAATCTGTCTAAATGTGTGATAGTGAGCACTTCTGCTTTGCTGAGATAATCCATCCCACCTCACAGGTGTGCCACATCAAGATGCTGATCTGACATCATGATTAGTACACAAGTGTTCCTTATACTGCCCACAATAAAAGGCCACCCTGAAATGTGCATTTTGTTTTTGCTTTATTGGCGGTCTGGGGACTCAGAACCAGTCAGTATCTGGTGTGACCACCATTTGCCTCATGCAGTGCAACACATCTTCTTCACATAGAGTTTATCAGATTGTCTATTGTGGCCTGTGGAATGTTGGTCCACTCCTCTTCAATGGCTGAGCAAAGTTGCCGGATATTAGTGGGAACTGGTGCACGCTGTCGTATACGCCGGTCAAGCACATCCCAAACATGTTCAATGGGTGACATGTCCGGTGAGTATGCTAGCCATGCAAGAACTGGGACATTTTCAGCTTCCAAGAATTGTGTACAGATCCTTGCAACATGGGGCCGTGCATTATCTTGCTGAAACATGAGGTGATGTTCATGGATGTATGGCACAACAATGGGCCTCAGGATCTCATCACGATATCTCTATGCATTCAAAATGCCATCAATAAAATGCACCTGTGTTCTTCGTCCATAACAGATGCCTGCCCATTCCATAACCCCACCACCACCATGGGCCACTCGATCCACAACATTGACATCAGCAAAGCGCTCACCCACACGACGCCACACACGCTGTCTGCCATCTGCCCTGAACAATGTAAACCGAGATTCATCCGTGAAGAGAACACCTCTCCAACGTGCTAGACGCCATCGAATGTGAGCATTTGCCCACTCAAGTCTGTTACGGCGACGATCTGAAGTCAGGTTAAGACCCCGATGAGGACGACGAGCATGCAGTTGAGCTTCTCTGAGACGGTTTCTGACAGTTTGTGCAGAAATTGTTTGGTTATGCAAACCAATTGTTTCAGCAGCTGTCTGAGTGGCTGGTCTCAGACGATCTCGGAGGTGAACCTGCTGGATGTGGAGGTCCTGGGCTGGTGTGGTTACTCGTGGTCTGCGGTTGTGAGGCCGGTTGGATGTACTGCCATATTCTCTGAAACGCCTTTGGAGACGGCTTATGGTGGAGAAATGAACATTCAATGCACGAGCAACAGATCTGGTTGACATTCCTGCTGTCAGCATGCCAATTGCACGCTCCCTCAATGCTTGTGGCATCTGTGGCATTTTGCTGTGAGACAAAACTGCACATTTCAGGGTGGCCTTTTATTGTGGGCAGTATAAGTTACACCTGTGCACTAATCATGATGTCAGATCAGCATCTTGATGTGGCACACCTGTGAGGTGGGATGGATTATCTCAGCAAAGCAGAAGTGCTCACTATCACACATTTAGACAGATTTGTGAACAATGTTTGAGAGAAATGGTAATATTGTGTATCTGGAATGAATTTTAGATCTTCAAGTCCATCTCATGAAAAATGGGAGCAAAAACAAAAGTGTTGCGTTTATATTTTTGTTGAGTGTATTTACATATTGAAAGATTTTTTATGGTTAAAACTAAAAAAATAAATAAAAATAATCGAAGTTTTGAGTTTCGCCGTGAAGTTTAGCGATAGGTGGAGCACAACGTGATCATCCCAAAAAACTGGGGAAATTTTAATAAAACTACCCATAGTTAGTCGGTATCAACTATAGATGAACTGATAACATTTGTTTTCAATGACTTGGCGTTGACTTGTTGAAAGAAAAAATAAAATCTTTAAGGACTTTTTTGCGATAAAATATTTAAATGTAATTTTTTGGTAGTTTTTTAGCTCCGCCCACAAAGATGATAGTGGGCGGAGCTTAACGCATATTTTAAAATGGTCAAAATGTTTATGAAACATGTCAAATAAACCAAATAATTGATTCAAAATGCCAATTGTTTTTTATTTTTGTAGTTTATTGTGACAAATTTTTATCTGGATTTGTTTAAAATTTTTATCGTAAATTAGTTTTTGAAGATGTAACAAAAGTAAATAATAATAAACCTGCTTTGTTTTCGCAGATTATCCTGAAGTAAGAGACGGAACGGAGTGTCACGACGCTGCGCTAGGAAACCCAAAACAACCCCTTTGTAAATACTACGTCCTGCCTCCCACCGACGTCCTACAACCTGCATGCTAAGAGTGTAACACAACGATTTAACCATACGAACTGCGGTGCCAGAGGAACACACAAAAACACCAGTTTTATTGTGTGTAACTAATATCATGAAAAAAAATCCGAACTATTCTTATATGTTACATAACAAATATACAGTAGAGGTCGTTTAAAGATCGCACAATGGTAACTCTGTTTCACCCCGTTTATTTTAATCATGCCAAGACGTTTATTGCCACCGTTCAAATCCAAAATATTTGCCATTTCCTGATAGGGGAGGAGCTAAAGTAGGCGTGGCCGTTACCGAAAAAAATAAGAAAAAAAGCCTGAGCGCTCATGTTTGTGCCAAGGGCTCAAATTAAACTTAAAAGAGGGTTTGTTTAAAGCTTTGTGCACGCATGTGTGTGCATGTGTGTTCACATTTAAAATGAGGGTCTGCCGGCAGACTGCGGGAGACTTTTTTTCGGTTGTTTTTTTTTTTTTTTTTTTGTAGCGTATTAGTACGAACGTGCGAAAAAATTTGAATCTAAACCCCAAATTTGTATGAAAAAATATTTTTAAAAAAGAAAAAAAAATTTTTAAAAATTTGACGACGTTTGTCGTTAAAAAAAAAAACGCAAAAAAAAAAATAACAGAATGAATGAATCAATTTTACCCGGAGATTTTTGTCGGATTTCGCCGATAAATTCTCTTTCATTTTAGTGCGAATAAAAAACTGTAGAAGTGCCTAAAAAAAAAAAAAACTCATCGACAACACATCGCAGCGAATCACGAGAAATAACATGGCGGACATCTTGGATCGAGAAAATTGTGTTTAATGTCTGTAACGTTTTGTTGAAGATTTAATTGACGTTTTTAGAAATTTTTTTGTTTATTTTCTAATCAAATCACAAACAAACACCAACCGAATACGACCGTCAAATTTTTGTTTTCAAAATAATGCAAAGTTGAACCCATTTTTCGCAATTTTTTTTTCTAAATTTTGATGTTTTTTTTATGGTGCTCAAACATCGACAATCCATTTTTTTTTTTCGATCATTCACATTCGAAGCATGTGGTAAAAATTTTTTTTTCTTTTTTAGTAATTTATCGTAGTTTACTTAAATTTTAGTCACGTAAATATTTTGTTTTGATACTAATGTAATCTATTGAATGGCGGCTTTAAAAGCCATTTTTTTTGGATCAGGTTTCAAAAGTTTCACACGGTTTGCAAGAACGCGTTCAAGTTCTGGATTTTCTCGTGTTGTTGGTTTGAAAATTAAAAAAAAAAAACAAAAAATGAAATGGCAAAAAATAAAAAAAATTATTGTATAGACGTTTTATGAAAAAAAATGAAAGAAAATACTTAAAAAAAAAAATAAAAATCAAAGATGTACTTTTCACTCTAGTATGATAGTATTTCATAATGATATGGAGTTGTTGCCGTGGCAACCGAATGTTGCGATTACTAAAAAAAAAAAAGTTTGGTATTTTTGTAAATGACATTAAGTTGAATTTTTGTTTTTTTTTTCTTGCTAGAACACTGTAAACAAAGTAGATTGTATAAAAACATACAAAACTTTTCGTATTCTCCGACATTATGCTGACGATACCATATTTTCCTTAGCAGAAAACAGCCTTTATAGCGCTGTGACCGTAACACTTATAGATTTAAAAAAAAAAACACTTCAATGTCACATAGATTCTACTTAAAATCTATATAAATATAAATGTAAGAAGTAAATATTATATAAATAAGTTTGGATGTAAAACTCAAAAAATCCCCCGACAACGGACCTTTAAGTTCCACACTGAGACGTTTTATTTAGAATTTTAGGATTGCACTTTTATTGAGAAACAAATTATTTTATTTTTCATTTTGTTTAATGTTCTAGAGTTCATCAGTCGATTGTATTTCAACGTGGTGTTGCATGAGGAACTACGTATTGAATGTTTTAAAAAAAAAAAATGGAGGAAAAATGTACAAAAACGTCCTCATTTGATGACCGAGCGTAGAAATCCTCGAAATCCGTTTGCGACGATTGACTGATGGTTAATTTAAATCGAATTAAATGGAAGCACTTTCTGAGCAGTTGGTCAACTCAGCTTATTCAAACACTTTGCCTTATCGAGTCCATCGTGCTTAGGGTTTTACGTTTTTAAGAGCTCTTACGAAATGTGTTCTAGAGACTTGAATGAACTGCTCTATCTTCTCAAAGTTCCGACTTTAATTTCAAGCATAAATCTTTATACGGTGAACCTTTTTATGTTTTTTTTTTAAAAAGGTTTTAATGTGTGCATCACAAAGCCAAAAAAGAAAGGTGGACTGTATGAGAACGATATTTGAGTTTCACTTCTTTTTTCTAGTGTCTCTTTTTGTCCGGTCGCGTTGGAACGGAGGCAATGTAATTCTCAGCTTATCCAACAGGAGGCACCAAAATTAGAAACTGGAATTTCTGAAGTGATTAGCTTTGTCGTTTTTGTTACAGTCCACCTCACCAACAAAGACATGAAGGTAAACTGAAATAAACGACCGGATTTATAGTTTCAGTGTAATCCTTTTAAATGTATTCATTTTTTTTTTTTTTGCATATATTTTGTGGTATTTTATGTTTATATAGTCAAATGTTTCTTTGGTTCAAGCGAGATAGTGTAAAATTTAATGAAAGAAAGAAATAAAGAAAATGAAATAACTTGATTTTGATCTGTAAAGTTTTTTATTTCTTGCTGTTGTGAATGATTTACACGCGTTTTTTGGGGGTTTTTTTGGTGTGTTTGGTTTGATCATAAATTTAGTTGGCAGATAGAAGATGCAGAAGATAGGTTTAGATCAGGGCTGGGCAAACTACAGCCCGCAGGCCACATACAGCCCGTTAGACCTATGTTAATGCTTGATTTCCCCTGCAATTCTGATGTTTCTTCACTAGATGGTGCACTATAAATACAACAACACTGGTCCCATTAAAATGTGTGTTTTCGTGATGCTCACGTTGTTAAAATCAATTGTCAGTAGATTTCAGACCTACATTTTAAACCTAGCACGCTAGATGCACGTTTTTTTAGCACTAGCACGCTTGATTTTAAAGTTAGTGTGCTAGCATACGTACGTGTAGCGGCCCCAATGGCTTTCCAATGCCATCCATATGCTCCTGTTTCGGCCCCTTGGTCAAATAATAAAGCCCAATGTGGCCTGCGAATTGAAAAGTTTGCCCGCCCCTGGGTTAGATGGAAGACACTCACTTGTTGTGGCGCCCCCTGGAGGGAAATGCCGAAAGAAGAAGAAGATAAAGTTAACAAAAGAAAGTTTTTTGTTTTTTTTTTATGAATGAAGCATCGGAGGATGGTCCAATCATCAGGTAAGTTGCGCTACTTATATCATGATGAGGGAATGAAGATTGTCGGGATCGTACATTCAGAAATGACATTCCGCACACTTTGAAAGAAATTTGCAATATGTTTTATCAACAGAAGGATCAAATTTCAGATGGTCAAGTCTCGGATTGAAGAGGACTAGTGTGGTTTCCGTCTTGAATGCGGAACAGACTCGTCAGTATGGTGAGGGGATTTGGTTTGGTAGCCTCAAGATGGAGTTTCCGCTTCTTTGCAGATGATGTGAGAAGTAGGACCCATGGTAGGAAGGAAGGGTCCAGACTGGTAGCCAAGACGAGCAGGTTTGAATCCTGAGGATAGTTTGCGAAATCATACTCGGAGAAGCAAGACAAAAGACGATTTGACCAAGGAGTCAAAGGCAGCAGGACTTTCTTGATCCCGAAGGGAAATTTGAGTACTGCTTTGCAAACAGAAAGCCCAGAAGAAGAACCGGTACCTACCTTCAGACTGGCCGTTACAGAATAGAGGACGGGACAGACGGGGACGGCAGATATAAGGGCAAGAGGCAGAAAAAGAGAGAAGAAGAAAGGGCCAAGATTGCAACGGGCACTTTAGAATCCAAGACCAAAGGCCTTGATTAGAAGAGGACTTTGTACCGGGGAGGGATCGGTGGAAGAGTTGTAGCATCTCCAAGTCTTACGGAAGGAATCAGTGCGGTATTCGCATCAATTCGGACGCCATGTTGGTATTCGCGGTGAAGAGAACCCATGAGCTAATCATGGCTAAGCAGAAGATAATTCAAACAATCTGCCAACAAGTCAGCGTCGGACTTCGGATTTCGGTCCGCACAAAGACGACTTAGTCTCGTTAAAGCATTCAAATACAGAATACTGTTTCTCCGACTTTTAAGCTAGCAAGTTTGCACACTTAATAATTCAGTTTGTAAATAGCAGTGATTGGACGTGAAAGAGGAAGCTCTTAAAGAACAACTTTCACAGTTTATTTTAGGAAATGGTGAGAAACAAACATGAGGTCTCGTTGATTTCCACCATCTATGAAGGAGCCACACGTGGCGCCTCGAGCTTTTAGCAGGAGGAGAGTGATGGCTGGGAAATGCAGCCATTAAAACTAAGAGCAACATTAACGCAACATGTGGAAGAGTTTGATCGTTGAATTCCTCTGTTTACGAGTTTTGGTAAACGCAACACATGTATCCATTACTGCGGATAATGTCAGACACACACACACACACACACACACAAGTATGAATGTATATATATATAAACACACGTTTATATGCGTCTATATAAGGCACTGTTTTTGAGAAGCAATTAATTTGTTGATTGTTGAATCGAAAAACAAATTAATTTATTATTTTACTTTCTGAAGAAGCAAAAAAATTAGTTGCAGCCATTAAAAAAAAAAATCCTTTTTTATTATTAATAACTATATATATTTTGAACATTTTTGTTTTTTCTATTGTTATAAAAAAATTAATTAAGTGGCAGTCCTACCATCTACGATCCTACCCTCACCGTGGTAACCAGGATCTACCTTCCTACCCTCACCATGGTAACCAGGATCTACCTTCCTACCCTCACCATGGTAACCAGGATCTACGTTCCGACCCTCACCATGGTAACCAGGATCTACGTTCCTACCCTGACTGTGGTAACCAAGATCTACGTTCCTACCCTCACCATGGTAACCAAAATCTACGTTCCTACCCTCACCGTGGTAACCAGGATCTACTTTCTACCCTCACCATGGTAACCAAGATCTACGTTCCTACCCTCGCCATGGTAACCAGGATCTACGTTCCTACCCTTACCATGGTAACCAGGATCTACGTTCCTACCCTCACCGTGGTAACCAGGATCTACTTTCTACCCTCACCATGGTAACCAAGATCTACGTTCCTACCCTCACCATGGTAACCAAAATCTACGTTCCTACCCTCACCGTGGTAACCAGGATCTACTTTCTACCCTCACCATGGTAACCAAGATCTACGTTCCTACCCTCACCATGGTAACCAGGATCTACGTTCCTACCCTCACCATGGTAACCAGGATTTACGTTCCTACCATCACCACGGTAACCAGGATCTACGTTCCTACCATCACCATGGTAACCAGGATTTACGTTCCTACCCTCACCATGGTAACCAGGATTTACGTTCCTACCCTCACCATGGTAACCAGGATTTACGTTCCTAGCTTCACCGTGGTAACCAGGATCTATGTTCCTAGCTTCACCATGGTAACCAGGATATACGTTCTTACCCTCACCTATGGTCACCAGCTGTGGGTGGTAACCAAAAGAATGAGATCGCGGATACAAGCAGCCGAAATGAGCTTCCTCCGCAGGGTGGTTGGGCTCTCACTCAGAGATAGAAGGAGGAGCTCTACCATCCGGGAGGAGCTCGGTATCAAGCCACTCCTCCTCCAGGTCGAGAGAAGCCAGATAGGGTAGATTGGGCATCTGGTCAGGATGTCCTCCAAGCGCCTCGCTGGTCAGGTGTGTCTAAGACTATTAAATATGATCTCTACAATTTTATATCTGAAAAAATCAGCAGATGGGCTTCATCCTGATTGAGACAGGATGGTAGATCACTCATATCCAAGCTCAACCCTTACCTAGTCAAACAATCCAGTTAAATCCACAAAATTTATCCAGTTTTTTTGTTTTATTCTGTTCAAATATCTCATTATTAAATATTTTGTGATGCTTTAAATAAAATGTATTATCATTATTATCTTAATGGGAGGATCCAACTCATTTGCCCTCCCCACCTCTTCATTCTGCCTTTTCACCGCCCCTGCTTGACGTTGGCACTAATCACCCCCCATACATCCAGTGAATTTTCGCATCCAGTGGATGCGCAGCCTCCAGAGGCGTGGATTTCCAGCGCTGCCTTCTTCTTCTTCTTCAGGGTTAAACCCTCCTGATCAGAGACATGCAGCCTTTGTCCTGCTGTCTAGCCTACGCCTAGCTAAAAAACATGTTTTCTAATATTAACCACGCCATTTCCGCCTCACTGCGTTGTGAATGCCTCTGGAATGGTCTCCCTTCAAGATAGCGTGGGAAAATCTCACCAGCATCCTTTCACATCCACACTGTGAACAGACCACCGATTTCTGCGTCCGGAATCCGTCGGGATATGCGCCTCATCCTCCCGCAGACTGGCGCCTAACCGCACAGCGTGCCGAGGCTATGCGGGAATACAAGGTGGTGGTCCTGGGGAGCGGTGGGGTGGGTAAGTCCGCCCTTACAGTTCAGTTTGTAACCGGGACTTTCATAGAGAAGTACGACCCCACTATTGAAGATTTCTACAGGAAGGAGATTGAAGTGGACTCCAGTCCTTCAGTCCTGGAGATCCTGGACACAGCAGGGACAGAACAGTTCGCTTCCATGAGGGACCTCTACATCAGGAATGGACAGGGGTTCATTCTGGTCTACAGCCTGGTCAACCAGCAAAGTTTTCAGGACATCAAACCCATGAGAGACCAGATCATCAGGGTCAAGAGGTGAGGCACAACCTAATAACCTACCAACATACCTAAATAATAGTCTCGAAGTGGCCTTTTTTGGCCGTTCTTGGTGAAGAGAAACAAAAAAAAAAAAAAACGAAGAAACCCCACGGGGATCCAAATGAAGGAGGGACCCCTCGAGTAATTAATAAAAAGACTGTTAATTGAATGTTAGCTAACTCTACAGCTAGAGAAATCGGTAGATGGGCTTCATCCGCGTCCTGCAATTTACCGGATCTGACCAAATCTGACTGGATTTGAACCCCAAATAAATGGCTTTACGTCATAAAATCGCTTAGAACGCAATTAAATAGTTTCTAACTCTCAGGCAAGAGCGCCACCTAGTAAACGTTTGGCAGTTTCACTGACTGTGGCGCTATGATCCAGTCAGATCCGATAAATTGCAGGACCTGATTCCGACACTACAAGATCGAGTTAAGGCTTAAAAAGGTGGGATACGGGTCTTATTGAGTCTACCGACGTAATTTAGACGCCACAAACGGTAACATAAGACTCAGATTCGGTCAGATCTGGTCAATTATAGGACGCACTTCTTCCTGATCAAGTACAGAGGCCTCCTTAGTTTGGCGATGCCCAGGACAGGAACAGAGGATCCATTAGGAATCCGAAACGGAACTTGGTCAACATGGCCGTCGAACTGTACCAACGAGTGGTATACTAGATAGTACGTACTTGGTGTTTACTTACCTACCTTAAAAATCCAAATTTGATTTGTCGGCCTCAGGGTCTCTGGTCTGAACTAGCCAACCAGAGTTTGTGGATTTGAATGTCCGGCTGGGTTTACATTTTTTTGACGATATCCCCGATAAATCTACGAAACTACCTCCTTACCAACCTGCGAATTTAAACCATCCACACGTACATCCAGATTATTTTAATCTACGGTGGTACTTTTTAAGAAAAAATATAGGATTTTTTCCAGCTATTTTTAAGAATTTTAGGCTCTCTGGGACGGTGCCATGAGGAACACCGGAATTAAAAAATTGTGGGTTTAAATATAACCAGGAAATAAATTATTTTTTTTTTAATACACAGTATGATTACGTAAGCATTTTTGATCAAGAATGTAGACTTTAAATAGATTACTTGATTTTGAGTTTTTGAAGTACCCCTTGGCGCTATCCTAGAGTTCCTTAAAATTTGTAAAAATTTGGCTAAAAATTGCTAAAAAGTAGGGGTTTTTTTGGGGGTGTTTTTTTATGCTGTCGTCACAAATCACATCTCAAACCTCCATTTTTAGTTTTTTTTAACTGTCTGGATGTTTTGGGGTTTTTTTTCCCTCCACATTCTCTTTCTCTAAAAGCTTCGTGAGAAACAGCAAGCGCCACTCACATGTTCTTCATAAGCTCCCAGCTGTGGATCACCTGTCACACATCAACTCGCTGAACTTACCCTCAGATGTTCCACGCGTCCCTCTTACGTGACTAGGAATGATTTTTTTTTTTTTTTAGCTCTATGACTCAGTGAATGTCCCGAGCTAATTTTAGAATTGGAAAAAAAAGAAGAAAATGGAAGCAAATCTTTCAATGTGTTTGTAGATTTTTTGGGTTTTTTAGGACAAAGGAAGACGAGACAGTGGCATTGAGGTCTCGGAATGAACCGGAAGACCTCAGCAGTCGAGCGTCAGAGCTGACGATGCATAAGGGAACTCCTTTGAAATAAATATTAAAATGACGGATAAAACTGTCTACTGTAATCTCCAGTGAGGCGCCACGTAACCAACCGCCCCAACCTGCTCTCCTCAAGCACATTCCCATCAATATTTCATCTTCTCACTTCTGGTTTCTTGCTTTTCGTGTGAAGAAAGAAGATGGTAGAACAGTCCAATTAGCCTCTGGTCTCCATTAGCTATCTAAACTTGTTGCTGAGTCAGCGGTAACACGCACCACACGGAGACGTAGCATGTGCCCACTCACTGAAGCTTTAATGGGATTGTGTCGGATTCTAAGCCAAGAACACATCAGGCCTCCATTAGAGTTTCACATAAAACCCCAAAAACGCTTATACAAGATTCCCCGCGTGTTGTGTTTTGGACCCTCTTGCTGAGTTATCCCCCACTGCGTTCGAGTTTTACCGTTTCGTCTGAGATGTTATCAATAAAAACATCTGGGTGGAGCTTTTTTTTTCCGCAATTTGACCGACTCCTGCGTGTCAGGGTTTGTTCAAAGGGACATCTAGAGTAATGGAGAGGCTTTTTCACGGTGCACTGATGCTGTGTCTAATAGCAGGAGGTGAGGAAGGAAAGGCCAGGACTACAAATCCCAGAAGACGAGTTTAGGACGTATCCACCTCAGGGCTTTTAGTGTTACCCATCAGGACGGAAGGAGTTGTTGAAAATACCAAAAGTCCAGTAAAGTGCATGAACTTAACACGTTTACTTTGCGGTTTGCTAAGTGTTTTTCACGAAGTAGCATCATTTAAAGTGACAGTTCGAAGATTTCAGCTTTTAAACGTGGGGCATAAAAATTCAAAGTTTCTTCAAACGCTTCAAAAACCGATTTAGAAAAGACATTCTAAAATGCCCAAATTTTTTAGGCTGTTATTCAAAGAAATACCACTCTGGCCGCCACGCCCGTCAGGGGCAGTTCAAACTAGACACAAACTCAACCGTCCAATTAAAAATATTTTACCTTTGTCGGGTGTTATTTGCAAACATGGTTTCTGCATGGTGAAGTATCCCCAATTATTCAAAACAAGATGGCACCCATGCTACGTATATTCATACCCCTGTTTGTGAATGAGGCGCCTTTCCTTCCACGCGGTCGAGGTTCTGAACCGTGTGTACATGACACCTTGCTTTGTAGGTGTCACGTCCGCCCTTCTCTTGATTGGAAGGGCGTTCCAATAGCGACCGATTGGAAGGGCGGTCACTTATACTGTAGTCCGTTTACCCCGCCTTTAAAACACTCGACTCAAAGGTGACCAGATTGAATCTTGTTTCTCGCTCAAAAAACCCCAATATTCAAAAACATGTTCGCAAATCTTAGTGGGATTAAAATACATTTCTGACACTAAATATTCATATTTGCGCCAAATTTACAGAAAAGCTTCTTTTTTTGGTGAAGTTCTAGTTTTTGGAGTTCACCATGGCGGTGTTCTAGAGCCCCTAAAATGTAATAAAATCAGCTCTTCTGTCGCATTTTATTCCAATGGGCTTTTGTTCTCTCAGATATACTATTTATTTCTTCCTACGTGATCCGTACCACTGCAGACCTTGAGCGTTTTAGCTTTCAGAATTAGGCCCCGCCCACATGTAGCCGGGTATTTTTGAAAACGTATATCTGCTGTCCTCCATTTTAGGAAAACGCTCGCGTCCACACGGAGCCGTTTAAATACTCTTCTGAGTGCGGTTATGTGCATGCCAGGCCAGTAGATGGCAGTATTAATGTAAACGTAAGTTCTGAGCTATCCAATCAGAGCACCTCTATCGTCATTTCCGCAAAACCTGAAACATGGCGCCAATCATCTTGTTTGTGTGGACCGACAAGGAGGTGGAATTACTTTTAAAAGTCGTCATCGACTATAAAGTTAATAAAAAATAGGAAACTACTGTATAGACGACCCAAACAAGGACGCACACGAATGACGTATGTGCATAACTGGTTACGACGCATAAAAACGCAAATCTCTGTTTTCGCACGTCCATAGGCAAACGTAAAAACGGAGTTTTCCAAAATTTCTACTTTGCCGGAGTTTTTAAAATCGCAAGTTTTGAGTGAAAAAAAAAAAGTTTTTGTGTGGACGGCAAAACGGATAAAAAATATATGCGTTTTCAAAAATACCCGGCTACGTGTGGGCGGGGCCATAGTGGTTCCGCCCACGTTGTATAAGAGAACTCATCATATCTTTCGAAAAGTTCTAAGTTAATGTTTTTATACATAAAATATATGTTTTGTTCTTTAAAGAAAAACATTATTGAAATTAATATTTATATTTCAAATCTGATACAATGTTTTCAATAAAATCAAAGCTTTAGGTATTCCACCTGGCACCGTACTAGAGCCCCGAAAAGTAGTAAAATGACTTTTTATTGGTTCCACGTTAAAAAAAAAACATAAAATACTATGCCTTATTTTTTATTTAGAATTACTCTATTCATCCCTCACCGGGGAAATTTGTGTGCTGCACTCCTTACACCGCAGCAGGCTGCCCTTCAACGGCGCCAATGGTGGGAGAAGCGGGGGTTAGGTGTCTTCTCCAAGGACCCTAGACGTGCTCTCCGTGGGACGCGAACCCGCGACCTTCCGGTCCGCGGGCGAACGCGCTAACCACGCGGCCACCGTCTCCCCGTTTCTATTCCCAAAATTATTCTTGTGACATTTCAAGCCACCATAAACCCGACTTTCTGGGTTGGTCCCTACATTTGATTTGGCGGAATCGTCTTGGAAAAAATCGGAACCACATGTTGTTTATCAGCTGATCTGTTGCCGTTATCATTACGGTCTTTCTTTCTGTCATTTATCTCGTGTCTACATGATCGACAACACTTTAAATCTTGAATTATTTAGCCTTCAGATTAAGCGATTCAGTCTGGTTCATTTTGGCGCCAAAGAAAGAGAGAAATTATTACATTTTTAAAAGTGTTTTTTTTTTTTTCCATTTGGCGTGCGAGGGATATTTTTGTTGACAAATTAGGTTAGCAAAAATAATATTTCTAATTCACACCAGAAATATTTTTAATAAAATAAAAGGTCTTGGAGTTCCCCCTGGTTTTGTACTGGAGCCCCTAAATTTTACAAAATTAGACTCTAACTAATAAAGAATCTTTCAAATAAAAATAAGTATTTTTCTCCACGTTTTTTAAAAAATATCTACTTTCTAAAGTCGAGCTTGTATTTTTTTCCATCTTGTAAAACAACCCTTGTTTAATTACTTCCTTTCGTCGTTAGCAAACATTTAAAAACAGACAGATGTTTTCTTCCTGAACTTCTTCAGAGAACCGATCAGCTCGATAAGAGGGTCTTTAATGCAGTTTTTTTTTTTCTTGTTAATCATCCCGCGACCCCCTTCGTCTCATCTCGTAACCCCTAAGGGCTACAAAATTTTTTGACGTGTATCTGGAATTTCCCACATTAAGATGGATATCGCTTCCTCGCTGCGGCTAGAAGAGCGAGGAGCAGCGATGGGAATCTCAGGTCCCACGGGGGTCTTCAGAGAGGGTAGAGAGAAGTTGGAAAACAAGTTTTTTTAAGTTTCAAGCTGAAAAAGACAAAAGACAATATGCTATACAAAGTAGTTCCAAAATGTTTATTCAATAATTTGAACAACAAAAATCAGAGGTTCATATTGTTTACACTTTCTTTTTATTTTTTAACTCACTCTATTGATCCATCAACGGGAAAATTTGTGCTGCACTCTTACACCGCAGCAGGCTGCCACGACTGCACCAATGGTGGGAGAAACAGGGGGTTAAATTTGAACAAAAATCCATCGTACTTAAATATGAACGTTGCCAGATGTGGACACGCCCACATCTGGCTCGTGGTGGGCGTGTCCAACGCCACTTGTTCAAGGTGCGCCATAATTTGGTACACTTTTTGAACACATTTATCAAAAAAAAAAAACTTGCGGCATTCGCGTAAAATGAACAGGGAGTCGGACATTTTGGGTCAAAGACGCCATCTTGGCTTTTTTTAGACATCGTACTTTAATTTGACTTTAATTTGGAAGTCTCGCAACATGGAGTCAGTGACCTCTGCCACTGCACCCCCGTGACTCGTACCATCTACCCTTAAGTGTAGTAGGAGCTGCAGCTCCCGCATCGAGGTTCAGACTCCATCGTCTCTAGAGACGGAAAGATACCGACGTTTAATTTTTTATTAAGAACCGAGAAAAAATCTTAAGCTAGCTCCTTAGCTTGCTAGCACAATTTTTTCTTATTTTTGAAATCTTAACCAAAAAAAAATTGCATTGTTTTTTTATTTCAAGCAGATAAAACATATAAAAGACTTCCTTCATGTGCCATGTGGCCCCTCCCCATTTGCCTAATTTTTCCAGAGCTGTTTTTTTGGCCACAGTCTCGAAGGCACACACAGGCACAGACACACACACAGACAAGCAGTCTTTGTTCTCCACTCGATGTGACATCATGCGAGAGTCTAAACACGCTGTAATTCCTCTGTTAGGGTCTCCGAGCAGATACACGGCTGCTCACACGCTTTGACTCACCCAAACGATTAATTACCAGCAGATGCGGAGAGCGTGGGGGCAGCTGGAGGGTTGGAGGGTTAGACAGAATCGGCGCGTTTGTTAGCGCCGTAGGTAGCCTCGTAAAGGCCTTTAGCCCTGAAGCTAAATGGAAAATGTAAAGGTTGTTTTGTTTTTTTTTGTGAGTTATAAACACTGATTGTGTAAGTCCGTGCGTAGCGGAGGTGTGCTAGCAAGAGTAACAGCCCGTAAAAAAAAGGGTATGAGGTTTTTCGGGTATTGGTTGGAAGTTTTTCCAGATTCCTTCGACTTTGGGAACATTGAGTAAATAAAACAATTCCTTTTTTTTTTTTTTTATATATAAGACCCCACAGTGCTCGGAACATCGTTGTCCTTAGCGCCCCCTATTCAAGAAGGGCGTACTTGGAGGGAGAGGGAAAAAAATTATTGCGACCCGTAAAAAGCAAAATAATATACATAAAAAATCTCTAAATCCGCGATTATTGCGGAAAAGAGTAGAGTGCCCCCTGCTGGTAAGGGACAGGATTCCGCCCCAAGTTGAGGAGTCTTAGTATCCCGGGGTCTTGTTCACGAGTGGGGGAGGGATGGAGCGGGAGATCAACAGACAAATCGGTGTGGCGTCCGCAATAATTAGGACGCCACATCGGACGTTCCTACCCTCACCATGGTAACCAGGATCTACGTTTCTACCCTCACCATGGTAACCAAGATCTACGTTCCAACCTTCACCATGGTAACCAAGATCTACGTTCCTACCCTCACCATGGTAACCAGGATCTACGTTCCTACCCTCACCATGGTAACCAAGATTTATGTTCCTACCCTCACCATGGTAACCAGAATCTACGTTCCTACCCTCACCATGGTAACCAGGATCTACGTTCCTACCCTCACCATGGTAACCAGGATTTACGTTCCTACGCTCACCATGGTAACCAGGATCTACGTTCCTACCCTCACCATGGTAACCAGGATCTACGTTCCTACCCTCACCATGGTAACCAGGATCTACGTTCCTACCCTCACCATGGTAACCAGGATCTACGTTCTTACCCTCACCATGGTAACCAGGATCTACAATCCTACCCTCACCATGGTAACCAGGATCTACGTTCCTACCCTCACCATGGTAACCAGGATCTACGTTCCTACCCTCACCGTGGTAACCAGGATCTACGTTCCTACCCTTATCTATGGTCACTAGATATGGGTGGTGACAAAAAGAATGCGATCATGGATACAAGCGGCTGAAATAAGCTTCCTCCTGCAGGATGGCTGGGCTCCCGATTAGAGAGAGGTAGAGCCGTTGCTCCTTCGGGTTGAGAGACGCCAGATGGGGGGATTCAGGCATCTAGGCTTCCTGTCTGAGGCTCTTGCCCCCACGACTCGGCCCCGGATAAGCGGGAGACGACGGAATGGAACGGAATAAAATTGCGAATTATCCTAATTTTGCATCTGGTTAATATTTTCAATTCCAGCGTCACTAAATACCATCAGAACTCGATTAAAAACCAGCTCATCCAACTCCACAATAAAATGAATGTTTGGCAGGATGTAGCTGATGGACTTCATCCAGACAGATTCGTTGATGTTTGATTGATCTCCAATCGGGGTTAAACTAAGAACGCCCCTACCTGCTAACTCGTCAAGAAAGCATTAAACGGGTTCTATAGATTTTCTGAATCCCTACTTCCTCCTCACTTTACCATCCAGATGAAGCCCATCTGCAGGATCATACAAAACATTAATTGTTTGAACGTTTTTCTCAAATCAAAAACATTCCTGACGTATTTTTCTAATTATTTTTTTCAATCTAAACAATGGCGCCAATCGCGGGAGGAATGCGGGGAATAGGCGTCTTCTCCAAGAACACTTAGGCATAGGCCTAGAGGGAATCAAACCAGCTTCTCCCAGTCCAAGGACGAACATTTTACCACTGAGTCAAAGCCTCTCCTGTCTAGTATTCAAATGCCAGGTTGTTTTTTTTGGTCGTGGATTTTGTTCTTTGCTCCGCCCACATTCTACCCTACGCGGAAAGTTATGTTAATGCGCTAGCTTTGCTAGCTAGACGCACTGTGCGGCATATTATCTCAAACGAGATTTACACTGTGTTGTGCACATGCGAAGGTGGTCAAATAAAGTGGGGAGCGAGAGGAGGTGGGAATTTGGTGGGAAAGTGAAGAAATATAAGCTTTTTAGGGTTTTTTTTTCGCATTTCCGAGCAAACAATGATTAACCATGCGGCTCCCGGCCGATCCTGGCGGCTCCCCCGAGGCGGAGTTTAAAGTACTCCCGACGTCCATCCGAAGCCCCTGACTGACGGGTTGTTCAATGATAAACGACACTGACCTATAGATCCCAGTGGGACTAGTTTCCTTCACGCTGGGTTGAGCGACCCCCTCTCGTCTGCGGGGACCCCGGACAAGGTGGCTCTCCATATGTAGTTATATATAGAGTTCTTCCCGCAACGCTGTCAGTTCGAATTTGTCGGCGTGTTACTCTCCTCGTTCACACTTCACGCCCTCCAAACTCCGTTTTTCCGAACACGCGGGGCCGTGCGAGGCGCTCGCCCCGCTGAGGTCAGCTGCCGTTAGCTTGCCGAGCGCGAGGAAGCTTTTGACATTTGACGGCTTTGCGGGTGGATTTTTTTTTCCGCTTTCTATCCGATTCAGAAAGAAACTGAAGCTCTTTGTGAGTTTTAGAATATTTCACATGTTGACCCTCAGGGGTTTTTAATCGGCTAGTTTAAAAAAAAATGAATGAAACGTTCCGTTCTGTTCTGTCGTCGTGAGCTTATTCGTGGCCGGGTCGCAGGGGGAACAGCCTCAGACGGGAAGCGCAATTTTTCTAGCTGTGAGACATAGTCTCTCCAGCGGGTTCGGGGTCTGGCTCTTAGTCTCCTCCTGGTGGCACGTGCCCGAAACACCTCACCAGCAAGGCGCTCGGAGGGGCATCTGGTCCAAACCCATCTGGCTCCGCTCGACCTGGAGGAGGAGCGGCTCGACACCGAGCTCCTCCCGGATGGCAGAGCTCCTCACCCAATTTCTAAGTGAGAGCCCAGCTTCCCTGCAGGAGGAAGCTCATTTCGGCCACTTGTATCCGCGATCTCATTCTTTCGGTCACCACCCACAGCTGGTGACCATAGGTGAGGGTAGGAATGTAGATCGACTTGTAAATCGAGAGCTTTGCTTTTCGGCTCAGCTCTCTCTTCACCACGACGGACCGATGCAGTGTCCTAGTTATTGCTGATGCCGCACCGATCCGCCTGTCGATCTCCCGCTCCATCCTTCCCCCACTCATGAACAAGACCCCGAGATACTTAAACTCCTCCACAACTCTTCACGTCTAAAAAACGTCCTCTAGGAGATATCAGCCAGCGCTCGTCCACGCCCCAGCTGAGTGGTGTGGTAGCAGGCCACCATTTTGTAGATAAGAGCCTAATTTCTCAATACCACCATCAGATCGATGAGCCGGGCTTGAAAGCACTTAGAGATGACGGATGGGGGAGGCTATTAGCCGGCGCGCTCCTGTGTGTTGTGAAAACATATTCCCACTAGCCTCACGAAGGGCGTCTAACGGGAATGAAATATTTCAGTCAAATCGGATTGATTACGATTTTATTTATCGGTAATCGGCTTGTTTTGTAATGAGTGTATTTATATTTTGTGGAATACAAATCAAGAAATTGTGTTTTAAGAATTTTTTGTTACTTTTGGTCGGTTATTACCTTTGTTGCCACTAAAGGGAGGCATGGGTAAACTACGGTCCGCGGGCCACATGAGGGGCGTTAAATGTTTTAATTTGGTCCGAAAAAATTAAATAAATAAACCATGTTAATGAATGACGTTAAGCGTCTTTAGGGCTAGCTTAGTAGCGGCGGATCTGACCGCCAGGGTCCCAACGACAACCTTCACCCGACCCCAATAGCCCCTCCTACTTTTTGCGGATGATGTGGTCCTGTTGGCTTCATCGGATCGTGATCTGGATCGATTTGCTGCCGAGTGTGAAGCGGCTAGGATAGGAATCAGCCCCTCCAAATCCGAGACCATGGTCCTCGCCCGGAAAAGGCTGGAATACCCGCTGTGGATCAAGGACAGGGTCCTGCCCAAAGTGGAGGAGTTTAAGTATCTCGGGGTCTTGTTCACAAGTGGGGGAAGTATGGAGCGGGGGATCGACAGGCGGATAGGTGCGGCGTCAGCAATAACTAGGACGCTGCATCTGTCCGTCGTGGTAAAGAGAGAGCTGAGCCGAAAAGCAAAGCTCTCGATTTACAAGTCGATCTACGTTCCAACCCTCACCTATGGTCACCAGCTGTGGGTGGTGACCGAAAGAATGAGATCGCGGGTACAAGCGGCCGAAATGAGCTTCCTCTGCAGGGTGGCTGGGCTCTCACTCAGAGATCGGGTGAGGAGCTCTGCCATCCGGGAGTGTCGAGCCGCTCCTCCTCCAGGTCAAGAAATGCGAGATGTGGTGGTTCGGGGATCTGGTCAGGATGTCCCCTGAGCGCCTCGCTGGTGAGGTGTTTCGGGCACGTGCCACCAGGGGGAGACTAAGAGCCAAATTCCAAACCCGCCAGAGAGAGTATGTCTCACAGCTGGCTGGGGAACGACTCGGGATCCTTCCAGGTGAGCTGGAGGGTGCAGCCGGGGTGAGGGAAGCCTGGGCTTCCCGTCGGAGGCTCTTGCCCCTGTGACCCGCCCCCTGGATAAGCGGAAGCCGACAGATCGTAACAAACCTAAACGAATAAAACTCATCTACGATTTTGTCTCTGTGTTGCAGGTATCAACAAGTTCCCGTGGTGCTCGTGGGGAACAAGGTGGACCTAGAAGACGAGCGCGAAGTCTCTCCTAGCGAAGGTCAAGCGCTAGCGGAGGACTGGGGGTGTCCGTTCATGGAGACTTCCGCCAAGAGCAAAACGATGGTGGACGAGCTTTTCGCAGAAATTGTGAGGCAGATGGACTTCTGCCCGTTACCTGACCGAAGAAAGACCTGCTGCCCCCCGTGTAGCATTCAGTAGTGGCCACATCGGACGGGTTCGAGGGTAGAAATCGGAAGTAATTCACGTTAGCGAGTCTAAAGATAGCGTTAGAGGATGTTTTTAAACCTGAATTCTGCGTCTACGAACAAGATCACTCGGTGAGGTAGCGAGGAAGATCGAAACCTTCATCACCTCCTTTTTGACACCTCCGACATTCGACTCCGTCTTGTCAATCGATCGGGAGTGAATTTTTCGTGATTATTAATAAAAAAAAATCGCAGCTCAGTGCCAAAGCCATCAATGAAAAAGATCGGAGTGCAGCGAGCTTTTTGGGGAATGCAGCCATACATCTGGTTTTACGACACTTTCTTTTTTTTTCGGCTTGTCTTCTTCTTTTTTCGCACTTTTACGAACTTTTGACGGTGCAAGCCTAATCACGAAACCATCACTGTGAAGGAAATGCACTCGGAGTTTTTTTCACAACAGGCCTGCTAAAAACATGAATGACGAGATGACGGAATGTCTAAATAAAAAAAAAAAACGAAGAAAAACGCACCTTTTAGGGGGAAATTCAACGCCGAAGATCCCGAATGCTGACATAACATGGACGCGATGTGTACGTGAAGATGTACCGCCACGCTGACACTGAGTACAATCAACCTCACCCAAAGATACTTAATCAATAAAAATGTCGGGAAACCCGTCTTTTCATATCACCGACCATACAAATGCCTTCTTCGTACGTCGTTTGGAGTGATCAGTGTCAGCGTGTGGTTCATCTTTCGTAACGCACATCGGATATGTTGGTTGATTGATGTCAGAAACACTTATTTTCAACAAAAAATAAAAGTTTATGCACAAATGTGTTGCGTTTTTATTTTTAAACTGTTTTATAAGTGGTTATTGTTTTAGTCTCGCAGATGCTAGTTTTTTTCCGAACGGGCTTTTTCATGTTTTTCCACTTGAATTCAGGCCAAATTAGCTTTTTCTAGTATTTTGAGGGAGAAAAAAAGTTGTTTATAAACTACTGAATGACTGTAGAGAGTTACGCGCCTACGCAGTTGCGCAATGCTCACAGGAAAATAGCGCACAAGAAAACCTATGCAGCGCAAAAAAAATTAAAGTCAACTTATAAAGGTTGGAAAATGAGACAAAAATATGGAGCACATTCATTGATTCTTTGTGAAACAAATTGCTGCTTCGCAGTTTGGCTCGTCGCTGTGATGACGTCACAATGTTTTGCTCCGCCCCCTTCTGCTCAGAAAGCTTGTTTTTTTGCTCAAACGCATAAAAAATTGAGAAAACATTGACCAAAATACTTAGTTTTTGTTTCGTCTTCTAAACTGTCCACCCCAAACAGGGTTTGGTGAGACGCGGGGTACATCCTGAACAGGTCGCCAGTGTGTCACAGGGCCATACACACTCACTCCTAGGGGCGATCAACCTAACATGTATGTTTTTAAAGAGTGGGAGGAAACCGGATCGGTGCGGCGTCAGCAATAACTAGGATGCTGCATCGGTCCGTCGTGGTAAACAAAGAGCTGAGCCGAAAAACAAAGCTCTCGATTTACAAGTCGATCTACGTTCCAACCCTCACCATGGTCACCAGCTGTGGGTGGTGACTGAAAGAACGAGATCGCGGATACAAGCGGCCAAAATGAGCTTCCTCCGCAGGGTGGTTGGGCTCTCACTCAGAAATCGGGTGAAGAGCTCTGCCATCTTCGAGGAGGTCGGTATAGAGCCGCTTCTCCTCCAGGTCGAGAGGAGCCAGATGAGGTGGGTCCGGCACGTCCCACCGGGAGGAGACCAAGAGTCAGACCCCGGACTCGCTGGAGAGACTATGTCTCACAGCTGGCCGGAGAACGACTCAGGATCCTTCCGCGTGAGCTGGAGGATGCACCTGGGGTGAGAGAAGCTTGGGCTTCCTGTCTGAGGCTGTTGCCCCCGCGAACTGGCCCCGAATGGGCGGAAGACAATATAATTCACGGAACGGGAGGAAACTGGATTAGGCTACCTGGAAAAAGCTCTCCTCCCACATACGAGTGGAACATGCAAACTCAACACAGTATTAAAAAAATTATTTCCACCAATCTAATGACTCAAAATTTTGAAAATACACATAAATTTAACAAAAAGTAGAAAATAGCCAATAATATTAACAAAATTTTAATTTAACAAGAACAAGAATTTTTAAAAAATGGTTAAATGATTATGATTTAATTTTTTTTTTTTTCGGAATTAAATGAAAACTGAGGAAAAAAAATAGCTTTAGAACTTGGTTATAAATTATTTTTCAAATTAATTGGTCTTCTGAAAGTAGTTAGCTAGCCATTAGCTACCTTTACATGACACTTACGGGATTGTTTTAATAATTTTTGACATTATTATGAAGGAATGTTTATGTCTTATTAAAATAAAAACAACACAGAGTAAATTATTTAATGAAATAATAATTAATTTACAATTTTCATGATTTTCAAAGCTAAAAAATTAGCATAACAATGTTGCTGTTATACATGCACGCTGAAAACGATCAACAACGACACCTGCTGTTGAAAAAACAGAACAGCAGAATTATTTGTTTTTTTTTTATTTACAATATTTTTAAAAAAATAAAAGTAAAAAAAATTACAATAAATTGTACCTAAAAATAATAATATTTTTTTTATTTATTTAAAAAATATGTACTTTTTTTTGTTTCTACTCGGACACAAATATCTGTTGCACAGATCCCATGTGACGATACTGCTCAGATTTATCGAACCCGATAACAAGCTGTTGAAATGTTTATTAAAATATAAACATAAACACGTTGTTCAAATTTATACATTTATTTTATCAAATAAAAAATCTTTAATATAATTATATTCTCAGTATTTATTATTTTTCTTTCATTTCAATAAAAAAGTCGTCATTCGACACCAATATCGATCAGTGAAGTCGATATTTGTAGATACCGAACATAAAACATGGCGTCCTTCAAGCTCGTGTTTTAGTTAAATATTATTTTATTTGAAAAATATAGCTTTATTTAGTTGTTTTGTTTGTGAATAAACCTTTACGACGATGGTCACCATGACGATGTGCCGTAAGTAGCTGCTAGCGTTTGAAGACACGTGAGACACATTTTGAGATTTTTGTTTAATTTGCTTTAAGAATTTTAACTTTTCTTTGCGAATTTATTCTTATTTATTTGTTTAAACTCACATTTTACACCAACTTAAGTTTATGACGTGTTTTTGTCGTAGAAAAGTTTGTTTTGTATGTTTTTCATAATGAAAAAGCATAATTTTGTTCATTTTATGATTACGGATTTTTTTTTCTTTCAATTCAAACAAAGAATTTAATTGGTTAAAATAGTCATTTTACTATTTTCTCGTTTTAATGGAAAATTTTGTCTTAATTTGAAATTACTTCCGGTCATAGTTCCACCCTTGAATATACTGAGCTCCTTTTTTTTTTTTTTTGCTTCTTTTTTCTTAATAAATGGGAAAATTTGTTGTTTCAAAACAAGGGAAAAAAACCCAAAAATAAACAAGAACATAAATTTGTCTTTAAATCGTTAAAATTTTTACAAATAATACATTTGTCGCCAAAAAAAATACATTAAATTTATTATTTTGTACAGTCTAACAATCTTGGCTCTCGCTCAGAGGGGAGGAGCTCGGAGTAGAGCCATTGCTCCTCCGAGTTTAGAGGAGCCAGAAGGGGTAGTTCGGGCATCTGGTCGGGATGCCTCCCGAACCTTTTGCGGGTGATGTTTTTCGGGCATATTCGACCACGAGTAGATCCATCGGCAGGTCCTGGATCCGCTGGAAAAAATGTCTCATAGCTGGATAGGGAACACCTGATGATCCTCCCTGTTGAGCTGGAGGAGGCAGCCGGGGTCAGAGGAGCCCGGGTTTCTAGTCTGAGAATACTTACGTCGTAACCCAGTCCCGGATTTTCGCGGAAGACAACAGAATAGAAAAATGGAACTTGTTGTACGATAAATTGAACGCTAATTTGTTTTAAGGTTACCAAAATATGCTCTTATTTTGGTAAGCTTACATAAAACAGCATTTCAGGTTGAGCATTGAGCGTGAGCAGAACGCTAGCACAAAAACTCCGCTTACATATTTCTGTCTATTAGACTTCTATTTTGAAAATAAGCCACCAAAACATACATCTGATTTTTCTACTTAGGTTTTACCTCCACTGCCACCGCCCTGCGCCCGTCTTTGGCGGAGCTACGCCACCATCGCAACGCTATCTTCTCCAGAGAGCAAGCTAGGCAAAGAGCGCTGTACCCCCGTGTCGAAAAAATCGAGGTATCCATGCAGGGTCCTGGACTGGACGGGACACGGCTCATCATGAACAAAGGAATGTCCACTCCACTGAGCTGTGCCAAGCGTACGTGAACCATAACCTTGTTAGCATGGTGACAAATCCGAACTGTGACGAGTTTATACGTTAAAATTTTTCTTAATAGATTTGACGGAGCATCATGTGGAGAACTCGGCGCTAGCGTTGGTCGACGGGGAGCCGTGGTCCCTCCATCTTCCTCTCACGCGATCGTGTTCGCTAACCCTGCTGACCTTTAAAGATAACGACCCGACGCTGGTCAACCAGGTTTGAGCTTGTCAAGATCGGAATGACTTAAAATCAAGACTTAACGTTTGCGTCTTTATTTTAGGCGTACTGGCGTTCCTGTGCGGCGCTGCTCGGACAGGTCCTCGAGACGGCGTTCAAGGACGAGTACGCCGTAGAGTTGCTGAGGAACCCCGAAGTACCAGGTAGGTATTTGAGTCTTGACCAAAAAGGGGTCTCCCAACTCAAACTTGTTTTTTTTAGACAGATGCTAATTTCAATTAAAAGTCGCAGAAAGATCGGTTTCGGAATAAATGTCCGAAGTTTTAAAAAATCTTATTGAGTAGTTTTACTATTGGTCTGCGTTATTTTTTTACGTTTTTTTCATTACTTTGTAAAAAATGACAATATGGCGAGTTAGCGCTAGCAAGTGCGCTAATTCGTAGCGGCCATTTTGTGACATACGTTTACTCAAAATTAAAGTTTTCAAACAATCAATTTGTGTAAAAAAATAAAACTTTCTTATTTGTTTAAATAATACGTACAAAAAACAAACACGATGGAAATAAAAAAAAGTCTGTTTCTGCTTTCTTCCTCCATTTTAAATCTAAGTTAAAAACATTAAAAATTTGGGTGTTTCTGGCGCAGAATCTCGAACAGATAGGAATCGGCAACACTTTTGTCGCAAAGTGGCCCTTTGTTTATTGAGTTTGAGACCCGTGCTTTGTTTACAAACCTACGACAACAAACTAGCATCTTTTGTCGTTTATTAATGCGACATTTTGTTTTTCCGTTTCTTTGTAGTCACGTGCGGAGCTTTCTGTTGCGACGTGGTCCTTGATCCCCAACTCAACTCGTGGGCGCCCTCTGAGGTCAGATGAGTAATTGAAGAAGCAACGTGTTAAACTATAAAAATATTAGAAAGTCGTCACCACCAGGTGTCTCCCTTTTAGGAATCCCTCCGATCTTTGACCAGAGGAGCTCTACAGCTGGTCCACCAAAATCTCCCTTGGGAGCCCCTAGAGGTGATGCCGTCCGTGGCGTTGGAGGTCTTCTCACACAGCCGGTTGGTTTGTGATTTAAAGCGTCAACTTATTCTCGTTTTATGTGTATTTTTACCGATTTTCGCATCTGTTCTAGGTGTAAACAGGAAGAAGTCGAACAGAAAGCGTCGGAAAGCCCGAAAGGCACCGTCACGCTCTATCGGTGATTCCCCTCGTTCATCTCAAGCTGTTTTTTATGGTTAATCTTGTAATTTTCGTAACAATTCGACGGATTTTTTACAGATGTGGCGAGCATGTGTTACTAAGTGGGGGCCCCCTAGTGGCCAGAACAGGTCTGTGCTACCAGTATGAGGTCACAGCTCTGTACAGCGTTGGTCAGGGGCCGTGGGGGCATCACAGGAGAGCACAGGGTCTATCTCTGCCCCTACAGCTACAGGTACGGATGTATCGTTAAAGCATCGTAGATTAGCTTGTTTTATTCTTCCTAAAATATGCCTCAAAGTAACTCGGAAACCACGAATTTTAAACTCACGGGAACCGTTCTTGCTGCAGAACGAGCACCTGCCGTCTTTTTCATCCCACTGCCATTTTTGTTACTCTATCTGCTCTTTCGGCGCTTCAGTGGGCGGAGAATTAAAGTACCGCGTCCTAGCGACGAGGAATCCTGCCGACAACGCCTCTTTGTTACCTAAAGTTCTTAAATGAAAATAACGTAAAAGGTCCGACTTTCGCTACCTCTGTCGTTAACTGTCACTTTAAACTGCTTCTGCTTCTGTTAACCGTTCTCCTACCATGATACCACCGCCGCCATGCTCTATAATTGAGTACTTAAATAAACTTTTCACTTTATCCAATCAGTCCAGTGAACAAATTATCCCGTTTCCCCCTAAAATATGTCGCAAAGTAACACAGTTAACAAGAAATTTTTGACTGACGCAGTTTTCGTACCATGATACTTCCACCAACGTGTTTTACTGCAGCGATGATCGTGTTTTTAATTCATTTTATTAATTCTTTACTTACAATTGAATCAGTCTAGTAAACAAATTGGCTGTTTTCTGAATACACACTTTAAAGGCGGTGCTTCTCAATTATTTTCTGTTGCACCCCCTCGAAAGCAAAAATAAACAATTAATGCCCCTCCCACCTCGAACTTGTTTGTTTATTATGTTTGCTTTTGCCTGCTCGATGGAGAAAAAAAAAAAAAAAAAAACTACATCATTGAGTTAATACTCTGACAATCAGAGCGCCGCCGCCACCTACTGTAGTGGATGTGCAATTACACTTTGTTCTTATTCGTCAAAAAAAAAAAACATGTTTTCCTGGGTCACACGGGGCGCACCGCACTATTTGAGAAGCGCTCTCTTAAAGTAACATGGAAACCCCAAATTAAAACCACTCTGACATTATCATCATATAATGATACTGCCACCGCCGTGCTTTACAACTGGAAAGATGATTTTTCGCACTAGTATCTATTCCCTCAAAATTAATTAGTCCGATGATCAAAATTTGTGTTTTTCTTATTTTAAATGTCTGAAAATAACTCAAGAATCAGATATTTAAGCCTTTTGGACACAGTCTTCGTACATTAAAATGGCCACCGTCATTCTTTTTCTCAGAATCATATCCGTCCGTTTTGGTTTTTCTGCTTCTGTCAATCACTCGTGTCTTTTTGAAAACATCCGTGACGTTTATTTTGAAAAAAAACGTGACATTTTCTAAAGCAAAGGCCACATGTCTGTAAAAACCCCGACTCTATTCACAGTGACATTTCATCGGAGTCGGACGGTTATGCTAACGAGATATTTTAGTCTTTGTTGTAAATTTTTTGACGCGTTTGGCACTTTTTTCTTTTATTCATTTGTCTGAATGTCACAATTTTTTTTTTTTCTCCGAAAGGCTCATCACACGGTTTGGAGAAAACTGAAACAACGGGCGGAAAAACGGGTAAGAACGACACGTCTTAGAAATGACTCTCGTTTCCCCACAGGTTGGGATTTATCGCGATTATTTCCACATTTCCGTGAGCGGTAGATGCAATCTCGCAGAAACAGCAGCCAATCGAACATCAAACGAACAGACGCGAGCGAGAAGATCCAAAGAAAAGCTATTTTTAAATCTCTGTTTGAACAACCGAGTTCTATTCCGATCAAACTGGGCTGGGAGTTAATTTTGGCCGAAGAAACGAAAGCAGAAGATTTTCTGCTGATTATGTAATTAGAGATTCATTAATAGAACGACTAAAAATGGCAGCTGGTGACATGATGAGCTGAGTGACCTACATTTTAAATTTTGTAAAATTAGGTTTCTGGTCTCGTTGGTTTGGAGAAACGAGAAAATATCGGGTTTTTTTGTGGTTTATTTTTGTCTGAAAGGTTGCGATTTGTCATTCCGTGCATTTCCGTCTCGCATTTTAGCAGAACTTGTTCTTTAAAAAGCTCGGAACGTCTCAGCTTTTATTTACATATGTCCGTCTGTTTTCCGACACATCGCATCAACAAACAAACAGGAGCAACAAATAAACTTGTTTGTTTCTTAGTTTGTTTGTTTTTTAAGTATTTTTCCAAAACATAAAATATTTTTAACTTTCTTTTTAATTAGTGAACAACAACAAAAGAAAATAATAACAAAAAAATGTGAACCAATAACAAAGAAGAAAAACAACCGTCATTATTTTCAACCTGTGATTTTCAGAGACTTCGTTTTTATTATTTTTTAAATTTTAAATATATTTTAAATTTTTTTTGTAAATAAAAACTCAGACAAAATTAAAATCCAGATTGTCACAAAACATTAAAACACTTAAAACGAAATCAGAAAAACAAAACTGTGTAAAAATAGAAAAGTTGACAAATAAATTTAAATAAATACGTAAATAATTCCGTTCCGTTCTGTCGTCTTCCGTTTGTTCCGGGGTCGGGTCGCGGGGGCAACAGCCTCTAACGGGTAGCCCAGGCCTCTCTCACCCCGGCTGCATCCTCCAGCTCACCCGGAACGATCCCGAGTCGTTACCCAGCCAGCTGTTACACATAGTCTCTCCACCAGGTCCAGGGTCTGCCCCTGGGTCTCCTCCTGGTGGGACGTGCGCGAAACACCCAGTCTGTGAGCGCTCGGGGGGATCCTGACCAGATACCCGAACTACCCCATATGGCTCCTCTCGACCTGGAGGAGGAGCGGCTCGACACCGAGCTCCTCCTGGATGGCAGAGCTCCTCACCCGATCTCTGAGTGAGAGCCCAGCCACCCTGTGGAGGAAGCTCATTTCAGCCGCTTGTACTCGTGATCTCATTCTTTCGGTCACCATCCACAGCTGGTTACCATGGTGAGGGTAGGAACGTAGATCGACTTGTAAATCGAGAGCTTTGCTTTTCGGCTCATCTCTCTCTTTACCATGACGGATCGATGCAGCGTCCTAGTTATTGCTGACACTGCACCGATCCGCCTGTCGATCTCCCGCTCCATCCTTCCCCCACTCATGAACAAGACCCCGAGATATTTAAACTCCCCCACTTGGGGCAGGACCCTGTTCCTGACCCACAGGGGGCGTTCCACCCTTTTCCGGGCGAAGACCATGGTCTCGGATTTGGAGGCGTAAAATAATATTAAACACAAATAAAAATCAAGTAAAAGTCAAGTTAAAAGCTTCTTCTTAAAAAAAAAAAAAATAAATAAAAAAACAGAGTCAGCGGTCCTGAGGTCCTCTGGTAGGCTGTTCCACATCAAGCTGGAACGACGCCGCACGGGGTTTTTGTTCTAATATTATTTAAGGAGGAGTTTAATTACAAACAAATATGTTTATGTGTTTAAAAATAATCTCACTTACATTTAAAACAAAAACAAAAAAACGTTAAAATAAAGAATCAAAATAAAAAACTACATTTTTTTCTTTGCCGATGATATTTTACTCTTCATGAAAAAAATCAAAATAAAATTCAATTCGCTTTTTTTTTTTTTTTTTTTACATGTCTTTGTTTAGAAAATGTTCAATTATCTTTAATATTTTATTTTGAAAATAATTAGGGTTTAATTTATGTTAATTATTATTATTTTGAAGTTTTTCAAGATAGATTTTATTTATATAAACTTTATTAAAAATAATATTAATAAAAAAATTCTAAAAAATCAGTAATATTTTAATGTTTATTTTTGGTCAAATAACACATTTTATTTTGAAATTCTAATTATTTCCCCCCCAAAAAAAAGGCCTTTTTTTTTTTTTTTTTTTTAGACTTAATTGTGTTTTATTTTAAATTAAATGTACATTTTTAAAAAATAAGAGAAAATTTAATTGTTTATTTCTGGTTAAAACGGGAACGACTGGAACAGGTTTGGGATCCCGTCAAGTCGTTGGCGAGCTTTGTTTGTGAGCCGTCTGGAGGCGGTGGGGAGGCCCGTCCTCCCATCTGCTTGTAGCTAGTGCTCCCAACATGGCCGCCCACGCTCCAAACACTCTCTCTCACCTGGAGAAAACAAGCATGTGGAGACCTTTGGCTTGTAATTAACTTTTTTTTTTTTTTTTGCTAACACAGGTAAACGTTCCGGCACCTGAAGAAGCAACACCACCCGCACCTCCACCCCTTCCTCAACCACCCACCTCCGTTTGACTTCCACCCCCATTCTTGCTCTCAATGTGTTGTGTATCCAATAAATGATCAAATAAATACGAGAAATGTTATTTTTTGGTGACGCGGGTTAGCTTGTGTAGCGCATGTGCCTCTCCAGGCTACGCGGGACGGGTGGGTGGGTCAGCTGTTGTGTCCATCAGCCTCGTGAAACAGGTGGTTCTCCACCCACGTCATGTTACTGTAACTTGTTTTCTCCAGGATTCCTCACAGTCCAGCGAATTAGACACAGCAGTTGAGTCAGCGTTGTTGGGGTACAGCAGGTCTTTAGGGACGGGGGTAGGGGCCTAATGCAAAATCCTCTTATCAGAAGTTTGAATGTTAACCCCAAATTAAGTCATTTGTGTTGTTTACCTTGCTCTTTGTTCTCTGCCACGCCCACTTTCTAATGTAAACAAGTAATTTAGCCGCGTCCCTCCCTTCAGATCTTGCTGTCCCTCACATTACACACATTGGGGTCATGGAAGCTGCTTATGGTTTATTTTTTAATACTTCATTGTTGATGATTCATAGTGTATTCTAGCTACCTAGCAGGTGACACATTCGTAGGACTTCCAAACCTACGATGTTTCCACATGAGTGACCGAACAAAGCCCACGAGAACCCACAGGCCCCCAAAATTCACCCCTATGCAGCTGTTGCTCCACTTAATCCACCGAGCTAACACACTGACAACGTGCGAGACACACCCCGGGACATATGCTGTGGTCTCCCAGCACCTGCCCCACCCACCCCACCTGCCCCCCGGCCTACATTCCACCCACCGCCATAATGCACCGGAGATGTTTACCGAAGCTATTCTCCGCCTCTTGAGTTATGATTCAGGATGAAAGCTCGGGATAATGCACTCATGTAGAGATGAATTTATAATGTCGAGCATTTCCGCTTGGGTTTTTAATGTTTACCAGCTATAACGTGTACTGACTGGTTCCATTATTTTCTTTAGCTCTTTGTTTAATTCATCTTCGCTAAATTGGAAGCTTTTAGCGATAAGGGACTTTTAGCAGAGGTCAAAGAAAAGATAAAAGAAGTTTGAAAAAATAGCGATAATTTTAACTCATTACGAACTTTTTATTTGTTATTGATAAACTATTCGGCAAATTTTAGCCAAAACAACTCATTTATGTACTTTTTAAATCCTGTTTCTTCCAGTTTGACCTGGTTTTAAAGCTTGGAAACACTTGGTTCTCAAACTGAAGAATTCTGCACCTGTTTTTTCCGTGAAAACAACTTTGCTACTTTTTTTTTGTGTTAAGATAACATTGTTTTGCGTCAGGAAATAAGATTGTGTGACCTTGGATGTGTGGCTCGCCACCGCGCCACGTCTAGGAATCTTCGACATTTATCTCCAGAAGGTTATAAAGTTGTTTTTTTTTTAGTTTGTAACACATTTTTTATATAATTATTGTTGAAAAAATTCGAACTAACAAAATATTTTCTAGATTTGTTTCATTTGTCGTTAAGTTTAAATGGTTTGAAAAAATATTTGTCTTTTTTTTTTTTCTTGTCGTCGTTTTTTTTCTTGTCGTCGTATTTTTTTCTTCAGTTGGTCCCAGGAGCAGCTTGGTCCCAGTGGGAATCGAACCAGGTTCTCCTGGTAAAAAGGTGAAAATCCTACCACTAGGCCACTGCCCCTAGTACCATTTGGTGTTATATGTTAGATTTTATCTGATATTAATCAGGGTTTTTCGTATATTGCGTCAACCTTTTATCAGGACGCTTTGTATGTAAATTAAAAAAAAACAGAAGTCGACCTCTTCACTATTTTCACGATAAAAGTTTTGTTTACATGTAAAGAAATTTCAACAAAAACAAATTTGTTGTTACAAAACATGTTCGGTGCCTCCATTTTGTTTTTTCTTCTACGGATTCTACATGTGGTAAAACTGATGAGGACCAGGAACCTGTTACGCGTTATCGTCCTCGCCTGTGGAACAGCCTGCCAGAGGACCTCAGGGCCGATGAAAATCCAGCTTTTTAAACTTGGCTTTTACTTGATTTTTATTTTTGTCTGATATAGTTTTATGTATTTATTGATATTTTTCTTTACTTTTCCGTTTCTACTCCGGTTTTTTTTCTGGTTTAGTTTTAAGATTAATTTCTTAAACAGTTACTAACTTTTTTTTTTTTACTAGTTTTAGTTAATATTTTATTTTGTCTCTTCGTCCAGTTTTTCCTCATGACCAACGTTGTATTTCTGGGTGTTCATCTTATGACGCTCTTCGACAGACACGGTGAACTCCGCCTCCTGCCTGCTAACTAGCCAGGATAAGCGATTTATATGGCAAAACCAATTTTTTTCTTGGTTTAGTCTCTTGAACAGTTAAAATAAGAGTTTTATTTTTAGTTTGTCCTTCCAGTTTTCAGCCCCGTAGTCTTAGGGGGATTAGACAATAACGCTACCTCTAGGCCAACGCCCCCTGGGACTTATTGTTTTTGTTTTTTAGTTAAAATAAGATTTAACGTTAAGTTTTTCTTTTACTTTGATGACTGGTTACTTTCTAATCGAGCCAAGAATCACAAAACTGATCTGAAATGTAGTCGAACCCGTACAATACGGATTAGGTACCAACAAAAAACGAACATTCTTGATTTAGTAGAATGCGACACACGGTAGCGCAGTGGTTAGCACAGTAGCCTCACAGCAAGAAGGTCGGGATTCGAGCTTTGAAGTGGCGACAAAACATGGAAGTCATGTCTTTCTGTGTGTAGTTTGCATGTTTTGGCTTTGTATGTGTTTTTTTTTTTCTTCAGTTTCCTCACACCGTCCAAAAACATTTGTGGCCATGATTGGCCACCATAAAAAAAACCCTAGAAATGAGTGTGTGTGGCCCCACAACAGACTGGTGACCTGTTTGGGATGTACCCTTCCTGAATTCCAGACTGCAGTACCCCTGCTAACCCGCTAGGGGTAAGCGATTCGGAATATGAAACAAAGTTTTCAATATAAAGTTTTAATGAAAACAAAGTAGAAACATTAAGAAATTTTCTGATTTGTTTGTTCGGCACCATTTTAAATTTTCACTGTCGGAAAGTCATTTTTCACGCGTTTTTTTCCAACATTTGGACACATTTTCTTTCATTTTAACTAAATCTTTTTTTTTTCTTACTGTCGAATATCGTAGTCATTTCAACAGCAAGATATGTTTTTAGTCACGTCACGGGATCCTTCGTGGGCTAGGACTCAGAAACTTTTCCCAAACCATCGAGATTATTTTAAAATTAATTTTGGTCTATTTAAGGAGGAGTTATCCATGCATCAACTTGGCGACCTATCTATGGGGCACTCCTTTTTTCCCTGATTTTCAATTTTTGCGCCCTGTTGAATCAAAGTGAAACCAGGGGTTCAGAAACTCTATGAATGGATGAGTAAGTCCGCTGTGCAGTGCGCGTCCTGGACGCAGCGCTGCGCTCTTGGCGCTCCGCCGCAAACACACCCCGCCCTCCATCCTAACCCTCCCTCCTTCCCTCCATCCCCACCTCTAACCAGCATCGAAAATCACTCGAGAACAGAGGACATTCATTCGTGTCCGTGACAGAGGCCCAGGCGTGCCGTCTCCAAAGGGACCGCTGAGGAGGTGTACCCCCCTCCCTGTTTATCCTGCTCCTCTGGCGGTGAGCAAATTTGCGCCGGGCCGTTTTTGGTGCGCCCGCTTCCACACACACACACACACACACACATAGATTCCTGTCTGGATACTACTTGTTCACCCTGGATGCTGGATGAGAGTTGTGAAGAACACAGGGTCCATCCTGAGGAGGGAACGCATAATGGAAGGGACAACCCTCTACCTTCCTCTTATCATCTTACTCATGCAATGTAAGTCCATCGATTCCAAAAAATTCTCATTTTTTATTGATCAAAATTATGATAAAAGTGGACAAAAAGTTGCTTTTCTTCGTAACTTTGACGTGTTTCAAGTTGAATTTGTTGTGACTTATACTTGTGTGGAATTCAAGAGGAGTGTTTCTTGGGATTGTGGGATGAGTGGGATTATCCTGGTGTGGAAAGGGAAACGGAGATGGATGTGAGGAGACAGGCGGAGAGGTGACGCACAGTTTTGCTCACTGTTGTCTACATTTTGCAGCCCGACAGGTCACACAGGTGTGTATTTGTGTGGGTATCTGTGTGTGTGTTATCTCTCTGGACTAGATAGGAATCCCTCTACATCAGGGTAAACTCCCGGGGTTCAAATGTTTTTTTTTTTTTTAAATGTTATAACAATGTTATTACAATATTCTCCATCTTGTTTATATTTTTTTCAAAGTTTTTTATGAATACGTATTAAAAAATATGCGTCATTTTTAAAGCAAAATCAATAGTTTTAATTAAATTAAAATGACGTTCCTTTTTTGGACAGTAAGTAAGTAATAGTTAAGGTACTATTACTCCGTAAAATTCACCCGTAAATCACGAAATAGAATCAAGCTGCGTTCACGTCACATGATCAAAACATATTGATCAAAACATATTGATCAAATTTGTTTCGCTGCATTCCCATTGATGTGCGTACTTGTCGGAAACGTGCCCCAGACACTCGCTTGCCAAAGCCGTGAAATCTACATCACTTCATTTTGACGTGTCTCTGAGCGGCTCGGTTTGAATTCGGGGTTTTTTTGGGGTGTGGTCCGCTTTGTGGACAACGCTGATCAAAATGACGTCCCGTGGGATTGGGTTGACAAGGTTGTTTCCAAGAACTCAGACAATATTATATGTCTTTATGCAGACGATCAACAACTGTTTGTGGACAAATTGCGTTTTTACAAGGTTTTATTTTGACTATTGTTTTCAAGAAATGTTTTTGTTTCCTAAGAACAGGTTTCAAAGATGTTATTTAATTAAAATAATAAAGCAACAAAAATCTTGAATTCTACGCGGTTCAGTTTTTACGGCTGTTTTCGGGGATATTTTTAGTCCAACTTTCAAGTTTAATTTTTACTATACATTGTTTCTACGTTGTAGTCTGGTTGCTGGTTAGCTCTTCGTACACTAGGGTAGGGGGACAACTCATTCCTGCTATATGGAAAGCCATCAAGGCCACTACACACATAAGTAAGTGTATGCTAGATGTCACATCAAGCGCAATAAATTTCAAATCTAGCACGCTGGTTCTTGAAAAATATGGAAAGCCATCAGGGCTACTACATGCACGTAATCTAGTGTGCCAAATTTTCAATCTAGCGCCGATATTTTAAAACTAGCGCGCTAAATGTTTAAATCAAGCGCGCCAGATTACATGGGTGTAGTGACCCTGATGGGCGCATAGCATTCCCTCATAGCTACCCTGATGGATTTCTTTAGGAAAACGTGCATCTTGTGCGCTAGCTTTAAAATTTAATGCGGTTGATTACGTGCTTATAGTGACCTCAATGGCTTTCCAGACCGCTAGGCCAGCCTAGGCAACTAAAACCCAATCCATGCGACCCTAAAAGTAACGTTCCATGCTTTCCATGCTTTCCATGCTACAATTATTTAATGTATATAACATAAAGGTAGCCATTTTATGTGTTTTGTTTCGTCTTCTGAACCGCTTATCCCAAACAGAGTCACGAGGGGTGCTGGAGCCTATCCTGGCTGATTTGTTTTTGAAAATATATAATAATTACATTTTATTCTCTATTGATTTCAATTGGCCTGCTGAAGGTCACATGTTTTCATGGATGTTTGAATTTTATTTACATAAGAAATTAAAGTTTGAAACCGTTACTTAATGCTTGTCGAAAAAAAAAATCAGTAATATGCGTAACAAGGTAAAACAATTGAAAAAAATTGACTAGTTTGCAAATTTTGCCTTTTTTTTTTTAAGAACGTAATTAACAAGGAACTACTTTTGTCCTCTAACGACCCATGTTATTGTTATCAAAACGCTCCTGTTTAATAAAACAAACGGAAAACGAAACGGAATATTTTGGGTGGGTCTTTGTGCCAAAAGACCCAACATTTATATCAACCTCACACACTCATAAACCCAGTGTGTATCTACTCGGGACAGCTGTTGCTTACTATGTAGCGGGCATACAGTCAAGCTTTGTTCAGAAACACACACACACTCACACACACGAGTCAGCGTCCTGTTTTCCTTCTGTACCCCCGCAGCCTTGAATCGTGTGTCATCCGCGTTATCTATATCACACAGCCGGGTTTCACATTTCCTTTGGGTCTCCTTTTTTTTCATTTGTTCCCTGTTAATTCAAATAAGTGCCTTAATTAGACTGCGGCTTTGTGTTGACCTCAGTTCGGGCCCTGGCAACACCCACCCTGTTTTCTGTACGGAAGCGTAATGAGAGTGAAGCCAGAGCATGCCTTGCTTTCTATTTTTTGCTCAAGCAAGACGGTCGCTGTCCCTCCGAGTTAAAGCCTTCGCAGTGTTTTCTTGATCTTAACGCCGCACACGATTGGCCGTTGTTTGTGTTTGCTGCTTGTGCGCGTCGATGCTATTGTTAGATGCGCTTCAAAGCCACACAACAGGCCCCCGCCGTAGCAGGAGCATTTTAATTACCACGGTGGCCATATCTGCTCGTATATCAGAGATCTGCTGCTGGGATTCAGAGGAATAACTTAACCAGGGAGGAAGTTTTTGAAGTTTAATCTTCAAGGAAATATGTCGGGATTTTTAATAATTCAACATGACTCGATCTTTTCAACGCAGACTCGACTTTGGTTCAAATGCTGCCGATAAGAGATTATCTAGTCGTGTTTTACAACCTCATCCTGAAACATGCGACCCATCGATATGTCTCTTCGTCGTCTCTTGTTTATGACATATGGAGGTTTTTTCGGTCTAAAAATTTAGGTTTAATCGTCCGCTTTACAATTTACGGCACTACTTTGGTATCTAAGTAATGCAGAGCAATGGAGAGTGTGGAAAAGAGGTGAAGAAGTGTGTACAGACAGGCTGGAACAGGTGGAGAAAAGTATCAGGTGTGATGTGTGATAGAAGAGTTTCAGCTAAAATGAAAGGAAAAGTGTAGAAAACCGTGGTGAGACCGGCCATGCTGTTTGGTCTAGAAACAGTGGCACTGAGGAAAAAGACAGGAAACAGAGATGGAGGTAGCAGAGATGAAGATGCTGAGGATCTCTCTGGGAGTGACCAGGATGGACAGGATCAGAGGAACAGCACATGTTAGAGGTTTTGGAGATAAAGTCAGAGAGGCAAGACTGAGATGGTTTGGACAAATACAGAGAAGAGAGATAGAGTACATCAGAAGAAGGATGCTGGATTTGGAACCACCAGGAAAGAGGAGTAGAGGAGCGCCGAAGACGAGGTTCATAGATACAGTGAAGGAAGACATGAAGATAGTTGGCTAGACCAAAGAAGATGCAGCAGATAGGGTTAGATGGAAGAAACGGACTTGCTGTGGCGCCCCCTGAAGGGAATAGCCTAAAGGAGAAGAAGACTTTGGTATCTAAGTGTTCCTTTGAGCAAAATTCAAATCGGCATGTGTTTAAGTCCCAAACTCGGACAAAAACAAGTTAATTCCGTTTTTTCTGTTTGTTTGGGGCTCGGTCACAGGGGCAACAGCCTCAGGATTCTGTTCCCTTGACTGTATGCTCCAGCTCACCTGGGAAAATCCCGAGGTGTTCCTTGTCCGGCTGTGAGGCATTGCCTCTCCAGCGGGTGATGGCTCTCCTTCTGGGTCTCCTCCCGAAACATTTGGGAGGCATCCTAACCAGATGCCAGAAACCACCCCATCTCTTGACCCGGAGGAGGAATAGCTCTAATCCGAGCTCCTCCAAGATGGCAGAATTCCGCACTCTATTTCTGAATGGGAGCCTAGCCACCTTTTGGAAGATACTCATTTCAGTCGCGGGTATCTGCATCTCTTCAAACAAGCTAATATTACGCATTTTTACGATTAAAGATTGTTTTAATAAAGAGCTCGTACCAGGAGCTTTGCTAGTTGGCGTTCCGACTTATATCACTTGTCGGAAATCATAAAATGACGAAAATAACACCAAATAAAAGTGTATTTTTACGCTAATCAAAGTAAAGACATGAGGCATACATTTTGACAGACCCATTGCCATGACACTTCTGAGTTGTTTGCCCCCATAATGCTTTGCAGCACAATATTTTGTATTTTGATACCATGGTATTTATTAATAATCATTTTTATTGTTGTAATAAAAAACTAATTTGATCGGGATACATTTTTTAGACCTTATCGCCCTTCCTAACCGCCCCAAATTTTCAAGCAAGTGTAATCAGTTGTCTTGTTTTTTTAAATCAAAGATGGCCGACGCTTTCCTCTTCATTTCAATTCCACTGAATTTTGCTTTGTTTCCTGGAAACCCCACGAAACTCGCTTCAAAATCTCCATCCAGGAATTGAGTCCAAGAGTTCTTCTACTTCGTATGTTCCTCAGTTTGATACGACCTCAATCTCGTTGCATTTTTAACGTAAAAAGTTAAAAGTGCATTAAGGTTTGAAATAATAATCACCTACCAGTAAAGATACCACAGATTACGGGTTCTCGTTTCTACATTTTATCGATGCAAATGTGGAACATAGACTAATTACTGGTATTAACGGGCTTTTAGGCGATAAAATAGTTTCATTCAGATGGTAATTCCGTTGTTAGATTCTCTCTTTGATCATTTTGGGACGTTGAAGATCTTCTTAAGATTCAAGCTTTCACATAAAAACCCATTTTCTGGTTTCTAGTTTTAGCACATTGAATCCGCAGATGTGTAAAATCCGTGCATACCCCATCAAGAGTATGCTAACCAATAATTAAAAGCAGAGGAGGTTAGATGCCGGTTAGGGATTAATTTATGAGAGTGGAAATAGTTCCATGTGGTCAGTTTTTATAGATTAAAATTCCTATTTTTTCATTTTTTTCGTAGATGATTGACTCAAAGTCTCCGAATTAATCCTTGAATGGCTATTGGATACAAAAGTTTAAGATTCTTGTACTTCATGTTTTTTCTGTTTCTTTGCCAAGTCAGCATTTTTGTTCCGCAATCTTGTCGAAAACCTTCTTCTTTTCTTGAAACAATTTGACAAATATTTGCGACATATTTAAGCCGAAGTCTAGCTCGATACATCTGAAATGATAGAAGTTCCGAGGAATGTCTTCACGCTGGAAAACCAATCCAATCCCAATTGGACGGGCGAGTCCAGTTCAAATCAAGACCATACAATTCAGTTTTATCTACAAAGAGCAATAAAATTTTAAACAATCCATAGTATTTACAAGATCTCTAAAAACGCCAGATTTTCCGTTCCGTTCCGTCATTTTCCCCTTGTTCCGGGGTCGGGTTGCGGGGGCAACAGCCTCAAATGGGCAGCCCAGGCCTCTCTCTCCCGGCTACATCCTCCAGCTCACACGGAAGGATCCCAAGTCGTTCCCTGGCCAGCCGTGAGACATAGTCTCTCCAGCGGGTCCGGGGTCTGCCCCTTGGTCTCCTCCCGGTGGGACGTGCCCGAAACACCTCGCCTGCGAGGCGCTCGGGGGGCATCCTGACCAGATGCCCGAACCACCCCATCTGGCTCCTCTCGACCTGGAGGAGGAGCGGCTCGACACCGAGGTCCTCCCGGATGGCAGAGCTCCTCACCCGATCTCTGAATAAGAGCCCAGCTACCGTGCGGAGGAAGCTCATTTCGGCCGCTTGTACCCGCGATCTCATTCTTTCGGTCACCACCCAGATTTTGTAAAGTCGTAAATCTTGCGAAGACGACATGGTTTCAACCTAAATTGGCCAAATTGGAATCTCAAAGAATCCGTCAAGTTTTTGATCAACGAATCCTAAAAGTAAGAATTCCAGAGAAGTTTTGGAACCATTGAATCTCAGAGTTCATGAAGGCCTCCATCATTATTTTTTTAATGGTATGTCTTCCCACCGGCCATCACAAAGCGGAGTGATAATCCGAACAGGCCATGTGCTCGTCGTCTGCCTTCACGCCTCTTTTTCTAATTGAGGTCATCCAAACTGACAGTGTTTGTAGTTGGACGCCGCGGTAAGCCCAGCAGGACTTCCCACTCACTCCTTTTATGATGTCTGGATGCTTCTATGCATGTGTACAGGCGCGTTTGTCATCCTCGTTCCGATTCTCAGCTTCCCAGCGTGCGACTAGATCTTCTACCGTTCACCGCCACCACTGTCACAGAGGATCTCCCTTGCTTTCAATCCCACTCTCTCTTTTATTCATGTTCCTGCAGGTCCCTTCGTTCCTGCAGGTCCCCTCGCCACCACGCTCCGCTTCCATTCTATTCTTAGAGGAGCTCAATCTCTTTTTAATTTGATTTTGCATCTTTTAGAGACTGTGTTTGCTCAAAATGTGAAGAAAAACCAGATGAAATGAAAAAAATTCCGATGCAAAATCTCATAGACTGGCTTACTGTTCTGTCTTTTCACATTTCCTTTGAGCCCTGCGATGGTGGCATGGAAAATCGAACTTCCCACAAATCGGCCACATTGTCCAATTCATTCAAGAGGTTACCGACACAATACCGGAACAGCTTTGGGACATAGTCTCCCGGTTGCTTGTATTTGAAATCTCATTCTTTTGGTCACCACCGAAAGATCAAAATTTAGATCCTCTTGTAAATCGAGGGCAATGCCGAGCTTTACCACAACGGACTGCTTCAGCATCGCAATTATTGCGGACGCTATCAAACATCAACATGAAGATAGTTGGCATGACCAAAGAAGATAGGGTTAAATGGGAGAAACTGACTTGCTGTAGCGACCCCTGAAGGGAAATGCCGAAAGAAGAATCATTGCGGACACTGCACTGCTCTTTATCCTTCCCTGACTTGTGAGCAAGACTCCGAGCTACTTAAACTCCCCCAATTTGGGGACTCCACCCTTTTTCATGGAAATGTTTTAATGCCACATTTCAAGACTTTTAGCGCCTTGCTGGTGAGGTGTTTTGGGCACGTCCCAACGGGAAGAAACCAAGGGGCAGACCCCGGACTTGATGGCGAGACTATGTCCCACAGCTGGCTGGGGAACGACTCGGGATCCTTCCAGTTGAGAGAAGCCCGGGCTTCCCGTCTGAGTCTGTTGCCCCTGCACCCTGGCCCTTGATAAGGGCCAGAACGGAAGACGACGGAACAGAACGGGATTTCAAGACTGTACCCATACCCTTCAACCTTCTTCTACTCAGAGAAGTAGAAATCTAGAGTCCCTACAAAGTACGAGTTTAAGGGGCCACATGTTGATCCACCACCATAGTTGGGATCAACTGATGTCCAAACATCAGGGCGGGATTTGGAGCTAGTTCTCGCTTGCCCAAAAGGGTCTGGGGAGATTTTGGTGAATAGCAATGAGGACCTTTAAGTTCGGGCGGTGCTACTCTTTAGGAAATCTTTAAATAAACTCATATTGTCCGTTACGTGCTCCATTAGAATGATCCCTTGGAGGGAATCGGGTGGAAAGTAGAGCTAAATACTTTTCTCCCACCCCCCGGACTTCCTGGTCTTGTTCTCTACTAGTTTAAGGAAAGCAACAGAGGAAGGTAGGGACAAACAGGAAGCTAGAGACTGAGCTGGATTTTAATTTGACGGAACAATAGCAGGAAATAGTCCGATTACAAGCTCATTGGCTTTAAAAAAATGCACCGTGAAGTTTCTTTTCTTTTGATTTGAATGAATATTTTAACTCTTCTGCCATGTTTTGTCTTCGTTTGCATGCCGAACAAAGCTCCCGTTCTCTGTCACTTAGCCTCCTAAGAATAGCAAACTCTAATCTGCCTCCATAAACCAATCAGCTGGCAGGAAACCCTGGTATCGCTGCTCCTTCCAGCTTGGATAAGCTTGATTGGAGACTCGTCCTGCAGAACATCGGGTTAATCCGGACCAGCTATTGGCGAATCTGACCCAACCTGAGTTTAAAACAACCTCAAGGCACCCTGGTCTTTAACCCCAGCTAGATTAGGCCTGGGGAAGTAATCCTGCCTCCATCTCAAACTACACGGGAGCATTAAGGATTCTCCTCTGGCAGTCGGAGGACACGCTTCTCTCCATTCACCTTTTTTTCTTCTTTTAGAGGATGAGTCATTTCGCATCCTCATTTCCTCCCATTCCTTTTTTTAAAACTCCTCCTTTTGAATCTAAGACTTTCCCTTCTCTCTAACAGATTCCCCTTGTGTTCCCGTTACCGTGACAACCAGCAAACCAAAAGTGGAGGTAGAGGAGTTCTCAGGTGAGTTGAAAAACGTTGGTTTTTCGAAGACTGGGTTGCAGAAGAAAACAAAATATAATGTTATATGAATACAAAGTTCTGGTCCACGGCCCAAAAGTGGCCGATCAGGGACTTTAATTTGGTCCAAAAGACTATGTTAACAACAAAATAAGACACAACGTCAAAAAAAATCCTTCAACCTGAAGTGTGTCACAAACTGGATTGATAATAAATGGTTTAAGATCGCAAGATTGTGACCTTGACCATTGGTCGCACCACTCTGGAAACTAAATCAGTTCATCTATAGTTGGTACTGAGTGACTACAGGGAGTTTCACTAGGAGATATCACGTTCTGAGAAGTGTTACAAAAGCACAAACAGTCCGAGTGTGTAAGAGCTCAACATTCTGTGGGCGGAGACATAAAAATATGTAAATCAAATTCTTTATATTTGGCCACAGGGGGCGTTGGCCTAGTGGCAGAGTTGCCGTTTTTCAACCTGGGAGAACGTAGGTTCAATTCCTCCTGGGACTACCCACAGTCCATTACAGACAAGAAAAAATTCTTTATGTTTTTAATTTATCGCATTAGCTTCCATTTTGAAATTTATATATAAAATGTAGGCATTTCTTTTTATTTTTAATATAAATTTACAATATTTTACAAATACAAAGAAAATTTTTAAGATTTTTTTTAAACATTTAACAAAAATAATTGTATGTTTTTTTAAAATATGTTTTTTTAAATATGAACAAAACGTAAAAAAAATAAATAAATAAAAATTTTAGAGCATCAATAAAAAGTTTGATATTCTAAATTTATCAAAAAAAGTTATGATTTTTTTTTTAAATTTACGTCAATATCGATTCAAAGAGTCCAAGAAAAGTCAATTTCTGATTAATCGACTTATTTTAAAAAATTATTTTGTGCAAATTAATAACATTCAAAAATGTTTTTAATTGTTTTATTTGTTGAGTTTATCAAAAAACAAACTGAGATAATAAACTTTATTAAATTGGGAGGAAAAATCTGTCATTGTTGAATCATCAACAGACACAAACATTTTTATTTACAATTATAAAAACAATCATTTAAACAAAGCCAAAAAAATAAATTGAAGAATGTTCCCAGTATCTGATCCGGAGATAAGTGAGGTAGTCTGGCAATCAGGAGGAGCTCGGAGTAAAGAGGAGCCAAATAGGACGGTTTGAGCACCTGGTTAAAATGCCTCTCGGAACATAAAAGTCACCTCCCCCATCTCCCTCTCCCACCACCAGATGCAGTGCTGTCATGTATGTTCCACACTGAGGAAGACCAGAACCCACGCATCGAGTGGAAAAAGAAGGGCAAAGATGTCTCCTTTGTGTACTTCAACGAGCGTTTCCGAGGTGAGAAAGTGACTTGTCTGTGTGTACCAGAAAGGAGGAGTGGAGCACTCGTGAGGGGACATGGGTGGTTCACGTTGGTGGTGTCACACCATAAAAAGTGCAACTTGTCTTCGTCTGGGGGTGTAAACCAAATGGCCGAATGAATATGAATTTTATAAATGCTCTTTACACGTCCGAGTTTTTTGCCTTCGACTCGCTAAATCTGTTTGGCAAAGCTAAAATTCTATCTCAAACATAGAGCAAACTACGGCCCGCGGGCCACGTGCGGCCTGTTAAACGTTTTAATCCGGCCCGTCTGGACTTGAAAAATTAAATGAATAAACCTTAATGTTTTATTTTCCCTGCAATTCTGATGTTTCGTCACTAGATGGCGAACATTAGATATATAATGGCTTTGTTGAGAAAACAACAACACTGCTCCTGTTAAAATGTGTGTGTCTTTGTGATGCACATGCTGTCAAAATAAACAGTGCGAACAGATATGGAAAGCCATCGAGGCCAATACACGCACGTAAACAAGTGTGTTAGACGTTAAAACAAGCAAAACGTTAAATCAAGCGCTTAGATTTCCAACCTAGCGCTGCTAAATGCACATTTTTAAGCGCAATTGCGCTAGATTTCATACCTAGCGCCGCTAGATTTGAAATTTAACGCTCTTGATGTAACATTTAGCGCTTGTTTAAAATCTAGCGCATCATTCTATCGGTCTAATCTAGCGGTTACCAAAGCATGCCATCCATCTGTTCCTGTTCCGGTACCTTTGTCAAATGTTAGAACTCAATGTGGCCCGCGATCCAAAAAGTTTGCTCAACCCTGGGTTAGCCAAATGCTTCAAAGGACTTTCTGCGGTCGCTTCTTGTCTTTAGGTTCTTTACCTTCAGATTAAAACCTAATCTTTCGATTTCCATCTCAGGTTCCTTTGAGGGCCGAGCGTCCATTGACGGAGCGACGGTGACACTGCGAAGGGTAACCCAAGAAGATGCCGGGGAGTACCGCTGTGAGATCAGCGCCTCGCGGGACACAATCAGCCTAGGCGAGACCAACGTCACCCTCAAAGTTCTAGGTACTACTGATCTTCTTGTGAACATTGGTGAACCATTGCCATGGCCATGTGGACCATTTGCTCACAGTCTCCTGGTCATCCAGTCCCCCCGCAGATCCCGTCCTGTGAGATCCCTAGCTCGGCGGTGACCGGAACAGTGGTGCAACTCCATTGTCTAGACCAGCAGAGCATCCCACCTGCCACGTATTCCTGGTACAAGGACAACCATCTCCTCAGCCAGCCGCGCAATGCCAACGCTACCTACCACATCAACGCCTACACGGGAATACTGGTAAGAAGAAGTCAGTCCGAGGGCGTTGGCTTGAAATCAGCTTATGGGAATTTTTGACAGCATAGACAATGGAGTCCAAGAGAGTTCGGGGTCAAAAAAATCTATTGAAGAGATAAATAGACGGGGAACAAGCACGATTGGCAGAGACCCAAATCTCTACCAGCCATCTCAAGCATATCCTCTCTCTTCCCTTTTTATTTCCAGGAGTTTAAATCTATATCCAAAGAGGACACGGGTCGCTACAGCTGCCTGGCGTCCAACGGCGTAGGCTCGCCCAAGATGTGCGAGGGGAAGCACATGACAGTAGGTGTGTTTGTGTTTGTGGATTCATCCGGCCTCTTCCTCCCACACCTTTCAGCTCGGGACATCGTCAAGCGGGCAGTGGAGGGGAAAGGCTCGGCACATTCATCTCACAGCCCCTAATGTGTGAAACACCCCCTCTAGGTTTTATGAAAACGACAAAAAAAAAGGGAACGATTGTGTTTACATGTTTTGCTTTTGGGCTTGTTTTTTGTTTACAGAGGATTTGAATGTGATGATGGTGGTGATGATGGTGGTGGTCGTCTGCCTGGTTTGTGTCGTATGCGGATGCGGGGGACTCGCATTGCATCGGAACGGCTTTTTTTCCCGTACGTAAAACTCGCATTCTCCATCATCACCTTAGCTAGCTAGACCGTTAGCATTAGCCTACGACTCGAAGCGGAAGATTCGTTCATAGGACGTATCATCCAGACAAGAATCTTGGAATCCCAGTGCGTCAGTGGTGGATGAAGTACTCACTTTTTGTACTTAAGTAAAAGTACAAATAATTAGGTGAAAAAATACAAAAGTAAAAGTACCGATAAAAAAATCTACTTAAGTAAAAGTACAAAAGTAATTGGTGTAAATTGTACTTTTTAAGTAAAAAGTAAAAGTATTCGACCATAATTCAAATGTTATTTTTTGTGCTGTAAGGTGTCACCATGGTAACCAGAATAAATACTCTGCAGGGACGTGACCCCCCCGTCCCGTTTCTTTTGGTCCACAAAAAAATTAAAAAAAAGAAAGGAAAGGGGACAAGTCAAGCTACCCCCTAGAAGGGCCAGTGAATGGGCCACCAAAATGGAGGAAAATGATACTTCTTTTTTAAAATGTTTTGTGGGGGAGGCCCCCCTTCAGAAAATTTTGATCCGCCCCTGCTCTGTGTAACGATGGCTTAACTTTTTATTTAGAAGTAAACACAACGAACAACGATCTTCTGACTCTTTTTAATTTGTGCTTTATTTGATGATAGTTTTTTTTTTTGGCGCTGATTGAATGCGGAAAATGTTTACTCTCGATTCTGATTGGTCCTCGATTCATTACTTCTTCTCCCGATCAACTGCTCCTTTTGATTTTGGCGATGCGGTTTCAAGATGCGCCACAAAAAAAAAAAAGTAAAACACACTTTGAAAAGTAGCGAAGTAAAAGTACAGATATTTGCTCAAAAAATGTAGCGAAGTAAAAGTAAAAGTACAGGTCTCAAATTTTACTTAAATAAAGTACAGGTACACAATTTTTTTTACTTAAGTACATTAACGAAGTATATTTACTTCGTTACATTCCACCACTGCAGTGCATCATACCTTTGAGTCGTAGCATTCCGCGTTTATCTTTGCCGTCTATGCTACGACAAAATAATTATCACCCCGCGAAAGTGTGACGCTACGTCTTTAAGATAACTCGAGTAACAGGAATGTTTGATTCCAACCTTGACTGACTGACATCTCCGTTTTTTTTCTCCCTTATGACTCGTCCACCAGCAGGACACCGAGGAAGGTAAGAGCTCTGTGATTGCATTAACATTGACGGGAACAAACCGTAATATCTTCCACACTGAGGATTGGGGAGGTGGATTGTCTCGCATGTGTGTGTGTATGTGTGTGTGTGCTGAGTCAGGACCAGCTGTGACTTTTGGTGCACGTTTTTTTTTTTTTTTTCTTAAGCCTTTGTGTTTTATTTCGCTCCTGATTGGCATCAACAGATATGAAAGCGTGAGTAAAGTATTATCCCGATGCATCCCGGTTTGAATAACTCCACGTATGTCGTAGCGAACAGAACGAGGAACGATCAAAGCTGTGTAATTACAGATTAATTACCAGCTGTTAATCAGTGCGGAGGACAACATTGGCAGCAGAGACAATTGGAAGCAATTAAACAGATTGAACGGGTAATTTAATATGGATTATGCAGATTTAGAAGACGAAACTTGTTGTCTCAGAGTGGGCGTTTGGGAGTTTTTATGCCCATCTGAAACCGCGAGGACATAACGGAAGTCGTAACATGACTCCGCCAAACAGATCCGACTTCATTTGATTACCAGGGTTGTTACCGCTGGACATTGATGGAGGTTCGTATTCGAGCTTTTATTTTTTTAAAGCCGATGCGAAAGCTCTTTGTCTAGGTTAAAGTCTGATGCTGATCCCACCGAGCTAACTGGAGCTGTCAGTGTCAACTTCCTATTTTTAGAACGGGCTTCTTCACAAAGACTCAAAGACAATGCGACGTGATTTGTGATGCACCGATAGCAGGCACAAATTTACAGAGCAGGAAGCCAGATTATAGAGGCAATGCTTCCTGGGAGGTGGGGGATAAATCTGTTAACGCTAGACTGCAGACTGTCACGGGATCGATTTTAAGTTCCAGTGCCTTTCAACAAGACATTCAGCTTTACTTGTGTATATTTTAATATTTATACATATATTTGTTTAAATGTTTTGCAAAAAATTTATGAAAATAGCTGTTTTTTAAAGGATTTTCACAAATTAAACAAGCAAAATTTTTAAGGGCTCTAAGCAAGAGCCAAGGGGGACGCCATCATTAATTAAAATGTTTTATTTGCGTTGCACAGTTTTTGAAGGGACAAAATATTTGTTATTCAGGTTACAGGATGTTGTTTTGTTTTGTTTTGTTTTGTTTGATTAGCTACAAATCCTTAATTACTAAGATGCTTGCTAATTAAATTTATCCTTTGAAAAAAATGACTATTTACTAACATAATAATTACTTAAGAAAAAAATACTCCAGACTTTTAAAAAGCGATAAAAGCGTGGGGTTTTTTAATTAAAAGATAAAATAGTTTTATCAACAGTTTTCAGGAGTCCAAACAAGGGCCGAGGAGAACTCCGTCATAATCGCACTTTTTCACTTTTAACCCTACTTAAAGACGGATATTTTTTGCGAAAAATTCAAAATAGTCAAATAGTTTTAAACTGCGCCGCGATAGTTTGTTAAAGTGTAAGAATTGCACATCTCAACAAAAATTACATCGGCTACATAAATATTTTTTTTGTTAATTTTTACTTAATTTAAAAAATGTGTTAAAATCCAAGTGAATATATTCATAAATAAAAAACAACTAAAATTTTTTTTGGGTTTTTCCATTAAAAAATTATGAAATTTTCTTCAAAATATCAAGGGCTCCAAATAAGAACCAAGGGGAACTGGAACAGTTCAGTCTGTATTTAGTTTAAAGGGATTAAACTTTTCTTCTTCAAAGAGTTTGTATTTGTTGTTTTAAATCACTGGGTGTTGGTTTGCTGCATGTGATTGGCTGTTTGACTTACGATAATTTTGACAAAAAATTTCCCTCTTAGTTTTGTACGTGTGTGTCCATGCCGACAGCGGTAGGAGACAGATTAGCCAAATGATTAGAGTCGTTCCAACAATAAGACACAACATTGGTCATTCTGAGTTGTCGTTGATCCACTGGATCCTATTAACACTCGGAAAAAAAACAAAAACAAAGGCTCAGCTGTTTTAATGGACGTTTGAATAGTGTCTTCATAGCGCCAAGTGAAATGATCACCAAAAAACCGCCCAAAAAACTAACCAAATTTACCCTAACTTAAGATTCCTCAAATTGGTATTCGTAAATGATGTTTTGGCAACTAAATCCTAACATTTTCAGCATGATCCTCTGTGGGGCTTGAATTTTTAAAAAAAAAAGTCAAAGTTACTCCCATTTTTGGACAGTTCTTGACAAATATCAAACTCCTTTGTCTTCGAATAAATCCGAAATTGGAATTCATTAACGACTTTTTTAGCTTTTGGCTGTTTAGGGTACCGTTTAGTCCAAGTTGCCCACCGCTGTGGTTCAAACCATTTAAGGCATTAGCAATTCAAAATCCGGTGTACCCAAACTGCTAGAGCCAAAAAAAAGCCCGTCTATCGTCACGGTAGAGTGACCAGACACTTCACAGTCCATTTTTAAATTGCTAACTCGGAATTAGCGAGTTGTGTTTTTGTGTTTGGATGGACAAACTAGCTTGGCCACTCTTATCAACAAGTCAGTCGTCAGAAGGCTAATTGCGTGACCCTAGCCGGTCGTGAGTAGGTCCTCCGAGCCGGCTTTGAGTAGTCGTAATAAAGTGTTAGCTTATCGCTAGATCATTTGAGGTTGAGACATGTTTAAATGTCCCGAATCAAGGATTCCGGAGTTAGCGGAGTGTGCGTTGAGACTAACTGATAAGAAAAGTAATAAAATCCCTTTTAACGGAAAAGATCAATCCGCACGGCAACAAGGAACAAAATCCTTAGATTTACGTCTTCATCCCATTAACCCTCCTGCTTCGGCATGGTGTGCAGTCCTCACTGTTAACGCTGCCCCTCCAACCTGACCCTAACCCCTCCTCACCCACGCAGGTCGTTTTGGATCTCCCCATGCCACGGCGCGGTTCACATCAACAGCCAAACCCGAGACACGTGAGTGCGACACATGAGGGCAACGTAACACCCAGAAGAGTTTAAATCTTATTACAACCCGGCAAAGAACCAGTCCCCACACAACCCTCGCCGAGGCCGGAAATTTTAATTGTTTTAATCTTAAACTCATTAAAACTTTTAAAGCAACAAGATAAAGCGTTGATTACAGAACAGAATGACTCCCAGTAGGAGGATTTATCTCACTCGTTGGGACGTAGATTAAGTTTCTGCGCTTTTATAGCATGAGATTAGATTCGCTGTCGTCGCCAAATTAGAAATGTAAAAAGTAGAAACAAAATAAAGAAAAAATGTGGGTTTTTTACGCAAAAATTCTTGGTTTTAAAAAATATATACAAATTCAATTATTTGCATAAAAATATTGAGATTTTAATGCAAACAATTTTGATTTTAAACTGAAATATTATGATTTTTTGGTTGTTTTTACATTTGTTGACTATAAAAATGTGGGGTTTCAGTTCTTTTTTGCAACAAGATGTGTTAAAATTCAAGGTTTGAGGGCAAAATGGTTATTTTTTTACTTTGTTTTTTAAATAAAAGGTGTGAAATAAAGTCAGCCGTGTGCCACATGTGGAGCTCTCAGATCATCTGTTTTTGTTCCTAATCCCAGCCCACATATCACTGAGCTGTAGCCCCGAAGCCTCCAGGAAGACAATCAGAGTTTGAAGCAATGGATGCCACCTCGGCCCCGCCGGAGGCATTCGAGAAACAGAGCGGTGTGAGGGAGCGTGGGCTTTTAGCGGTTTTAATACTTGAAGAAGAAACCCGACGGAAGCACCACATCAGTAATAAGTCCTGGACTCTACGAGGACGCCTTTTATTACATTCGTCTGGAAGACAGAAAAGCACGACGCCGACCCACCTCCTGTGATGTTTACACGAAAAAAAAATAAAGCCAAACGAACACTCAGCACCTTGTGCTTACAAACAGACTCTTCTTCTAACGTAGCATTGGCACTGCCACTTGATTTGTTTGTTGTATTTGGCACATCTGTTTAAACATCTGTATTTTTATGACTATTTATATCCTGTTTTTGATGTTTCTTTTTTTTTTTTTTTTTCAATAAATAATTAAATAAAGTCTATTTGTGTCATTTGGCGCTCGAGGCGACATTTATGCTAAATTAGGAAGCGGAACAGCGACTGAAAAAAATGAAAACGTCATTTTATTGAGATTCAGTTGAGATTATTTGTACTTATATGTAATTATATAAAAAAAAACAAAGTATAAATACGTTTACTTATATTTAAATCTATATTTTTGAAAGTCTCATATTAAAGCAAGTGTCGTGATGCTTGCGAATGAGTCAGAATGTCGCCGTGTTCTCGATGAGCTCACCTTGTTTTTGTCTTTCAGGTCCAATGTCGAGTACATTCCCCCGCCCCAAGAAGTAAGTGCTCACACTTTACCTCCACTTGAGTCAAATGTGTGTTTTTTTTTTTTTAAATTCTACGACACATCCCTTTGAGATGAGAACAAGTAAAATATTCATGTTTTTTTCTATATCGTAGACCCAGGACTTCAAACACACACAGTCATTTATGCTCTGAGAAGCTGGCCTTCCTTCGTTACGACATCGTTCCATCCATGTGCTGAGGTGCCAACAAAAGATTCTGGACTATTTTGTCTTTTTTTTTTTTGTTAATCACTCCGATTGAGTTATTACGGTGAAAAAGTCGCGAAGTTTGCTAGCTTATGTGCTAACCACGTTCCCGCTCAAATCTCTTTCCAAAGAGAAAGTTCTTAAATAATACTCCACCATCCCCTGCTGGTCAGATGTCACTATTACTCTTCCAATTTTTTTAGTTTTTGTTCAAATCACTCATTTTATTTGACCAAAGACTCATTTTTTTCTTTCCTTTATCTTCGTGGGGGCTTCTCTGTAAAGCCATATAATCAGTTTTCAGAATACTCCGACTTACATGCAGCTTACCTCGAGTCAGTATTTTGTCTTCTGGAAGTCTCAGGCCCACTAAAAAAAATTAAAAAAGGAAATACAGTAAAAACCTGATCTTAGTAATAAAACCAGTCCAGATAATTCCACTTGAGACCAAGCCCATTCCATCCTGATGTGCCTGCATGATCTTTTTTATATATCGATATCTATAAAAACACATATATAATTATATTCTGTATACCTTGTGCCTTTTTAATTTGTCTGTCATATTGATCACATTTTTTTGTAAAGAGAAAAATTTGCCTTACTTTTTTCTGTCTCGGTAATCTCGTGCCACTGTTTTTTGACTTTGTGGATGATTCGTTCAAATTTTTATTTGAATGTTGTATCAATAAAAATGCTTTTCTATTAAATTAATTGGAATTTTTTTGGTCTTTAAATTTGTTTTATTGTAAAAGAGAATTTTTGATTAATCTTTTAAAAAGGCAGAGTAGAAGCTGAAATGAATTTCAATGAATGTTTCCTTCATTTTTACACCCTCTATAAACCATTCGGGACAACATCTGGACTGCATCCCAGATTGATTTTAAAGCGACTGCACCGAATCTTCAATTTTTAAAGCATCTGGTCAGATGGAAACGAAGTCTTTTGCTATTTTAAGCTTCAAACACTCATCCTGGAGAGGCTGACCTTGTCATAATGTGGCACTTTCAAGACTAATTCAGAGTGACAGCCAATTTCCATGTAGGTCAGGCTCCATTCGGCTCACTGGGATTTAGAACATTTTGAGTAAAGATGCAGAAAAACACACCACTTGTCCTCTGGGCGATAAACTTATCAAGCGATTCATCTAATAATAATACTATCTCTTGTGTCCTTTTTTCAACAATGCATAGATTAATGAATTCTCCAACTCAAATTGCCCCTGAATTGGTTTTGACTTTAAATGTAAAGAGTTTGCTGTGTTTTTAACGACAAATATCAGTTCTGTTTCGTCGTCTTCTGCTCATCCGGGGCCGGGTTGCGAGGCAACAGCCGGGACGCCCAGGCTTGTCTCACCCCAGCTGCATCTTCCAGCTCACCTGGAAGGATCCCAAGACGTTCCTCAGCCAGCTGTGAGACATAGTCTCTCCAGTGGGTCCGGGGTCTGCCTCTTGGTCTCCTCCCGGTGGGACGTGCCCAAAACACAAATAGTCAATGTGTTACTTCAAACTGGAACTTTCCCAAGTGCCTTGAAAACTGGAGCCATTCTCCAAAACTGATTTCTTGATTTCATGGTACTTAAAAACTCAAGTACCCATTTCACCCCATTTCAAATTTACTGTTTGTCCTAGGGTTAGACAGGGCTCTTATCAAGGTAACAAATGGCATTCGTATGAACACTGACGCTGGCAAAGTCTCTGTTTTAATCCTGTTGGACCTGAGTGCTGCGTTTGACACTGTAGATCATGAGATCCTTCGATAGAAGCTAGAGAACTTGGTTGGAATTTCTGGTGCTGCGCTTGATTGGTTTAAATCTTGTTTAAAAGGACACAGGTATTTTGTGGGAATTGTTTGTCAAATCACATACATTTGACTTGTGGTGTTCCCCAAGGGTTAATACTGGGACACCTGTTGTTTAACTTCTGCATGCTGTCATAACGCGTCCTATCACAATTATGCAGATGATACTCAGATCTATGTGTCACTGACAGCAGGTGAACTTGGACATGTGGATTCACTCTGTCATTGTATTCAACAAATCAGAGTCTGGATGCAAAACAACTTTCTCCAACTAAACTCAGACAAAACTGAAATCATTGTCTTTGACCGACAAAGTTACCTTCAATCTCTCTCTCTAGAACCGACAAACCAAGTTAGAAATCTGAGGGTAATAGTGAACTCAGACTTTAGCTTTTGTAATGACATCAACAGCCTTTTACCTCCTTAAAACTTTTACATACTTAAACCCCAAAGTATGGTACATTGGGGTTCTGTCCTCTAATTCTATCTACTATTCTCTGCCAGACTGCCTTGGCCCTTTCTCCCTTACCCCCTACTCTAACCCTCTACCCTAAACCCCTGGCTTTCTATCTCATTCATTGTTCTCAATTGTCTGGGCATCGCTGGGCTGAGGAGTCTCCAGTGTTTCCATCAGGATGAAGAACATCTATTGACTTCTTTAGATATTTAGCTGTAGATTAGATTAAGCTAATATTTAAACAATAATCTGTGACACATTGGTTGCTCGTCCCGGGGGAGGGATCTCTCTTTCACGTGGATCCCCATGAGGTTTCTTATTTTTTCCCCACTGATGGGTTTTTTAGGAGTTTTTCCTCACCGTGAAGGAGAGTCTAAGGGCATAAATGTGCTAGTCTTGTTTAGTTAGCATTTGTTAGTTATTTTCTTGTTGTGTATTTGTGTTAATACATTCCTCTTTTTCTTGTGAAGCCCATTGAGACGGAAATTCTGTGATTTTGGGCTATACAAATAAAATTGAATTGAATTAAAAATGAGCCAAATCAGAGATTTGGTGTCTAGAACAGACTTGTAGGTTCTTCTCCATGCATTTGTTTACAGTAGGTTAGATTATTGAAACAGTTAACTCACTGGTCTGAAAATAAAAACTTTAAAACATCTGCAGTTTATTCAAAATGCTACAGAAACAGAAAAGATTATGATCTCATTATTCCTGTGCTTAGGATCTTCTGGGTCGCTTGCTGGGGGCTATTCTGTTGGCATTCTGAATCACCTTGCTGCTCAGTATTGACCCTCTGTATTCTGGGTAAAGATGTGGTGGAGGAGTACTAGGACGTGAGCATGAACAGCAGAACGAGCTGAAGGACCAACAGCCTGATTTGTTGGCACGGTCGCCAAAGCATACTCAAGTACAATTCCCCTTTTTTAGAATGGCCCTTTTTGATTTGATTCAAATGATTCCAATATGACAATTATTACCTTATTTTAGGTTAAAATTAATCTTTGCTAATTGAAGACAATGTCTGCAAGTGAACAATGATACCACCTATCAGCAGATGGAGGAAGGACAGACCAGACAAGAATTGCTCAATGAGTTCTGAATGTTGTTAGGGTACCATCATGGACACACACTCCATACCACCCACTGATCTGAACCAACAAAAAACTTCTTTAAATAACTTTCATTTCATAATAATTGTTCAATAAAAATGTGAAATTTTCTTTTCCGAGTCTTACTTTTGTCCAAAGGGTACCTGCACCTCGTTCCAGATCAACCAAATGAAAACTTTTCTCAGTATTTTTTGTTGTAAACAAAAACTTCAAAACCTAATCTTCCAACTTTGATTTTGACACCAAAACAGAAACATTAATAATTGCGTTCTTTTTTCGGTTGATACCAGCTTTTTCTGGCCTCTTGATTCAAAACCCAATATTTGTAGACTTCCATTTTTGGGGGAGCAGCCATGATTCCCACACCACCATAGTGGCACTATGCTGTTGACTATAGCCTGTTTATCGCTGTAGGGGACGCAATAGCTCACAGGTAGAACGCTCGCCCTTGGACCAGAAGTTCGCAAGATCAAATCCCACTGAGCTCATGTCTAGGCGTCCTTAGGGAAGACACGTAACCCTGTTTCCCACCATTGGTGTTGTCGTGGTAACCTGGTGGGGTGTAACACACAATTTACCCCATTGAGAGATGACTAAAGTATAATTCTTTCTTTCTTGACCCAGGTTTCAGCGCCTGTAAAGATAAGTGTCCGAGTTTCTTTGTTGGTTACGCCACCTTGCAAGGAGTTACCCTTTTAGATACCAGTACTCTTATCGGTACTACTTATTAATACTTGATACTTTTTAAATTTAAAAACAAGTAGAGGAAGACAAACAAGGTGGTTGCAACTAGAGGTGAGATTGGGCCTAAAAAATCCAGCTCGACCCAACCTGGACCGCGGGTATTAAAACCCGACCCAAGCCCGAAGCAAACCCGAAATGTCATATTTTATTTGTGAGGACTCGGAAGGACTCAGGTTATTTATAAATCGGAACATTTTCAGGAACTTGCTTTTTAAATGTTTTAGTACACATTTTATAAACATATATTTATTTGAAAAAAGTCAGCGAAAGAGAAGCCCGACCCGAAGTAATGATTTACATTTTGGGCCGAATTTCGGGTCAAGTCGGGCTCGGTCTTAAGATCTTACCTCTAGTTGTAAGCAAAACTTTTATTTTGAAACAACTTAAGCTTCTATTTTTTTAAACATCAATCTGAAAATATAACATTCAGGTTAAAGATTTGATCCCAGAACATTTGAACTCCTAACAGCCTGACGTATCCCCCTACCCCCTCCCCATTTTACAATAACTTTACTTCTATTTATTCATAATCAAATTCCTTTCAAGATAAAAGCCCTGGAGCAATTTGTTGACATAAAAAGCAGATGTTGTTTATACACTCCTCACTAGTGCATTTAATTTCTCGTTTTATTTTTGAAGATCAAAAAGGAAGTTTAATAAAACAAGCAGCCAATCACAGTTTGATTTTTTCTTTTTTATTTAAATATAACATATCGGAGGGAAATGACGAACGTTCACTTTGCTCCTTCGTCAAACTTCGGATCTGCGAAGAAAAAAAAAAAGAATTAGATAAATTAATTTAAAATTTAAGTGACTATAGCGGCTAATTATTTCCGATGGAAATGCTGCAGCTAATCGGGGAAAAGATCCAGACTGACTTTGAGCAAGGAGATCTTAACAATGTGATTAAAGCGTCTGGAGCGCAGCGACCTTGGAGCATCATGGGAGGTTAACGCGTTACGCAGGTTAACCCTTTGTGTCCGTCACTAATAACACCAACTGTTTTTTTTTAATGATAAACAACATGTACGGGGTTTCCTGCGGGGGCCTCTACTCTGTATATAAACATTTTCACGCGTCATAATTGTTGTGGGCGCTACACCGATTCTCTCGGGTAAAAGTAAAAAAAAATTAAGAAATACTTTTAAATCCGAAAACTAGTTTTTATGGATATCATAAACAAGTTAAAAAAAATTAAAATAAAGTTGAAAAAAATTGTTTTTTGTTTGTTTTAATTTATGATCAAACAAAAAGTTGTTTTTTTAAAATAAAAATGTATCCAACCAATAAAAACACTTTATTATGATGCATCTTTTAATTAATAAAAAATGTAAATAATTAGTATTATTAACTTTTTTTTTTTTAAATACAGCATTTTATTTTCAAACGTTTTCTTGTTGAGGACAAACATGGCGGAACGTTGAAAGAAATTTTTTTTTTTTTTGCGAAATTTGTTGCCTCATCAGAAACATCGTCCAGGATTTTAAATACGATTCAAACACCAGATTGTTCTTGAAAATTGATTTTAAATCCCCGCCATGTTTGTGTTCGGGCTCAGAGGGCGGGACCAATAAGAGGAAGCAACAAAATGACCTGCGCCAAGTAAAGAAGACTAGATCGTTTCTATGCTAACGGAGCGGGATGGGCACAAGTTAGAGAAAATACGCGCCTTCTAACCTGGTGCACGGAAATACCGAAGTTTCCACACAAAAAACAGCAGCGTTACTAGACAAAACGGGCGTGGCTTCAAGCTAAAGCCGCAAGTTTGTCTCCGTAGTGGAAGTAGCTAGCATTAGCGCTAACTGCTAAAACAGTAAAAGAAATATTTCAACTTGGTTTGTTTTGATATTTTTTGTTTTCCAAAAAATATCGGATTGAAATTCCTCTTGAACGAATAACGACCCAAATTTGTCGCCCCTCCTTGTTGCTATAGTAACATGCAATACGAACAATGAATCTCCGAGAATTCGGTTGTTTGCAGATGATACTGTGATATTTGTTGAACCAGACACGACGAACCAGGTAGACTTCGGTAATTTTGGGACCAAAGTTCGCAAAAGATCCTTTCTAATTAATATCGACCTGCAAATTTAAAGTCGGGAAACTTGAGGAGGTCTCCTCCGCCGTATAATCTCTGAAGTTTGGTCACTTCTTCAGACAGGTTCTTCTGGTACGCGGGACCCGCGTCTACGATCCCTCCGGACGCCCTGAAGGAGGAACAACAACACATTTTAGAATCCAAAACAAATCAAATTCTGTATCTTAACGACGCGTTTACTGACTTGCTCTTATCCGTGTAATCTCGGATTTTATCCAGGAAGAGTTTCTGGACCGGGTCTAGGTCCTTGGCTTTGTTGAAGACGACGGCGGAGAGGCCGATGTTCCTCCGCAGCGTCTGGCTCACGGCGGAGCGCAGCAGAGAGGACAAATGGAACAACCGATGCAGCGCCATCTAGAGGAAAAAAATTTGAATGGTAAAATAATGGAATTTAGCTTGTACGATACTTCTTAATTGCACGCTATGTTTACTCTCTTGCCCCGCCTCTTAAGAAAAACCAATATGGCTGAAAGGTTTCGTTTCGTTAAAAAATGCTAATAGCGTACCAGTGCTTAACGGAGTTATAGTTGGTATCCCATTCCTACTCTAACTGTAATCACTCCCATTTTTCAATACCGTCATGGGGGCGGAGTTTGGAACACTGAGCCTCAAATCTTGGCTAGGCTCACAAACAAGGGGACCACAGCCTCTCTAGCAGGTCTGGAGCTTGCTTCGGGGTCTCCTCCGGGCGTGACGTCCCTGCTTCACCACCAGCAATGTATTTGGGAGGCATCTGAACCAGACGCCCGAACCACCTCACCTGGCTCTTCTCATCCCCGACGAGCAAAGGCTCCAAATTACAGAAATGTGCGTAAAATGTCAATTTTTATACCCGAAAAAGGGATAATAAAAACGCTTTTTACTCTAAATTCCTTTAAATTTTACTTCCTCTGAGTGCGTGCACGACACATTGTAAATGTAATGTTATAATCCTTCAAAAAATTCATTTCACTCCAAATAATTTAGAAGCAGAATTTATAATATTTATATAAAATATTTTTTACGTGTTTTTGAAACATAATCTTTTATTTTTAATTATTTTTAAACTCCAATGACAACAATTTTCTAAATATTAGCAAAAATCACTTTATTATTATAATAAAATTCGTCCTGAAATAATTTTCGGGAATAAATTTTGTTTTATTTACAGCAAATTAATAATATTTTTGTTTGTTTTTTGTCTGTTTTGCTTCAATATTTATTCTTTACAAACACATGCTAACTGTTAGCGACATGCTAACCGTAGCTAGAGCAAAATTCAGTCGCGTTTTGCTTCTAATTTCGCTAGTTTTACTAACCTTATTTATTAGCTGCGTTATTCAATATATTTTTTAACGATTGCTTCGTTATTAAACGCTATCTTTACGTAAATTTAACGTATTTGGGTCGTAAAGTCGAACTCACCTTGGGTTTGACACTGAGTCCGTAAGATGCTAACACGTAACCGCAATGAATTGTGGGAAGTGAAACATTGAAGGGAGAAAAACTACATTACCCAGAATCCTTCGCGCCAAATTCTAATTTTATTGCATTTTACGTTATTTTCTTCTTTAATTTAGAACGTTTTCATTTAATATGGACAGAAAATTAGTGAAATTAACAATTTAACGCGTTTTTTAACCATAAAAACGAACCAAAAATGACAAATATTAGCTGTTGGCCACGCGCTAGCTTTCTGGTTCAAACAAACCAAAGTCCAAACAAACTTAACTTTTGCTCTAAATTAAAATTATTCTTAAAATTCTAAATTAAAATAGAATTTTATTCATCTTGAAACTTTTTCAAGAAGTTTTTACGGGTTAATTTTTACTGCTAGCATTATTGGTGTCAAACTAAAAATGTTATTTTAGGACAAAATCACAATAAATATTTATAGAAAATAACTACTTTTTTATTTTTTCGTACTACATTCATCCCTAATGACGATATTAATTTTGCTATAGCCATGACGGGAACAACGAGGGGGCTAGCTGTCTTCCCTAAGGAAACTTAGGCGTGGGCCCAGTGGGAATCGAACCGGTGGCTCTGGGTCCAAGATAGGGTTAAGTTCTACCTTGGACCAGATGAAGGGGTGTAAGTATTTTGGGGTCATGTACACGACTGGGGGAAGGATGAAACGGGAGATCAACAGATGGATCGGTGCAGCGTCCGGAATAATTAGGACCCTGCATCGGTTTATTGGGATGAAGAAAGAGCTGAATCAAAAAGCAAAGCTCTCAATTTACAAGGCGATCTACGTTCCCACCCTCACCTATAGTCACCAGCTGTGGGTGGTGACCAAAAGAACGAGATCAGGGATACAAGCGGCCAAAATGAGCTTCCTCCAGGGGGTGTTGCTGAGGAGCTCGGAGTAGAGCCTTTGCTCCTCCAAGTTGAGAGAAGCTAGATGAAGTAGTTCGGGCTTCTGGTTAGGATGCCTCCCGAACACCTTGCTGGCAAGGTTTACCGGGCACGTCCCACGGCAAGGAGACCTAGAGGAAGGCCCTGGACAGCTAAATAGGAAACGCGTCGACATCCTTCCGGGTAAGAGGGTACAGCCGGGTTGAGAAAAGCCTTGGTTTCCCGTCTGAGGCTGTTGCCCCCCGCGATCCAGCGCCAGATAGCCGAAGGACAACGGAAAAGAATCTGCTTCATATGATCCTAGACACCTGTTGGTGGTTAAACAAACTTAAGGAATCCTCGCTTTTACAGGAGATAATGTACGCAAACAATCCAAGAAGCAACCTGAGGACACGTGTATGTTTGTAAAGATTCGTTCCGTCATCACCGCTCATCCGGGGCCGGGTCGCGTAGGCTAACTAGGAAGGATCCCAAGTCGTTCTCCAGCCAGCTGTGAGCCATAGTCTCTCCAGTGGGTCCGGGGTCTGCCCCTTGGTCACCTCCCAGTGAGACGTGCCCAAAACAGCTCGCCGCGAGGCACCCCATCTGGCTTCTCCTGACCTGAAGGAGGAGCAGCTCTACACCAAGCTGCTCCCAGATGGCAGAGCTCCTCACCCGATCTCTGAGTGAGAGCCCAGCCACCCTGCGGAGGAAGCTCATTTCGTCCGCTTGTATCTGCGATCTCATTCTTTTGGTCACCACCCACAGCTGGTGACCATAGGTGAGAGTAGGAATGTAGATCGACTTGTAAATCGAGAGCTTTGCTTTTTGGCTCAGCTCTCTGTTTACCACGACAGACCGATGCAGCGTCCTAGTTATTGCTGACGCCGCACTGATCCGCCTGTTGATCTCCCGCTTCATCCTTCCTCATACTTAAACTCCTCCATTTGGAGCAGTACCCTTTCCCTGACGCGCAGGGGGCATTCCACCCTTTCCCGGATGAGGACCATGGTCAAAAGAGAATTCGGGATTCCGAATCAGGAAAAAAAGAAGCAATCCTTTTTGTATGTACATTCAAAACTTTATTATGGAATACAGTGTAGAAAGCGTTTTTCCAGTCGATGCAAATGACCTGCACAATTTTACACAGTGGAAAATAAAATAATATATATTTATACCCCACAGGAAGGAAAAAAAAGAAAGAAAATCCTGTTTCTTCTTGAACTCTACCGCCCTCTGTTGGGCTTCTAATAAAAGCAAACAGCCACCACCATTGAAGCCACCCGTAGGCACGTTAAATTCTATTTTCTCACAGGTTTTTTTTTTATCCCGGCTAGCTCCTTCCATCGCGGTGCGGAGGTGAAGAACAAAATGAGCCGAGTTGAACGGAGATTCCCGCCATTTTCATACCCGTCCGACGCGGACACGGTTGTGTCCGTCCTTTAGGAATCAATCATATCAACACACAGAGACATCCTGGCTAGCTAGCCGTCATTTCATCCCTCGTTCCTCCGGAAAGAAAAAGAAAACAAACTCCTAAAGTGAAAAGACGAACACGTAGACACGAGAACCCATTCCGATTCACTCTTTCATGACGAGGTATGAAGACAAAGCCGGGCCACTCCTTTCAAAATAAAAGACAAAAAATAAAAGTCTCTGTTTTGCGAAGCTCGTTTCATCTAGAATTTTCATATGTTTTCATTATCGTTTGAAGTTACGTGATCACGAGAAGTTACGAAATGTACAATCTGGCTAGAATGACAATCTATATGCGAGAGAGAGAAAAGAGAGAGCAGCTTTGATTGGTCGGATTTTTTTTTTCTTGGTTTTTCCGAATCCCGTCATTGACGTCATGCACTACGTACGAACAGCTACGACTTCAGCATTACTCCGGTAACATCACACCAAATTTTTAAAAAAAGGACTTTACATCTTCTAGGTTTTTTTTTTCTCATATTTTCATTTTTTGTAAAACAAAAACAGAAAACGATAAGAAGGGGGGGCAATGGAGGGCAGGGGGCGGGGTTAACGGGGTTGCAATACGACGGCTAACTGACGGCGACTTATCGTGGCCTTTTCTTCCCCCCGCAGACACAACACAGCCCAGCTGTAGTATGATGGAAGAGGGAGGATTGAGGGAAGTAGGAGCGAGGCTAGAGGGTATGGGTGGGTGAATGGGGGGAGGGGTCTTGCTTTTACTCCAGTGTTGACTGTAGGAAGAGCAGTAGTGATGCAAGAGGAAAGGGGGCGGGGAGGAATTTGAGCCTCATTTATTTGATCATTTAATCTTTAAAAAGAATGCTTTTATTTTGAAATCTCCATTTATTTCAATAAATAAGACCCAGATATGGATGTGCTTCCAAACGAGCTCGAACTCCGACGGAACAAACTTCTTCATTTAACTTATAATAATAAAAAACAAAAACATTTTTGAACGGAAACTCTGAGGCCTCTTTGCCTGCCGAAGGTATGGGAGGGGACTTCGCGGGTTGGGGCGAGGGAGGAGAGAACGAGGGAAGGAAAGATCGCAAGTGTGTGAACTAGTGCGTTTTTTTTTTTTTTTTTTTTTTCCTCTTCAGTTCTGCATCTGCTCAAAGAACTTGTAGGTGGGGTTCTCGTAACCATTCTGCTGCATTTTGGAAAGGTGGCGCTCTTCGGGGGTGACGGCTGCGTCCACCTGGGCGGAAAAGAAGAAAAAAAAAAAATACTGTTATCACATATCTACAAAATTGGCGCAACGTCCACAACAATTAGAAGGCATAAATTTGTTGGTGAGTTTTTCCAAGTTTTTCCAAGTTTCTCCACCGGAGGCGCTAAACTACGTCTCGCACTACGCTAGCCCTCAAATGACTTTTACTTTACCTCAATGACGCCGTGATGGATGGAGGTGTACTGCTTCTTCCTGAGCATGACCAGGGTGATGACGATGACCGTCGCTATGACCACACCTCCCACCATCAGCCCGATGATGGCGCCCTTGTTGGAGCCGACGTCTTCGGCAAAGAAAACCTGAAGAAAAAAACAGATAAAACGTCAGAGCAGCGCAGATGGAAATGTCGACGATATGAGATGACTCGGATTCTACATCGTCATGACGACTACCGCGGGATTACGCTGCTACGCTGGAACTAATCCGCTTCAAATTTGACTAATAAATGGGAGTAAAAACCATGTGAAAGGAGAGAGAATAATTCCTCCGTTGCGCTGACATGAAGGAGAGGAGTTCCTCTGACTTCTCGGTGAACAGGAGAAATGTGATCCGTGCGGGGATTAGGGGATTATGGGAGAGGAATAAGGTGGATTGAGGTTATTGTCCGGGTATTACAATGCAGGCGGAGATTAACAGAAAAGCAGAACCACAAACGGGACTAAACGTCGGTCTGATATGAACGGGGGGTGGGGAGGTGGATGGAGCGTGATGCATCCATTACCGCGGTTGCGTCTCCATGGTGACGACCTTGGCAGTTTATCAGGAGACATTTCTCCGCGTTTACTAGTTTAAAAGAAAGCGGACTGTGGGAGAATGTTTACCAGTTTCTGGTGGTGGACCTCGTACTCGGTGCTCTGCCTGTCCTCTGTTTCCATTCGCAGCTTCGGCATGGCGTCCATCTTCATCCCGGTTACTTAAGGGGGAAGAAAAGAAACGCTCATTTATTTGAGTGATGCATATCTAATGCTATCTGTTTATATTTATATTTTCTTGTTTCCTGAGGACCAAAAAACCCCCGAAAAAAGTCCTTTTTACCCTTTAAATTAAGTCTAAAAAGTCCAAAAGTACCATAAAAAATCACCAAAGGAAAAAATGTAAATAAAAATGAGTATATTTGTATGTGTTGTTTATTTGTTTACATATATTTAGGTATAATAAACAAAAATAAACAACTAACAATAATTGTGTTTACAAAAATATGAACATATCAATGTTTTCTGGTTCTGCTTCATGTAAATCTCCAATTTTTGGAGTTTTGGAGTTCCCTATGGCGCTATCCCCGAGACCCTAAAATTTTCAAAATTCACATATTGGTTTGCGTTTGCTGCTTTGATTCTACGTTACTCACCAGGCCGGGTGGGAATTCCTCGGTCCAGATTGGGACGCGAGTCTACCAGCTCAACTACAGAGAAGAAAAAAGGAAGTACATTTTAGAACAGAAACTAAAAATGTCTCAAATTTTTGGCGACTTTGTCAAACGTAACATAAAATAAACCTACAGCTAGAAATGTTTAAAAAAAAAAAAAAAATCAGCCACAGTTTATTCTGTTTTATAGCATTCTCTCCCGAAAATATTAAAAAATTTAGTGGTCAAATTTGGCGACCATGCGACGCTAACCGGGTTCACAGAATTTAGCGATTAAATGCAGCAATTTTACATTTTTAAGAACAAAATGTAAAATTGCTACTTTTTGCTTAAATAATTCAGGCAAAAATCGGGACGTAGAAAACTTTACGATGTAAAAATTTGGCTGCAAAATTTTGAAAAAAAAAAAATTGAGAAAATTTTCCCCCCATCGAATAAGCATATTTTTATTGAAATTTTGCATAAAAAAAAAAAAAGTCAATTAACTTATTCAATTAATCTTTTAAGTATTTGGTACAAAAATGGTTTCCCTGGCGATACTTGGTGGGGCATTAGATACCCTGGTTTTCCGTGTTGGGCTGGTTGAAGCTTTCAGGGTGAATAAAGCCAACGCCGTCCAGACCCTGGCCCTCTTGCGCCCACAGATCAGCCTGGCCGTCTCCCAGCTCCTGGTCAGGCATTAGCGCGTCGTTGCCGTAGCTAACCCTCACATCAGTCTGTAGGTTAGCCAGCTGCTGGGCCATCTCGGCCTGCTCTCTTTGCAGCAGCTCTGAGGGAACAAATGTTGATACGTGCTGAAACCAGAGGGCGTTAAAGAGGGTTCGTCTTCTCAGTTTATTGTTTTGATTTTTATTCGACTCTGAATGGAGGAATTAGGCTAAAATATTTCGGTATCATGTTAAAGAAAAAAAAAAGCTTTTCTCGGAATGGGGTTTCAGATTTTTCAATCTCTCACAAACACCACAATTGGGGCACAAAATTTTTTTCTCTTAGTTTTCAGCCTGATTTAAAGTAACATCGTCAGTTACTGTTTTTTCTAAATGAAAAACAAACAAGTTTACAAAAAAGAAATTTATTTATTAGCTTTTGAAAATTTTGGGTACACAAACCACAGTGGGCCCAATACGGAGCCCAACATGGAGTTTTGTGTTTATTTTTTTTTAACACTAATCAGTGACCAGATGTCTGTAAAATCAAGTTTTTAGTGTTTTAAATTAATATGTTTTTATTAAAATTATTTTTAAAACCCTTTTTCTGGTGTCATTTACGAGGCTTGATTTTTCGGGAAAAAAAAGTGCGCTAAAGATACTATTTTGTAATTTTAACGTAAATTTGAAGATGTTTTGTTGAAAATATTTGTTTAAGCTTAATATTTTCAGTATTTATTAAATTTGTGTCTCTGTATTCTGTTTAAAATCGCTATTTTTGGAGTTTCGGAGTTCCCCATGGCGCCATCCTAGGGACCCTAAAAAACTCAAAAAAAAAAAAAAAAAAGTACCATCTTGAATCATCACCTGAATAAAATATATTGAATATTAAATATATTTGCATGTAAATTTATTTACAAATAAAACCGTTTGTTTATGTTTAAAAAAAATATTAACTGTCGTGTTAAAATCTTTAAACTCACCAACTTGATCCTGGATGTCGTCGGCCACACCTGGCACTTTGTAGAGAAGTCCCAGAGACTGGTTCATACGTTCCTCGATGACGCGCAGATGAGTTAGCACCTGCGTCGCAAAAAAAAACGTCATCATTACCACTTGTTTTTGTCTTATTGAGGAAATTCCGAAGTTTTCTATACAAATCAGTTGAAAAGTACCTGAGGTCTGATTTGAGCCGCTTTCTTTGGGTCCACCATGCGAACATGCTCAAAGTGTTTGAGGGTGTGCTGCCTGTCCTTCTGCTCCGCACGGACGTATTTCTTCAGCAACGTGAAGACGTGACGCGGCTGCAATCGGAAAGACGAAAAAAAATTTGATTGCGTCTTGAACAAGAGACGGTAAAAACAGTAACGATGGAATCGGGTATTACTCTTGGCGGGTCTTCCTGTAGCGCCGTCAGGTAGCTCTCCAACGCCAAGCGGCGACGGTCGTTGAGGAGAGCCTCCACCCGGGCCATGTGGGTCTCAACTAGCTGTTGGCGTTCACTGGCCGCCTCTTGCTCCAAGGCCTCCACCTTTTCTTGGAAACGCTAGGTAGGCGAAAAACAAAAATGAACCGCCGTGCCTCGCCCGCGCTAGACCACAACTATTTTGATACTTCGAAGTAGGGTCGCATGAATCTGAAAACCCATTCAGTTCATTCATAGTTGGTATTGAGTAACTGTAGGTGGTTTTAATTAAACTCCCTCTAGTGGTTTGGAAGATATTGCAGTCACGATATGTAGTGGGTGTTTTTTTCTTACTTGAATAACGGCCTTCTTATCGGCACGTGGGAGGTTCTTCGCTTCCCTCTCAGCCTCCTCCCACTCCCTCATCACCTGAAGACGAAAACAGGAAGTAAAATATCAAAAGAAATTCCCACTGCTTTTTATTTACCTTCTAAATAGAAAACAGGAAATATTTGTTTTAGACGTTTTTAAATACGTGCGAAAACTCAATCCGGAGGCGAAACAAGTCCGACTTCTCAATGTACGACATTGAGGCGCACCATCTGGACGTACCGACTGAGAGCGAGATGCTTGATTAAAAAACACAATTAAAGTTGAAATGCCTCAGTCGGCTCACCCGGGGAGGGATTAATGGACGCGCCGATTTGATTTTCTCGCCACACCTCTTCTCCCATCCAGTTTCTATTTATAGATTATTGGTTGTGCGAGCGAGAAAATCCTTCCTGCTCTCTGAACGTCACGCAACGCGGACCAGGTGACCACCGGTTGAGTTTGGAAATCAATTGGATGGAAAAATTAAACACATGTGGTGGGCTGTCAAGGCCTTCAAGGCCAACTCTAAAAAAAATTGAATCGACTGATGTTATTTTGATTTTGTTCATTAATATTTCTCAGATTATTTCAGACGGTCCATTTATTTCCTTTAAAAGTCTTTACGGTGATTGCGCTACATTTTTTTTTAAAGTATCTAATCAATCACAGCTCAGACATTACTAGTCGATCAGCAGATTCAGAGAAAATTAGGTCTGCCTCAAGGCCTTAAGGTGCGTTGACATCACATACATCAAAAACTGATGCCTTGATCTCCTTTTGTCGCATTCCACTAAAATGCTGGACGCACAGCAACCGTGTTCTTGACGTGCGGCCGAATCTTCTATGTACCTAGTTTTGTTGTATTCTACGCGCGGCAAGTTAAATCCTGCCGCACAGTGGAATTCGGTCAGCGTCCCATCAACAGCTGGGATGCTGCTATGCAAGGCAGCTAGCTAACATGGCTAGCAATAAACGTTTCTGTTAACGCAAACCTACATAAACTTTACAAGTAAAACGGACATATTGGCGTTTTCGCTGCACGCATCGTGACCTTTAGAATTTTTTTTATCGGCACTTTAGCACAAAATAAACATCAGTCCGCGTTACGAGTGATCAGGTGATTGGATGGTCAGACTGTGTTAGATGCTGCTAGCAAACGCCATCCGTAGCGAGCTGTGTTAGCGTAGATATTGTTTTGTTGGTGTAAAAGTTGGTTTTAACAACTTACGATTTAAGAAGCGAAAAATTTATTTACAGGTTGTTTTTATGTCGAACTTTTCGAAAAAAAAAATGAACATACGGTAAGACAAATGCGTAATTTGAAAAGACCACCTTCGCTTGTTTATCTTAAGCGGTCATTAGTAGCATTGCGCGATAAGTCGATATCAAATTAAAATCGCAATCGCAACACCTAAAATTTCCTTTCCATTTTTTGCTCCATTTCTCCCCGTTTAAGGGTATCTTTCTCTCATGGCGTCTGTTTCAGTGTGACTGAGCAGCCAACTGATTGGTCAGGTTGTTTGCCAGACCCAACCAATCAATCAGTTTGGTTGTAGCAGGACGTAGAAGGCAAGTTTAAGGCACCCTATTTGGACTTCGCAATCCGATATTTCGACAATATTGTTATGTCTCAGTTGTTCGTCAAATCAAGACGCTTGTCCAGCCCGTACGATCGGTAAGTCTCGAAAGACCCCAGAGACATAGAACGTCCCCTTCCCTCAACATATACCACCCACTGGCTCCTTTTCTTTCATACCTGGGACATTCTCTCCCGGTGTTTGGCCTCCAGACTCTCTTTGGCCTTCTGGAAGTGTGCATGCTCATTTTCGTCAGCAGGGGTCTCCAGATAGTGATCCACCGCGTCAGGTGAGCTGGGCGTGGCAGTGGGTACTGCACCAAACACAAAAAAAAAGACTTTTTCAACATAAGAGCTTTATTATGTTACTTGGATCCAGACACAAACGTTCCAAACTGGGTTAGCGGGGTTAAGAAGAAGCTGAAGAAAGAAAGAAAGGAGTCAGTCGCGTTAGCCGAAAGCACACACCCTCAAACTGCAAACAAACCGAGGCCTCAGATGACCCAGACTGCCTTTCTGGAGCAGACAAAACACATCTCTTTCATTGGAGAAGTGTGATTGAGCGCCAGAGCGAAGCTGTTAGGGCTAGAATTAATCCAGACACACACACGCGGACGATCTTCCGCGGGAAATAAATTGGATCAGTTACTGTGTGAAAGTTGCGAATTTAATCGGTGGAAAGTTGATTATCTTCAGCAGATGTGGAATCAAACGCCATCAGATGTGAAGCCGTGAAGGTTGCACATCATAGGAAACTGATTAGAACGAGATGGAACGTTAGCGGAGATGCTATCCACTTTGTTCTGATTGGTTGAACGTTTTGAAGCTAAAATCTGCTTAAATCTTAAAAATTCAGATTCGGATCACTAGCGCCCCCTGGGGTTCTCTTACTATCAACAATGTATGAGCTTAAAGGACGTCACACGTCTGGAGGCAAACATTTGGCATTCGTAGAAAGACTAATTTTCCCGCTCTTTTCGCTTTAACCTGTCTCCGAATATGAAGGAGAGCAGTACCTGAGAGGAGGGACCAAATGTGAGCAGAGCATATGTACACGGAAATTATGGGCAAAGCCCTTCGGGTTTTATTTTTGTCGCCCTCTTGTGTTTTTCCCCTTACTTCTGCCACCCAGGCTCCCAACTTTTCCCACTTTTTGGCAGTTACAGATGATTGCTAGTTGGCTGAATAAAAAGGACTGGTGCCAAGCTGGGAGGGGACCCGTCTGCAGCATTCCGTAGAGAAGCTTTCAGCAGTTAAAGATTGATCGTAAATGAATTCATTTTGGCATTCGAGTTGCATTCGGTAACAAAAACCGAACAAAAACAGTTGGTACTCCAAAAAAAAACCCTTAACAAAGCAAATTTTTAAAAACTATATTAAAAAAATGACAAATGACCAACAATTTCAGCCCATAATGTATCAAAATACGTAATATTTAAAGTTAAAATGTGTATTTAATTCATGATAACACCAAAACTAAGCTGACTGCGTCGGTTTTAACGTCGTACATAAATAGCAGCATTAATATTTTAACGCGAACGCTGGAGAAAACGATAAATATTTAAAGAGTGCTGTGCCTCAATGCAAATATTTCTTCTTCTCTAAAATCAAACAAGTGAAAGAATCACCCGAAAAATGTTCGGAATGCTGTAGATCTGCACCCACGTACGTTTTACATATATGTAAATAAACGTTTCTGGCGTTTTTCCAGAGACCGGACTGGAAAATTTATTTGGTTGGCTGTGCTGAAAGGATTGGGACCCAAGGCTAACTCAGTTTAGCGCAACATAAACGCGAAAAAATAATCCATTTTTGGGAATTTGTTGGGTCAATAAAGTTGTTTACTCGTGATTGTCAACGACCAATTTTTTCTGGTCGTTAGTCCAGCAATTTCAAGCTTATTTAAAGCCAAAGTACATTTTTTAATTTATGTTGCTATGGTTACAGTGAAAAAACTATCACAAGGCAACCTTGCCTGGTGAATAAAAAACAGCTAACATCGTTAGCCAGCTAAAAAACAAAGCTAACTATGTTAACCAGCTAGCTAATGTAGCTAGCAAGCTGCTAACATAGTTAGCCAGCTAGCTAACACGGTTAGCAAGGCGCTAACACAGTTAGCCAGGTAGCTAACATAGCTAGCAGCCAGCTAACATAGCTAGCAAGCTGTTAACATAGTCAACCAGCTAGCTAACATAGTTAACTAGCTAGCTAACATAGCTGGCCAGCTAGCTAACACTGTTAACAAGGCGCTAACATATTTAGCCAGCTAGCTAACATACCTAGCAAGCTGCTAACTAAGTTCCTAGCAAACTAGGAAGCTACGTAGCTACTCAACTCATTAGCTAGAGACTTAACCAATCAAATTATTTGATCAAAATCAACAATCAGTGATAATATTCTCCGTCCCTGATTAAATTTTTTTTTACGTCTCATGCATTTAGAGTGTTTTTGTTGCAAAAAATGTCTCATTTCCACCGATTTCAACGGAAGGAATACGTTGGCAGCATGAAATAATTTCATAGTTTTCCCCAATTTTTTCCGCCAAGTAACGATTTGACTTCAGATTTAGCAGAAAAACACGAGCTAACCGGCAACGTATGAAAAATATGTCAAGGATAAGCAAGAATTTTTACTGAATTTGAAAAATTCCACAACTTATATCCATAAAAAGCTAATATTTATAAATAATGATTCTAAAATGGCCTCTAAAGCTTCAAGCGCCCGACCAATTTTTTGGTAATTGACAAAAATGTTGCTGCTTGGCACCGATGGATTCCTTAAAACAAGGCGAGCTATGAGCTTTGAAGCTTAGCATGCTAATTTGATACTATTTCACTTTTTGAGCTAGAACAGTCATGAATTCCTATGAGTGTAAGGGGAGATCAGATTACAGCAGCCAGTCAAGCACAATATGCTCTTCGCAAGAATGAGTTTTTTTGCTCCACTGATCATTTTAGTTTGGCTAATAAGTAACTAAGTTAATAAACCAAACTAAATTTCTTTGTGTGTAAGGGGAGATCAGATTACAGCAACCCATTCAACTCAAGCCATTTTGTTGTCAGATTTTACCTCCGGAGTTATTTGAAAAAAGAGCACTCACACACTAAAATTGGGTTAAATTGGATTTCGATTAAAGATAGAAAAGGATCAAGACTTTTAAAGGGAAATTAGAACAAAGCAAGGAAGTTAAGAGTCTCCTTTCGGACGGCGCTGCAGCTGGTCGGACTTACTGACACTGCTGCAGACAGACAGGCAGTATTCCTCCGATTCAAAGTTATTTCTGTTCCCTCCACAGCCACCGTAGATAAATTGAACACAGCGGCCCTCCTGGCGGTCAAAGTACCAGCGGGGCAGCATGGCCCTGCATGGGCCCGTCTCCGCCTCGGCCCAGCACACCTCTTGGAACACGATTCAGTTTATGAGATTAAAGTGGCAACAAATTTGGGAGGACAAAAAAAAACCCAACTGACCTTTGACAACCTCCTCCACAGACTCCGTAGTAGTGGTAGTAGTGGTCATCGTCATGGCGACATTGGTGGTGGCCTCATCGGCGTCATCGTTATCCTCGAGCGTGTCGATCATGTCGTCGTCTTCCTCCTCGTCCAATGTCTCTTCGTATTCCTCTTCGTCTGCGTCATCCTCCGCAGGCTCTTCGTCCTCCTCTCCGTCTCCATCTTGGTCGTTGTCCAGCGTGTCCTCCTCCGCCTCCTTCTCTTCAGCTTCCTCGAGTACCTCCAGATTCTCGTCTCTCTCTACCACAGATGGTTTGGCTACTTCTTGCGGCTCGGTTGGCTCTGGGTCCCGCACCATGCTGGGCGAAAGCAGATGGAAATGTAAAGGGACACATGGAGGAAGCAGGAGGTAAGGATTTCAAGAGGAAGACGGGAACCATTTTTGAGGAGCGTTTCAGGAGTAAATACATATTTCCCCGCGCACCTGTTGTCGGAGTAGTCGGTTTCGGCTCCGCCCCACCACACGTCGGAGTCGTCGGCCTCCTGTTCCGTGCTGTCGGCATCTCGCTCCACCTCGGTGGGGCAGCACACAAACTCCACCCCTCTGAATTGGTTAATGCCGCACGGCAAAAGCATTCCGTAGTCGTGAAGGTTCATGGTGCGGTCGCCACAAGACTGCGGACAGAATGGGTCGGCGTGAGGAACGCTGGAAGGGAGCGGAACCGCAGGAGGACACGCGGACGCTACTTACCTCCTTGGCTACGGTGTGCCAGTGCAGGTGGCTCTCACACTGGTCCATGCGCTCCTGGTGGAGGAACTTGCATTTGTCGGGAACGAGGAGGGCGTCGCTTACAAATTCTCCCACTGCAACACGGACAAAATCCATATTAGAGTCTCAACATTAGTTCCTAGACTCGCAAGGAGTCCGGGATTTGGCAAAAACCGACCACGACAAGGACTCACCGAGGCAGCGGTAAGGGACCACAATGTGCGTGTGACTGCGACACTGCTTGCGGCCCATCTTGCACCAGTTCTGGATGCTGACGGGCTGGTTGGCCTCCACCACGTTGGTAATCTGGAGCTCTGGATACACCTAGACATGAAAGACAAGTGGTGAATCGGACTGTCCGAGGAAGGACGCCCAACCACTCCACGTAGCTCCCCTCTACATGGACAAGCCCTTATTGAACGGCAACCCAGCGTCCATCTTGAGGAAGGTGGACACTGTCAAGGGCCTTGATGGTTAATTGTGGAAGACACACATTTTGATTATCAATCGTCAGGTTCCAACTGATTGGCCTGGCAAGTCTTGGCCATTGTTGGCAAGGTGCTGGACCCGCTTGTTGGGATGATATGGGCTCTCGTTACGCAGACAATGACATATTGCGGTTTAGGAACTACTCCTGCAAAAGATGGACACTCGCATAGGGCCTTTTGGACACCGTACAAAGCCCCACTACTCTGTGGACTGGTAGCCCACGGCCATGTCATTGTATGCCAGCTAAGTTGTGGCCTTTCAATTGGTCACCCTTACCACCATGGACCCTCCTAAATAACTTCTATCGAACCTAATCCTACGGTATGTGTATCTTGATTAGGAGTCGGTTGGACTGGAACGGTTATCTTGGCAATGCCTTGTTGGTTTAATGACGACAAAAGCTTTCTATGCCCAACGGTCACATTCAAAGGGCAACTATCGGTTTGTATTGGGGGACGCCATAGCGGCACAATGGCTGCGATTGGTTTGGTAGACAAAATCCATTTTTTTAGCTCTTTTTTCAACACCTGAAGAAGGATATGGGGTAAACGGAGGCTTTTACCCCAAATCACCAGTCTGGTGAAAATGGACCTAAAGGGAGAACCTGAGCCTGACCACCATTTGTACCCTCTTTTATTAATTATTGTAGGTTACGTGTCCTTCATTCTTGATCTCCAAAGTAGCTTTGTTTTCTTTAAAACGGCACAAATGAGTACAGATTCGTTCCCGTGTTGGAAAAGTTATTTCCATTTTTAAACAAAATTAAGTTCTACTGTTGTTTTGTTCCATTTTGATTTCACCGAAGGTTTTGAAAAATCAACCGAAATGATTGAGGATTTTTCCGCATTTCTACGAGAAATATTGATACAAATTAAAATCAAACACGTCCAAAAAAAAAAAAAAATCACACTTTCACAACACACAACAATTGACATTGACACACCCTCACAGACCACGCCCCTCCAGGATCACCGCCTTTTCCTAAATTTCTTTGATGTGGAATTTTTCAATTCAATTCAATTCAATTTTATTTGTATAGCCCAAAATCACAGAATTTCCGTCTCCATGGGCTTCACAAGAAAAAGAGGAATGTATAAACACAAATACACAACAAGAAAAATAACTAACAAATGCTAACTAAACAAGACTAGCACATTAATGCACTTAGACTCTCCTTCTCGGTGAAAAAAACTCCTAAAAAACCCATCAGTGGGGAAAAAATAAGAAACCTCATGGGGATCCATGTGAAAGAGAGATCCCTCCCCCGGGACGAGCAAACAATGTGTCATTTGCTAAACTACAGAATAAATGTTTGCTATTTAGTTAACTAAATATAAATAAATAAATACTAATGAGACTATAAATCAAAATAAAGGGCTAGAAACTGAGCTAGCGGTCTGGTTGCTAGCAGGTCGCTACAATCCAAAAACTGGCGGTCATGAACTCAACCACTGCTTTAATTTTTGACTTTTTTTAATTTAATGCTAAATGACTTAAACAAAATCGCAATAGCGTCAAAAATGAGAAAAGACACATTTCGCACCTTTTTTTCTTGAAATATTTGAAGAGTCCTGTTATTTTAGCTAAAAATTGGCATTTCAAAACACAGACAGTCGACTTTTGAAGCCGGGAATAAAACGACGCTGAAGGGGGAAAAACAACGGGACTGTTCGCTTTCTTCTTCTTTCAAGTCAAACAGTGACATGTCTTTGTTGTCTGAAAAAAAAAAATCGGAGAGGCTGCACTTTTGGGGGCCTTTTTTTGCTTTGTTAAAAACATTCGTGGTGTTTACCGTTATATTCATTGCCGTGACGACCTGTCAAGGTTGACATCTGCGGGTTGTTCCGACTCGGCATGTCATCCTTCTCGGAATACCGCTGATAACTTTATTTTTGTCGTTATTTTGCCGCCGATTTAGAGGAAAAACATAAAGTTACTTCATCAAAACTTTGCCAATTTGTTTTTTTTGGATATTTTAGGTTCCGACTATCGGGGATTTGTTTGGGGATTTATTCAAGCTAAACCCGCGACTCCGCTAGAACGCTACGAATCCATGTCAATGCAGAGAAATCCTCCATTTTAATAAGTTGGTTTACCCCTTTTAAGCAGACAAAAATATTATAGTGTTTTATTTGCTGCTTTAGATAGTTTTATGTTTCCTAATTACAAGCTTAGAATGATTTGAAAAGCAGCCACATGGTCTTGTTTACTGAGCGGGGGTTTTGGACTCGCGTCATGTTGTAATTTTGTTAACTTTAATTTGCTCGCAGAATATGCAGCTCTGTGGATGTTATCCCAAATATGTGCCGACCGGAGACCAAAACGAGAGATTTTCTTGTCAGACAAGGACAGACACCCTGGCGGATTTGACCAGAGTGTCTACAAGTGAATACGCATCAATCTGCTTTAGTTAAACAACAGAAATGCCAAGCTTTTGGCTTCGCAAAGCGGGAGATTTTGGGGCGGGGATTTTGAGGAGGCCAAAAAGAGGAGGAGCTTTGCCAATGGACAACACCCGCCATGACAGTTGGGGTAAAACAAACCGTTCAAAAAATGAGAAAGCAGCAGGAAAATTGTGCGTCTTACTTGTGTAACCACCTAGCGTTATGTATCAGTATGAATCGGAATTACCACCAGAAATACAACCCTGTACTGCTTTTTCGTGCTTTTTTTTGTGGCTCACACACATAAACTGTTACATGAACATAGTTCGTGGATGTCCGACTTCTTTCATTTGTTCACAGAAAACAATACTGGCAATAGGCCATGCAGATCGATACTAGCGGCTTTCAGATGCACAGCAAGAGCAGATGCCATGTGCTTAGCCTCATCATACCTAACCACATTCACGGAATGCAGTTTAGCAGGCATGGACAAACTATGGCCCGCGGGCCACATGCAGCCCGTTAAACGTTTTAATCCGGCCTGAAAAAAATTAAATAAATAAACCATGTTCAAACCTACATTTTCAACCTAGCGCTAGATGCACAATTTTTTAAGCGCTAGTGCGCTTGATTTTAACGTTAGCGCACTAGATCTCATGCGTGTAGAGTTCCCACTGGCTTTCCATATCTAGTGCGCTTGTTCAGTAAAGCATGCCATCCCTCTGCTCCTGTTCTGCCCCCTGGTCAAATGTTAGAACGCAATGTTGCCCGCGAGCCAAAAAGTTTGCCCACCCCAGCACTAGAGTGTTCATCATGCAGGAGTTTTAATAGCCTTGGCGGCTGAGCGTAAGATAGGTCCTAATTGCGGGTGTCTCCCGCTTAGCATGTTTTATACAGATAGGGAGAACAGAGAGGCGTGTTCTTACAGAGTAGTGGGGAAAAAGAAACGTTACCGACCCCCGCTTACACATTGTGGAAACAAACAAAGATCAAAGGAAGTTGAAGGACAGGCGTGGTTGTTCAACAACCAGTGTTAACACACACTCCCACAGGTGCAGGTCACGAACTACCAGCAGCTGGGGTATCACCGTATACTAAAGACCCTTTTGAATAATAAACAGGTCGGGTTTTACCTCCTGGCAGTACTGCAGGATCCCCTCTTTGGTGCCGATGCAGCTCTTTGAACCCGAAGGGTCCGATTCCCACTTCCCGCTCTGCACGTTAATGTGCATGTTCAACTTCCCGCAGAACATGGCGACCTGGGGTTCAGCCAGGAGACCCAGAGAGACATCTGTTGGAACCTGGGAGGAAAAAAAAAGAAAAAAAAAGACGATTTATCGTCTAGTATTTCACACAAACCTAAAATGCTCTTGAAAATTTTGATTACAAGTCACAAAATTTTTAGGGTATGAAATTGTCATTCCACAAAAAACATTTTTATTGACGACATATTTATTTTTGCAACACATGAGGTCCAAAAGTCATGAAAAATTGACAACAATGGCGCTTAAAGTTCACCATGTAGGAGAGAGTTCATTCCGAAATGGACCGCTAGCTTCTTTGTAGCGGTTTATTGAGGTATATGTTATGGGGGGAGACAGTGGCTCAGTAGTTAGAACGTTCGCCCGCGGACCGGAAGTCAACCAGAAGTTCGCAGGTTCGCATCCCACTGAGGGACCGTCTAAGGTCCTTGGAGAAGACACCTAAGCCCTGTTTCTCCCACCATTGGTGCCGTTGTGGCAGCCTGCTGCGGTGTAGGAGTGCAACACACAAATTTTCCCATTGAGGGATGAATAGAGTGAGTAAAAAACAAAAACAAACAAACAAACAAACAAAAACAGGAGCTATTCGTCAAAATCGCTCGTTTTAAAAAATAAATAAATAATAATAAAAAAAAAAATCACCCGTTTGTAGTTGTTTTTATTATTTTCTGGAAGGTTTTTAAATTTTGTTACCTCTGCAACTTTGATATTTGTACACATGGGTATGAAAACCTAAGCAGTTCATCTATAGTTGGTACCGACTATCTGTGGGTAGTTCTATTACATTTTTTTCAATGCCTTGGAAAATATTGTGTCCAAAAAGGTGTTGCGGAAAGAAAAATATTTAAAATTAGAGGTTTTAACTACGTTTTTTTTATATTTGTCGTGATTAAACTGGCTGCGAAAAAAACCACCAGGAGCACAAACTGAAAAATCAATATCTTCACGAGATTAAATGACCTACAAAAGCAAACCCTGAGGAACGAAAGAGAAAAAAATAACAAGCTCTTTTGTTCATTCGCCAACATGTTGGGGGGGTTTGTCTTGTTAGAAGACAGGGTTGTGTTTGTACGCCCCTCCTGTAGAGGGAATAAGAGACATTTAGCCACAGGCTAACAAGGTTGCGTGCGGAACGACGTCCACCTTTTTGGCATGAATTCCTAGCGCTAATCTACGACCGTGTATGATGATTCGTCCCTTTTCTTGTTCTTGCCTTTGCAGCCTGTCTGTGTAAGGGTTTTATGTGAAGGTTCCCCTCGGAGAGGAGGTGCGGAGCCACCTCTCAATGTCTGCATTGTGCTGGTAAATGAGCTGAGAACAGACTGAGAGGAAAAAAAAAAAAAAAAAAGACAGAGGGAGGGCGGAGAGGGACTAGCGCTATTGTACGCTCCCTAATCTTGTTAATGGTTTTGAAGGCTCTGGCAAGCAAACAAATGGTGTTTTGTGAGGTGTGGAGCGTATTTTTTCCCGTCTAGATAGGATATTTCTTAGAAAAGCTCGAGTGGAAAATGTCGGGAAAACAAAAGTGATTAATTGAGTTCAATTTAAAGCTAAAAAAGATTGATTTAGTTGATGTAAACCAGGTGAGAAAATCAATGTTGGTATTTTTTTTTGGTTCCACATTAAACGCGCACACATTTACACTATTGGCAGGCGATGACATCACCGTGGAGCTGATCTATTTTCATCTGAGCGACCCAGTCGACCAGAAAGCTCGCAGGAGACGACGCTAGGTGGATTGAATCACACCTGTACGAACCCACTTCTTTCATTTTTAAGTATTTTTTGCAAATAAAAGATGAGCAACGTTCAAAAAAAAAAAAAGATCAATTCGCATTATTTTTGTTGCCGCATTGTAACGTGTATATTTTTTCCTGTTTTGAAGGAAACTGGAATCATTAAGAATTCATAATTCTACTCAGTACCAACTATAGATGAACTGATCATGTTTTTGGAGTAGCGCAATCAGAGCTCGTGGTCACAGAAATCTAAGCAAACAAGATTTTGCTCAAACCACTGATGAGATTTCTATGTTCCACTCACAGTCACTCAGTACCAACTATGTATGAACTGACTGTTTGTGAGACAAGGCAGGCAGAGGCTTAATGTTTGACACCCCTGGTGATGACGTATCTTTGTTTTAGTTTCAAATTTATCCTGTGGTTTTATTTTTTTGGGAGTAAATTTGGGGAAAAAAAGAGAGTAATCATCTGCATAGAGGTTGAATTTAACTAGAAAATATTTACAATGCAAAAACTTGTTTATTAGTTTATTGTGATAAAAAAATATTAATATTTTTCATAAAAACAAACATAAAATATAAACAAAAAGTCAACAACAAAGCGGTTTTCTTCCCTTTTTAAGGAAAAAAACGCAATATTTTTCAAATAAGCTGCGAATTTTTAGGTGTTCTTTAATGGATGCAAACGTTAATTAAGCTAATTCAATCGTGCAAAATTTGATAGAAACCACTTATGTCGGTATTTCTGGATGAATTTAAAGGGTTTAGCAACAAAAATAAATCTAAGAAAATAGCATTTTATCATTGGTTATTTTCTATGCGTTAAACATGAGTCTCGTTAGCTAAATTAAAACGCTTCAAATGGTTTATAAATGTTTTTAAAGGAAGTCAAACAACACAATCACAGAATCAGGAAGGAGGTCATCTTGTTCATTAGTAAAGAGGATTTTAAATACGAAGGATTTTTTTGTAGTTCCGATGGATCAATCCATCAAGATGCAAAAAGTTCTTTAGCGTATTTCCGCGATCTATTTTAGCATAGTCTAGTTTGGGTGGAAGAAGCCATGAACACACATCTATGTGGACCTGATGGTCTCCTTTGAATTTCCTCTCCCGCTTATGGGTCAGCGTGATAAGCTGAGACGGGCAGTAAATCCTTCGCACACACAGAAAATCCTCTGTTGGCCAAAGCCCTTCTCGGCACATGCAGACGATAAGTTAACACCGCCGGCCATTACTCCTGACGCCCAACCATCTGCACTGTCCACCAGATTATTTAAGGGTTTGCCTCCTTGTTCCCACAATACCATCTGTGCAGAAGATGCTTTTTGATACTAAAACTTACCGCAAATAGAAGAGGTTTGTTATCATTTTTAGATATCAAAACATTCCCTGCACGGAGAAATTGGCGTCCAATAACAAAAAAAAAAAATGGAAGCAAAAATTTACTGCTTGCCCCCTAATTTGAAATATGGCTCTAGCTTTAGGTACTCTGCTCATCCGTCAAATGGGGGAATTTCTGCGCTGCTTTGCACCACAACAGGCAGCCATGACGGCGCCCATTGTGGGAGAAACGGGGGTAAGATGTCTTCTAAGTGTCCAGAGATACTTAGGCATAGGCCCTGTGGGAATAGAAACTGCTTTTCCTGGTCAAATGGTGGAAATTCTGCCGCTGAGCTAGCACCTCCTCGCTTCTTTCCGTCCTTTTTTGGTTTTAGAGGTAGATTTAAGGTCAAAAAGTTTCGGCTCAATACCCTCCCCCCCCTTTTTTCATTTTTTTTTTTACATGCGACGTCGCTACTCTGACGCACAAGAGCTGCTGGGCGCCAAGTACGCGCAAACTCTAACGCGTTTGATAAAAAAGACAAACTCTAAACTTAAAACGCTCTGTAAGTTCGGAATTGTTACGAAATAAGTTCATGTTTCATGTGCTTCGAAGTGAGGTTGGTAGAGGTTGGTTTTTATGGATAAGAATAAACCAGGAGCTAGTTTGCTAGTTGTGGCGACCTAGCTTTTTAAACGTTGTCAGAACTCATGAGTTGAAAAAAAACGCCACAAAGTAGCAGCTGCATCTACTTCCTGGAGGAGGCAGCCGGGGTCAGAGGAGCCAGATTCCCTTCTGAGGCTGTTGCCTCTGTGACCCAGCCTCAAATGTGTCACTATCAAAATCAAGACTGTATTCTGTTTACATCCTACAAACCCAAATCATATCATTATTATATACATATACGCAGATGATCTACTCTTTTATTTTACAGTCTTAAATTAATTCTTTTTTTACCATCCTGAAAGTGGATTTGAAGTTTCCCTGTTTTTTCTTCCAACTAAACCTCATCCGAGCTGTCCGACCAATGCCTGCCATCCACTGAAAAGATAAAACCCACTTTCCCTCCGTCCCACCCTCTCACTGAAACTCAAATCCTTCTTGTCGCCAAACAAATCTTTCTCTCATGCTATCTCTTAGCCCTCTGTTAAAAGTTGTATCGGACGGGAGGAGGGTAGGAGCCGTGATAAATCACTAGTGGGTATGACGGCAAGGATCAGGGACGGAGGAAAAGAACAATGACCACAGCGGAGCGACGGAGAGAGAGAGATCGGTGAACAGATGAACGACATAATAAGCCGATTGCGCTCCAGAAGGTCGAGCACTTTGTGCAATGCGAGGCAAAGAAGGCAAAGGGGCGTTTAAATGAGGACAAAAAAAGGGAACTTCTGGCCTAAAAGGAGTTGTATCAAAGGGTCATGGTACCAATGGGGTCATGGGTACCATCACCCTTAGATAGTAAGTATTGTCCATCCCAAACGGAGAAGCCAAGTGTTCCTCATCAACTATACATGTGTACTTTATCCCATCTTAGCTCTGGTTCATGGCCATGCCAGGCTTCTAGCCAGGCGCAGTGGAAGAAGGGAGCGATAATCTGGGCACTGAGGATTTGGAGGGCAGGAATAACATCCCCCATTGGTCTCAAGCTGGCATGATAGCGTCAGCTTGATGGAGCAATGAATCAAAGGGAAAAGAGACTGGTTTTAAGAAGGTGCTACCGTTAGCGGAAGCAGGAACAAGGCGCGGTTGGGTCGTATGCTTTGGACGAAATTTGAAATGATTCTTTGGACCGTAAGAAATGAGTTTCTGGGTCTTTGTTATGATGATTTAAATGTCGTAAAGTGGTGGGATGCAAATAAAAACAATAATGTAACACACTGGCACACACAGTTAAAGCCGTATGGAGATTAAAAAGAGATTTTCTGTCGCAATTTTCTGGAGTAGTTCCCCATCCGACGTTGGTTCATGACAAGCTCAGCGCGGCCTTACCTTTTATTATAGCTCGTGCGTGTCGTTTAAATAACTTTTTTTTCATAATAGTCGACCAAAATCGCACTTTTCATTTTGTACAGACGTTTTGTTTACAAACAAAATCCCGGGCACGCAGATTTAAACAAATTCAAGACAAGTGCGGTTTGATTCACCCGCAAAAAAACGTCTGTTTAGGCTTGAAGATAAATAAGAAAAAAGGGAAAACATAAAAGACAAAGAAAAACTGGGATTTTTTATGGAAACTTATTATTTATTTATTTTATCAATCAAAGACCCAACTTTTTGAGTTTTTTTTTGGTCTCATTAACGTTAAAAATGTGAGATTTAATTAAAATCCACAATTTTTCTGCTTTAAAACACAACCTAAATTTTCTCTCAAAAACATGCGAACAACACGATCCACTAGGTGGAGTAGTTTTTGGAAGGGATGGACTGCAGCGTGCTATTAAAAAATCAGAGAAGAAGAGTGAGTTGCTATGGTTACAGAACTGCCCTGCCTGTCTCTAATTAAAATGATAGTGAAGAAAAAAAAAAACTTATAGAAGGTTTGAGCCACTAGGTGGCGTAGTTTTTTGGAAGGGCTGGACAGCAGAAAAGAAGGGTGGGTTGCTATGGTTACAGGACAGCCCGATTTGTTTCGAAATAAAATGAAAATATTTTATTCTGATAAACACAAATAAATATGTGATTGATAATTCGTTACGAAGAAAAAAAAATGACGAGTCGAGATTGTCGAATTAACGACAGATTTTCTCTTTAATGTCACAAAAAACCCTTAAAATGCCGAAGCTTAGAAAAATATACCTTTACTTGACCATAAAGTTATGACCTCGATCCTTAGTTGCTTAACGCTGGGAACCAGATCAGTCCATCTATAGGTAGTAGTGAGTAACTGTAGGCAGTTACTTGAGAGATATCGCGTTCGGTTACCGAAAAAAATGGACCGTGCCTTAGTGCTTAATGCCCCAGCCCGAAAATAAAAAAGCGTTACGGACACTTTCTGGCGCAAAAGTCGGACTTACCAAATTGATTAGTAGAGAAATCGCGAAACACCAGTTTTATTTAATTTTAATTCATAACACGTGTTGTTTGTGACTTTTTATTAAAACATAATTAACTCGTTTTCTATTTTATGCAAATTGTGCGGACAGTCTGAATCTCGAACTGTCGTAAAACGCTAAATTTTCCGCTACAGAAGGAACTTTAATACCCATCACATGTTAAAGGCGGCGACAGAAATAGAAACATTACATCACAGGCGTTACTAAATGTTAAAATATCTGTGTGTGTGTGTGTGTATCTTCTCTCCCCTCACAAGCTGAAAGACTGTTTAACCCCGAGCGAACACACACATTTCCCATCTTTGAAGTGTCCCTGCGGGCGCTGGTCCTGCCTGCAGTGCTATTAATTGCTTAGTCTTATCTGAGTGGCCCAGGCGTGCCACGGGGACGGGGGTGAAGCGGGAGGTGGATGGGGAGGATAATGCCAGTGTGGGTGTGTCGCTTAAGCTCTCATCCCAGGAGAAGGTTTGCCTTGGGGAGCGAGATGGGTTGCAGGAGTGTTTTCTCTCACATGGCTTTTTAGAGTCTGAACAGATGATGGTGGAGACTAGTGCTGCGCAATATCGCGATATTATCGTCTAGGATTAGCTAACCGCAAATAGCTACAAATTTTCTTTAGTTTTCGGATCCAAATTGTAAAATTGCGATATAGTGAGGGACTAATCTATTCCTTCTGAAGTTCCATCCCGAAATTTACAGTACTGTAGTCCTACATCGCTCGCTTTAAGTCTACCAAATGTCTGCTAAGGCTAGTCGGAATATCGGTATCAAAACAATATCTCAATATCAGCTACTATTTATCATCATTATTTGGGCACCAGCGAAGAAATGTGGGTATCGTTCCCGTCCGTTAAGCCGACAAGATGCGCCAAGTTTTTCTAGTGCCGCGATTCTAGGCTAGCTGTTCTACCTCCCCGACGGTAAGTCCGAGTTTTTGGAGGTCGCCAGCGATTACGTCAAGCCATTGCGTACGGGGGCGATTTTACTTGCTAAGATTAATTAAACCCCAAAGCCCACTTTTTGTTGGGTCTTCCGAAGAATAAGACTTAGCGCTTGCGATTGGCCTTTGAGCTGGAACGGGGTGGGGCCAAGCAAGTCGACATTACCGTAAGCTTTCAAAAGTTGGGAAAAAAATCTACGTTCCGACCTTCACCTATGGTAACCAGCTGTGGGTGGTGACCAAAAGAACAAGACTCCGGATACAAGCGGCCAAAATGAGGTTCCTCTGACGGATGGCAGGGCTATCACTCTGAGATAGGGGGAGGAGCTCTGCCAGCCGTTGCTCCTCTGGGTCGAGAGAAGCCAGATGGGGGTGGTTGCCTCCTGGACGCCTTGCTGGTGAGGTGTTTCGGGCACTTCGTACCAGGGAGAAGACCAAGAGGCAGACCCCGGACCAGCTGGAGAGACTATGCCTTATAGCTGGACAGGGAACGTCTCAAAATCCTCCAGTCGGGGGGCAGCCGGGGTCAGAGGAGCCTGAGTTTCAGGTCTGAGGCTGTTGCCCTTGCGACCCTGCCCTGGATAAGCGGAAGATGACGCTCATTCAGGGACGGAAGGGAACCTAATTTTCAAGATTTGTCCTCTAGCTGTTGCGAGTTTACGAACAATACTTACTAAAGACTGTTTTTTGTCCGTTTATAAGGACGTTTTAGGGTTCTACGTGCGCCCGACGACAAAAGAACTTCGTCAAACTATAAATAAAAGCTTGGTTCCAACCTGGACAGACAAACTAAGACACCCTTCACAGTCGAGTGCATCGGATTCAATAATTTTAAGCGGTCCAGGTTAAATATTGATCCCAGGCTAAGCCCAGTCAAAGTTACACCACCATTTCCTTGTCTGCGCCCCTCATTTTCATCTAATTTTCCAACAAAACTCATTCCTTTTTTTCCTCTTTGAGGAACCAATGAGATTAGCCGTTTTGACAGGTCTTTACCACCTCCGACAAATCAGATTAAACACAGTTGAGACCACTTGAAGCTCTATTTGGTTTCTTCACCAACACCCAACGTTGATACAGTGATCACCCTCTCTCTCTCTATTTGTCTCTGTTGTAACCTCGCCCAGTCATCTCCGTGGCAACCAGAGGCGGGAATACTTTCCAAGTCACAAGAGAAAAGGAATTTCATCATCTCGTTCCTTTGCTTTTGGAAGGATTCATCACCAGTTAAAACTCTGACACGAATATTCGACATTTTATTAGAGTTTGTAACCGTCACGTCAAACGAGGGGTTTCCAACACAATGGCATCCTCGAACCCCCTCCCGACAAACCACCGATCTCTAATCTGCTCTGGTTTACAAGACAAACACGGGAAGTCCACTTCTATTACACACACTAACAGGAAGCAGATCCAGAAATAGCGGGTCAACAATGTAATCAAGCGCTTTACCTCCATTTTTTTTTACTTCACCAGGCACGTAACGGCCGACACAATCGAGAACCGGTTCATACGCGAAATCTAATTGAAGACTCATCACAAACAGGAATCAAACTAGCAACCTTCCCACATTGCGAACAACAACCATGTAAACAAATCAGGTTGCTATGGAAACTAGTAGCGCACAATTTGTAGTTATCGAAATAATATCGTGAAATAATATGGCGTCTCTGTTTCTACTTTGAGCAGTCGACTGATTTGTCAGGCAGTTTGAAGCTAGCCAATCGGCTAATCAGGAGGCGGGGCCAGGCATTCAACCAGGAAGTAGTTTCTATTGCTAGTTACCATTTTTTTTGTTACGTCTTCTGAGCCGCTTATCTCTATCAGGGTCGCTCGCTAGGGGTGCTGGAGCCTATCCCGGCTGATTTAAGGTGAGAGGTAGGATACACCCTGAACAGGTTGCCAGTCTGTTGCGGGGCCACACACACACTCATTCTTCGAGGGACTATTATAGCGGCCAATCAACCGAAAACTCATGTTTTTTGAGGGTGGGAGAAAAACGGAGAAAACCCACACATTTAGGGGGAGAACATGCAAACACCACACAGAAAGGCCAATGTTCCAAGCCTTGTCCCCACCCTTGACTTGAGCCCCTTGAACCTTTTAGCTGTGAAACCACTGCTCTATCCACTGCGCTAGCCAATGCACTACTGCGCCGCCCTGCTGGTTAACATCAGCATAAAAATTCAAAGCTTTAAAAAAATGGCGTCCAAAACAAAAAGATTTAAAATCCACAAATAATGGCTTTCAAATGGAAAAAAATGAACGCCTAATTGATCTATTCATTAGCATTAACCAGCCGTCTGGACTAGTAATTGATCATTTTTGCTGAACATTTACAAAAAAAAAAATCCGACATACGGATGCACAGACAGCGCCATGTGCTTCATGCCTCATCCTCGTTTCGTGAGAAACTACTCCTCTTTTTCAAGATGATGCCCATGTATTTGTAATCGAACATGTGCTGCTCGTTCACACAATCGCACACGCACACCCTGTGATCTCATTTTGAGTTTATAAAAAGATTTGATTTGGGCGGCGATAAGATCACGACTTAAGTCGCGCTAACACGACTCAGCCAGTCTCTCAGATGGAGCCGCTATGTGGAGGCATCTGCTGCTGAGTAAGTGCGTGGAGGTTGGAGTGACTCGCTTCTCAACTTCTGATTCACTGGCAGCAACTGCTAAGTCAGCAGGAAAGTGAGGGTTGTGTTGCCACGGCGCACCGATGGCGCAACGCTGATATGTAGTCGGTTTTTTTTCTGAACATAAACTCCCAAAATTTCCACATCAGTTTTTTCTAGTATCAATTTTTCTTTGTGATTCAGGCTGAATTTATGTAGCTTTTCATTTTCTTCTGATCCGATTCAAATTTTTGCATATGTTTGGTTTTGTAACTCAAAATTTTAGGGTTTATTTTGACCAAATTTGTTGTCGTGATTTGGGAAAATTCTGCGATTTTTTTTGGGACCAAAACAAAGCTAAGTTGTTACGCCATATCTGGAATAAAGTTTTTAAAAAACGCGTAACCAGCCAAATTAGCCGCTAAAACGCGATTGTTGTAGTGCGCAATAAAAAAAAAAATAAATTGTCCGAAATTTGATGGACAAACAGTCCACAAATAATCAAACAGTTCTTCAAGCTTCGCAATTTTTTAAAAAGCATTTTACTAGCTTTTGTTCAGTGTTTTATTTTGAAACCCTTTGCTCCGAATTTTGATTGGTTGTAGCTACGGAAGAGGGCGGGGCAACTTTTATCCACTTGATTACCTACTTTCACGCTACCGTTTTCAAAACTACGCTTCCAGCTTATTTTCACGAATAAAAATATTAACAGCTACGTTTTTTTCGTCCGTTCCAATAAATTTTGTTGTGGTCATATGAATGCCAAATTTTCCCGCCAAAAAAAATCTATCGAGAAATATACATTAAAATCATTTAAACTGCGGTTTCACCAGTGACACCATAGCGCTTGTGCATTTCAAATTATCGTAACTCGTCGCGACTTTGTCCGATTTTCTGACGCAAATATTGACAAAAATGGACTAAAACAAACAGGCTTTTTAATAAAAATAGCTAATATTTTGGCGCTAAAATGGTTAAATAAACGGGAAACGTGTGTAAACGTTAAAGTCCGACTTTAAAACAACGATAATAATTCAAACAAAACAATTAATTACTTTACAAATTTTGCGTGTTTTTTTAGAACGAGATTGCTGTACTTCCCAAATCCGCGAAGTCCGTCCTTTCACCAGTAGAATTTAACGATCAAAAGACATAGCGTTGAAATTTGCATCATTTGAAATTCCCAGCATGCTTTGAAACAAAAATATCTCAGTTTCCCGACATGCTAAGCTAACAAAGGCCCGTTTATCCAACCAGAAAAACAAACTGATGCAGGGCAGACGTGGATTATCAACGACACGTGACGCTTTTAAAAAACGAGTTTGACGTCCCCATTAGCCGAATCGGTTCTGGGTTTATTTATTTATTTTTTTATATCGGACGGACAAAAGAGAGGGAAACGCGGAGAGAAAGCTTTGAAAAGAAAGCTAGTGTCATCCTGTTTGCTATGACAACAGAAACAACAGCATGAAAAGGTCAGGAATTCTTTTCTTCCAGGAGAGAGAAAGGGGTAGACGACTGAAACGTCGGAACGTCATTTTCATAGCGAGTTTTTTTTAGCTTAGCTGGTTTAGCAGAGGATTAAAGCGGAGGAAATGAAAGCCTGATACTAAATTTGGGCATGGAGCCAAATATTTGGCGTCATGCAGGTGGAGGGTTCTTCTATTCACCCCCCCGCTCCCTTTCCCCCGCTTAGCGGTGAACAGCAGCAGAGATAGACACATGCTAGCTATTTTTTCCGAACATTTCACGTGTAAAAATATCGCGAAGTTTTCTATTACTTTTTCAATCAAATAGAAAATTTGCATTCTTCAAGTTTTCAGTTGTTTTTTTAAAGTATTTCTAAGCGAAAAATAAAATATTCTTCGCAAACATTAGCATTAAGCTAATGCTAATTAAGCTGTTGGCGGAATTTTTTTCTAAATTCAAAATAGCAAAATGGAGTCTCGGCCTTTTTAAAGCAAATTTTTTTTTCCTACTTTAGATTTCGGTTATCTAGCTCCACCTGTTCTCTCTGCTAAAACCAAGCTGATTGGCCAGCTGGAAACAGCCTGACTAATCAGTTGGCTGCTTAGAATGACAAAGATATTGCTGGAGTTTATTTCTTTTAAGTTTATGTTTTCTGTGTTTTTTATGAATATATTTTTAAAAAATAATGTTTAGAAACATTTTAGTAATTATTTAACAATTTAAACAAAAATAGAAGATAAAGAATTTGTTTTTTTATTCCAGCCAATCAGAGCTGTTCTTTCTCAATTCGTTCAACACACAAATGTTTATTTTTCTCTCGAAACTCAACAAGATCTTTCGACGAAGCACAAAGTCCAGATTTATTCTAAAATAGGTCAATTAAATACCTCGTAATGTTACGTAAAATACAAAAATCTATTAGCGTCAAGTAGATTTTTTAAAGCTCGCAGAAATACCCTATGGGGCAATAAAAAGACGTTTTTTTTACCCTCATTTCTTAAATTGGAAGTAAGTTTATCGTAAAGTGACCAAAACAACACCTCAGAGCCAAAAAGCAGACGTTAACCGGCAGTAAATTGATCCGTCAGACGTGTAGATAAGCTCGTGGTTTAACAAGCCGCGATCGTACAGATAACGATAAACCACAGATCGTAAAAGAAGCTGAGAAAACGACCCGAGTGGCCAATTGGGAACAAAAAAACGTGGGATTTCTCCGATAATGAGGCCAGGTAATTGAAAACAAGGACAAACACCAGGTGGAAGCCCTCCGTCGACACAAAGGGGGACGAAAGGTGAACGGTTTAGAAACTAGGACAGGGGCCTTTATTTGGTTTATAGAACAAAGGAAGAAAAAAAAAAGGTCTGGTTTGATTTATTGCGAAATTAAACACCTGAAAATCTGATTTTTCGCGATATTACAACATATTGATTTGACGATATGTCGATGTGTTGATATTAGTAAACAAACGTAATTCGTTAATATTAACGAGCATGTTATCAAAACATTGACATAACAATACCTCAATGTAATAAAACAGTGATGGTGGCCTCACAGCAACTAGGGCAGGGGTTAGAGTCTAATGAATTTAAAAAAACTATGGTGTGCCCCAAGGTAGACGATTTGGGCCACTTTTATTTTCTATTTTGAAATAGAAAACTGGGGCTACAAAGTGTGGTAGTGGTTAGAATGGGGGGTTCCAAAGCTAGAAGGTTGGGGTTCGAGTCCTACAGAGGGGCGGGGCTTGAAGCTTTGGAAGTTTGCATGTTCTACCCTTGTATGTGTGGGTTTTCTCCGGTTTCCAGAGCCTATCCCGGCTAATTTAAGGCAAGAGGCAAGGTACACCCCGAACAGGTTGCTAGTGAACCGCGGGGCCCACACACTCATTCCTAGGGGCAATTTTATGGCACCCAATCAACCTAACATAATTGTCTTTGGAGGGGTGGTAGCCAACCGGAGTACCCGGAGAAAACCCACGCTTACACGGGGAGAACATGCAAACTCCACACAGAAAGGCTAGTTTTCCAAGTCTCGTCCCCGACCCGGACTCAAACCCCTGACCTTCTTGCTGTGAGGCCACTGTGCTGCCCCATCCAGAAATCATTTTAAATTTCAGATTGAAAAAAAATTAAGTGGTTCTTTTTAAAAAAAAAATAAAATCGTACAGTGTTCGTAAATAAATTTGCCCTCAAATGGCAACATTTCTGCGTAGCACGTAACCACAACGGTGGGAGAAACACGGGCTTAGACGTCTTTGTCAAGGACGCTCAGGTATGGTCCCAGTTGGAATCGAACCGGCTTCTATTGGTCGATGAGCGGACATTTAACCAATGAGCCAACGGCTTTGTCAAAATTATTTCCGATAAAGTAAAAAATAATGTACTAAAGAAACTATGAACCCCTTTTTAAGATGTAACGCAAATTAAAGGCTCTATCTTATGGGCTAGCTGAGTTTTAACGAATTGCTAATAAAGTTCGGAATATACGAAATACGTTTTGACAAAAAAACAAACAAACAAATGGTTTAAAGTTGTTTGGCTAAATCTTGAAAAATGGACTTATATGCGAAAAAAATGTCAAATTATCCTTGTTTTTAATCAATAAAACCAAGAAAAATGACAATTAAATTTACAATTACGGGATAAAAATGAACGTAAATGTTATTTTAATCCAATTAAAAAGCGTGATAAATTAAAAAGGATCTTCTATTGTCCCAGCTCGTGTTGACCCCTCCATAATACTGCAGTGCAGCGCCGCCATCTTACCTTCTATTCTCTGCCATCTAAACAGAAATAATAAGAAAACGACGCAAAAATACGAGGTTTTTTACGCAATTTCGCACTTTGGTCTAAAAATGTTCACCATTTTTTTTGGACAAAACTCAATTATTGACTTTTTGATGCTAAATAAGACTTAGAAATCCCGTAAAACACACCCACTCTTAAAACACGGGCCCTCAGGGATAAAATATCGGTTTTACTTCCATTTTTAATTAAATTTAATACAAATATGTAATTTTTTAAATGATTTTATGTGATTTTTTAACCCAAGATTTTTAATTATTTTCACGGTATCGGGATGATATTTGTGTATAAACACGATCAATAATGAAAACGTGGTTTTAAACGTAATAAAAACGTGTTTTTTAATAACGAAATTTAATAGAAAAAACATTATTAGATATTTAAATATTACATGTTTTTTTTTTTCGTGATTTGTGTTAAATTTTTACAAATTTAGATGTTTTACAACGAAATGTTTTAAAATGAACAAATTTTCGCTCCAAATTTTATTTCACGATTGAATCATTTAAAAAAAATATTATGTAAAGTTTCAAAAAGTAACAAAATATTATCATTTTACGTGATTTTATAAACACTAGTTTAGAAATTCCCGAAAAAAAAATCCCCATGTTATCAAGCTAGCTAAACTGTAACGCAACACTTCCGGTTAAGGAATTTTCGCAATAAAATACGATTACTTAACACGTCATGAATCGTGTTTTAATTTATGTTAATATAAGAAAAAACGAATTTCGAGATATTTTAAATTTAGAAATAGTTTGTACAAAATATTTAAGCTTAAAGTTACTTTAAAAGGAATTTTAATTTGAAAGCGTGCTATCTCCACTTCCGGTCAAACTCCAGTTAGCTTCGCAATGACGACACTAACAATAAGATTGAAAACACTGAAAAAAAAAATAAAACATGGATTTTTTTCTTACCTCTAACGCCATGATCGAGGTCGCTACAACCAGCAGCAGTAAAGCTACTCGTTCCCCCATGTTGCTTCGATCACGCAACGCCACTATATATAGCGTTCGTCCAAAAAATCGCGTAAAGGTTTTTCAGCCGGTTTTAGGACTAAGTCTTCTCTCCTCCGGTGCCTCCCGTTGTCTGATGGGGAAGGATACCGAAGCCGCACAGCTGCTCAAAGCCGCATCACCTGACCACAGCGGAGTGGGAATATTACGCAGGCGCAGAACCGTTAAATCAACTTTCTTTTATTTTTTTTTTGCCCCCCACGCTTCTAACTGACCATGCGCAGTAAGCATCTTACATATATCCTTTTTTGTTTGTTTGTTTTTTAAAAATATAAAATGAGAGAAAAAAATATTGTTTTTTCATATAGTTTGTTTATCTTAAAAAACAAAACAAATCGGTAAATGTTTCAAAACAATCATTATTTTTTGTCAATTTTAACAAATGTTTATGTTAAAATTTCTATGATTAATAACATTTTTTTTAATTTTTATATGTTTAAAAAGAAAAAATACGCTTTAATTTAATTTGATTAACAATTAAAAAACGCGTTGCGCAAAAGAGTTACCTGTCAAGGAATTCCTCCTGCCTCGATTTTTGGGGAGGCATTCATTTCATTTTGAGTATTTAAAAATATATATTTATCAGCCATTTTGAAAATCACAAAAAAATGCGCATGCGCAGTCAGTTTAAAATGAGCCATAGTGACAGTATAGAAGAGGTAACTAGTCTAGCTCTGACTGTGCTGTAACATGGAATGTAAGATAATCGTAATTTTTTTAGGCATTTTAATGTATGAAACACGTCAAACAACATTTTTTATTTTCTTATTTTTTACTAGCATTTTTTTTCGGTTGTGTAAAAATATCGCATTTTCATATTAAAATACAGCAAAATTGTATAATTTAACAGATAATTTAATATCTCCATTTTTCTTTTTAATCGTTATTTATTAATTTGTTTTCCGTTTCTTTCTAACAGGTTTGTGCCAGGACTTGCAGGCCAGAGGCAGGGCGCACCCTGAACAGGTTGCTAGTCTGTCGCTGGGCCAGACACACAACCATAAATCAACGCAATGCTCGGGTTTTTGGAGGATGTGAGGAAACCGAAAATCCACGCATACCCGGGGAGAACATGCAAACTCCGCACAGAAAGACAAATTCTTCAACCCCCGATCTTTTTGTGGTGAGGCTAATATGCTAACCGCTACGCCACGTTGAATTCCAAACGGATTTTTATGTTTGTTTTGAATCCATTATTTTTTGTTTTTGTTAATATTTGACCTTGTTTTTGACGGAAAATGTTGATGTTTTGAAAAACAAAAAATTTGTAGCGCAAACAAGACAATAATAATAAAACAAACAAGTTTTATCGTCATAAAGAAGTTTAATTTATAACACAAGTCGAAAAAAAAGGCAAGAAAATATTTACTTGGTTCAATTTATGTTTAAAATGACTTGAAAAACAATCGTTACAATTCAAAATGGGTCATTTTTTTTGGCGATAAAAACCAGTTTATCCCCAGTTTGCGTTTCCATATCAGGTCCAGACCTGTTTGAATATAAAAACAAAATTTTAACTTTTTCGTGTTGCACGAAATTAAAGGCGAAGACGTACAATGACAAAAAAAGAAAAATTAAAAATTGATAAAAACAAAAAAATTGCGAAAAATTAGAGAAATCTTTCTTGTTGCTCCACATTTTATCCGAACAGTGTGCTACCTTCCATGTGCACAGGTAAGACGTTGACCCGTTGGCGTACGCTAGCTCTCCGCTGGCTCTATCAACTGATCAATAGACGAATTGCCGTGGCGTCCACAATAATTACGACGCCCCGAGCCAAACACGAAAACTCTTGATTTACAAGTCGCTCGATGTTCGCTGATCTTCAGCAGCGATAGCGACCGAAAAAAACAGGTCCGAAATACAAAAGGCACAGTCTAGACGCGCTAGCACACGGAATGTCTAGATGCGCTAGCACACGAAACGCCTCTCGATTGAACAAGAGGTTTTGGTCAGGGTTAGAAAAGCCGACACATCCGTTCCACCAGCTGCTCTTTAAAGACGACAAGTACCAGCCGCGAGCTAGCCCATCATTAAGCACCAGACTTTGTGGGTCAATCACTGACCCACATTTCCACCACCATATGCTCCAGCTCAAACGAGCGACACCAATTAAGGTATTACGGCTTTTCCGAAAAACGTTGACAATGACACCCACAAATCGTCCAAGCTCGTCTGGATGGATTATCACTTTCCGATGCATCCGGGATAAGGAGGCGGCGGGGAATAGTTGCCGGGTTGAGGCTGAGTTGGGGTGTAGGGCGGAGGACGGAGGGATGACGGGTACATCTCGTAATCGAAGGTGTACGGAGGGGGAGGACCTAGGTTAGGGAACAAAAAAAGACGAACAATTATTACAAAATATCGGAAAAATTGAGCATTTTTGTGTTTTTTCCGTGTTTAGTAAAAGTTCAATTTGTTTTTTGTTTTCATTTAAACAAGTTTTACAATTCACTTGCACCCTCCGGTGGCCAGATGGTGAAACTACATCATTAAAATGTCCTTTTAGTGTTTTTTTAGGGTTGATCAATCTTATTTTTAAAGCACTGTCTCTTTAATTAAACATCTGGCCTGATGCTGCCGTGAGGAAACAATAACTGGGGATCGATCCACACCAGGGGTCGGCCTGCCCAGGACTGCAGCGGCCAAATTATCAGAGGTGCACCCAGCTCAAGGTGAAATGGGCACCCACAAAAAGCCAACTGGCTAAAGTGAAGAACCAGCAACACCTCAGCCAATCAGACCCCCACAGAGAAGACCCCAGAGCTGCTAGGATGGGGGATCCCCATGAGGAAACACTGGAATAAGACACAAAATAAAAACTAAAAGCAGTTAAAAACTATATAAGAAATTAATCCGAAAAATAAAAACAAGAAAGTAAACAAACATTTTTTAATAAATACATAAAATTGTATTAAACGGAAATAAAGTTAAAAACAAGTTTTAAAAAAGTGGGTTTTCAAACTCTTAAAAACATAAACAGACTCTGCGGCCCTGAGGTCCTCTGGCAGGCTGTCCCACAAGCGAAGACCATAACGCTGGCCTAACCGTGGGATTTTGTTCTGGCATGTGGTTTTACTACGTAGAAGGCCGATACCAGAGGGCCTCAGGGTCCGTGAGGGGTCGTACCTTACAAGGAAGTGTTCCCGTCCATTGGTCCTTGCTAGAACTCCGAAAAATTCTATTCTATAGCTTTTGAACTGCGTCAAATTTAATAATCAAGTAGTAACGTTATTTTAAGACATCTTGAAGCGTCTTCAACATAGTTGGGGTTTTGACGTGTGCTTCAAAGCGTATTTTATTTTTAGTTTAACATCGTATTAAACGTAACAAATAAAGTTTTAGGAAGTCAAAAGAGTCTCATTGATCAACGAATTATCAAAAATAGAACAAAAGCTCACGACAGTGGATAAAACTACAAAAAAATAAAAGCGTCTCGTATCAAACTAAAAATAGAGATTAGAGTCACTGCAGGCGGACACGAGACTTCTAAAACTACAGCGCTTCCGAATTTCCAATACGAGGTTTCGGATTCAGTAGGGTGGGATGCCTCCTGAACGTCCCACCGGGAGGAGACCCAAAGGGTGCAGCCAGGGAAAGAAAAGCATGGGTTTCCCGTCTGAGGCTGTTGCCCTGGCGACCCAGCCCCGGATAAGCTGAACTTTTACGAGATTTCGTATTGCTATGTACATGTTAGCATTAGCGTTTGCATTAGCCTCTTAGTTATTGCTAACGAGCAATATGTACTGTAGTTGGTATCCTTCTGTCTCTAGACAATGGAGTCTACGCCTATCTGTACAGCGTCAGGTGTGGCTGAATAAGCCGATGCGGGAGCTGCAGCTCCAACCACACTTAGCGCTGATGTGATAGGTGGTATGAGTCATGGGGGGAGCAGTGGCAGACTGACTTTTTTGCTGTTTCCTGGTCTTTTTGGCCTCATGCTTGATCTCTCTGTTCTCTTTAGCATGCTTTACCGATTTTGACAGTTACACGCGACCTCTAGTGGTCAAAGATCACTGATTCGAGATCTGCTGGGGCGATGTTGGCACAACTTCCGATCCCTCTTTCAAGCGTCTTTGTATCGCAGCCCAGATAAGCTACAATTTAGGGCTCAAGGTGCTGTCTTCTCATTTTCATGCCGTTTTTAGCGTTCTTGTGTAAAATTGCCTCATTACCACCCACTTGTGGTCAAAAGTGGTACTTCAGTTTATTTCCTTATCGTTTGAACCCAATCAACGTGTCAGGGGTTGGAATTGTTGGCATTGCAACAATAATCAATATTGGTTTTTAATTTAGAATTTTACGACAAGTAGCAGGTTACGTTTTTCGTAGATTTCATGTAGCATTAGCTTAGTTCGGTGGTGCCAACCAGTCGATCGGGAACTGATTCCAAGTTGACCGCCAGGAGTGTCGGAAAAAAAATTGATTAAAACGACTTTGACGCTATATTTAGCGAGTATTCAGACCCCCTAGGTCAGGGGTGGGCAAACTTTTTGACTCGCGGGCCACATTGAGTTCTAACATTTGACAAGCAGACTGAAACCAGAAAAGGGGGAGAGGGGCGTGCCCTCCCCACCATCTAGGTCCACAAAAAAAGTGTTCTTGTTACTTTAATTATAATAAACTTTGGTTAAAATATGCACCAAAATGCAGAAAAATTGCTTATTTTTCGAAAAGTTCTGGGGAGGGGCCTAAAAGGTCTGAAACCTTAGCGGCGCTAGGTTTTAAATCTAAGCGCTTGATGTAACATTTTGCTTGTTTTGACATCTAACACGTTTGTTTACGTGCGTGTATTGGCCCCGATAGCTTTCCATATCTGTGCACACTGTTTATTTTGAAAACGTGCACATCGCGGAGACACACACATTTTAATGGAAGCAGTGTTGTTGTATTTTTGGCACCATCTAGTGACGAAACATCAGAATTGCAGCGAAAATAAAACTAATAAGGTTTATTTATTTAAATTTTTTTCAAATTCGGCAGGTTGGATTAAAACGCTTAACGGACTGCATGTGGCCTGCGGGCTGTAGTTTGCCCTGCTTGCTGTAGGTGCACGAGTCGCTAAAATGCTAGCACCCTTGGCTTTGTTGGTATTGTTGTAGCATTGCATTGTGGGTCGCCATATTGTAATTTATTTAAGTTTCCAAGAATTTAATTGACATCGTAAAAAAGAGGCTTTAAATTTTGAGTTAATGTGTTGCTTCTATCTTTTGAAAATTTGGAAGATTTACGTCACCGAAAATCGCAGAAAATTGGTGACGAATCTGTTATTTGAACAAAGATTCACGTTTTTCTTTTTATTTGATTTTCAATTGTGCCCGTCTTCCTGGTTCCACCACCCACCTGGGTATCCTTGGCTCACAGTGTTGATGTACGAAGTGCTGAACACGCCCACTCGCGTGCCACGCCCGTTCTTCACGCACATACACAAGCACAAGAACAAAGCCGCCACCGCTCCCATCAGAAACACCACGCCGAACACGATCCCAGAGATGGCCGTGCCCCTGGAACACACATACACACACACATTGGCAATCAAACACCGTTGCTGTGGGAGACGTGATGCAACCAAATTTGTGTGGCACACGTGTGCAGAGGAGTTTGCGAACTGGCACTGGAAACGGAGACAGGCTCATTAGCAGGTTTCCGACATGGTCGAGATTAGTCAGACCCTTAGACTTTCAGAGCATTCCGACTGATGGAGAGTTTGCTAAAGTAAAAGGGGGGGCCATGACGGGTAAGTGGAAGTGTTCCAGCAGGGTGAGAGCAAAAGGTCAGCGCCTCTGCAACACCTTCTGGCTCCTGAGAGGACAGCTGGTGTGCGAATTCTTGCACCATCATTTGACTCCTACAGATCGGATCCAAAACCACAAAATGTCCCTACAGATTTTATTTGCAGAAAAGGAGGAAAAAAGAGAGTGCGGATGAGATCGGACGCTCTGTTCTCTTGTTTCCACCATCAAAATTTCTTGGCAACTCAAGCTTGAGTGCTAAAGCTAACCGCTAGTTAAGCTAGTACCCTAATCGGATTCGGCATTTTAAGAGTCGTCTTATTAGAGTAGTCATAAAGTTTAAAAAAAATGGAATGTGTTTAATTTCAACCTGTAAATGCGATTATTCACCGAAAAAAGAAAAGAAATACCTGAAGGGAGCGACCAAGCGTGAGCAGAGCACGTTATTTGAACTCTTATGATTTACCTTAGAATGTTTTCATTGGGGGAGAACAAAGGGCATGGCAAAAAAACAAAAAACAGGACTAAGAAAAACATGGCCTTCCAGGAGTATCCAAATATTGACGGAATAGATCGCAAAGTAATAAAAAAAATACCTTTGATATGTTTTGTTTTGGGATAAACGTTCAGATCAAAGGATGTTTTTTTTTTTTTTTTTTTACAACATTCTTTATAAAAACATGTAGTTTTAAATAAACATCATAGTCCTGCCTCTTTCTTTATATGCACCATATTTTCAGACTATAAGTCGCACCTGAGTATAAGTCGCACCAACCAAAAATGCACAAAGGGAAGGAAAAAACAATATATAAGTCTCACTGGAGTATAAGTCGCATTTTTGGGGGAAATTATTTGATAAAGGTCAACAACAAAAACAGACATGTTTCTTTTAGGCATTTTCAAAAGTAAATAGACGGTACCGTATACTACCGTATACTACCATCACATGACGCATAAACAAACTGAGAATGTGCATTTGTCAATCCAGCCAATGACTTCTGGGAAAGTTGCACGGCGCATTCTCCGCATTACCGTGAAGCTGCGGGCCATCCTTCATCCACTGCTCTCATTGGTTACGCTAGCCTGACTTAAATCTCTTGTTGACAAAAATATCAAGTGGCTCGAGTATTTTGGTTAAGCCTCCCAGGAATATTGGCAGGTATGGAGGTGAAAACTTTTTTGTTTTGAACTGTGGCAGGATGCGCTCTCTGCACATGCTAGCCATCACAAGCAAACCATCGCGCACGCTAAAGAAGCCATCCTGGCGCTTAGCGTAGCACTTTGTAAGCTGTAAGTTCAGCATTTCTTGATCCGTCAACAACTACTCCCCCTGCAGCACGTTGTTCAAACACCCATGTATTAACTCGATCCTCTAACTGTAGCTAGTTAGCGTTTAGCCCGCGATTAGCTTTTTTGTTTTCTTCATTCCGGTTAGAGTAACCTCCAATTTTCTCCAGTCCATTACAAGTTTCTCACTTACTAGAAACTTTCTTTCTGCTGCTCGATTCCCGTTTTCAGCTTCATATTTTACAATTTTCAGCTTTCAGAAAATGTTTTTCTTCCTCTGCATTTGTTTTTATATTACCGGCAAAGTGGAAACTAGAGCGCCCTCCTGTGGTAAAGTGTGAAAATGACTTGAAATGACGGTAAAAATGTGTTAATAATTTTTTGTATGAGTTACTCTGGATTATAAGTCACACCCCTGACCAAACTATGAAAAATGCGACTTATAGTCCGAAAAATATGGTAGTTTTAATAAATATTATTGTCCCGCCTCTTTCTTTTTTTCTTTCTTTGTAGTTCTTAAAACTAGAAATGATTACATTTAGAATGTCCATCCTTAGACCAAGAGAAACCGGCTCAATTCCCACTGGGCCCTGGTCTAGAGACTTAATACCCTAGTTGTGCCGTTGCGGCTGTGACGCAATGCAGCAAAAGTATTTTTTCTCATGAGGGATGAATATTGTACGGTAAAAAAAAACCCTCAAAAAGCATTACTTACGAAAGGACGTCCCCTACGTAGGCGTAGTAGGAGCAGCAGAAAGGCGGTGAACCATCGCAGCAGTACTCGATACAGGCCTCGCACTGAGCCTCAACATCACCTGCAAAAAAACATAAAAATGAAGCCATAAAAACTTTGATCTCCATCAGATCGACTTGGAGTTTTAACTTTTTGGGGAGTATCTCTCTGTAATTTCGGTATGGTACGTGTTAGAACTCGAGAATGAAAAAAAAAAATCCCCTCTACTTAGTATTTTATGATGCCCTTTGAACAGCAAGAGGGCTTTAGGCAAGAAGAGGTTAATCTGCAACCACAACGCGGTTGAATTTTAGCCAAGTCAAGAGAGTCTTTTGGCTCAAAGAAAGTACCTGTTTCAGCAACAAGAAACGAGAGTCACTGAACCCAACCGTACGTTTTATACTCGCCGAAAATGGACAAAATCAAAAGCAGAAAGAACGAGGAAAGAGAGGCAATGCTATCCAATCAAATTGGACCAACAAAGAGTCCCAATTAAGGCTCAACTGATTTATTGGTTAGCCAAAATAAATAAGGCTGATATTTTGGCAAAAATTTACGAAGCATTGATAAAAATGTCGCCAATTGGCGCTGATGGGATTTTGTCTGAAAATCTATCCGCCGAACACTCAAAAAACCTTTTCTTTAAACTGGCAGAAACTGTGCGATATTCGACCCAAATTAAGCCAAATTTCAGGTTGAACGACAATTCAAAGATTGAGCCAAATTTTAGTATAATTTTGAGTATGGGTTGATTCGTGTACACGGGATCTCTTGCTCCCGGCTTGTCATCGGATGGTCGGACGAGTTTCTGGCATCGGAAATTTTGTTGTCGCTCGTGGAAACGTGGCATCGTAAGGGCAGAACTATGGTACAGTTGGTTCTGATGTTATTAGACTTTATGTAAACTCAAAAAAATAATCGCAACCATGGCAACACACGTTAAATATTGATGGTACAGAGCGAGAGGTTCATTCGCAGTAGATTGTACTGTGCCCCAACATCTCGTAAGTCGAGATGTTTGGCTCAAATTGTGGACATTTCAGTCACAGAGTCAAAAGGAAGCTCATTTCCGCCGTTAGTATTCGCGATCTCTTTCTTTTGGTCACCACCCACAGCTAGTAATGCGTAGATATTGGAATACCTAGCTAGTAAATGCTCAGCTACTTATATATAATTATTATTCAGATATTTAGATCTGCAATTATGTGTGTGTTCCAATAAAAAACACATTTTTTCCATTCATGGTCAATTTTTGAAAAGAAATCAGCCTTTTTTGGAGCCTTTAATCAGTGTCGGCCTCAAAAAAAACAAAAAAAAACAAAGGATACATGCTTTAGATCAGTTTGGAATTGGATATTAACTTTCTCCTACATACATTAAATTTTTATTAATAACCTTCAATGTAAATATGTCAGATGTGGAGCTAAGGCGAAAAATATACTCATGACACAACGGAAAGGCTCAGATAAAAAAATAACAAGCACATTTGTAAGATTGATGAAAGGTTCAGATGAAAAAAAAACAAAAAACAAATTTTGGAGTAGGAGCCAAAAACTGAATAGCAGGTCAAGTATGGTAAACAAACAATCTGGCGAAGAGTGTGTGAAAAATTGATCCATTTATGCTCCAGCAGATGAGTAGATGAGTTTCAGGTGCGACTTGTTGCAGCTCCCTGCTGGGTCCGCCCAACTCCACACACAAACAGACAGACAAACAGGGACACGAAGGAGGGGGGAAACAGGACACAGAAGGGCGAGACTACTCTCCTGACAATAATTACTTGTGCCCCCCTCACCCCCCTAGGCCCCGCATAAACACCAGTGGAGAGTCAAGAAATGACATTTATAACCTCGTCAATATGTCGAACTTATACGGTATAAACATCTTTGAAGAAATTCGGCAGAGTAGTCCGATTGCGTCTCTAGAATATAATTTTATTTCCAGTCATCGAGACATAAAATATTTCGAATTCAACATGCAGAGTAAAGCAGACATCACCACCCACATGTTCCACCTGTTCATCTGAACACCGTGGGATGCGTACACGCTGACCAATCTGCAACACATGCTGCAGGAATCAAACAGCATATAAATAAATTGACTTTGTAGAAATGAACGGATAAAAGTTTCAATTTTGAATGAAGAATTTCAGTGGAAAAAAAGACCAAACTTTTTTTTTTTTTGATCATCAAAAGAGTGAGTTTGAAAATAATGAAGATGATTTGTTTTAAATTTAGTTTAGTAACAATGATAGTTTGTTAAACAGTCCAAGATTAGTAGAAGATAATTGGCCTACTCCCCCTACTGGACATCTATGATATCAAGCGATATATCAAGCAATATGTCAGCTTCCGCTTATCCAGCCGGGTTGCTGGGGCAACAACCTGAGGAAGCCAGGGCGAGGAAGCCAGGGCGTGGAAGCCAGGGCGTGGAAGCCAGGGCGAGGAAGCCCGGGGGAGAAAGCCCGGGCGAGGAAGCCCGGGTTTTTCTCACCCCGCCTTCATCCTCCAGCTCATCCTCCCGGATCCTGAGGTGTTCCCCGGCCAGCTGTGATACATAGTCCCTCGTGCAGGTCTGGATTCTGTGGGTACTTCGAAAGAATTTGGACCACCTTTGGTTCGAAATTTGAGGTTTTTTTTGGATACTTCGGGAGGCATCTTTACCAGATGCCAGATAAGAAACTTATCCCGGGAGCTTGCATCCGTGAACTCGCTCTTTTGGTCACCACCCACAGCCGGCAACCATAGGTAAGGGTAGGAACGTAGATCGACCACACCGATCTGTCTGTCGATCTTTGCTCCATCCTTCCTCACTCGCGAATAAGACGTCAAGATACTTCGACTCCTCCACTTGGGGCGGGACTGTCCTACTGCCCTTGATCTGCAGGGGGATTTCATCCTTTTCTAGGCAAGGGCAGTCGTCTCAAATTTCCATTTCATACCCAGTTTTTACAAAAATAGTCGATGATATTCACGTTCAAATATACATTTGTAAGTATTTCTGAGGTGCAGTTGTTACTTGAACCCTTTCAATTGTGATTCAACAGCGTTTAAAAAACAAAATCGGAGATTTGCGACAGAAAGTGTCTGAGGTCAAGTTTTGGCAATCAAAGAACTTAAAAAGCAAAACTTTAAAAGATCCGTCAATTCAAAACACAGATGTTTTCAAAATGATCTGGTCGCACGACAAAGTCCTCCCGGTTAAAGAACAATGGAATTCTGCTCGTTTACTCATCCGAAAAGTGCTGCCATGTGTTCTATTTCAAGAAACGTCCTGTCTCTATGCTTCTTGTGCAAATCCTCATATTGTACCACAACCATCGTGAAAACATCAGCTCCAGATGAAACCGTGATGAAACCTCTTTAAAAATGTCAGGATGACTTAGTACAGATTTGAAAAGATGCTTTGAGGTTTGGTTGAGGTAAAAATAAAGATTCAAGGATGAGATGGAGAACGTGTTGCAGTTTTTGTTAAAGTTACCAATTTTTTCCCCAATTGTTCAACTACAATAAGTTGACGCTAACGTGTCGAACGATATGACTTTTAAAGGGTTAAAAAACAAAACAAAAACTGGGATCATTCTCAAGTTGTGCCTCTTTGGAGTCCAAATGGATCAAAACACTTCAAAAATTTCAATGGCAAAATCACCCAATTTACTTGACGAGTTGCTTCAGCTTTAATATTTTTGGCTTCAAATTAAAGATGGCGTCGTCCATTTTGGCCACAAAATGGCGACTGAATTGGCTTCATTTGTTTGAAGCCAAGCGTTATGGTTGGCATTTGTCCCTTGTATAACCAAAGAGCCAATCGCAAGTCTTGGAGAACAACCTTGCACCATGACATCCCCATCACCATGCTTTACAATTGGTACAACAGTTCCTGAGCACCCGTTGACCCGTCTCTCTCAGTTTACCAACAACTTGGTGGCATAGTTGCTATTTGTTGACTAAACTTCCACAATGTAGCTAATTGGGCGATATCGGATCAAACTCAAAAAAATTACAAAGCTAGCGTGCATATCTTGGGTTACCACAGGGGTGGGCAAACTTTTTGGTTCACGGGCCACATTGAGTTCTAACATTTGACAAAGGGGCCGGAACAGGATCAGATGGATGGCATGCTTTGGTAACCGCTAGATTAGACCGATAGAATGGCGCGCTAGATTTTAAACGAGCGCTAAATGTTACATCAAGAGCGTTAAATTTCAAATTTTGTGCCCCTAGCTTTAAAATCTAAGCGCTTAATGTAATATTTAGCTTGTTTTAACATCTAGCACACTTGTTTACGTTCGTGTATTGCGCCCAATGGCTTTCTATATCATAGAGTGCGCCATCTAGTGAGGAAACATCAGAATTGCAGGCGAAATGAAACATTAACATGGTTTATTTATTTAATTTTTTCAAGTTCGGCAGGTCGGATTAAATCGTTTAACCGGCCGCAAGTGGCCCACGGGCCGTAGTTTGCCAATGCCTGGGATAGGAGCTTTAATGTACCAGCCAAGGTCCGAACGCCAACCCGAAACCAGTCATTTCCAACCCAACAGAAGCTCATAGAGTTTCAGAATAAAAGTTCAAACAACATCACGACTTTCATGTGAATCTAACCCATTAACAAGAACGCAGAGTGTTGGGAGTGTTTTGAGTAGGGGGTTCAATTAAACTGAGTTAAGAGCTTTTCCAGTGGATTAATAATGCATGAGCATGCTTGTGGTGGCCATGGTGGAGTACGGGCACGATCTATCACATCCTTTTGTGTGTGTTTGGGATAAATGCGCTTCAACACCCACCCTGACAAAAAGAGAAAAGTATTGTGCTCACAGCTGCGCCTGAACCTGCTTCCAAAACACGACCCCTTTTCATCTGGAGCCTCTTCTGCTGTCGTGATGGAGCGCTGGAGGTTTCCGCGAAACAAGCATGTGTTTGTGTGTGTTTGTGTGTGTTTGCTCAAGGATCTGCTACATCTCAGCAATCACTCCCACCTCATTGATGTGCGCCTGAAGGGGTGTAGGCATGTTCCAGAAGGTTCAAAAACAGGTAGAAAGACACATTTTGGACCAGTTTTAAGGTCCAAATTACTGGTGAATCCATCAATTTTCATGGACATAAGGGGTCATTACCTTCTGACGGAAGTGTCCCCATGGGGGAGGTTCACCTTTTTAATTAGGCAAGACTTCCCAAGCTGGGATACTTCCTTACCATCCCACCAGAAGGCTCCTAGAGAGCCAACTGGGTGGTCTTTTTAGAGGTCCTGGCACCACATGCAAGAAGACAATAGAACCATGTTCTCACAAACCACTGTGAGACCTCCCCCGTGCTTTATACCCCCCACAGACACACACTGGAAGTTTTAGGGATTCCTTCCAAGAATTTCAAGAAGATACTTCAGAAGTCATTAAATCTCAACTAAAAACAGTATTTAAACTTTTATTTTCACACTTACCAGAAAGTAAACACATGAGGAGCCATCTCCATCTTCTCCACATGTTCTCCATGGTTCCCAAAAAAAAAAAACAGCTGGTTTTCTAAAGAGAAGCAACTCCCAGCTTGTCAGAGGTCACATTTTCTCTCTCTCTTCAGCCTTCCTGTAGATTTGGGTCTGATTTAATTGATAATTCTGTGTCTGGTCTCTCTTTCTCTCCACGTGTCTGTGTCGTTCCACTTCCACACCTCTCAGGATTTTATTTCCCTCTGTTTGCTCCACTCTGTGGAGTTGTCTCTCCATTTGGAAAGCAGCAGACTAGGTAGTAGGTGACTTCTGGTTGTTCCTTTCAAAATAAAATGACTTACTGTAAATCAGGCATGGGCAAATTATGGCCCACGGGCCACATGCGATCCGTTAAACGGTCTAATCCGGCCAGTCAAACTTGAAAAAATTAATTAAATAAACCATGTTAATGTTTTATTCTCCTGTGATTCTGATGTTTTCTCACTAGATGGCGCACTCTATGATTTGGAAAGCGATCGGGCCAAATACACGCATGTACACAAGCGTGTTAGATGTTAAAACAAGCAAAATGTTACATCAAGCGCTAAGATTTCAAACCTAGCGCTGCTAAATGCATGTTTTTAAGCGCTATCGCACTGGATTTCCGACCTAGCGCTGCTAGATTTGAATTTTAACGCTCTTGATATAACATTTAGCGCTTGTTTAAAATCTAGCACACCATTCTATTTGTCTAATCTAGCGGTCACCAAAGCATGCCATCCATCTGCTCCCCACAACAATGGGTCAATAAAGTTGAATGTCCCAATATGCAGATGACACAGCTGTATTTCTGTATAACATGTCAATCCGAGACCATGGTCCTCGGATACCCCCTGCAGGTCAGGGACAGAGTTCTGCCCCAAGTGGAGGGGTTCAAGTATCTCGGGGTCTTGTTCACGAGTGGGGGAAGGATGGAGCGGGAGATCGACAGGCATATCGGTGCAGCGTCAGCAATAACTAGGACGCTGCATCGGTCCGTCATGGTAAAGAGAGGCTGAGCCGAAAAGCAAAGCTCTCGATTTACAAGTCGATCTACGTTCCAACCCTCACCTATGGCCACCAGCTGTGGGTGGAGACCGAAAGAATGAGATCGCGGGTACAAGCGGCCAAAATGAGCTTACTGTGGAAGGTGGTCGGGCTCTCACTCAGAGATCGGGTGAGGAGCTCTGCCATCTGGGAGGAGCTCGGTGTCGAGCCGCTCCTCCTCCAGGATGAGAGAAGCCAGATGGAGTGGTTCTGGCATCTGGTCAGGATGCCTCCAGAGCGCCTCGCTGGTGAGATGTTTGGAGCACGTCCCACCAGGAGGAGACCAAGAGGCAGACCCCTCATTTAAAATGCAACCTAGAGAAAGAAACTATCGGCTTTTGTTTTGTTATCTGAACCTCTTATCCACAATAGATTGTGGGGGATGCCAGAGTTTATTTCGGTAGGATACACCCCAAAAAGGTCGCCAATCTATTGCGATCCACACACCCACTCACGTGTTTAATTTTGTTTTGTCTTCTGAACCACTTAGTCCCTAAATGATTCGTGGGTTGCCGGAGCCTATCCCAGCTGATTTAAGGCTAGAGGTCGGGTGCACCCTTAACAGGTCACCAGTCTGTCATGGGGCAAAACAAATTCAGGTGTTATGGTAAAACTACTAAATAATTTCACCCACCCCCGCCCCAAAAAAAAGAAGTTTTTTTTTAGAATTTCATTAGACCTGCTTTTATTTTGAAAGTTCAGTTCCGTTTTTTGCTCGTAATTTCCACATCATTCGATTCAACGAACACTTTAAAGGCAAATTAGCCTGAAACGTGATTCCAGCTCAACATCACGACCTGAGACACTGATGACCAAGAGGGTCATTAAATGTGACACCATCTCTTAATTACTTCCTGTTTAAATAAACAAGGAAATTTAACACGTCGAAAAAAAACAAAACAACCCAAACATAAAAGTAGAAACTCAGACTTTTGAAGAAGCATAAATAAAAATGTGGGACAGAAACACGCGTGACCCAAATTTACGCATTTGTCAAATCTGGTAGCGATTACGCGTAATAATACGACCATTTTAGGTAACCACATCCACTTCTAAACGCGACTACACACAGTTTTACAACCAAGTCGGGCTTATTAACCCGTGGGAATTAAACTAGCACACCTCAGGTAAAAAATGCTAGCAATTTAGCAAGTTAGCCAAAAATTTTTTTGGTCTTTTTGACTAAAATTTGCTTGATTTTCTTAATATTTCTCTTCAATTTGAACAAAACGCAGCAAGTAAAAAGAAACGAGAGGAAAAAAAAAAAAGAAAGAAGATCGCAGTTCTCGGAAATGCCACCCACTTTGAGCAGTGCTGATTCATGATGCCTTCCAGATGTTTCTTTTAAGCGGTAATGAAGTGACGTGTGAGGCCTGCCAGATTGAGCAGGTAGAGCGAGGGACAATGGGGGTCTTCTTTTCATGTTGAGATAATTATAACATTTTCTACAATTATTAATGATTACTTTACGGTTTCAAATCAAGACAAGTAGGAAAGTAAAAAAAAAAAAAAAACCCAAACCAAAGTCTGCGGTTAATTCGATCTTTCCTAATGTGAGCAAATTACGTCGATTACAGAGGACGGCAAATCTTCTTCTTAACCACCTATAATCATAGGATAATGGTTTCCTTTGTGCAACATGGTGGCCGATTATCTTTCATATCGGCCCGCTTTGGTTCCGTTAAGAGCCCGTAAAGTTCAGTTGAAAGATGTCCGACAGTGTCGGAGGTTTGAAGGGTCTGAAAATGACAGTCATACTCGGTCTCACCCACTGCGTGATTGCCGAATCAAAAATAGCCTCTTGATTAAAGCAATTTCAGCCTGAATTTGCTTCATTCACGTTGACGTCAATGCATCGGGCTAACGCACGACTTTTATTTAGCAGGCTTTAAATATGATGTGGATGGGATTTGCGATGTTCTTTGTTGGATGTACCTGTCTAAAGTTGTACATGATACCCCATTGGACTCAAATCCGAAATTTCCAAAGGGCTGAAGGGATAAACTGACCTCTTAAAGCGCCCAGACCTGTAGTCTATATAGAGTTACCTGTTACTTTTGTTACTTTTCTGAGTTGTGACCACTTCCAGTAGAGGGTGACGAGGATTTTTCAGGATGCCCTGGATTAGAGCACTTGTCCTCTCCAAAACAGCTCCCACGGAGTCGACGTTTCTTCCCACCACAGATGTACGTTTCGCAGTCTGTCCAGCCGATTGTTGACCCTGCGTTCAAGCTGGCTTTCCAACAGACGACCGCGAAGAAAACCGCGTTTGCCACGACAGATTGCTAAAAAACGTGTACGTCAAAAGACCGTAGCTATCTCGGAAAAAACAGCTACCTTTACCAATTATTATTTTAAAACTTATTTTTTGGGTTATTTTAATCACAATTTACTAAAATAATTAAGCTTGTCCACAATTTTAAAATTTAAAAGTACACCTCCAAGTGGTCAAAATTTGATCTGCATCTGAGAGCATTTTGGAACAGTGACATCCGGTGGTCAACAGGTTCATTACATGAACAATATGTAATCCATTACACAATAAAACCTCAATTCTTTTACTTTAAGAGAAAAAAAAATGATAAAATGAGGTAGTTTAATTAAAAAAAATCACAAATAGAATTTTATTTATTATGTTTAAAATAGTTTATGCAGTCGCGGATCTGACCGCCAGGATTCCCGTCATTGGCTGCCACCCGACCCATATGGCCCCTACTGCAGGTGGTGAGTCCAATAGAAGGGCGGACCATGTTCCCTGTTCGGGCTGAGCCTGGCCGAGCCCCCATGGGTAAAAGCCTGGCCACCAGGCGCTCGCTCGCGTGCCCCACCCTCGGGCTTGGCTCCAAGGGGGGGGGGGGCAGTGACTCGCGTCCAGGCAAGGGCAACTTAGCCATGCTTGATCTTATCATAGGGGTTTTTGAGCCACACTTTGTCTGGCCCCTAACATAGGGGCCCCTAACCTGTTTCCCCTGGGTAACCCTACCAGGGTCGCCCGGAAAAGGGTGTAATGCCCGCTGCAGGTCAGGGACGGGGGGCATTACACCCTGACAGGGACACCCTCATCATGGCAACCAGGATCTATGTTCCTACCTTCACCATGGTAACCAGGATCTACGTTCCTACCCTCACCATGGTAACCAGTGTGGGTGATGACCGAAAGAACGAGATTGCGATGCAAGCGGCCAAAACGAGCTTCCTCCGCAGGGTGACTGGTCTCTCACTCAGAGATCGGATGAGGAGCTCTTCCATCCGGGAGGAGGTCGGTGTCGAGCTACTCCACCTCCAGGTCTAGAGGAGATAGGCGGGTGGGGGTGGGGGTTCAGGCATCTGGTCAGTATGCCCCCTGAGCGCCTCGTGGGTAAGGTGTTTCGGGCACGAAATCAAGAGGTAGACCTCGGACTCGCTGGTCAGACTGTCTCACAGCTGGCTGGGGAACGACTTGGAGGATGCGCCGAGATGAGAGAAGCCTGGGCTTCCTGTCTGAGGCTGTTGCCCCTGCGACCCGGCCCTGGATGAGCCGAAGATGACGGAACGTAAAGCGTCACAGAAACAAACCACACTAGAGACGTCAAATGCACAAGTCAATGTGTTGCTTTATTCATGAACCTAGGACCATATATATATAACACTGTATAAATACTCTATATAATCTACTTCCTTCTGTAATCTCAATAAAAATATCAAAAAAAGCCACATGATTATATTTAACAGGCTGTACAAAAATAAATAACGTCTGGATATTCTGTACAAAAAAAAAATAGGGATAAAAAAGAACACGTCCAAAAAAACCAAAAAAGCCTTCGCGGAAGGCAGGAGAGACTTACTTATGAAGTAGTAGCAGGAGACAAGTCCCTCTTTAGATCTCCACACACACACGTACACACTCGGAATCAACCCCACACACACATACACACATTCCTCTTTGGTCTTTTAAGAGTTCCCTCGTGAAAGGTTGCGTAAAAAGAGGGCAAGATATGGCTAAAAAGACAAAGTACTTGAGGCGTTTTTTTGTTTTTTTTTGTTTTTTGGACAAACGGGGTGATAAAATGTGCCACTGGTAACAAAAAATTTTAAAAACAAAGATGAAGTGCTTCAGGTTTGTGATAAATAAATGTGAACTGAAGTTTGAACATTAAAAAAACGATCTTATTTCCATACCTGATGGGGTGAGCAAGTAGATCATTTGTTTTCTTTATATACTCTGTAATAACCCCACCCACCCCAAAATTCGTATTTTGTCCAGCCCAGCTTGGACAAAAAGGGAATCCGCACTCACACAAACTCTAAGTTAGTAGGTTAAGCAGCATGCTGTGTTTGTTTCCATTAGCAATGTTCAAATATGGCCCCTGAACAGATGGTGGGAGGGGCTAGATGTTACAGTTACAATCATGGATTTGTTTAGAGTTGTGTAAACGTGAATCGGTCTCTTTTCGGATTAAAAGGTTGGTTTGGGAATCTGATTGCAGTCCTTAGCAGGCACTCTGATTGCACAGCTCCAAAAGGGGTCGTGGCCGGTCTTTTGGGTCACAGCTGTCATTGGTTAATGTGCGTCCGTCATGCCCGATGCAGCGGAGCTGACGCTTGCGAAATCCTCGCCCGCAGGTTTTAGAGCAAACCGACCACTCTCCGAGAAGCCAGGAAGGGCAAGACTGGGAGGAGCATGACCGGGAGGCTAAAGGTCGGAGTTCTTCTGGGCAGTCTCTTGATGGACGTCCTTGGGAGTCTAAACACACAACCTCTCTTTGTTGAACGCCTCCTCCACATGTCTGGGAGCAAGGACCCCACTCTCTCAAAGTCCACTCGGCTCCGCCTACTTCCCGGATGGCGTTGATCGAATGCCGTCGGTTTCCGTTAGAAACGGAACCGGAGTTGTGCGGTCGAGGAGCGTAGTAGCTATACTTCACCCGTGGTCTCGGGGATTCCACTACAGACAACACTTGGATGGTGAGCGGCTCGGGAAGAGGAGCAAAGCTTCTGATTCGCTCCAACGTAGCGGATGAGCCGCTGTATCTCAAGTGTACCCCGCGTAAGGTTATGTCCGTTTCCATGGTCATTAGTTTGAAATCTCCGTTCAGCAGATAGGTTCCATCTTGTCGACGGACCGCCAAATAGCTGTCATCAAGACGACTACTGCCTGGAGCGCGCTGTTTGATGTCCAAATGGGTGGCACCAGCTGGGATTGTAACGACATCCTGGTAACCACTCCTAATAAAAAAAAAATCCAAAAATAAAGACACTTTAGATAAAAAAATCAACCAAACGAGAGGGAAATTCAAAATTTTACGGTCCGTTAAATATTTACCTGGCCCGTTCCAGGGAGCCCGAGACTTTCTTACAGGTGGATTCATCTCCGCCACACACACCGCATTTATCAAAGCGCTGGTTGGAGTTGATAACACGATCACACCCAGCCTTCACACACTGACCCTGAACACAAACCGAGGTGGAATCCGGGCTGCAGGTTGTTCCATCAGCCACCTGAGGGCAATAGAGAAACAAAATATTATTATTTATGCTACAAAGAAATAGGAACGGTGATAAACTGAGATTTAAAGACTCTGGAAGTTACCTTTGATTTCAGGACAAAGAAGTATCCGGTTCCTTTGGCACGGCACACCAGCTTACAGCGGTCTTTGGGTGAAACACCAGCGTATTTGGGCACCCACTCAACACCTTCGCCCGAGCCAAGGGAAACTTGAGCTGACATGTCGTTGTGGGCCAGACATTGCTCTTCACGAAAGGACAGACCTAAGAAAAAAAGAGAAGAGGTTAGACTTTGTGGTAGAAAGCGGTATGTCGATTATGGCCCTTGATCAAGAGAGGGACAAATTTTCTATCCTTCAAAAGTTAGGGTTTAAAAATTTCGAAAAGTAGCTCGGGAACGTATCGTACACTAGAAATATGGTGTCTGACCATCATCATTAATAGTGACTAATGCCTTACCGTTGGTATCAGGACAAATATCTGTGTTGCAGGAGCGGTACTGGATCCGTTTCCCTTCGCAGTACTTCCCTCCATTTTTCGGTAAAGGGTTGTCACAGGCACGGTAAGAATATTGCACTCCTCCACCACATGTGCGGGAGCAGTCACCCCAAGGACCCCACACGCCCCAACCTCCATTCATAGGAATCTAAAAATTGTAAAAAATATACTCGTTACACTTTAAAACCCAAATTTAAGTCGAGTTAACCGATTGTTTTGGACTTACCTGGTGTTTGGCCGCTTGGTTTTTTGTGAGACATTGTCCAGCCAAGCAGTAGCTTTCATTTCCACATGGAGTCCCATCAGCCCAGGGGAAGTTCTTGGTCTGACACACCAGTAAACCATTAGTCGTAGTCACTGTGCACCACAGAGCGGCACAGGTGCTGCTTCGATCTGGGCAGTGTTGGGAGTCTTCACCAAAAGTGAGGCGACACTGGTGATCGGCGTTGTAGACTGTCCCTGGAAGGAGCTGTGGAAGAGGTTGAGGCTTCACCGGCTTATCAAGCAGACACTGGCCATGGCCGTTGTCCAAGAAGGTGGTGATCATGAGGGCAGAGCACGGGGACCATGGCTGCTGTTGGTCCAGGTTGGAAAGAGTGGAAGCCATCATGTGGGAGCCCCAATGAGGGCCATTGACTCCAGAACAAAGCTGGGCGTCATCATGAGCCATATTGAAGACATGACCTGAAGAAATAAGAGTTTGTTTAGGACTTCTAATCAAATCATTGAAGATTTTGGGGAATTTTTTCACTCTTACCGAGCTCATGTGCGACTGTGAACGCAGCCTGGAGTCCATCATCTTCGATAATGGAGCAACTTCTGTCTGGATCACAGACGGTACCAACATCAGCCATCCCCAAAGTGTCACAAGAGTGAGCCCCACAAAGATCCTGGAGGCAGATAAAGAAAAAAATTAGATTCCCCAAAAAACCAATCATCTTTTCTTCGGTGTTCCATCATATCCCGCCTCTTACCGTCCTGGTGAAGAGCACCGCTGTGTCATAGTGCTCCGGGTGGCGGTCGCTTGACGGATTGTGTTGCCGTTGCCACTGGCAGAAGTTCCGAAGTGTCATAGCGGCGTTGGATGACACCTGAGGACCTCGCTCCTCTTCGTACACCACCATCAGCTTCACCACTGCCAGGGTAATGGAATTGAGGATGCTGTGGTGGCGGTACAGGCGGGAAGCCACAGCCATGATGGTCAGAAGGTATGGCTTAAGCCCGGCGCCGTGGAATTCGGCCATGGACTGGTCGGCGACTAGCATGATCTCCAGGTAACGAGGGGTGGAGACAAAACGCTTGGCTCTGTGATGGACTAAAGAGATGAAAAAAAAAATAAATCAATGAATTTGTGGATGGAGTAGGACACACTGTACAGGGTGCCAGTCTTCCACAAGGGTACTTATACTTATTTTTGGCGCCTCTTTTCTAACCAATGAGTTGTGACGTTGCCAAATCTAATCCGAATACCACCACCTCACCGAGTTCTTACAAGGACTCGCTCTACTCTTGAACTCAGCCACAAATTTACCGCTTTACAAAACAAACATCCGGTCGGCGTAAATAAGACATAAAATACAAGAAGTTTTTACAAACAAAAATGGCCAAAATTTCGCCCATAAAACATGTTTTTCGTCATTGATATCATTATGCTGTTTGAACAGGTACAGAAAATCTAAAAAAAAAACAACTGCCTCTGGTGGTCGGAATAAAAAAAAAAGGAAAATGTCTCCCAAGGGCGGGAAACACCCTGCACAAGTCGCCAATGGGTCATTTTGGCAAGTAGTAAAGCAAAAAAAAATAGGAAAAAAAAAAAAAAATTAAACTCATCCAGGAGGTTGTTTAAAGTGAGAGGAAGGGTGCACCCTGTTAAGGTTTCTGGTAAAAAAAAAAGAAAAGTTTTTCCCAAGGGCGGGAAACACCCTGCACAAGTCGCCAATGGGTCATTTCGGCAAGTAGTAAAAAAATAAATAAATAAATAAAAAACAAATTGAACTCATCCAGGAGGTTGAATAAAGTGAGAGGAGGGGTGCACCCTGTTAAGGTTGTTGGTAAAAAAAAAAAAAAAGTTTTTATTTTGAAAAAAAAGAAAAAGATTTTTTTCTGGTTTCCACCTTAAACTTCTCCCTTTCCTCCCTTTTCCGCCCACTCCCCCATTTCCCTCTTCTCTTTCTTGGCAGGGTGCACACACTGCTGTCAAAAGGTTGCTGAGTCCATCGCGCGTGCACATAAAACATGATGATTTGTGTGCCTTAAAAAAAAAAAAAAAAAAAAAAAACTAACTAAAATTTTGACAAACTTAAATCGCAAATTTACCTTTTTGTTCTGAATTTGAGGAACTTTCTTTAGTTTTTTCTTCACTTTTTGGAACTCTCTTTTCGTCCTCGTTGACCCCGCATTTAGTGCTCCCCTCCTCCGCTAAATGTGCGCGGCTTCTCTTGCGGATCATGTGCACATCCTCCTCATTAGCGTGGAGAACGGTAGCGTTTCGGGGTTGGATGAAGTATTCTTCCCCTCGGTAGTAGAATCCTCCCCTCAGTCCGTGGCAAAGGTTTAAAGCAGCAGCGGAATTCTCCTCTTGGTTCACCGTTCCAGAATAAAAACACATCTGATCCTCTTTAGATTCTTCATGCCCCTTTTGACCTTTAGGATCCCCCACAATGTGGAAGACAAACCCAGGAGATAAGAAGGTCTGATCTGGTTCCAGATGTAGAACCATCTGCTTTCCAAAGACATCCAAACGGAACAACTTCATTTCTGATTCTTTCTGCTTTTCGTCCTCGGAAACAGTCCGAATTGGTTCTTTTCCAAACCAAACGCTCGGATCTAACCGAATTGGTACCACAGTACTCTCCTCCCAAGATCCCCGAGCCGCCTCAGCGCTCAAAACCGCTAGAAACCCAAGAGAAATGTGAAAGAACCACATCATTCAAAAAATGTAGTAGTTTTTAATCAAATAAATCCTTTCAAATTTGAAGAAAATAAAAATCAAATCCAGTGCAAAAAGTTAAAGAATTAAATCAGCAGTAAAAATTCCAGCAGAAAGTTTAAGATCTTTGAGTTTTGGAGGATTTAAAGGGTTCAGATCTTAAGCTCTAAGTTCAGGGCTGTTCTCTGCTTGCTTGTAGACAGATCAGAGCCGGTCCTTCCTTTATATCCCCCCTCTCTAAAAAAACCCCAGGACCACCCCCTTTTCCTCAGGACTCTTTGATCTGAAAGAGGACACATCTTAGTGCGCAACCTGGACCGTTGCCATGACAATCAATCACTAAGATACAAAGATGGAACATTTCTGGCAACACTTTTTTTTTATCCTCAAAATCATCCTAATAATCATTTAAAATTTGAAATATTACATAAAATGTAACTGTTTCAGTTAAAAAAAAGGGATTTTGGAACTTTTTTGATTTGATCCCCAATAGGAGTTTAGGGTATGGAAAAAAAGGTTGCAAACCGGCTTCGGTGCACCAAAGCCCGGGTTCCTCCCTGCTTTTCTCCCCGGGGTAAAAGAAAAGAGACTACACAGTTGTCTTAAGGTGGATTTTCTTCTCCACACTCTGTTTTAGAACTCGTCTCAATCCAGAAAGAGCCCCCTTCCTCCTGTTTCCGCACCCTCATGCTCTTTCCATTCCAAATGTTTGAAAAGAAAATCAGTTAAAACCTGATTTTGTTTAAAAAAGCTCACAAAGAGTTTAAAATTATTAAAAAGTGGTGACATAAAAACAATTTTATAAAAATGATAATAAAAAGTTTTTTTTAAACTCATAAGTCATTTAGATTTTTATATTAAACATTACTTTAAATATAAAAAGTGGTCAAATTCTTTTTAAAAAACTAAAATAAAACACATTTTTGCATTTTTTTAAATTTTCTTTTTCCAATGTTTTTTTTTTTGCGTTCAAAATTCTTCAAAGTCCACCTTAAAATTTTTGAGCGAGTGAAAATGAAATGTGTAATACCAAATATTTCCTCTAGATGTCAGTCATTCATTAATATTCAAATAGGAGCGTTTCTACATTTAGCCACCAGGAGGCAGTGTTGTAAAACTTTTCAATTGCTGAAAAATAAAATGAGGAAATGGTTTTCCACAAGGAGGCGCTCTGTTTACATCGATTAAAATAAGGTTTTAGTGGAAAATGAAGACACAAAATGTAAAATAAATAAATATATAAATAAGTGACAAATTAAAAAATTAAATTTTTTTGTGGTGAAAAAAAAATTGACACGTGAAATCAGTTTAAAATCAGTTGATTTGAAAAATAATATAATTTAAATAATAATAATATCAAAAGAATGCTTGAAAAGATTTTTTTAATCTATTGATTATTATTTCTAAACTTGAGCTCAGCTGTGATTGGTGGGTTATTCCGATCATAACAAATATAAACTGCTGGTCGCGTTACGTGTTGCGATTTAGCCGATTTGGCCGCTCGATTTTAGGTCGGCTTCATATCAATAGACTGACTTAAAAAGTGGGCACACCCGACGACTAAGGAACTGACCCTAAAGGGCATAGACGAGAAAAATCATCAGCGTTACCCGATAAAATTTAGTGCGGCAAAAGTTTTTCCCAAAAGAGTTAATTTGTCACAATAACATTTTCCGTTTTCTCCGTAGCTTCATGTCGTTCAAGTTACGGATGTTTTGACAGGTTTGCTTGAGAGATTCCTGTTAGCCAATGACATCAGAAAGCCAGGCCAGGAGTCACACTGATTGGCTGTTGTTAGGACGCGTACTTTCAAAAAGCTCGCTACTGGTTGGAAAGGTAATCGCCATATTATCGCAGACTGTACCGATGAATGAGTAATTCCACCTCCGAATATTTGAAATGTCACCGTTCAAGTTCGCAGAAAATGGCGACTAAATTGAACAAATTGGTCGGAGACGAACGGTGTGGGTTACGTTACATTCCAAAAACTAATCATTTCAATGTCAATAGTTTTTTTTGTTTATATTTCAAAGATAAACAAAGATGATAATTTCTTTTGCCAACCGAATGCTACTAAAAAATATCTCGATACCAACCTGTGGACCATCAAATTTATTTGCTTTGTACTTCCTGAACTCTGTACGATAAATCCCACCCACTAATCGGACTAACATGAACTTTGTTATTAACTCATTATTATTTATTATTATTAACATATGTTATTATTTATTATTATTAACATATGTTATTATTTTTAACAATGTTTTATTGTAATATTTTACACTGTTTATTTTTTCAACGTGGGCATCACGGACACACACATTTTAATGGGAGCAGTGTTGTTGTTTTCTCTACAAAGCCAATATATCTATAGTTCGCCATCTAGTGATGAAACATTGTAATAGCAGGGAAAATAAAACATTAACAAGGTTTATCTATTTAATTTTTTTAAGTTCGGTAGGCCAGATTAAAACATTTAACGGGCCGCATGTGCCCCGTGGGCCATGGTTTGCCCAGGCCTGATCTAGCGACGTCATACATTTTGTATGTAGTATATGTGTTTAATCAACTATGTATGAACCTATCTGATTGGCCGTCATGCGGAATCTCTACTGTATAAACACAATTTCACAAAATAAAATCTTGAAAACACATTTTCAAATGTTAATTGAACCGAATTTAGGCTTTTGTTTAGTAAATAAACTGACAAAAAAATTTGCTAGCAATGAACAAAAATGACAAAAATCAGAGCTTCAATGAATCATTTATTGGCAGAATATGTAACGCAAGACGGATCGACACGGCGTCCGCAATAATCAAGATGGCCTGACATGGTGAAGAATAAGCTGAGCCAAAAAGCATTCGATTTTCATGTCGATCTACATTCCTAACCTCACCATGGTAACCAGGACCTACGTTCCTACCCTCACCATGGTAACCAGGATCTACGTTCCTACCCTCACCATGGTTACCAGCATCTACGTTCCTACCCTTACCATGGTAACCAGGATCTACATTCCTACCCTCACCATGGTACCAGGATCTATGTTCCTACCCTCACCGTGGTAACCAGGATCTATGATCCTACCCTCACCATGGTAACCAGGATCTACGATCCTACCCTCACCATGGTAACCAGGATCTATGTTCCTACCCTCACCATGGTAACCAGGATCTACGTTCCTACCGTCACCATCGTAACCAGGATCTACGTTCCTACCCTCACCATGGTAACCAGGATCTACGTTCCTACCCTCACCATGGTAACCAGGATCTATGATCCTACCCTCACCATGGTAACCAGGATCTACGTTACTACTCTCACCATGGTAACCAGGATCTACGTTCTTTCCTTCACCATGGTAACCAGCTGTGGGTGGTGACCGAAAGAACAAGATCGCGGATACAAGCGGCGGAACTGAGCTTCCTCTGCAGGATGGCAGAGCTCTCACTCAGAGATATAGTGAGGAGCTCGGCTGGAAAGACTATATCTCACAACTGGCCGCGGGACGCCTCGGGAAGACAGCGTAACGGATCATCGTTACACTCATCGATAATTGTATTAATTTTTATTTTGCTTCTAAAATCAGTCAAATTTTGCGTGATTTTAAGTCCAAATAAAGAAATTTAAAACATACACAGACACAAATATCTTTAAATATATAGATTTTATGTACATATATTAATGTCGAGGACTACAAAAAAGAAAACACTATATTCTTACATAGGAATGATTCGGCACAGTCATTTTTCCGAAGTTACACAGTAATCCGATACAAAATTACTATAATAAATAAAACTCATCTTGTTTTGTTTATTCACATACCAGTTGTACAAACAATAAATTACAAGTTCAGTGCTGCGTTTCTGTCGTTTAGTAGGATGGATGTCCACAAAATGCGTCGGGTCGGGGTATCTTCTCGATCTCTGTTTTCTTTTTCGATGTGATTGAAGACAAAGAAAAATAAAAGACAAATTGTCGTACAAACGAGTATTTTGGGTTGTTGAATCTAAACGTAAAAACAAGGAAGGAGACAGAAAGAATTATTATTTTTTTGTCCAATGTGGGTGTCGGATGGGTGAGGTTCGCAACTTGGGAAGGCATAATGGGGTACCAGATATTCCAACTCAATGACAGGAAGGTGTTTGTTACGATCTTTAGATATGTTATGTATCATAACTGCGATTCTATTACGACGAATGAATCTTAAATCTGATTTGATAAAACTTTATTTTAAACTATTAAAAATCAAGGCATTGTTTTAATTCTATTGAAAGAATTTAAAGGGTTAATTAGCTAAAGAAAAGTTGCTCAAATTTTTTTTTGCATTAATAATCCGAAAATTTGTTAACAATGCGTCGTAAAAATTCATAAAAAAGTTCAAAAGAGACGATGATTGTTTCTAAAACACGACAATATATCAGACCTAGCATGCTAGGGTAAAAGCTATACGCTAAAATTTTCATACCCCAAAAATGTGGTGGAAGAATTTTAGGTTTTAAGTGTCATAGATTAAAAATTTTTGGGATTATAAACATAAAAAATTAAACAGCATTTCAGGTTAATATTTTTGACCAAAAAAAAACGTAGATTTTCTGCCGAATGTCAGTTTTATGTGACTATAATCTACAGTGGATACGACTAAACATGTTTGAGTGATCATGGCGTTAAACTTGAATTTTAAATCCGATTTAATAAAAATTTGATGTTTTTAGACTATTTGCTAGTTTTGCTAAGTTAAAAAAAAAAAATCCAGTAATTTGAAATTGTTGTAGTACCACCGCCAATCCTGTACATGGCGCTGTAGTGCTAATAAAGATATGTGTAAAAAAGCAAGAAAATGATTGTTAAAAGCACAAATAAAAGTTATTTTGTGGTTTAAAATGTTTTATTGTTTTAATCAAGAATACCGAAAAAAGTGAGCGTGTAACATAAAAAAGACTCGTAAAACTTCTTTACGCGGCTGAACGGGATCCTAAAAGCGGATTAGCCTAGCTTAGCATAACCCGATGTAGACCTTATTTATGTCTTTTAAAACTAAAAAGACTACAAAAATTCTCAAATAATTTGAGCTTTAATTTTGAAAAAAATTTTGCTTTTAAATTTTTTTAAGCGGAATTAAGCCATTTTTACGTATTTTTCCGATAGCTTATTTATTTTTGTAAACCACATGTTTCAAAATGGCTGATGGTGGAATTATTGATTTTATTTCGTAGTTCAAGTACAAAAAAAAATCTCGGAAGGTGTTGATTGGTTAATTTTTTTGTATTTAAAATTGTAAAATCAATTGCTTTTTTTTTTTTAGTATTTTAACTGCTCAATTTGAAATAAAACAAAATAAAAAAATGGAAATTATATTAAAAATAATCTTAATTATGTGCAGGCAAATTAAAATGCGATTGTTGTGGTTACCGTCACCCATCAGCGTTAGACGTAATTATCCGAAAAACGGAGTAGAGTAAAAAAGACAAAACATTAGTCGAGTGATCGGAGAACAGTGATGATTGGTTCTTTTTTTTGGTTGTTGCGAGTATCTAGGGCACACATTGTCAACGATCACACAAATACATAACATCCTCTCGGCACCAACACGTGATGATACAAGTCGGATTAGTTCGTGTTTAAAGCATGTAGAAAATCTACACGGACATGATGATGTACATGGTCTTAAAAACAAACTCAAACACACATACAATCTTAAAAACACTTGAGTCATCAATGCGCTACATAAATGTTAGGGAGGAGTCATGATTGCTCCGCCCCCTTGTCAGCAGAGTTTACGTTTCACAATGATTATCAGTCGTATTCAGTAAACATTCGTCACTTAAATACAAACTGGACGTCAGGGGCCCGTTTCAAGAAGGAGGTTTTGTGGAAACTCTAAGTTTGTTAACCCCAGAATGTGGAAAACTCAGACTTTTCGGTTTCAGAAAGGGAGGTAACTTAAATCAGTAAACTCTGGGTTAGTTAAGCCGGTTTCAAGAAGAGAGTTAATCAAAACTCAGAGTCGGTTTCTGGGGAAACTGACTCAGCAAACCAAACCTGGTCGGTAGCAGGTTTACTTGAGGAAACCCAGAGTTTCTCACGGTCTCCGCTTCTTTTTAAAGTGAACAGGGTTTAAATACGCCTTCCTCGTTCAATCTGTTTCTACATTGATGGATAAATTGCAAAAATTTCTCCGATGAAGGAAAAATAAAGTATGTAAAATAAAAAAAAAACACCTGTCTCCTTCACGCAGAGACCAAAATGACATGTCCTTTTCTAGATCATAATGTACGTAGCTGAGGACGCTGGATTCATTCACAGGGAAATGAATTTATGACACAAAATAATTTTGAGACCACGAGTTAATTTTCTATCATCTCTTCATTCATGTTTATTTGAGCGGTACTGTTTTTCTTGAGACTCCATAACATACATTAATAATCTTATTCATCCATCAGACACATCACACACTCTTGTATCGCTTGTTGCGTTACGTTTTTTTTTCTTGATTAAAGTTGGAGATGCTGAGCGGCAACAGTGTTCAGCAGCTGCATTGATAGAATTAATTATTTAATAAAGTAAGGTGGTCTACCTGTGATCTATGACATCATCATGTTTTACCTGTTTGAATTATGGTTTTATTTTTTATGTTCTTTTAATGCCGACAGGATTATTTATAGAACTACATCAGTGTTGGTAAAGTTTAAAAACACAGTTAGATTTATGTATTTATTGTTCTCCATAAAATGTATTTCATTATAGGATTATTGTTACTGTAAAAATCCCACTTCATCCACAACGGGAAGTTTAAAAAGAAGTTTTAATTCATACAAATATTGGTCTTCTATTTAATTACTGAAGTAATTTCTTAAATGATTGAAAAATTAAGAATGATTTCCCATTTTACTGGAATACGACAACAAAAAAATAAAAAATAAGTATACTTTGTTCATCCTTCAATGGGAAAATCTGTGTTCTATATTACACCGCAGCAAGCTGACGTGAGCTCAGTGGGATTCGATCCCGTGAACTCCCGGTCCAAGGGTGAACGTTGTACCACTGTGCTATAGCACGCCCCCGAGCTCCACCCTTATTCAGTAATTAGCTACACCGAACACTTTGATTAAATGTAAACGTGTGTATTTATTCTGGCAGCTATTTCCATCCAGGCCTTTTCTCTCTGCTCCAAAGACATTTTTTTGAATAAAAATGTTCTCATACTTGCTGGATGTCTGCAGTAGGACATCCAGCTCAGTCTGTTAGAAATATTCAGACCTCTTTGTTTACTCCTGTTTCCATGGTAACTCCTCATGTCTGCACTCCATTGATCAGAGCTTTTTATTCTCAAGGTGCATTTTCTAAACTCTGAGTCAATCAACTTGAAGTTGATTAATCCAACTGTTTTCAGCTGATCTGAAACCGAAAACTCAGAGTTTTCAATCTCAGAGTTGACCAACTCAAGGTTTAAATTTAAACTCAAAGTTTCTTGAACTTCCTTCTTGAAACGGGCCCCAGGTTGATTGATTAGCATCACAAACAACAAGAATTTGAACATTTTTCGCACTTTTCTTTGATTTTGCATTTTTTTAAAGCAAAATTTGAAAATGTAGCCGGGCGCAAATCAAATTAGGAGTGTGATTTTTGTAGAAGAACTCCGTCAAAAAGGCTTTTACTTTGAAATCTGATAAGAGGATTCTCATAATGTGTGCAGAAAATCCAACTAATCTACAATCTTTAACAGTCATCCAGAACTTTATAATTAAAGATAGATGATACGACTCTTCATGAGCGTGAGTTTTCTGAAAGCTTTGGAACGGAGGGCGAGGGGCCCGGGGGGGCGAGGAGGGTTGCCATGCGGACAGAAATAATGAACATCGAGTGCTTCCCGTTGCTGGGGCTCTTGTCTCAGAAACATTCATGATAAAAGACAAAGAAGTTTGAGCGACGACGACACATGGAAGCATAAAAAGACACGCATGCCGTTTACGGGGCAACACTCACTAAGTCTCCGGGGGTTTTGGAGGCTAAAGTAAAGACAATCCGCTGTTGTTCGTGTGGAAATTACATGCAACTTGAGTCGGCTCCCATCAGCGGTCTATATAGTTCTATGACTCCAGGTCGATCCTCAAACGTACAGTCAGCTCCGGCCATACCGTTCTGTTCTGCGTCTGTTTTTCCGACATGCACAATCTGCGTAAGGATCGTCACTTCATAGTTCCATGGAGCATTTTAAAGACCCGAAGATTACCTCTGTCCCGCAAAAAGGATTTTGCTTCAACATTTTTTGATCAGACAGTGTTTGAAGACAGAGGGTCGAACACTAAGCACGCAACCCTTTGAGAGTTTTCCATCTCGGTCTATGCACTGAACGGTCCTGCTCTGCCAGCCGTTATCACAAGTTCTGGAGCAAGTCATCCAAGGCCCTGTTACCCACTGAGGCCCGGGATTTGGAGTCGAAGATCCAATAGGCAGCGGAGGAGCTGGAGGAGTTGTAATGGTACCAGTTAGGTTTTTTCGAACTGCTGATTCGTTGTTCTGAAAAGAACTCAGTGTAAGAGACCGTGAATTTGAAAGTGGCTTGTAAAAGCTATAGCGAATATCCAAGGGTTTCTTGTTGTCGGTTGCCAGAATTTGGATCACCAAGGACTCTTTGAGAGCCCCCGGACCCATGCTGTGAAGCCACTCATCTTTCTGGCTCCAGCCACTGTAGTTGAGCAAAGTACCATTGAGTTGGATGATCGTCTCTGAGGTGGAGATTGTGAACTTCCCATTTAGTAGGTGTTCCCCGTTGGGTCGTCGAAGGGCCAAGTAGGCTGTGTAGCGAGTCTGGTCTTTAGCCTTGTGTTGACGGACTTTAATGTGGGTGGAACCGGCAGGGATCTTCACCACATCAGTGTAGCCTTTGCTGTTTGGGAAGAAAAATATAACCAAATTAGAAAATTATGGTCTTATTTTACTGATTGAAGTCTGTAAGTAGAAGACGTTACCGTCATGCGCCTCGAATTTATAAATTACCGACTTATTTTCAAATTTGAAACAGGCCACTTGTGAAAAAGCCACAGCTAAAATCTATCGAGCTGTGAACCAAAGTTGTTCATCTTTGAAAGAATGCAAAACGTCAAATAATTGGATTGAAACCCCAATTTTTGTTCAAACTCGTGACCAAATCAGCCATTTGAGTATTGGTTCCTAGATTTGAGCTCTTTTTTTGGACCAGAACGGGTTCCCTCTTACTCGGGCTGTCCTTGCGTTTGTTCGTAACACTTTTCTGAAAGTAATACTGAAAGTAATACTGCAGGACTTTTAATAATACTGCCCACCATTACTCAGTACTGACTGTAGATTAACTGATTACGTTTTCAAGGTAATGCAATCAAGTTGCAAATTTTTTTGAACGCTATTTTCCTGAATGATTGTGGGGATTTGGATGAAAACGACCTATGGACCTACGGGTGAGACCGTAGTCCTTGGCCGGAAAAGGGTGCGGCCCCAAGTGGAGGAATTTAAGTATTTCGGGGTTTTGTTCACGAGTGGGGGAAGGATGGAGCGGGAGATCGACCAGCAGATCGGTGCTGCATCAGCAATAACTAGGACACTGCATCGGTCCATCGTGGTAAAGATAGAGCTGAGCCGAAAAGAAAAGCTCTTGATTTACAAGTCAATCTACGTTCCCACCCTCACCTACGGTCACCAGCTGTGGGTGGTGACCGAAAGAATGAGATTGCGGATACAAGTGGCCGAAATGAGCTTCCTCCGCAGGGTGGCTGGGCTCTCACTCAGAGATAGAGTGACGAGCTCTGCCATCTGGTAGGAGCTCGGTGTCGAGTGGCTTCTCCTCTAGGTCGAGAGGAGCCAGATAGGGTGGTTTGGGCATCTGGTCAGGATGCCCCTCGAGCGCTTCGTTGGTGAGGTGTTTTGTGAACGTCCCACCGGGAGGAGACCAAGAGGCAGACTCCGGACCCGCTGGAGAGACTATATCTCACAGCTGGCTGGGGAACAACTCGGGATTCTTCCGGGTGAGCTGGAGGGTGCAGCCAAGGTGAGAGAAGCCTGGGCTTCCCGTCTGAGGCTGTTGCCCCCGCGATCCACCCCCGGATGAGCGAAACACGACGAAACAGAACATAACAGACCCACAGTTGTTACATCTTACTTAATAGAAAGTAAGGGAGGGAGACGGAGCGAAGCCCGACTGGTTTCCGTTTTTTTTTTTAAAAGCTTTGATGGTGTAAAACCAACTCGGACTAGTTCCTGTTATTTATTCTATTTTTTGCGCTTGGTGGGCATTTTGACCAGATGCCCGAACCACCCCATCTGGCTCCTCTCAACCCGGAGGAGGAGTGGCTCGACACCGAGCTCCTCCCGGATGGCAGAGCTCCTCACCCGATTTCTGAGTGAGAGCCCAGCCACCCTGCGGAGGAAGCTCATTTCGGCCGCTTGTACCCGCGATCTCATTCTTTCGGTCACCACCTACAGCTGGTGACCATGGTGAGGGTTGGAACGTAGATCAACTTGTAAATCGAGAGCTTTGCTTTTCGGCTCAGCTCTCTCTTTACCACAACGGACCGATGCAGCGTCCTAGTTATTACTGACGCCGCACCGATCCGCCTGTCGATCTCGCGCTCCATCCTTCCCCCACTTCCCTTCCCCCGAAATAACTTAAACTCCTCCACTTGGGGCAGGACACCGTCCCTGACCTGCAGGGGGCCTTCCACCCTTTTCCGTGTGAGGACCATGGTCTCGGATTTGGAGGCGCTAATTCCCATCCCGGCCGCTTCACACTCGGCAGCAAATCGAAATATCCAAGTGTTTTATTTTCAAATGATCACTTCCACAACATTTTGCAGGAAATCTTTTTCATTTTTTACAACAGTTATCAAATCATAAACTCTGAACCATGTTTGTACAAATTATCACTAATGTAAGATTTAACAAAAATCTACTCCTTTCAAAATAAGGACGCAGATGAGACGCACACAGTTTTCTTTCACTTTACTGAAAAAGAACTCTTCCTCCCATTCACTGTGAAAATGATACGTTTTCTTCCCTTTTTCTGCCATGTTTTTGTGAGTAGAAAACACGTTCGTATCCTCATCTTTGCAGCGCTCACGTTTACGTTTTTATGTATTCGTTTTTAAATTTACATCACTGTAAATTAAATTAAAAAAGAATAGCAACCTAATTAAATAAAATTTTAGACAAAGCTAATTTGTGATTAGTGCTATTTTTAGAACTGGCCTGCGGGTGACTGATGCGGTCGCTGCGGGCAACCTGGTGCCCGCGGGCACTGGGTTGGTGACTTCTGCGCTAGACAAATTTGCAGCTAAAACGACATTAAAAGCAGCAAACAGGAAGTGTGTAGGATCCTTTGGAGGCATGTAGCTCGACAGAAATCGAAAAATATCACCTGCTGAATAATTTGAAACTCACTGTACAATATTGTTAGCTTAGCTTCTCCAGCTAACTCATTAGCATGGAATGGAGTTAGCGTTCCATGCTAACCAACGTTCAGCATGGAATGTCTTTAGAGACAAAAAAATAGTTTGTTTTCTATCAAACAATGATATTTTTTATGAATTATGGCTACGTTTGATGAGTACAGGTGCTGTGTGAATGATTACGTTGACGTTTTCCGGCTCACCTCTTCGTTGTGAAGTTCCCTATGACTCTTACGCATCCAGTGCCCTCACCGCCACATATTCCACACTTGTCAAACTGAAGCTTAGAGCCGATGATGCCGTCACAGCCCGTGCGCTGACATTTCCCTTTGACGCACACCGAGCTGCTGTAAGGTCGGCACTCCGTTCCATCTTTCACCTGAACGCAAAGAAAACAAAATGTCCTCCTTGTTCTTTGACAGAACTACTGTTTCGTAAAACAGGTTGCTTACTCTTGGAGAGAACACCACGTAGTATCCCGTTCCTTTAGCTCTGCACGTTAGCTTGCAGACGTCTTTCGGGAGAACGCCGGCAAATTTTGGCACCCACTCCACAAAGGTCTTCACTCCTTTGGGATCCGTTTGGAAACCGTTACGTTCTTCGCACTGTTCTTGACGGAAAGTCTTACCTGGAGAAAATGTACATTTAGGAGACATGTTCAAGATGGAAGAACAAAGCTAGATTGGGATTTTGTTAAACATTGCTACAAAGTGAGCTGATGCTTGACCGAGGGACTACTGCTTGCCCTAGTTGTAGTAACTCTGAGACCCCGTCCAAACGTAGCTGGGTATTTTTGAAAACGCATATATTTTTATCCGTTTTGGCCGTCCACATGAAAAAGGACTACAAGTAATATGTCTTTTGTGTGTCTCCTTGTTTACAAAATGCAGACAGTGGGCAGCATGGATCCACGGACCCTGTTGCAGACCCTCTTTTCTTGCCTTTTTGTCCACTCTCAACTCCTCTTGCTTCTTGTTGAGGGGCAAAGGAGGAGAAATGCGTTGCAATCGGTGATTACGAATCACAAAAACCTCCCTCCTCCTCCACTCAATACTGCCCTCTACTGGTCTGGCATGCTCATAACCGCACTCAGAAGCGTATTCGTACGACTCTGTTTGGACGCGGATATTTTGAAAATGGTTACATTTGGACACAAGCGTTTTCCTAAAATGGAGGACAGCAGATATGCGTTTTTAAAAATACCCTGCTACATGTGGACATGTGTGACGTGAAGGACACTAAAATGACAACATGCTTTTTGACTCACTTGATGGTGGACATGGAACAACGTTGCAAGATCGATGGATTGTCCTCTTGCCTGTGCAGTAGCGCCCGTTGTTTCGTGGTGGTGGGTTGTTGCATAAACGTTGGGCAAACTGAACCCCACCTCCACAAGTTCTAGAACATTCACCCCAACTACCCCAGGAACTCCAGCTGCCATGATTAGAGATCTACGGCAACAAAGCAAAGGCATTTAGAAGACATGAGAGATGAAAGAAATGGGGAGGACGGTTTTAAGCAGCGACGCTGGAAAAAAAAACACACGCTCAAGCAAAAAAACGTGACATTCACTGCACTGCGGAAAAAAGGGACGCTAGCATCATGTGATAATAACTAACATCTGTTCATAGCCACTCACTGATTCCAACGCTCATATGGTCCCCCAGACAGGAGGTAACACTATTTTCGTGTGTGTTTTTCCAGTCGTTGGTATATGACTCATATGTGATAAAAACGATTGTATAAATAGTACCGAACATTTTACGAGATCAAGCAAATTTTCCTTTCTTTAAACTTTTTAAATCTTCCATGAAAAACATTGCTTTCAGAACAAATCTGTCCGCTCTGATGTGGAATGCTTTATGGTGTACTCACACGAGGCCTGGTTGCCGTAAACCCGGCCTTGGTATAATTGCTACCCTTTCTCGACTCACTCTGTGCACTCACGTAGGGTTTCCCATTTGTGCCTGAGCATGCTACGTCAGTATAAACCGGCACTCCTGCTGAACGTAGTAGAGACAATCGCTCTAGTTTGTAGACCTGTTACTTTTGGGGCAGTAAAAAAGATTTTGGACTGTTGTAAAAATGTGACTTATCGCGTTTTGTTTCATACCCCACAGTTAGCGCACACACAACATGCCCCTGTCCAACTGAACCGTGCCCTAGCACACTATTTCTTTGCAGACCTTCTTCTTCTCCTTTTGGTATTTCCCTACAGGGGGCGCCACAGCAAGTCAGTTTCTTCCATCTGACCCTATTTGCTGAATCCGATTTGGTCACGCCAACTATCTTCTTGTCTTCCTTCACTGTATCCATGAACCTCCTCTTTGGCCTTCCTGCACCCTTCTGCTGATGTACTCTCTCTCTCTCTCTTCTGTACATGTCCAAACCATCTCAGTCTGGCCTCTCTGACTTTATCCCCAAAACCTCTAACATGTGCTGTTCCTCTGATCCTGTCCATCCTGGTCACTCCCAGAGAGATCCTCAGCATCTTCATCTCTGCTACCTCCATCTCTGTTTCCTGTCTTTTTCTCAGTGCCACTGTCTCTAGACCAATCAGCATGGCCGGTCTCACCACGGTTTTGTACACTTTCCCTTTCATTTTAGCTGAAACTCTTCTGTCGCATATCACACCTGATACTTTTCTCCACCCGTTCCATTCTGCTTGAACACGCTTCTTCACCTCTTTTCCACACTCTCCATTGCTCTGGACTGTTGATCCTAAGTACTTAAAATCTTCCACCTTCTTTATCTCTCCTCCCTGTAACCTCACTTTTCCATTTGGATCCCTCTCATTCACACACGTGTACTCTGGCTAATCTTTTCTTCGCAGACCAGGGACGGTTAAATAAACAATGCTCAGGCACAATTCGGCGCACTCCTACAAACCAAACGAACCACATTTTGATGGTCAAACACACTCGGGTACTTTTCAAATTACTTTGCGTGAGTACACCCTTAATCTGCTATCACGGTGCGTCGGAAGATGGAGGGAAACGTTGGCATTCCAAAACTTGTGATTCTTGAAAATAATTGAGTTATGCTTATGAAATATCATGTGGGGAAGAGATCAAGTATGACCCACGTTAGCTAAATTGAATTTGGATCTAAAAGATTAGGCTGAAATGAATCATATTTTGTCGTTTCTACGTGCACTTCAAAGTCTTACCGAGTACTGTTTCTTTCGTGTTTTGTCCACACACTTTCCTTGCATGCAGATGCGCCCCTTCCCACAGGGCGTTCCCTCTACCGCCGGCAGCTTCTTTGTCAAACACACCATCTGTCCATGGCGAATTACGGCACACCACAGCCGAGAACACACATCCATTCCCGGGCACACCGTGTACTCAGGTCCGAACACGAGCTTACACTGACGAACGGCATCGTAGCTTTGACCTGGGAGTTCTTCTGAGCCGAGTAAGGGGTTGGTAGGTATGTTCAAGAGGCAGTCCCCTAGAAATGGAATGAAAATGAAAGGAATAGTGGAAACATTGCAAATTTCTAAATAGCTATAGTCACATATTGATATTTGGCGCTATGTAGTATATTTACTTTCAGCTACTTTTGGCTACTTTCGGACTAGCCGAAAGTGCTTTACAAATGACACATTAACACCTTTTGACGGAAGCTGTCGGGTCAAGGTGTCCAATCCCAACCCATCTAGAGCAATTAGGGGTTTGGCGCTTTGCTGAAGAGCACCATGAGTTCTTTACCTGGTATCGTACCTAGAACCCTCCTTTTACACAATAACCAATGTACGTGCCGAGCCATACCATAACTTCTGGTTTGGTTTCAATGGAGTAGCTTCATTTTTAGTCATCTTGAAAATCCGTTCTGTTTCGTTTTGTCATCCTCCGCTTGTTCCGGGGTCGGGTCGCGGGGACAACAGCCTCAAACAGGTAGCCCAGGCCTCTCTCACCTCAGCTGCATCCTTCAGCTCACCCGGAAGGATCATAAGTCGCTCCCCGGCCAGCTGTTAGACATAGTCTCTCCAGCGGGTCCGGAGTCTGTCCCTTTGTCTCCTCCCGGTAAAACGTGCCTGAAACACCCCGCCCACGAGGCGCTCAGGGGGCATCCTGACCAGATGCCCGAACCACCCCATCTGGCTCCTCTCGACCTGGAGGAGGAGCGGCTCGACATCGAGCTCCTCCCGGATGGCAGAGCTCCTCACCCGATCTCTGAGTGAGAGCCCAGCCACCCTGCGGAGGAAGCTCATTTCGGCCGCTTGTATCCGTGATCTCATTCTTTCGGTCACCACCCACAGCTGGTGACCATAGGTGAGGGTTGGAACGTAGATCGACTTGTAAATCGAGAGCTTTGTTTTTCGGCTCAGCTCTCTTTACCACGATGGACCGATGCAGCGTCCTAGTTATTGCTGACACCGCACCGATCCGCCTGTCGATCTCCCGCTCCATCCTTCCCCCACTCGTGAACAAGACCCCGAGATACTTAAACTCCTCCACTTGGGGCAGGACCCTGTCCCTGATCCGCAGTGGGCATTCCACCCTTTTCCGGGCGAGGACCATGGTCTCAGATTTGGAGGCGCTAATTCCCATCCCGGCCGCTTCACATCTTTTTAGTCATCTTGAAAATCCATGAACACATTTTTAGACAAACTGACGATGTTATGAGGAATAACGTTAGCCTTTTGTTGTTTATCACTCTTAATCAAATTATATCATAACTGGAGTTGGATAATCTAGTTTGTGAGTTAAAGCACTTTCCTGTTTTATAGAGAAACTTTTATGAACACGTGGAAAAACTAGTTGCGTGTCATTACGAAAGGTGATTTCCTGTCTTTTTGGTACTTTTGCGTTTAATTTGATTTATTAAGGGAAAGCATCTAGTTTTCTGAAGTCAAAGAGCAAAAAAAAAAAAGGAGAAAAGTCGCTTGTAAATCAGTAATTATTGCTCATTTAAAAAGGAAAAACAAGCTAAATACTTCGAGTTCTTGGGACGTGGAACTAAATAGGCTACCAAAAAAATAGGGCTTGGATCTTTCTAAAATTTTCTGACAGAACACAAGAGTTTTAAATTCAAGACTTTTTTTGAAATAAGTGAGAAGATATAGTAAACAAAAACTCCAAAAAACGACCTCTTTTGTGGTAAAAGTAAGGGCGGAGCTAATTAGAGTTATGAGAGACGGGTTTACATGAACAGATCACCAAACACAAAGTAATCCAAATTTATTATGAGTGTTATTTTTTGTAAATAAATCTTAATAACAGAACAGAAATGGTCAAAAAATTGTTCGTCCTCTAAACCGATTATCCCTAACAGAGTCACGGGGATACCAGAGCCTAACCCGAACAAGTTGCCAGTCTGTTGCGGGGTCACACACATACACATTCCTAGGGGCAATTTTCATCATGGCCAATCAACCTAACAAGCATTTTTTGGAGGAAACCGGACGACTTAGGCCAGTATTCCAAGTCTTGTCCCACCCGGAACTCGAATCCTAAACTCCTTGCAGCAAGGCCACAGTGCTAACCAGCGCCATCTGTTTCTCTCGATATGTTAAAGTCAGTTTCTTTAATGATCGTTGAAAGGAATCCATGTGGTTCAATGGCTTCAAGTAGTATCATCATCAGGACTTTTCAAATCCCATAGAGCGACCAAATACGGTCACTGATCTATACCAAGAATGGTTAGCCATCAATTTTTGGCATTGATTCAAACTTCTTGGTTGTATTGATTACGAACTAGTGTAAAAACATGCCAGGGATATTCTTGTGGTCGCAATGTGTCCACGTTTCAACACAACAGAATCAAATAGTCAATGTTTGATTAACCTTCTACCCTGACAAGTTTGGACCAGGTCTCGTGGAACATATTACAGCGGCAGGTGATGCCATCAAGTCTGAAATGATACCGTTGGTTCATAAATCAACCAGAGAGCCACGGAACTACAAAAAAAAAAAGCTAGCAGCTGAACTTTTGAGCTGTCATGAATGAAGCTGAAATTGGAGTCCGACTTGCGTTTGGCATCACTACACATACATTCTTCATTGAAACAAAAAAGGGACGCAGACAGCTGTTAGGGATTAGTATTCTGTGGCACATGCAGGAAATAATCCCATCCTCACCTAAGCCGTCGTCAAAAAAATCGATGATGGTTCCAGAGCTGCAACGGCTCCAAGGCTTGGAGGCGTCGATTGAAGTAAGAATGGAGGACATGAGCCGCCTGTCGCTGTATTTGCCGAAGCGTTCCTCACAGAATTTGGAGTCGTCGTGGGCCAAACCAAGCAGGTGACCTGAAAATAGTGAAGAAAACCAAAAAAAAAAAAAAAAACGACACTGAGTGTGTTTTCTTCAAGCATCAAGTTCTTTTTAACTACTTCTATAAATCTTAATCCCACTGAAGGAAATGCTGACATGAACGTGTCCAAGTTTGGTGGTTCATACCTACCTATTTCATGAGCGATAGTGAACGCAGCGTGAAGCCCGTCGTCCTCGATTATGGCACAGCTTCGCTCAGGTGAGCATATGGTGCCGACATCAGCCATACCCAGGGTATCACAGGTCTGGTGGCCACAGATATCCTACAGACATGACATCAGCGGGACAGCTCGTTAGAGGGTTAGGAGATGAGGTTAGAGAGGATGGACTGAGAAGGTTCGGACATGTCCAGAGAAGAGAGAGGGAATAGAATACTGAGTTTGTAACTGCCTGAAAGGAGGCGTAGAGAAAGAATGTGAGGGAAGAGGACGCAAAACGATCTTCAAAGTGCGACAGGTTGGTGCCACAAGTAATTGGGCAGATGACGACTCATCAATATGGTGGAATGGTCAGCCAATAAGTGAATAGCGAACGCTGGGATTTCAATACCAAATCCTCCATCTTGATTTGTTTGTAGGATGATTTCTAAGCCTGGACGTAGACCAAGCCATGCAGTTTACGTTAGCAAGAATTCCCGAATTTCAGTATTTGAGGCGAGACTAAAGATAATTTGTGAGGAATTTAGTCAGAAAAAAGGCGAGATTGCCCTGCTTTTGCTGAGATTTGGAAAAAGTTGGATTTTACACTTGACTGTTCGGCACATTAGACACGTCCCACTCGGTCACAATCCAGATACTTTCATTCAAAACTAGAGATTTTAGAGCACCTAATGCTATTAAGATGTAGTCCGCCCGGGCTAGTTGAGGTGCATGGACTATTGCTCCTGCAGTTTGAGGATTTCCACAATTTTCTTGAATTTGGGATTAAATCGTACAATGAAAAAAGCACATAGTTTTTGGAGGTATGGCCAGCAAAGGAAGTGGGTGCCATATTGGGAGAGCGTATAACCAGGATTTGTCGCTGCCTGTCGTGAGGCGCCGACAAATCCCAGCAGGCCCAGAAGCAAATAGGCCCTCGGCGAGCATCCCTGAGGTACTCATGGTACCCCGGGTCCCAGTCAGGCAGTCTGTGGAGGGAGCTGCTGGTGCATGGGGCTGGTAGGAGGTAGAGGGGGGTAGATGGAGCCACAATCTCTTCCTCCAACGCTCTGCTGGCGAATGAAGACAGAGAAGCGGGATGGGGGGCTAAGTCTGGGTCTGGCACCCCAAACTGATCACTGACAAACAAAAACACACCTTTACAAAAGTCGGTGCCTTTCATTTGGGCACATTCAATTTGGCACTTACACAGTAGCGTTCACAAAGTTTGAGGTCTTCAACGTAATTATTATGTAGACCTCAACCCTTTACTGTTAAAAGGAATTTGCGATATGACTTATTCCCATTTAATCACCCATCGGGTGTCAATCGGGTCGCCATCCCCATCTATCTGCTTCCCGGCGAGTACATTACATCGATTCTCGCTGTGATTTCCAAACGTCCGCATAGACGAGGCCTCTGGCTGCCCGGCCTCGCTGAGAGCAGAGATCAATCAGCTAATCATTCCGTCACCACAGCTCACATGTGCCCGCACATGAGCTCCTATACATGCTCGTACACGAACAGAAAAAAATCAACTTAAATCTGCACATTAGACGTCTGGAGACGAACATCCATGCATGAGAACGTTCACGCACGCACACGTCCCGGGGAGAGGATGAATTGTCTCGTTAAGTGGTGCTGACAGCCCTGCTGAGTGTGTGCGAGACACTCTATGGGGAGGGTGTTTACCCGTTTGGGACGATTGGTTTAGAACAAACTGTCTTGTGTTGTGCGCTCACACACATGACTTACTGGGTGGGACCAGGAAAAGCAACAAACAAATAACACATACACATAGTAGTGATGTGTAAATGTTGACACGCAGGACATTTTAAATGCACATTGAACAGGAAGAGGGTCTGTTCTCTTGCCAGATGACGGCTGGGTACACAAGAACCAAACAAAGACTGGTTTTGACCACATGAACCGCGACTAAGAGTCAAAGTAAAATCTCTCACAACTAGTCTTTGTTTGAACGAGGATAAAATTATTAAAGACTATGAGAAAATAATTTATAAGCTGTTGATTTTCTTCTAGTTCTAAATGTCGTGTTTTTGTACCTCTTACTTTTAGTTTTATCCATTTATCAAATTTAAGCACACAACTTGCAGAAGTTTGAGAGTTCAGAGGACTAAAAAAAATGGTGGAGCTCCTGTTAAACCGATTAGCTTCGGAATTTAGCCCCGAATAATTCTTAAAATTCACATCGACTTGTTCGGTCTCTCGGGAATTTTACAATGTTGTTATTTTTTATCACCCTTGCCCAGTGCTTCTCAGTGTGTGACCCTGTGGAACATGTTTTTTTTTTTTCCCCATACTAGAATAAAGTATAATTGCACATCCACTACAGCGGAGGTCCCCAACCTTTCCTGCGCTACGGACCGGTTTAGTGTCTGATAATATTTTTTACGGACCGGTCCAAAGGTGTACCAGAAAAACGAAATAAGACCAGCCTATAAAAAACATGGGGGTTTTAAATAAACAATAAACTTAAATCCTTTTTGTCTTCACGAGAAAATTTATTAGCTGCGTATTTATAACACGGAAACATTCTCTCTGGTCGAACATAATCTGGTTGCCTTGGTAACGGTAAACATACCTTCAAAATAAAGGACATCACAAAACAAAGTGAATAAAAATACCAGTTAGTCTCTTTGCCGTAAGAATAGATCAATCGGAGTTTGTTTTGCTGGAACCAGACAGTCCCATTTTGACCTGAAACCTGAAGAGTGTTTCTTAAGTCCAGTCTGCTTCGTACCTCTGTAACCGGTCACTTCTCAAACTAAAATATCGTCATGAAGAATCAAGAAAACCTTAATATTAAAGACTGTAATAACAAACCACATGGAAATAATGTAAGTTATTTCTTCATTCTATGCGGCCTGGTACCACATGACCCACGGCCCGGTACTGTCCGCGGCCCGGTGGTTGGGGACCACTGCACTACAGTAGTTGATTTTTCTTTTTTTTTTACTTTAATGTTAATGAGGATACAATGTTATGCAGAGGTGTTCTTATGACAATTTCACAGACAAATGATACTAATTATAGTCATGGCAGAGAGTGGGGGGGGGGCGCAAAATATTTTCTTCTTCCTGGGGAAGGGGCGCAACATAAAATAATTGAGAAGCACTGCCCTAGCCTATCCAAGCTACCTAGCAAGCATCGGGTAGGGTACACCCTGTGACATATGCACATACTCACACTCACCAGCCTAAGCCATCTCATTAGCCGAATATGCGTAATCGCAACTATTGTCGCGAAACCAACAAAACTTTGCAAAGTTGCTTTTACTTGCAACTTTTGTTTTGCAACAATAATAAGTTAAACACTTTTGGAAACGTTGTTTCTTTCCTCTTGTGATAGTAGTTACAGGAATCGGGTCCGGGGATATTACGGTAACACGCTAAACTGGCGGTGTTTAAAAATAGCAACGACATCAGGTTCAATCTATTCATGAATAAACAGGAAGCACTTAAACAGAATTCAAACGAAATATTAAAGTAATTTCATACCTAAAATCGATTGAATTTTTGTTTATAGTTAAATAGCGTACTGTTTTAGGGGACTTGTGACGACGTTCCAGAGAGTTTATGAGCATGACATCTTAATATGACACTGTCAAAATGAGAAAGAGCTGTTCAGAGGACGAGAAAGGCGAGTTGCACGGCAAGGAACTTGATTCCAAAACAATTCCCGGAACTTCGTATTTCGGGCTTCTAGCGAACAAGAAAGAGAGCCAGTAAATAAGACGCACTGTACGCCCATAAGAGACTAGCTCAGTGTAACCTCGGAAATGTCACATTTTTGTCAGAAAACAATTGCTGAACAATTGACCGAAAGAACGCTATCGTAGGTGCAAGCGGCCGAAATGAGCTTCCTCCGCAGGGTGGCCGGACTCTCATTCAGAAATTGGGTGAGGAGTTCTGCCATTCAGGAGGAACTCAGTGTCGAGCCGCTCGTCCACCAGGTCGAGAGAAGCCAGATGGGAGAGGTTAGGGCGTCTGGTCCGGATGCCGCCCGAGCGCCTTGCTGGTGAGGTGTTTTGGGTATGACCCACTGGGACGAGACCAAGAGGCAAACCCAAGACCCGCTGGAGAGACTATGTCTCACAGCTAGCTGGGGAATGACTCAGGATTTTCCTGAGTGAGCTGGAGAACGCAGACGGGGTGAGAGAAGCCTGGGCTTCGCGTCTGTGACTGTTGCCTCGCAACCTGGCCCCGGAACAAGCGGAAGACGACGGAACGGAACAATTGTACCCTAATTTCTTAATGCAAACATAAATTTAGCATATTGTTAATTTTGAACATTACTAGCTTAAAAAAAGTTAAAAAAGAGCTTATTTATGTTTGTTTTTAAAAAAACGTATTTATGTTAGTATTGCGTCAGTAACAACGCTTCATTTTCAGTTTCTAAAAGGCCAACATTTTTCTAGCGCAGTGACGCTCAAGCTAGCATTCGTTTGAATGTCGATATTAACGTAAACCGAGGTAAAAGTTTTTGAAGTGTTGGAAGTTTAATGGTGTCAAAATTTGATACCAGGTCAAGTTTGGTAGATCTCTACTGGAGAAGGACGCACCCTGTTAGCATGAGTGGTTTACCAATGACCAATGAAAAGACAAAGAAAGCTATGATGTCATTTCCTGTCAATTATATTTTAATTTATTTGTGTAATTGTGTCCAAAAATTGGTCAGAAACAGTTGATTGGTTTGTGGCCTGATTAATTTTCATACCCCAAAACTGGAACCTTTCAATGTTGCTCACAATATTGTGCTTTTTTTAGTTACTTTTATTCAAAGAATTCAAGAGGTTCAAAAAATTATGTTGGCTCAGGGTTACAGTGTCCGTCCTTGTCTGGGAGAGCCAATTTGATTCCCAATGGGCCCACATCCAAGTGCCCATAGACCCGACACCTAACCCCTAATTGCTTCTATCATTGGCGCCGTCATGACTGCCCATTCCGGTGCGGTCCGCAAAAGTAATTTTTCTATAAATGGATTCACAAAGTACAAGAAAAAAAAAAAAAAAAAAATTCATTTGCGTGTGACTAAAATCAGTGATAACGGAAAAAAAGAGAAATATCCGGCGAACGAGAAGCTGTAATGACATTGGCAAAAAAAGAAAAAGAGAACAGGTGGCAGACCGACTCCGAGAGGTCAGTAAACGATCAGAGCCGTGCTTGTACCGCATGTGTGTGAGTTACTTGAAATGTACGCTAGCTCTAACAAACAGAGCTAGACCCAGACGCATACATACACAGAAATTCCTCCTGGCAAGAACGAAAGAGAGAAAGAGAGAGAGAGAGAGAGAGATTCGTCTTGTGAAAACAACCTCAAGCTCATTTCATCAGACCAAAGGAAAAAAAAAACACAACCACAGATGATTCCACAAACCATCGCAGTGATGACAACACAGATTTGATAGATGCTATCAAATTATACAATCGTGCAGACGCGGTTTCTGTTATTGTTATTTGAATAAACATACCTTTCATGCTTGTTTTGTTTTATTATTTAAAAAATACTCCAGCGACGCTTCCATCAAAGCTAACAAATATCGGAGGTAGACGTAAATTAGAACTACTTAACGAAAACCCCGCCGGGCTCGATGATAAGATTATTATCTTTTATCTTCTTCAAATATAATATGCAAATTAATGGAAGATTTCCTTTTAAGGCAGACATGTCCAAAGCCCGGCCCGGGGGCCAAATGCGGCCCGTTGTCAATTTTCATAAGGCCTGCAGCCTCCGTCATAAAATCAATAGCACCTGGCCCGCGTGTAGAATTACGTAATACATCGGGCAGCAGCGCTGTTACCTGCGTGTTCTAAATGCTGCCATCTAAAGGCTAAAATAGGAACAGCAAATTAGTATGTGAGCCCCCCAATTTTCTAAAATGGCGGCGAACTCAATGTGGCCCGCGAGTGAAAAAGTTTGGCCACCCCTGATTTAAGGGAACTTCTCGAATACATTGTCGTTGAAACTTGTTAAACAAACCAAAAAAAAAAAATGGATCTTTAAAAAAAGCGGGAAATTTATGCCAGTTTTGTGCTAGCATTAGCAGAAAAACATAGCTGTAAATTGCATTAAAAAATGTAGTAACTTTTCACTGGTGTTTTTTATACTAAATTATTTTTGTTGTGCCGAGCATGCACGCCCACGTGGTCGGGAATTCAGTGTAAAAAATGGCCATGGTCCGAGGACTCCGACGAATGTAGTCAGCGGATTGGTGAAATGCGTACTTCTGGAGCCATAAGGCAATCTTACTTTGTGACCATAAGCCAATCTTCGAAGGCTTTTCCTTCTTTGCGAACAAATAGTCCACAAAGAAGAAAAAACGTGGACGAGCAGAAAAGGGGACGCGTCGGGGGGAACGGAATAACGGATTGTACGCTTTTTTTGGTAAATATCGCATATCAGTGTCAAAAAAACTCCTTACGCGTTAATTTTCAACTCAAAAGGATTTTAAGAATAACATACCTTTTAAAATCACCCCAAATTTGACTAAAACCATTCCTATAAATATTTATTGCGAATTTATTTAGTTTAATAAGCTTGTTTTGGAATTCTGAGCTTACCATTCGCTTTGCGATTGCGACAAAACCTTCAACAAGAATGACAAACTTTGACCCATTTCGACTTGCGATACAACCCGTTGCTATCCAAATTATTGTACCCCATGAGTTGAATGAGGTTTTTTTTTTTTTTTGCCATGTTTGTGCTAACGAGCCAAATAAAGCTGCAAATTGTGACTCAGAAACAAAAATAACGACATGAACTTAATTACAACAGAAATTCATTCAGAAATATATGATAATTCTCATAAATAATCAATTTAATTTAATTTTACGAACCTTAATTGCAAGAACTTATACTGGCTAGTTACTGTAGCAAATTAGCATGGGTCTCTATTTCAAACAATTAAAAGTTTTAATTGTCATTATCATAAGTTTTAACTATCAGAATATTAATGTTTTTCCGACTGTACGACTCAAACCCTGGAAAGATGGACGTTCTCTTAAAACATAACACCAGCGCTTCATTTCCCCCCCAAAACGTATTCGAGCGAGGATGTCATGTTCCGAGCTGTCAAAAAAATGTTATTTTTTCTTTGCAGACGGGGCATAAAGCCTCCTAAAGTCAGCGCGCCACGAGAACTTCTGACCATCATTGCAAACAGGGGTGAGCTTTAAACTCCCTCATGCATCTCGGTGTGAAGAGCATGTTGTTACAGTACGGGCGGGAGTTCTCTGGACAGATCAGGCCCCGGGGTTTGGGATCCAAGAGCTGTCTGCGAGTTGTCAACACATGCCAGACAAAGTAAAGCATCTGTGAAATATCAAGAACATTTCAAACAAATATGTGGAGAGTTCGGAACTGTACAGGTTGACGTACAGGACGGAAATAAATCACAAAGTCGGTATTTGATGAATACGTTTGCAGAGAGGTCACATTCATTTTAGATCAAGAACGACGTGAACTTAAAGTGTACCATATCAGTCACGTGATACATTCACACCAAACGTCAAAATGGCCAATCCGTCTGTTTCACGTGCTACATCTACGCTGGTATACGTCTCCATCCGGAATCGGTACATTCAGTCCGATTCTGCGATAAGTCAAACCCTTGATTTGATCTGAGTCTTGGACACGCCCTCATTGTATTAGTTTTATCGCAGAAAGGTGTTAGCTCTCTGGTAGATTGTTTGCCCGTGGATTGGGAGAAGGTGGTTCAAATCCCAAAGAGCCCGATAGGTGTCCCTAGGGCAGACACCGAATCCCGATGGTTCCGTCATGGGTGCCTGTTGCGGTGCAATGCAGGGCATTTTTCTTCTTAAACAAAGCTGGACTTTTTCCAACTGACGAATCTGCGAACCAATCAAAATAGTTCGTGTGGCGGACACATACAATAAAAGCCGAATTTAAACTCAATGCTATTCAGAGACAGGTCAACATGAAGTAGTTCCGGCAACCTATCTGTCGCAGATTCAGCAACGCATGCAACATTTCCGGGCAGCAAATTCGTACATACGTTCAGAGATACGTTCTCAACACGTTAATGGGAATTCGGCAAAAACAAAGGCAATCGATCTGTTTTGACGTCTGCAGTGTGAACGCAGTTTTTGACTACTATACAAATCGTGAAGAGGTCTGAAAAAGTCAAGGCGAGTCTCAACGCTTGCCCGTTATTCGCAAAAATGTTGAGGCTGTCACCATCCGTACGAACTTTAACTTTTAATCTATTAGTTAATATAACAATTAGAATTTAGTGCTGTCATTTTAACGCGTTAATTTGATTAATTAATTACTCCACATTTTAACGTGTTAAAAAAATTAACGCAATTAATTATGATGTCATAACGGTGGCGAGCCAATGCGTGCGGATTGGAATTTTGATATTGAAGGACCCGTAGTCTTCTCAGGCATCCTACATCGCCTGCGCTGGCAAATTAACAAGGCAGTAGGGGTCCAACAAAACAGACATGGGCAAGACTCAGGAGGGTTAGACAGTCGCAGGGGCGGATCAAGGGGCGACCCCAACCCCTTTTGGTCCACAAAAAAAAAGTATTCTTACTACTTTAATTATTATAAACTTTGGTCAAAATATGCAGCAAAATGCAGAAAAATTACTTATTTTTTTTAATTTTCTGGAAGGGGAGGGCTTTCTTAACCACCCCCTTTGGAAAATCCTGAATTCGCCCCTGAGTCAAGCCACTGAACGGCAAGTGTTATACAAAAACAATATAAACGGGACAATAAATAAAAAAGTAGTAATTTGTACTTTTTTTCAAAAAGGAGTTCTCCTGCCACTGGAGCAACTTCAGCCTGACATACCATCTAAACATAAAACATGCTCAGGCAAGTTTCTCTGTTGCGAGTGTGGCTACCGGGATCTCGCTCCGCCAAACCAAGCTAGCTGAATTTGGCAATCGAATGAGCGAATCTGATTGCAGGTCAATTTCTATACTTGAAGACAAGAACGAACCCTAACAAACCCTAACCCTTGTTTGACTTTTTTAAATTATTTTTTAAGCGACTAATACCACCAATGTAAACTAATGTTTATAAACAGAAAAAATGCAACCTTAACTGACTTATTTACATATTTTCTTCTATGGGCCCTAATGGAGTCCGTGGGAGTCCATTTTGGTCCTCCGACCTTACGTTAGACTCCCATGACGTATTCCAACTTCTTCATAATCCCGCTCTCTGATCTATAGTAGCGCTTTGTCTCCCGTCCAAGCTCATAACAACACAACCATGCGTAACATTTAATGTTCCCACACACAGAGATCCACTCAGAAAGTCTCCGTGTTCCTTCAATGTGCCCGTTGTTTGGTGCCAGTGCTGGCATTTGTGGAACGGGGTGACACTAAAGCACGGGTCAGCTCACTGCCAGGACAGGGTGTTGGAGTAATTGGACCCATCCATGAAAAAAGCCGAGTTCTATTCAACTCTGCGCGCTCTATAGTGGGAACAAAGGGTCAGTTTGACTCCGCATTGATGTGGCTCAGTTCAGCGTATGAGAAAATCTGGATCCACTTCACAGCAAATTTCGCAAAAACTCTTTCCGGTGTTTAATGGGAGCAACTCTGCGATCTTTCCCATCAATGCCACGTTAGATTTGTCCTCATAGATGAAGCTTAAGATGCTAATGTTAGCGTCTAATACAAATATAGGCGAATAAGTTCCCGAGACACGTTAAAAACTCCGACTGTCCTCGCAAGATGCACAATCTGAGCTAGCGCTATCCCGACATGTGGTCCCAAAGGGAAACCCTGACAAGATACGCTAATTTCATAGGCTATGAAAGATTAGCATAGCCAAAGGCGCTGATTCCTCCTAAGGAGTTAGCGCCTCCAAATCCGAGACCATAGTCCTCGTCCGGAAAAGGGTGGAGTGCCCCCTGCAGGTGAAGGACAGGGTTCTGCTCCAAGTGGAGGAGTTTAAGTATCTCGGGGTCTTGTTCACAAGTGGGGGAAGGATGGAGCGGGAGATCGACAGATGGATCGGTGCGGCGTCAGCAATAACTAGGACGCTGCATCGGTCCGTCGTGGTAAAGAGAGAGCTCAGCCGAAAAGCAAAGCTCTCGATTTACAAGTCTATATACGTTCCAACCCTCACCTATGGTCACCAGCTGTAGGTGGTGACCGAAAGAATGAGATCACGGATACAAGCGGCCGAAATGAGCTTCCTCAGCAGGGTGGCTGGGCTGTCACTCAGAAATTGGGTGAGGAACTCTGCCATCTGGAAGGAGCTTGGTGTTGAGCCGCTCCTCCTCCAGGTTAAGGGGAGCTGGGTGGGGTAGTCCGAGCATCTGGTCAGAACGTCCCCCAAGTGTTTCGCTGGTGAGGTGTTTTGGACACGTCCCACCAGGAGGAGACCAAGAGGCAGACCCCGGACCTGCTGGAGAGACTATGTCTCACAGCTAGAGAAACCTGGGCTTCCTGTCTGAGGCTGTTGACCCGGCGACCCGGCCCCAGATGAGCGGAAGACGACGGAACAAAAAAAAAGGCTTTAAAATTCATCACCTTTCAAAACATTAGTGGCTAAACTCGCGCAAGAACAACTCCCTCGCTTGTAATGTTGACAGTTTTAAACGACTAATAACTTATCTAATTAGTCTAATTGGTGTAGAGACACTCAAAGACTTCCTTAACGAGGGCGTCATTTCGGGTTCTATTCTAAATTTATCCACATAAATCCAACCAATGAGCTTTTTGGAGGTAAGTAAAGATCGCAAAGTTCAAGTTAGGGATAGTTGTTGGGGTTCGAACCCGTGGAAACGCAACCCCTTGATTTCTAGATTTCTGTTTCCACATTTGGCCAACTCTAGATCACCCTAAGATGGACATTTTGGTGGCCCCGGGTTTCCAGGGATCCACTGTACGTTTCCCCGAAAGAAAACCATGCCCCATTGGCACTACTTATCCCCTTCAATCCATCACCGTGCCAACTGTGCACGTGTGTTTGAGATCTGAGGTAACACCAGTCGTGCAGAGTTCTTTTATAGCCAAGCCTTGACAAGACCTCGCATGACTTAAACCCACCACAGTCCAAGGCTTAGCTGCAGAAACCGCTGCGAAGCCACACCCGAGGAGGTGAAGAATGCATGTTAATGCACTGCTGCTGCCTTGCGGCTTTGGGCCAGGCACTTAAGAGGGCAGAAGGAGGGATGGATGATTGTGGTCCGGCTAATGGCACGGCTTTGTTTTCCTGACAGCTCCTATGGATGGCTCCCAGCCTGGAAAAGAACTGACTGCGAGGGATGATGGTACGGGTTGTAGGGGAGTAAAGAGGAGGGAGGAATTTTTTTTTTTTTCCATCCAAAGCGATGAAACGAGGGAGTCGGGGTGGAGAGGGGAGATATTCCTGCTATGCAGAAAGCAGCTGATCCCAAATCTGGAAGTATGCGCGTGCGTGGAGAGCGTACATAGTCCAAGGCTGTCAAGGGACTGGGAGGGGGAGGCCTGCCTAGAAAAACACCAGATGCAGGAAATAAAGCCCCCCGCTCCCGCTCCCCACACACACACACACTACCACCCTGCTCCATCCTTAGTTTTTCTCCATTTCTTAGATTACGTTCTAAAAACTCAAAGAAAAAAGACAAAAGAGTTAGAGGGTCGGTCAGTCGGAGTTTGAAAAGTCGTGGTTTGGGACAAGTGGAGAGAAGTAGGACTGCGACAAGTCCTGAAAGGGACATGTGGAGAGAAGTAGGACTGCGACAAGTCCTGATAGGGACAGGTGGAGAAGTAGGACTGCAAGAAGTCCTGAAAGGACACAGGTGGAGAGAAGTAGGACTGCGACATGTCCTGATAAGGGACAAGTGGAGAGAAGTTGGACTGCAACAAGTCCTGAAAGGGACAGGTGGAGAAGTAGGACTGCGACAAGTCTTGAAAGGGACAGGTGGAGAAGTAGGACTGCAAGAAGCCCTGATAGGGGACAGGTGGAGAGATGTAGGACTGCGACAAGTCCTGAAAGGGACAAGTGGAGAGATGTAGGACTGCGACAAGTCCTGATAGGGACAGGTGGAGAAGTAGGACTGTGACAAGTCCTGATAGGGGACAGGTGGAGAGACGTAGGACTGCGACAAGTCCTGATAGGGACAGGTAGAAAGAAGTAGAACTGCGACAAGTCTTGATAGGGGACAAGTGGAGAGAAGTAGGACTGTGACAAGTCCTAAAAGGGACGAGTGGAGAGAAGTAGGACTGCAACAAGACATGATAGGGGACAAGTGGAGAGAAATAGAACTGCAACAAGTCCTGGTAGGGGACAGGTGGAGAGGAATAGAACTACGGCAAGTCCTGATAGGAGACACGTAGAGAGAAGTAGGACTGCGACTAGTCCTGAAAGGGACAGGTGGAGAGAAGTAGGACTGCGACTAGTCCTGAAAGGGACAGGTGGAGAGAAGTAGGACTGCGACTAGTCCTAAAAAGGGACAGGTGGTGAGAAAAGGTCGAGTTTTGGGGAGGGTGCGTTTTTTACCTGCCTGGTGAGGAGGATGGCAGCGTCATAGTGTTGCTTGTTATCCAGTTTTTTCTCCTGGTGCTGCCACTTGCAAAAACTCTTGAGCGTGGCCGCTGCGTTTTTGGAGATTTCCAAACCTTTCTCTTTCCCCGTGAGGACGAGCACCTGCACCACTGACAGCTTAATGGGGTTCTCAATGCTGGGGTGTCCGTACAGTTTGGAAGCTATGGAGGTCAGTGAGAGCAAGTAGTGGAACAAGTCCTTCCCGTATTTTTTAGTCATCATCTCATCCGCAACCAGGAGGAGCTCCACGTACCTGGCGCGTGACACTGACCTCCTGCGCCTAAAGAATTTCCTCCTGTGTTTCCTCCCGCGGCCCCGCCGCCGCTTCTGCTCCCTCGTCCCGCAGCTCTCGCGTCCTTCATCCTGCACCTCGAAGCTGAAACTTTCGCGCGTAAACACGTGCAAAGCGCTTTCCGCGTCGCGGTCCTGCAGCGCGCGCATGTCATGCTCATGTCCCTTCGCCCTTACGATGGGCGTGATGGTGTAACGCGAGTTGTTAACGGCGAAGAAACCCTGCAGACCCCCGCCGCAAAGGTTGAGGACAGCAAGGGACTCTGGGTTGGAGTTAACGGTGCCGCGATGCGCACATTCCCGCTGCGAAGGAGCGAGAGTCTGATCCATCATCAGCTGCACGTAGAGAGGATTAAAGTGAGAAAACATGGTCTCATCCCTCTCCATGTCCAGCTGGAAGCGGTTCCCATCCAGGTACAGCAGGTACCCCACCTTTCCCCCTCCGTGGTAAATCCTGTCTATGGTCCGCACAGTGCCGTCCGTCTTGCGCGCTGGTGTGAGCGGGGATCCGCCGGCAGGTGGGAGATAAAACCCCTGGAAAGTGCGCACCAGCTGTAACTCCAGCATGCAGAGCAGCAGCAGCAGCAGCAGGAGCCGCAACATCTTTCACCGCACTAACACACAACTCGGACTATCCACCCCTCCAAAAAAGAGCATCCTCCCAGTTCTCCCAACACTCCCATCCACTTCCCACCAGCACAGCGCGCACTGGGGACCATTTATGAGCTGAAGGAGAACTGAGCTGAACTTAAGAGAACAAAAACACAAAGTTTGCTCTTAATAGGAGCCTCGAGAGAAAAAGTCCTGCCCCCTATTTTTTTTTTACCCTCAATCACCACTCCTCCATCCTCTCGCTCTCCCTCTCTCTCTCTCTACCCCTCTCTCTCTTTTTCTCTCTTTTCTCAGAAGCACCATTTCACTGAAGATGCTGTTTGCAAAATGTTCCTAATTTTAAAAAAATGTAAATTTTAGAAACAAAGAATCCTCTTGAGGTGACTCAGCACGGACCAGAAAATCCTGATACCAGGAAGGGTAACAATACAAAGTATCTCTCTGATTTGTTCTGATACCATTACCTGCCCGTACGGCACCGATACGTATTAATATACAGTAAGTGTTGTTGACCCTGGGGGGGCAGGGGCCCTAAGTTTCACAACTGACCGTGAAAAAGCTCAGAAAGGAAGTCTGGACTTGTAACCGGTCCAATAAAAAGCAGAATTTTAATTCAAACAGTTATTGCGACTAAAAGCGAAGTCGATTTTACGTTCCTACCCTCAGCTATCCTCACCAGCTGTGGGTGGGAACCAAAAACGAAAAAGTGAGGAGCTCAGAGTAGAGCCATTAGTCCCCCAAGTTGAGAATAGACACATGGGCTGGTTCGGGTGTCGAGTTGGGACGCGTCTCAAACGCCTTGCTGGTCAAGTATGAAACACTAGGGTCCTACCCTCCTATTCGATTGACTCTCCTTTATCCTCTTCCAGACTGAGGAGTCCTCTGTGCTTGATGTATCCACACCACCCTCTGCTGATTCCTAGCTTTGTTCCAGATTCTTGATAAATAGGGGTGGACCGGAGTTCTTGCTTCAGTGCCCTCTTTTCAAGTCCAGCACCTCGAAGTGTCTATGGGGTTTCTAATGTTTTGTTGCCGGCTTGAAATAAGCTCTTGAATATTTCTGGAATGGTCTGTAATTCTGTCCCGGGCCATCGCCAGATCTGGAATCATCAGTGATTCTATTCTGGGCCATCGCCAGACTAAGAAGGTCTTGGTTCTTCAGATTCCTCAGGACCGGAGTTCTTGCTTTAGTCCCCTTCTTTCATCACGCACCTCGAAGTATCTTTGGGTTTCTAATTTTTTGTTGCAAGCTTGAAAAAAACTCTTGAATCTTTCTGGAATCATTTGTAATTCTGTCCTGGGCCATCGCCAGACTGGGTAGGCTTTGGTTCTTCGGGAATCCGCATCACCTTTGACTGTTTCTTGGCTTCCTTGCCATATGGCCTTCATTTTATCTCTAGTTCCTCTCACCTGTGCCCCAAACTACCACCCATTTTTCATAAAACCCAAGTGCTGATTTCCTCTTACATGTAGCTTTAGGGCTAAATGAGATAATCAAGGGACAGTCTGAAATTTGAACCCCAAAAATCCCCCACCTTTAAAGAAGTTCCACAAGACTGTAGAGGGTATCATTCAATGATAAATAATCACGCACCCCTTCATCTACTTGTTTAAAGCGAGACTTTAATAGCTCAGTTGTGGTCCAGTCTCACCTACGTGGTAGATTCGGTATCACGCTGAGCTCTGTGTTATGCAATCCTGCCTCCCCCTTGGGTCGTCTCACTTCCCCCCCTCTTGTCTTCATCTCTTTACACCCCTCCCCTTGTGAAGTGCCAGCTGATTGAATTTGAGTCTTTCTAATGATCATGTGAGCCTGTCTGAGGGGCCTGTAAAGCGCTGCAGCTGCAGGGAAATGCGATTCCATAGAGACAGCACAGCGATGCCCTCGTCACTTTAATCCCCCGAAAACCATCGAAATGTGTGACAAAGCGAGCATATGGATGTAAACAGACAATTATCACGCACGTGTGTGCGCGAACGTGCAAGAGCCACGTGTAAATGCGGAGGGGGAACACCAACCCAGTTTCTAGAACAGAGAGAAACCAATACGGCTAATTGACAAGCCGTTTATGTAACCACTCGTATTTGTCACCCCCTCCCCCGCTTAGCCCCTCACCCCTGTCCTATTATCTCCATCCCATCCCGGTGACTCCCACCAGAATAGGACTGAGTCACTATTACTGAGCCTTTTTCCTACGTGTGCCCTTGTGGAAACCAGGTGTGCTTTCAGCATCTGTTGCCATGGCGCTAGGGAAGAGGAAGAAGAGGTGTCCCCGAAGACTGGTTCACACACAACTTGAAACGAGCAGAGACCTTTTTTTTTTATTTGAGAAAAAAGTAAATACGATTAAACATAACGAAGCCTGTTTTTTAACATTTAAAACAACACAAGGCACGTGGAGAAAACGTTGAGCATGTAAACAATGACATCGTCAACAGAAAGTTTAATCCGATAAAAAAAAAAAAATAAATAAAAAAAGGAAAAGAAAGCAAACAGGCTATTTTTATTTTTATATTTTCTTTCACGTTTCATTTTTTAATCAAAAAATATTTCGCTTCCACTTTTGGATTGAGAGCACTCCCAGCGTACGGTACATTCTGTCCTTCGATGACAGCAGCAAGTCCGTGCTAGCCTTTCTCTGCAGCCTGAACCTCTCAAAGTTCATCTTGATAAACTCACAATAACATGTAAATTATCAAAGCTTGTTCGTTCGTAAGCCAGCATTTGTTTTTAAAATAAATCTCCAAAACGTAAAAATCTTCAAATCCGTACATTTAACGGAACATCCGGAAAATGACCTTAAAGCAACAAAACTTTTTCTATTTCTATGTTTATTAAAGTCTCCTTAATTTTCTATTTTTACATTCATAAAAAAAAACTCTAAATGATTTTGTTTTAGTAAATTTAAACTTCAGTCAAAGATGATCTTCTGTTAGGGACGCACCGATTGTGATATCGTTTCGTCTGAACTAATTATCCCAAAACGGGCCATAAGCGGTGCCGAAACCTATCCTGGCTGATTTCAGTACACCCCCGAACAAATCGCCAACTTGTTTTTAGGGGCAATTTTGTAGCGGCCAATTAACTCGCCAAGCATGTTGGGAGGAAACCGGAATACCCGGAAAAAACCCACGCATTCACGGAGAAAACACGCAAACTCCACACAGATAGGCCGGTATTTCAAGCCTCGCTTCAAATCTTGGACTTGAATCCACCGTACAGCCCCTGATAGTGATACCCAGGGGCAAATCCGGGATTTTCTAATGAGGAGGCCATGAGGTCATTGACAAGTCAGTCTAGGAGGGGCGGTCAGGGGCATTTAACCCCAAGAACATTTTGGAAAAGAAGAGCAATTTTACTCCATTTTTGGTGCCCATTTGCGAGCCCTGCAAGGGTATAGCTTGACTTGACCCTTTCCTTTCAAATTTTTTTCTTTTGTGGACCAAAAGGGGTGGCACGCGCTCCCCAGACCCCTCCTGAATCCGCCCCTGATACCAGTATCATTTGTTATTTTGATATTAGTAGCTAGCATCAAGTTTGCTTTTGATAACAACTGTCCGGTCAATTCGATCGAAGGGTTAGTTGAGGCAATTCTTTTCGCAAGACTTTCTTTCGGTACAAACGCATTCAAATCTGGCCCGAATTTTAGACAAAAATTGGCATCGGTGTATCCCTAAAATGTGCTAGTGACGTTAATTTTTTTGCTTAATCAGTCGATTTGAACCTTCACATTTTTTTTTTTTAACTTTATGTTTTGTTCCGATGTTTTTTTAAAAAAAGAGAAGAAGCTGAGAAAAAAAAGAAAGAAACGACTCATTTAGACCGTTAGTGCATATGTTATGTCGAGATCGGTTTAAAGCAGCAGCGACTTTATCTTCATTATGGGATGATTGTCTCTGTAAACAAACACCACAGGATAATCTGTAATAACAAAACTGCACGATTGTTTTATGTTAAACGTCATCGAAAAAAACATATTCAAACTAAAACGAACATGAGATATTTGTTTCTAAAAGTTTGAAAACAAAGCTTCATCTTTGTGCAAACACACTATTTTAAACCATTTTGCTGAAAATGTTCCATCTTAACAAATGATGTGACCCCGCCCATTTAAAGAAACACTGACGCATTTCTGTGTGTTAAAAACGCGGAAACTGATGTTTTTTTTTTTTTTTTCTCACACTTGGTCACAAGAGCTTTAAAATCAAACGTTCAAAATAAAAAAAATTAAAGTTGTCTTGACTCATGGAGTCGTTTCAGCAGACATGAGAACACAAGCGATAATCTCCTTCTCTCATGGAGAGGATAGTGGTAGCTAGTGGCGGTGATGTGGATGCTAGCCTCTTTCTGGGTTAGCGGCTACATGAGGAGGGGGCTAAGCTTCGATGGTCCTCAGAAACAGTGACTAAACTGTGAAAAATAAATAGCCAGCTATCATTTACAAAAAAAAAGCGGAGAAAATAACGTGGTAATTCTAAAGAAAGACAAAAACAAGCACTGTTTTACTTTGACCAATTCTGGCGACCAAAAACAGGAGGGTGGGCTAAATCGTTAGCTTCAACGAGCTAATAATTTCATTTCAAAAGCAATTTCCGATTTTAGTATCAATTGTAAACGTCTCTAGAAGACTGGTGGTTAGGCTCCGCCCTCCTGTTTTGGACATCTGATTGGCCGAGCAGCATACAGCGCCATGGCGATTGCCATCATGTTATCTGGTTCTGAATGAGCTCTGCGGTTGGTTCTTTTGGCTTCTCGTTGAGAGGCAGCACCGGGGTGTAGCCCAGCATGGACCCGTTGGAACAGAGGTAGAGTGGGGACTTTTTGGCAGGACTGCACAGTTGCTGGAAACGCTGAAAAGAAGAAAAAATATCTTAGCGGGATCATTTAGATCCCTTTATTTACTAAAATTATTTCTTGATCTAGTTCAGCCTTCAATTGATTTTTTTTTCAAGCTACTGCCCGTGTGATTACCTGTGGCAGAGTTCCTGGAGTGGTCGCAAGGGCGTAGACTGCCCAGATAGGAAGCAAGGAGACGGAGGAGAGGGTGAGGATCCATCCTAGCGTGGTAGCCCAATCCGGAGCCACCAGGCCTTTACCGAGGCTCAATGGGGACCAACGCACCAAGGAGAAGATAAATGTAGCCTTTGGGAGAAAAAGATCACGATGAGAACGTTTCATTTTACTTAGTTGCTACTCTGAGGGGGCACTGTTGCTTGATAGACCCAAATTGCCCTTGACGGATTCCTGGCTTTCCAGTACTGTGCGACCCTTGTTCTTCTTGGTCCACATACCGTCAAAAATTTAGCAGTGAAGCTCGGGAAATCCCTCTTTAGTGTGGTTCTCCATGAGGTTCCGTTCCGTCATCCGGGGTCGGGTCGCGGGGGCAACAGCCTCAAGCGGCCGGCCCAGGCCTCTCCCTCCCCGGCCGCATCCTCTAGCTCACCTGGAAGGATCCCAAGTCATTCCCCGGCCAGCTGTGAGACATAGTCTCTCCAGCGGGTCCGGGGTCAGCCCCTTGGTCTCCTCCCCGTGGGACGTACCCGAAACACCTCGCCCGCGAGGCGTGGGGCGGCATCCTGACCAGATGCCCAAACCACCCCATCTGGCTCCTCTCGACCTGGAGGAGGAGCGGCTCGACACCGAGCTCCTCCCGGATGGCAGAGGTCCTCACCCAATCTCTGAGTGAGAGCCCAGCCACCCTGCGGAGGAAGCTCATTTTGGCCGCTTGTACCCGCGATCTCATTCTTTCGGTCACCACCCACAGCTGGTGACCATAGGTGAGGGTAGGAAGGTAGATCGACTTGTAAATCGAGAGCTTTGCTCTCCGTGAGGTTTCTTTTTTTTTGTTTTTAATAAAAAATGCGAGTCTACGGGCGGCAATACTCCGAGTTTTAAGTCAGTTCAAGAATTAGCAATTGCGTTTTGATTTAATTTAACCTTTTGAGCCACGTATCCCCTAGTGCGGATGCGGGCGCGGGCAGCGCCAAAGCCTATCAAACAAAAAAACCCCGGAAATTTTCATCTAAAAAAAAAAATGGCAACTTTTCAGATAACAAAAAATCAAATGAAAAAGTTGAGTTTTTTTTCTTGAGTTTTGATCGACAGGCTTTTGTTTTTGCTTCCAGGTGAGTTGACGCCATGTGGCGCGATTGCGGGCCGGCTCGATGGCGACTCACCGTGCATACGGCTGGCGTCAAGTATCTCCAGCACAGCTTGAAGACAGGTAGGGGGCTGTAGCCCGTCATATCTTTGATGTTAGCGCTAAAGCGGTCGGCTCCTGCGGACAGAACAACAAGGCAGCCATTTTTTTTCTCTTCCTTTCACATAAAGAAAACATTATTTTAACTGTGCATCAAAAGCTAAAGCTGAGCTAGCCAAACTACCCAATCCGACCTGTTACTAAAACTTCTTGTTGTCTTCTCTCCTGCTGCTGGGAAAAGCCATGAAAAATTTTAAAAAACATTCCCGTCAAACTATTTGTTTGTTTTTCTTCAGTTAGAAACTCGTTATGTCGTAAAATAAAAGATTAAAAACGTTCAAACATAAAACACGAACCTAATTTACTGTGTATGTATAAATAGTTTTTTATGTACGCATTTTTGTTTGGCGTGTAGCAGCTCAGTGGGAGTTGAAAGACAACGGGGGTCCGAGGGCTGATTTAAGGCCCAGAGGAGACAGACAGAGGGACGGAGGGGGGCTAGTAGTTTAACATACTGTCTACAAGTAGTGGGAGGAATGCAGGGGGAGTCGGAGAGTCTACGCTCATGATTGCTCGCAGTATTTAATTAAATCTTTAATACGAAACGCTATTATGTAAAAAAAAAAAAAGGAAATTTGGGGAATGGACAAAAAAAATACACCAATTGAAGTCAAAATTTATTGTTGTTTCTTTTCTTTTATATAAATTGATTTTTAAATCATTTTTTACAACCATTGTTTGGAATTATAGAAAAAATATGGTAAATTTTCTGGGTTTTTTGCTAGTTAGACGGTTAAGAATTTCTCAGTTTCACTTTCGGCTAATTGGCGCTAATTTATTTGATTTTTACGCAAATAATCGCCTTCATTTTGATGTTAAATGCACTTTATATCAGTTTTTATAGATAAAAATACTGCTGTGTTGTTTTTATCCGCAAATTTTTTGTTAATGTTAAGCTAGCGCACTGAGGCTACATGCTAGCATGATGCTAGGTTTAAAGACGCTTTTTTCGTCAAAATGAACATTACCCTTAAAGTTAATAAAAAAAAGTTAAACTTGTTTCGAAGCTTTTATTTTTTTTTAAAATAGAGTGAAAAAAATTATTAAATTTGAAATTGGGCTTTCAGTAAAAATATTGCGATTTCTTTCGGTGGCATGCTAGTGTACCATGAGAGATCGTCAAGTATTTTGCGGGGAAGTCTTACATCACCTCATATTGATGTTTTTTAGCGTAAAATCTTGTCATTTTAGTTAGAAACAGGCAGGGCTGTCCTGTAACCATAGCAACCCACTCTTTCTCGCTTTCTTTTTTTTGGTTCCATGCTGCTGTTCATCCCTCCCAAAAACTACTCCACCTAGTGGATTGCATTTTCTACATGTTTTTGAGACATTAAAAGAAGATTTATGTTGCGTTTAAAGCAGAAAACTTTCGGATTCTCTTAAAATATCACATTTTCTGGACGACGTTAAAAAGGAAAATGTTTGTCATGCATTCTGGGTAAATCCTTTAAAAGGCTCATTGTCTAAAACAAAATATATAAGTACAAATAATAATATATTGTTTAAATATGCGGCACCGAATAATGTTTTTAGCAATTTTGGTTGATTTTGTGCCTCAAGACTTTTTTCAATGGAAAAATGGACGTTGGCCTGAAAAAGGCTGAAAAAATTGCTGTAGTTTATACTGATTAATTGTGGGCAGTTTCATAGAAATCCCTCTTGTGGTTTGTTAACAAAGAGATTATAGAAGGACGAACACGTGGATAAACCACCATAAGTCCTGCCCCAAGTGGAGGGGTTTAAGTATCTCGGGGTCTTGTTCACGAGTGGGGGAAGGATGGAGCTGGAGATCGACAGGCGGATCGGTGCGGCATCAGCAATAACTAGGACGCTGCATTGGTCCGTCGTGGTAAAGAGAGAGCTGAGCCGAAAAGCAAAGCTCTCGATTTAAAAGTCGATCTACGTTCCTACCCTCACCTATGGTCACCAGCTGTGGGTGGTGACTGAAAGAATGAGATCGCGGATACAAGCGGCCGAAATGAGCTTCCACCGCAAGGTGGCTGGGCTCTCACTCAGCGATCGGGCGAGGAGCTCTGCCATCCGGGAGGAGCTCGATGTCGAGCCGCTCCTCCTCCAGGTCGAAAGGAGCCAGATGGGGTGATTCAGGCATCTGGTCAGTATGTCTCCCGAGCGCCTCGCTGGTGAGGTGTTTTGGGCACGTCCCACCTGGAAGGGACCAAGGGGCGGGATCCTTCCGGGTGATCTGGTGATTGCAGCCTGGTTGAGAGAAGCCTGGGTTTCCGTCTGAGGCTGTTGCCCCCGCGACCCGGCCCCGAATGAGCGGAAAACAACGGAACGTGACAGAACAATAAATTCAATAAAACTTGAATAAAAGTTTTGATGCTAACTTTTTGTCGTCTGAAAAAGCTGAAGTTAAAGTTATATCAAGATCCGCAAAAACGACGACAACCAAAAAAATTCCAGAAGACTGGAAGACTTTGCTTACGAAAAATGAACAAGGATACCTCAAAAAGAATGGACGGATTTTTCATCTGGTTCCGAAAATCTGTGATACTTACCAAAAGGAGGCAGAAGAAAGTTTTAACTCTTTACAGACACGTTTACTTTTATTTTGAAAGTGTAAATAATGAAGATATTATCCAACGACAAATTTTCGACGTGTAAGAATTTGAAAACAACTGATGGCGTTTCGTACCGTAGACCCAGCCGATGGCCAGCGACTGGAAAATGGAGAGTAGCAGAAGGCTGGTTCCACTGCAGGAGAAGTGGTCGTAAATCTGGAAGACGTAGAGTCCTCCCTGCAAACGGGACGGGACACATATCATCCCTACATCCTTATCTAACCTTTGCAGAGGATATAAAGCCGACATACCGGTGTGACCATGACCAAGCCGATCAGAAAGCAGACGATGCAGATGAAGAGCAGCAGGAGTTCCCTGCGGTGGCCTCGCCGGATCACATGTGGGTACAAGTCCGTGACGGAGGTCATTAGGGCTTCGAGACTCACAAACTAAGAGAAAAGTTCTGTCAGATTGTGTTTTCGGCTTTAAATGATACACAAATCGTTAGAGGAGTGAGTACCTGTGTGTCCAAGCCGAGCATGATGATCATAAGAAAGAAGCAGACGGACCAGAGTTGAGGAAGAGGCATCATGGCTACTGCTCGAGGGTAGGCAATGAAGGCCAGGCCAGGTCCTGTGGTGACACATCAAGTCCCAAAACCCAACTTAGTCTTTTGTACTATTTGGAAGAGAATTTTTTTTAAATGAAAGTGCTGATCTTACCTGATTGGGCCACTGAAGCTATGTCAACGCCTTGCTCCTCGGCCATGAAGCCAAGCACAGAAAAGATGGCGAATCCTGCCAAGAAACTGGTGGCGCTGTTCAGGAGGCACAGCATGAACGAATCCCTGAAAGCACATAAAAGTCTATGATTGTGAGTTTCTGCGAAGAAACGTTGGCCTAAAACGCTCGTATTAAAAATGGCCTTTAGAAATGCTTGGCTGAGCGTGTGAGTGCGTGTGGGAAACATGGCACTGAGGGCTTTTCTTTAAGGTGTGGCTGTACTGGCGTGTTTTCTCTGTCCATTCCTGCCATTCCTCCTCCGAGACATCTGACCGGTGGAAGCTTACATCTTACATTTCAGTGACTAAGCTTTCATCTGAAGTGAAAGAAAACGACTTCTTTCCTGACTAGGTTTGCTTTTATTGTCCGTCTGACTCGACAAAAAAAAGGGCCTCACTTGTAGCAGTCGTTGTTGTACTTGTTGTAACTCCCCAAGGCCGTGAGACTTCCCAAACAGATCCCGTAGGAGAAAAATACTTGTGTTCCCGCATCCATCCAGACCTAGGGAGAAAGAGAAATGAAAAAAATTATGGTAGACTTTAAAAGGGATTCAGCTGATGCGGAACCACAGCCAAAAATAAGGGTAGTGCTAACAGGTTAAGGGTAGGGCTAGTCAAGTCGCCAAGGAACAGAAAATGCTAACGCGTTCAAGTCCGGTCCAAAGAAATGATAAAACATGGCTTATTACGTGTTCTTCTTTTGTTTGGACAGTGTTTAAGGTGGATTTCAACAAGGATCTTGACGAGGCAGTGAGGAATTTGTCTTAAAGAGTGTCCCTACATCACAAAAGCAAGGTCTGTGGTTGGTACTCATAGCGCGTTTGAGTGTCCAAAATTCAATTTGAACTATTCTTGCTTTTCTCGCATTTACAGCAGGATGCAGTGTCCTCCGTTAGCGTGGAGGGACTTTAACGCGTGTAGGCCCAATGTATGGATACCGTCGGCTTTACTTTAAACGGTACACTTCACTTTGTTCGTGAAAAAGGGAAAGAGGAAAGCATTTAGTTGGTAACGGTAGAAGTTATTTATCGCGTTTTTGCGATCATTTTTAGCAAGTTTTGCCACTCTTGTATAGTTTGAGGGAAAATACTAACAGGTTTTCTACACAAGTTAAAGGTACGCACTATCCCGTGTGCGTTTGTGTTTACTCACCTGTGGGTCTGCCAGACGTGTGTGGTTGGGTTTGAGGTAGAAGATGATGCCCTTGGTGGCTCCGGGTAAGGTGGCACCTCGCACCAGCAGGACAAACAGCATTAAGTACGGGAAGGTGGCGGTCAGGTAGACCACCTAAAACAAACACAAAGCAAGAGATCAGATAGCAAGTTAGCTAATATCGTTACCCTTAACTTCCTTTTTAGTTCGGCATGAAATGCTGAAAGTCATCTGTTTAAAAATAACTAACTCAAAAACACATTTCACGTGACAAAATTCGGAAATTTCCACATAGACGATATTTGAAAATAGGGAAAACAACTTGTAATACGTTGACAAATAAGGGAAGAAATCAGCTGCAGCGTGTTTTTAAGACTAAACTTTTAGATTATTTTGTTCTTGATTATTGTAATTAATAGCTCAGGCATTTACAAACCCGTACCTGTTAGCTATTTTCCGAAAACCAATAGTTCTGTCTTTGAGCAGCTGTAAAGTTAAGTATTTTTGCATATATGAATAAAAAATTTGAGGAAAACTTTGCCCCCAAAAATACTCAAAAAATGGGCGGAGCAAAAGACACAAGGATGCTAGGTGTCCCGAATCAACGCAAAAATGAGCTAGCACTAAGCAATGATATTTTATCTGTAACAAAACAAAACCAAATATAGTTAAATATTTCAAATACATTGAACAGATTTTAAAATTTAAGCGCTAACATGTTATTCGTATTCTCACCTTTCCCGTGGATTTGACTCCCTTCCAAACACAGAAGTAGCAGACGAGCCAGACGATGGCCAGACACAAAGCGAGCTTCCAGCTGATTGGACCCAGCTTGTCTAATGAATCCGATAGGTGGAGCACTTCCCGCCTGAAAGACATGTGAATGTCAAAACTCGGAACTATTCGGACACCATTGGTAGAGCTTATGAACTCACTCCCAAAACTCCATGACGGGGGAAGTAGCGTTCTCAGGCGCGATGCTCGAATTGACCGTCAGGTTTCTGTGATTGAACAGGACGCAGGAATCTAAAGAACCACCCCCCAAAAAAATGTTAAAAAAACAACAAATACTCTTCATTGTAGCTTCATTTTGGGGTTTGGGTTTTACTGACTTGTGTTCCAGGTGTTGTTGCAGTGTGACCACGGCAGTTCCTCTTGAAAGCTGTAGGTCAGGTAAAAGAGAGCCCAGGCCAGGATGACTATGTAGTACACGCAGCCATGCAGGATCATCATTTGGCTAGCATAGCCGAGGCCTGTAGAGACAGGGGACGTTCCAAACATGAGCTAATAGCTTATCCAAGCAGATCGTATCGTCCACACAAACTAACTCCAAACTCTTCCAAATGGACTCTTTTATCGTCACCTCTAGTCATTTGAGCTTCCGATAAAAGCTTCCATTTTGCTGAAACACTCGACCCTTAACCCACATCTTGTATATCTTCATTAGCAGTGAATGATTGTGTTATGAGGTCTAAAGTGGCTTACAAAGAGGAGGCTGTTTGTCTTCACAATTAGATGCTTGTGGTGTCCGCTAATGAAATTTGGGTCTTTAATCTGTTGATGATGGGCTAATGATTCAAACCTCAAAGAGCAACTCTTTACCCGAGTGAATGTTTGTTGGTACTGCGTCTGGTATTCCGGTTGTGTTACGAAACGTACCAAGAAAAGAGTGGCGACGGAGATACATACATCAACATGAGCGTCTCCGGGGCCTTGCGGGATTTTCATATGGACAAATTTAGCGGTAACACAATAAGAATCTGGAAAGCTACCTAAAAAGTATTGCAGTTCAAGTTTGTGGTGAGTTGCAGATGAGCTTTATCGAGAAAGAGACATGAGGTAAGAGGTCAGGAAGTTCAAAAAAATGACACCGAGATGAGTTTAGGGGAGCTTTTCAACCGATGTTCCGCGGCACGCTAGCGTACCGTGACAGATCATCAGGTGTTCCCTGGGTAGGGATTCTTCTTTACCTCATACAGTGACTAGGATTAACCGGTTGCTCCCAAAGATGGTTTTTGGTTGATCTCATGGTGTTTGTGCTTTCCTGTAACCATAGCAACCCACTCTTCTTCTGTGTTTTTGGCCGCATACTGCATCTGGTGTTGTTCGTCCCTCAAAAAAACTACCCGAGGGGCAGGATTTTATTTTCTACACGTTGAGTAGGGATTGGCAGGGCTGTGCTGTAACCATAGCAACTCACTCTTCTTCATTTATTTTTGTCGCATACTAGATGTAGTGCTGTTGACCTTTCCAAAAAAACTACGCCACCTAGTGGATCGTGTTGTCTACGTGACTACATGGCGATAGTCAATCGTTTTGAGCATTTTTGGATAGAAATGGCCCTCAAGATCATTTCAATGGAAAAATATACCTTGGCATAAAAAACTGAATTGAAGAATCGGAAAACTCCGAAACTCGCTTTGGGAATGAACACAATGTTCATAGAGGGAAATAAAATCAAGTAACACATTGTTTCTAAGATCAGGAAGTACTGTGATCGTGTTTTTAAATACTTCTTACGAACAAGTAACAGTTTAAAACAGTCAAAACATTGTTGACAAACAGAACAAAGACCCTTTAATGTTCCTGTGGTTATTATGGGATGCCAGCTGGGACGAGCTTTGAAGTATTTTTGACCAACAAAATAACAAATAATAAGAGATTATTTACATAAACAAAAAGTTGATGGTAAATTTTTGCGAAATTACCTCCGAATAACGGGCAAATCGTCCGCCAAGCGCTAACCCCTCCAAGGCTGGTGTACTGTCCCAACGAGGTCTCGAGGAGGAATAAAGGGATGCCGCACAATACCAGGAATAACAAATAGGGTACAAAGAAAACACCTGGACACAAACACGTAAAAGTTATGTAAAATTAATCCGAATTTAACGAAGAAAATCAACCCTATTTGTTTACCTCCTCCATTTTTATAGCAGAGATAGGGGAACCTCCAAACGTTGCCGAGTCCAATGATCTGTCCGGCTACCGCTAAGAGGAACTCGGCCTTGCTAGCCCACTGGCCTCGAGCATGTAGGTTAGCACCAAGGCCTTCCTTCCCTTTTGTAAGACCGCCTTGTTGGAGCTTTTCCTTCTGCTGGTCAGCCTGCGGCGAAGGCAGCTGGTTGGCCATCACTGGTTGGGGCAGGGACACACACACACCCCTAAAAGAAAAGAAAACCAAAAAGTTAATTTGAAAGACGTAAATAGGGACCAAATTTGAGCGTGACACATACATCCTTGCGGCTGTGACAAACTGACTGTTTGCACAGATGCCTTGGTTATCTCAAATGAGACTCAAGGACATCTAAAGTGGGCGGTGTGTCTTATCTGGAGGCAGCAGGGACGCTCAATGGGTAAAATAAGTCCATTTCCGAGACGCTATCTCTGTGGTACATTCGCAAAGAGGGATTAAAACTCCATTTTTGTTTGGTTCTATTTGTTCTAAAAGTGAGTGGTGTACAAAAAATGATGCGCGTGTGGTCGGAATTCACGTCAAACCGTTTTACGTACGAATATAGCAAATTATGGACCCAAAAACAAAATCCTTCAAATTTTAAGCTTAACTTAAAAGCTTTCACTTTTAAAACTTAAAAGTGTTTAGAACTTCAGATGCCTTTTATGTTGTTTGTTTGTTTTTAGCAAGGCCACAAACACCCAGAAACATGAAAAAAAAAAAAAAAACGTCAGTCTGCCACTGCTCCCCCCATGACTCATACCGCCTATCACTACTCACTTCTAGCCTCAGCCAATGCTTTTAAAGAGACAGAGGGACAACAACACATTTGCTTTCAGTTGAGTTTGCGTATTGGTTTTCTTCGGATCGCAGATACAAGCGGCTGAAATGAGCTTCCTCTGCAGGGGGGCTGGGCACTCACTCAGAGATAGAGTGAGGAGTTCTGCCATCCGGGAGGAGCTCGGTGTCGAGCTGCTCCTCCTCCAGGTCGAGAGAAGCCAGATGGAGTGGGGGGATGGGGGGGTTCGGGCATCTAGTCAGGATGCCCTCCCCGAGCGCCTCGCTGGTGAGGTGTTTTGGGCACGTCCCACCAGGCGGAGATTGACCACTGGGAAAATTGACTCTTGGAATGAGTGTGTGAGTTTGTGTGCGTGTCGTCCCGCAAGAAAATGGCGACTTGTTTGGGGTATACCCTGCTTTCCGCATTATATCTGCCAGAATAGGCTACGGCACTCCACAAAGAGGTAAGATCTTAAAACCGGGTCAAGTCGGGCCTAAAATGTCAACCATTACTTCGGGTCGGATCGAGTCGGATCGGGCTTCTCTTTCGCTCAAAAATTTTAAAAAAGTGTTCTTGAAAATGTTCCTATTTATAAATAACCGTCCTCCTACCGAGTTTTCGCACATAAGACATTTTGGATTTGCTTCGGGCGTGAAAATCAAGTTAATTGGTCGGGCTCGGGCCTGGCCGGGTTTTAATACCCACGGGCCGGGTCAGATCGGGCTAGATTTTTTTAGACCCGATCCCACCTCTAACTCCACACAACCCCGATAGAGATGGACAGTTTAAAAGATTCCGAGCCTACGCTGTACCGGGTAGCACACGGAAAGCACACTTTTTTCAGAAAAAAGTCACGCTAATTTGGACTTCAGGTTTACAATGGCGCAGTGGTTAAGCACGGTAGCTTCACAAGCAAGAAGGTCGGAATTCGAATTATGGGTATGACGAAGCTTGGAACACTGTTTTTTCGGTGTGGAGTTTGCATGTTCTCCCCGTGTCTACATGGGTTTTCTCAGGGATACCCCGGTTTCCTCCCACGTTCCAAAAACATACATGCTAGGTTGATTGGCCACTATGAAATTGCCCTAGGAATGAGTTTGTGTGGCCCTGTAACAGACTAGGGACCTATGTGGGGTGTACCCTGCTCATAGGAAAATTGTATGTAACTGAGATAGGCTTCGCTAACCCCGCCCCACGAGCCTGCTAGGGCCAAGCGTTCGGAAAAAATTAAGGAATAAATTTGGAACTCGGTCCAAATTCCGAAGAACTTCATTATTAAAAATTATTTTTTAAAAATTTGGGTCATACTTAAATTTTTTTACATTTTTCTCCTTTAAAATAATTTCACATCATTTTTCTTAAAATTAACGCACATTTGTGATTGTTTATTTTATTTATTTTATAAAACATAATATTTTTAGTGGTCAAACTGAAGGTTATGTACATTAAATAACTTCCTGCCGCGCTCACGTGACTCCCCATCCTCCCCGCCACGCTGATATAACCGGCTTTTATAACAAAAACCGTATCGCTAACAAACAAACGTAGCGTTTTTTGACGATAATTGTTGTATTACATGTTACAACACGATAGTGTTTACTATGTAATGTAAAACACCGCGAATGTAACAGAGATGAGCTGAGCGGCTAGAGGCGTGTTTCCATCTCACGATGCATTGTTACTGTGTAATAACGCGTTACAACGAATGAATTACGAGTTTATTCCATTTGAAATAACATGAAATGATGAAAGAATAGGAAAAAAAAACGAGGCGACATTGCTTACCTACACGTTTCCTGTGGGTGCCCGCCGCGACCACCCCCCTATTTGCGACAAGAAATGGTACGATCCGGTTTAGGTTACTTTTTTTAAAACAAAAAATGAAATAATGTTTAATTTTTTAAAAAATGTATTCAAAATATGGAGGCTACGGGTTTTAAAATCAGGGTTACAAAACAACCGCGTGGGATCATGGGGGCAGATTGTTGTGGTGTATTTTTTTTTTTCTCATTTAAGGGTTACAAAACTTTAAAGTCACAGTCAATTTTTTTTTTCTGTTTCAAAACAAGTTTTGTTTGTGTTTTTATACAATAAGCTAAAATTTTTCTTGATAGAATAATTTTTCATGAAAGGATACATTGTGTTATAATATTGAAATAATTTGTGTGACGTCATAATATTAGATTATTTAGTGATTTGAACAAATTAATGGAATAAAATTGATTAAAAGAAGACATTTTATATTTATTTTTCCTTTTTATTTGCTATTTTTTAAAATTTATGATCAAATCATCGGAAAAAAGTTGGATTTGTCCTAAAAGTTAAATTAGAAATATAAAAAAAATAAATATAAAGAGTCTTTCGCTTTTTCGGACAAAGGAATTTGACGACTCTACGTTCCTAACCTCGCTTACGTCACCAGGTGTGGGTGGTGACCGAAAAAAAAAAAACAAGATCACGAATACAAGCGGCTGAAATGAGCTTCCTCTGCAAGGCAGCTGAGCTCCCACTCAGAGATAGAGGAAGGAACTCGGACTAAAGCCATTGCTCCTCCAGGTCGCGACAAGTCAGATGCGATAATTCGGACATCTGGTTAGGATGCCTCCCGAATGTCTCACTAGTGAGGTGTTCCGGGCACTTCCCCCGGAGAGGAGACCCAGAAGCAGACCCCAGCCCTCCTGGAGACAGAACATAGTGCTCCCTTTTTACACACTAGTCTCTTCCTGAACAACTTACTCAAGCTCATGCTAGCCCCGTTTCCTCTTGTCCCTCTCTTATTATTCCGCCGCTGCGTAGAAAGTTGCTGATGCAAAAGTTGCGACAGTTTCATAAAAGCTCTTTAGGAGTGTCCTCCTCGATCTCCCCATGAGGTGGAGCCCACTTTGCTCCTTCAAGTATAGGGGACAAGAGTTATCTGACTAGATAACATTGAAAAGTAGTGTTTCATAGTCTCAAATCTTGCCATTTTGGGGGCCCAAAACTTTCCCGGCAAGGGTAACACTGGGGTAGCAGGAGTAGAACAGCATTACTGAAAATTTTATAACTTCGTTCAAGTTTGACGGCCATATTAAAAGGCATATTGTTCTAGGGTTTGGGGTGGGTAAATGTTTTAGTTCGCGGGCCACATTGCGATCTAATGTTTGACCAGGGGGCCGGAACAGCAGCAGATGGATGGCAGGCTTTGGTAACCGCTAGATTAGACCGATAGAATGGCGCTAGGTTTTAAAAAAGTGCGCTAAATGTCACATCAAGAGCGTTAAATTTCAAATCCAGCAGCGCTAGGTCTGAATTCTAGCGCGATAGCGCTTAAAAACGTGCATTTAGCAGCGCTAGGTTTGAAATCGAAGCGCTTGATGTAACATTTTGATTGTTTTAACGTCTAACGCGCTTGTTTACGTGTGTGTATTGGCCCCGATGGCTTGCCATATATGTGCACTGTTTATTTTGACAGCGTGCGCATTTTAATGGGAGCAGTGTTGTTGTTTTCTCAACAAAGCCAATGTATCTAGAATGCGCCATCTAGTGATAAAACATCAGAATTGCAGGGCAATAAAACATTAACAAGGTTTATTCATTTAATTTTTTTATGTTCGGCGGGCCGTAGTTTGCCCATGCCTGTTTTAGGGCCACAGTTTTAGGGCTATTGATCTAAATGCTTCCCATTTTTTAGAACAGGTTATCCTTTTATGCTGATGATGCTCAACTATATTTTACTTATTGATTTATGTAATTTCGTCAATTGTTCACTTTATCCGTGATAGGTACAGACGGTTGCCTTGAAATCCTTCAACCTACCCATATCCGGATATCCTTCCGTCCATCTGGGAGGATTTTTAGGTGTTCCCTGGCCATAGCTAAAGACTGGCGTCCATTTGTGTATCCCTCAAATTTGGGGCTTGTTGAAATCTACGTTTGTGAATACAAAACTTTTATTCTTAATAAAACAGGTTGCCGTGACGACCCTTGAAGGGAAATACCGAAAGAAGAAGAAGGAGAAGTAAGTGCGTAAAAAAAAAAACCCAAAATGTGTGCCATTCAGTTTCATACTAAAAACTCTTTGCCCATCAACAATAGAAGCGGTGTTGACCACTTTAAGAACCATTGTGTTCTTTCACTAGACTGTGTCATTGTCTGTGTTCTTTCAGGAGTACATTTACAATCAAAATAAAACTCCGACCTAAAAATCCTCCCCCAGCTAACCTCCAAAGAACATTCCACTGCTTCGACACATCAGAGTATATCACACCGCACATACATAAATACCAGGCTCTGCTAATATATGTTGGACTTTGACCGATAGGGACAAATCCGCACCTACATTCCAAAGGTAACAAATTAACTGTAATTAATCAAAAATGAGAACAAACATAAGTATTTTTCGGTAGTTGAATAAGCTAACCTTAGGGTTAGGTGATTTCGACCACAGTCGTTTTAAAATTCCTACACAAACTGAGTGAGCCCTGGTTCATTTTGGCAAAAATCTACTAGAATTAATTAAAATATGGCTAGGTTACAGGGAGAAGAGATAAAGAAGGTGGAAGATTTTAAGTATCTAGGATCAACAGTTCAGAGCAATGGAGAGTGTGGAAAAGAGGTGAAGAAGCGTGTTCAGGCAGGCTGGAATGGGTGGAGAAAAGTATCAGGTGTGATGTGTGACAGAAGAGTTTCAGCTAAAATTAAAAGTGGTGAGAGCAGCCATGCTGTTTGGTCTAGAGACAGTGGCTCTGAGGAAAAGATGGGAAACAGAGATGGAGGTAACAGAGGTGAAGATGCTGAGGATCTCTCTGGGAGTGACCAGGATGGACAGGATCAAGGAACAGCACATGTTAGAGGTTTTGGGGATAAAGTCCGAGAGGCCAGACTGAGATGGTTTGGACATGTGCAGAGGGAAAAGAGAGAGAGTACTTAGGAAGAAGGATGCTGGATTTGGAACCACCAAGAAAGAGGACTAGAGGAAGACCAAAGAGGAGGTTCATGGATACAGTGAAGGAAGACATGAAGATAGTTGATGTGACCGAAGAAGATGCAGCAGATAGGGTTAGATGGAAGAAACTGACTTGCTGTGGCGCCCCCTGAAGGGAAATGCCGGAAGAAGAAGAACGGCTAACATAGAAACAAACATCCACAGTTCTTCTCCCTTTCTGACCATTTCCTTTCGTTGCATAACCCTGAAAACCAAAGTACTACTTTACTTTAACTCATCTAATCACCGAATCCATTTTCCCATAAAGTTTTTGTTTACTTGACAGAACGACCAATGATAGAAATCTTTATTATCTCCCGAAAGACCGACAGACTAAACTAAACCGTCTAGAGGAAGAGGCCAATGAATCATGTCAAAGATCTAGGTCATATGTGGCTGGAAGGTCGTTGCTCTTATTTTCAAGATTAAAAGAACACCTTGTTCTGCTTATCGTTTCTGAAGCACGTCGACGGCAATAATCGTAAAGTTTAAAATGAAATGACGCTAAAAATATCTTGAACGATCTTTGTAAACGACAAAAAAAAAAAAAAGACAGAGAACGTGTAGTTCTTTCAGAATTTGTTGAGATTTCTACATCGTAAATACAATTGATTTTATTATGGTTTTCTAAAAAAGTTGGTGGAATTTTACCTCAAATTGATTGTGTATTTGTTTTATAACATCTTGAGACGACAAACTGGTGTACGTTTAGTCTCAAAACACGAGATAAAGAGGTAAAAGTCAAGGCATACCGCTCACAATAGTACCTTGTAAGTGGAATTCTTTGACGTCTATTAAGCCCGAAAGAAGATTTACAGCATTGTTAAGAGAAACAAGTTCTCTATACAGGTTAAACCCCCCAATTGAGACACCATACAAACTCATGTCCGAATTTTTCAAGTCTCATTCATTAGCCAAAGACATTCCACAATCAAAATGTCACGGGTCAAGAGTCAGGAAATGGTAAAACGTCTTGCAACCATTACAATGTGCAAATTCCTCAACTAGGCACTCCACATGCAGCAAATGCTTTACCTCCCAGGGGTCAAATAAAACCCCAAACGCTAAGGGTCTTTCAATAGAGTCACTATTGTTTTGGCCGGACAAACCTGTAACCTTGGTGAATGTGCCGCCATGGCGTGTAACTCAGACCAGGCATTGCACGCACAGTTACTGAATGTTTTATGGCATTTTACTGGTGTCTGGTACATAGAGCAGTAGGTCACTGATATACAGTGGTAGGTATTGTGAAAAGCCCGTGGTGCAATTGAAAAAGTTTACATAACAGGAAGAGTTATTGCTCAACATTAAAACAGTGGCAGGAGTTTAATGGTGATGTTTTACGAACCCGATCTGGAAGCTTATGAATTCCAGTCTACTGGTATAAATTATCCATCCATAAAATTTTGAAAACACTTCATCCAAAACTAGTTGAAGCCTCTCTTGGCAAGTTTTAGACAAAAGGGAAGACACAACCAAAAAAGGTCATCTGTGTATCACAATGTTATGATACATCGCCAGGCCTTCCTGTTCCGGGTGGCCATATTGAGCGTCCGCCAAAGGGTAGCTGGGCTCTTGCTCAGATTAAGGTGAGGAGCTCTGCTACCTAGAAGTCTCTTCTCCAAGTCGAAAGCCAAAACAGGGTGGTTCAGGCATCTTGTTGGGATGCGTCCCTCGCTGGTGAGGTGTTCCGGGCACGTCCCACCAGGAGGAGACCCAAAACCTCCTGGAGAGACCGTCTTTTGCAGCTAGCCAAGGAAGGCCTCGGAGCTGGCGGATGTGACTTTGGCAAAGGAAGCATAGGGCTGTAGCCCAGGCGAACTGGCCCCAGATGAAGTGAAAGATAACAGAACCTATTCATTCTTTCCTTGACTAGAGGTACGAGAGTTTATCCCTGCAATTAGCAGGTGAGAGGCATGGTACACCCTGAACAATTCACCAATCTGTTGCAGGGTCATAAAGAATCCATTCATCCCTTGTGGATGCTCCTAATGTTGTCTACCTTTTCCTCTCTTCTCGTACCTCATTTCATCTGTTAGTGTGTGTTCATGATCGAGATGGACTTCTGTTTCCTTTTTAGTTTTTGGAAAAACCCAACAACTTCTCTAAAATAACTGACACTTTGTGAGTTTTATCGTCACTATTTCTCATGATGACAAAATTGAAGTCACAAAATATCTCATTTCAGCTTCTGAGTTTGCGAAAGTAGACGAAGAGGTGGAACTGCCTTATCAATAACCGTGAGATTTTATCTGACGAGTCTTTAAACCAACACGAGAACTGTATTTTCATGGGAAAACCATAACCTTACAAATTCTGTGAATTGGAAGTTACCCCCTGGCGTTCGTGTAGTGGCTAATTTGCACGGGCAAATGAATTTCAGTATTTCATTTTGTATTTTCAAACTAAATCCAGCAGTGAAAACAAAAAAATCTTATTTAGCACAACAAAAATGAAAAGATGTCCATAATTTCGAAGAGAGTCACAAAATATTTAATTTACTATTTACAGAACGACAATCCAAGTTGTGGCTTCTTGTTAATGTTGAATTTTGAAAACAAATTTTGAGTAACTTCGTTTTTGACTTGGCTAGTTAATTACAGATAGATGCTAAAACGCTAACAAGACAAAACTACTTGCATCCGATATTCAAATGGGCTAAAAATCAAATACAAATGGCCACGGACACTTGAGTGAAACTAATCGAACCTCGACCTAAGAGGCTAAAACTTGGAATAAACCAAGAAAATTTAGAGAACCAAAAAAATTGCGAATGTCTCAGTCCCTAGTGGCTAATAATCAATATGTAATAACAGTTTAATAATAAACAAACGTGACACATAGCGGTGCCTGCCTGGTCTGGCATCAGTAAAGTATGAATTTACCTGTTTGTGGATTACACCTGCAGACACTGAGTTGTTTCTGAATGAGCTGGATTAATCAAACCCTGCTGCTCCTGATAATTTCCCAGCGAAACGAATCCGAAAAAGCTTTCCCCCCAACTCGTCTAGCCTTTGACTCGGGCGAATCTGAGAGAGTGAGTAAAACGCAGATTCCTGTTGCTCACCGAGCCCGAAGCTAAGGCCTGAATGAGCCCGTCACGGGACCTGTTTAAGTCTGGAACCAGTACTCATGATGACTGGTGTTTCTTTACGTGGCCTCAACCCTAAAGCAACACAAACAGTAGTACTTTGTGTAATCCCACAGACGCTAAATTTAACATCTCAAAGACAAACCCACAACCTGCTATTAAAGTTTACCAACCTACAATTTGACAAGTAGAACCTCGGTCCGAGACAACAATACTTGACAAAGAATACAGATTCTAAATGAAGCCTTTAGCAAGCAAGTCATCTGTACAGTAATTAATCCAGCTGATAGACCCGAGGCCCCTAGACCTTCACACTCTGGACTGTGGTTGCCCCAGGAAGGAATGTGCTAGTGGGATTATGCCAAAGCCCCCCTTCCACAAACCTACTCTGTACAGCCATGACTGACAGCGGAGTGAAACACAAAGTGAAAAATATGAAGGCAACTCAGTGGGAATCTAACTTTAAAGGCAAGATAATAAAAAACAAGATGACGGCTACTATTTTTAGGCTAGAGACCACAAATTTAATTAATAAGAACACAATAACCCTGCATGAACAAAGCCACTGGGTCGCTTGAGAGTAGTTATGTGAAGGCACTGCCTTTAAAGTCCCAAGTAATGAAAAATCAACTTTTTCCTTCTAATAGGAATGAATCAAAGTCACCAAAAGTAGTTCTTGGAATGAGTCAGTGTTTTTAAAAAAAATCGCATTTATTTTCTGTCCCCTAATCTACGTAACAGCAAAGAACTGCTTGTTAATTCGATATAAAGCTAGCTTTTTAATTTAAATTGCCATATTTTAGAGGAACATTTGGATTAGAATTCATATTGTTGATACTTTCAGCGGTAAAGTATATTCCCATATCAACATCCTCAAATAAACGTCCGTAATGTTCTATAGTCTACCGCTTATTCGGGGCTCGGTCGCAGGGGCAATAGCCTCAAATGGAGAATCAAGGCTTCTATCACCCTGGCTGAATTTTCCTGCTTAACCAGGAAGATCCCGAGGTGTTCCCCGGCCAGCTGTGAGACATCGTCTCTCCAGCAAGTTCAGGTTCTGCCTCTGGGTCTCCTACCGGCAGGACGCGCCTGAGAATTCTCACTAGCAAGGCAAGTTAAATACACACATACATACTAATTTTAACGCAAATATTCTTACATTGACATAATGCCGGCACGTCCCACCGGGAGGAGACCAAGGGCCAGACCCCGGACCCGCTGGAGAGACTGTGTCTCACAGCTTGCCGGGGAACGACTTGGGATCCTTACGGGTGAGCTGGAGGATGCAGCCGGGGCGAGAGATGCCTGGGCTACCTGTTTGAGGCTATTGCCCCCGCGACCTGACTTCGGAACAAGCGGAAGATGATGGAACGGATATTCTTACATTCAAATAATTTGAAATAACAATAAATCTTACTTATTTGTTTATGTGACAAACACAATAATATTTTCTCTAGTGTACGTGATCTCACAAAATGGCGCTTTTCTCGACACTTTGTAAATCTGAGTGTTTAGTAAATAGGTAAAAAAAGAAATCCGTCTGCGCCAATTGGTAACAAATTCACAGATTACCAATGCCCTACACGAGCACAATATCGTCTGGGCCTTAATAATATTTGAAAGGAAGGAAATGGCTTTACCTTTTTTGTTGTGGCAACTACCCCTGGAAGCTAACCCTGGGTATTCTTTAAAAATCGCAAATTTGAAGTTTATAAAGTCTGATCGTGAATATTTGTTGGCACTTTTTGTTTTGGAGATGTAAATCCATGAAGAAGGTTTTTGATCAGAGGTGCCATCTTAAATTTAACGTCTGAATGTCACACCTACGAACTTTTTTGTCTTGCTGTCATCACAAATCGACCTCATCATTATATACATTATACTACACACCCAAACGACTGGAGGGCAAAATGTTCTGCATACAGGCGGCTTTGGTTGCACAAACTGTGGTTACCTTTTACGTTCAATGTCCTTGGAAAGGATCACCCTATTTTAAAAAACACTGTGTTTAAAACAACTACTTCTAGTTTCCTTACTGATTTAATAACCAGTGCCACTCCTGATCTATTTTTGGTATAGAAAGGGGGTATTGAACTAGTTTACCTTCAAAAAACAGCACCAGAATTTTCATACCCTCTTCATACCCTCCATACAAGCTAAGCACATGTTGTGGTTCTGGCAAAAAATTCTAGGATTGTTCAGTCACAAAATATGGAAATGTTCTAAAGACCTAGTAGCCTACTGCAAGCGCACACCGATGATGAGGAGTGAAATAGGTTGAGCAATTTTATGGACGTATGTGAACATTTTATACAACGTAATAAAATTATATATACATATAAAATCACATGTCGTTCATACATGACTGTAATTAAAAGGAGCTTATCTGGTAGCATGGGATTGGTTTCCCACACGGGACCTATGTTAATGTGTAATATATATAGACACGTAAATATATATATATATATATATATATATACATTATTTGGACATTATTGGCCATATACAGGCCATGTCTCTAAAAGCGGCTGCACGAATATACCAAAATCTGTCAACCACCGTGCTAATTTGAATTTTGCATCAAATTTCATGTCTGTAATTCCAGTTAATCTCTGTATCTTTCTTCAACACATGCTTTGTACTATTGTGGCCATTGGATATACATACACACACATATATATATATATATATATATATATATATATATATATATATACAAATTGCGACATGACATTTTTGGGGCTAAAAGGGACTTTTGTAACAACTTTAGGCTTTTATTCGCTTTATAAAGGTCTATAAATATACATATAAGTGCAGACATTGAGGTCAAACGTGAAGTTTTTTGAAGTGGTAAGCTAGCACACCAGGTGGTATCATGTTCAGACTTTGTCGTAAAAATTTAGCTTTTTTTTGTTTGTTTTTGCAAAGAACAAAATCACAAGTATTAGATCTTTTTTTCTTTGATAGTTGTATCAAAACACCTGAATATTTTCTTTGTGATATAAAAAACAAGGGCTTTCAAGTTAGTTTATTTTCTTTTAAATGAATAATATGTGGGATTTAGAAAGACATGTAACCGACACGTGCGCACATGTATGTAACACCTTCCAGCTGTAATTTGACACCGCACTCTGAGGTAAAGAACAAAAGAAACTCAGCATGGTTTTTTATTGCTGCTGTTTAGATGAACAGATAAGTTCTAAATCCTCACCTGCGTTGCTCTGTTTATTTGTTAATTAATCTTTATTTCCAATTTTTCTTCTGCCGACAACCTTGCAAAGAGTTATGGACTTACCTGTATGTGCTAATGGGCTTCCCGTCTGCGTTTTTTGTTCGTTTCCCGTCCAACCAGGTGGCTGATCTGAGGATACTCAGGTCATTACAGGTGTAGTGATGAAGGAGGAGGAGCAGCTGACGTAACGCTGTTCCACAAATGATGGCAAATATGTTTTTCCCCTGGGTTTATACACATGTTATCCTGCTCACTAGAAGAGGAGAAAATACCCGGATGTGTTGTACTTAAAAAACTAGCGTCTTGTTTTGACCAAAGTGACTCTTTTGGGAATTTTTTTTACCAGCTCCAACATGTTTCAAATGGTAAAAAATTAACAAATGCCCAAACATGATCAGGCTTGGATTAGGGGGAGGGTTAAGTCCTGGGCAGGTTGGGGTAAAATCCAATGTGGAAGGACCAGCCATCCATTTGACTCCCTTCCAAGGGAGTCAAACAAGAACTCCCATCAAAGTCCTTGTTTGAAAGGACAAACAAGGACTTTTCATCAAGACTAGACGAAGAAGAACTACTCCATGGGAAGATCCTGATATATTTCCATCTTATTGACCCTCAATGTTTGCAAAGTTTGTCTTTTTATTTAACTTTTTAGATAAAAAGATAAAGAATATACATATTTGTCTTAACGTCGTTGATGCCAAATAAGGGTCATTCATATTCCTACAGCCTCAGGGTTCAAAGGGTCATTGATGTGAGTGACTCGTCAAGTTTTGATTAATAGACTTCTATTTATTTTGTAATTCTTTTACAAACACAATGGAACAGTTTAGTTTCAACACACCCAAACTTTGCATGTGCTCTAGTCATTTTTCTGAGTAATGATCGGTAAAGTACTGACATGCCAGAGCTGTTTCTCGAGGTTTGATTTATGATTTATGGCCTCATTCTTCTTATATTCTCACCTTAAAGCTACTTTTATCTTTCTTTTCACAGGTTTTTTTAATTCATTTGTACACGGACAGAGCACTCCAACAGTAGCGCTCAAACTGAACCAGTTTTGTGACTCCGTAACAAGTCAAAACTGTCATGCGATGATGTCTTTGAAATAGGGATTAGTTTGGTCATTTTCCTGTAGAGTTATGGCTGCTGTGTCACTGAAGGAGTGGCAAAGGATTACGAAGGTTTTTTTGTTCGTTTTTTTCCCGCAAACAGTCACAACTTGAAATGCATCGTGTTCCTTTGTGTGGTTGCAATGTCGGTTATTTTGTTCATGTATGAACATGTAAGAATACACAACAACATGCCCAATTTTGGGAGGCAGAAAAAACACCCAGATTTGTTTGTTTTTCTATCATATCCACACCAAAGGACATCAGCAACAGTGCTAACATGTTGCCGTCTCACACCTGTTAGCTTGTACCGCCTGTTCCCTGTTATCTATTACCCTGTCATTTCTCTATTATATTGCATTTGCAATCCCCTGTAGCTTTGCAATTTCTGCACACGTTGTTGGTGCTCGTGTAGACACAGGTTTGTGTTTTGGAGTGTCAGGTGCATCACCACGGGGCAAAAAAAATGAAACTGGAAAAGCACTTAGGTTGCTTTTCATGAATAGAATTCTTTTGCTGGTGGCTTGATAAAAATCCACAAGATCTAATCTTCCAGTTGGCTTTTTTTTTGTATTGTGCACATGAAGCTGTTTATAAACACTGCGGTTTAAATTCCAGTTGAGCCTGTTGTGGTGGGGAAGTGTTGTTTTGTTTTTTTCCTAAAAGCAGCAGACAGAAACCAAATCAGTTCCTTGCTAAAAAAAGCAGGGCTCGACTGGACCGAAACCCTAACCAACTTTGTAACAAGAATTATACAACAATGGCAACCGAAAATTTTTACGGGAAGGGACAATGCTCCTCTTAATTTGATTTACAAAGCAATACGGAGTCCATATGTTTACCCCATGTGTTAAATAAGAGTTCTTGCTTCTAAAAATCCTCTCTTTGCATTAGTGACTGTTTGGGTCTGGTTAGACGGTCGACATTCCTTCGTAGTTTTCAAGTTTGTATTCTTTAATTATCTGCTTTCAGTTAAATATAAACTTGAGTGTCTTCTGCGTAAAGTCGGATCTGACACATTACCATATTTTCATGTCCATAAGGTGCCCAAAAAAAATGATAGATTGTGTCGCGCCCTATGGTACAATGCACCCCGTGTGTGTTGTTGTTGTAAGTGGACGTAATAGAAAAGACCATAAAAAAATGGTGATTTCCAAAGTGAGTAGACAAGGTTTGATTTGGATCCACAATCCACACCTACAAGTGTGGGTGTGGATTGTCTACAAAAAAAACGAGTATGCGCGGTAAGCAGACCGTCGTTGTTTTAATAACCCTAAAAATGGCAATAAGACAGGCTTACGAAGCACAGTTTAAAGTGAAGGCCATCAGCAACACTGAGAAACATGAAAATCGAGCAGTCGCAAGAGAATTTAAGATTAATAAATTGACGGTTAGGAAGTGGCGGAAGCAAGAATACGAGACAGGTCAAGAAGACGCTGAGTTTCTGTGAACATAAGGCAAAGTGGCTCGAGTTGGAGGAAAGACTCGAGCAGTGAATCATCCTGCATTGTAGTGATTGTAATAATCCCGCGCCCTATGATTAGGTGCGCCTTATGTATGTATACCAGCCTGTCAATGCCTGATCCCGTCAGACCTCAAAAGCTAAGCAGGCTGGGGCTGGGCTGTACTTGGATGGGAGACCACCGGAAGCCCAGGTGCCACAGTGGGACGGCTGTTGAGATTAAAATTGCTGTTGTGTCACGGGGCAAGACACTTCACCCACGTTGCCTAGTCTGAATGGTGTGTGCGCGATTGGTTGTTGATGGTCAGAAGGGCCGATGGCGCAAAATGGCCACTCCACTTGTGTCAGTCTGCCCCTGGGCAGCTGTGGCTGCAACAGTAGCTTACCATCACCTGGTATGGAGGGAATGAATAATGCAAATGTGAAGCGTCTTTGAGATGAGCCAGAGGAGCCAGATGGGGTGGTTCGGACATCTGGTCAGGATGCCCCCCGAGCGCCTCGCAGGCGAGGTGTTTTGGGCACATCCCACCGGGAGGAGACCAAGGGGCAGACCCCGGACCCGCTGGAGAGACTATGTCTCACAGCTGGCCGGGGAAAGACTTGGGATCCTTCCGGGTGAGCTGGAGGATGCAGCCGGGGTGAGAGAGGCCTGGGCTACCCGTTTGAGGCTGTTGCCCCCACGACCCGACCCTGGAACAAGGGGAAGATGACGGAATGAAACGGAGAAACAGAAAATAAAAAACAGGCCCTGAAAGGCCTCACATAACAGCTTCATAACTTCCTCAAATACTTCCAGTGACGTGTTGAACATATTTAGACCCTTTCATAGTCATTTGACCACAAAATAAAAAGTCTATAGTTAGAGCAAATTTTTCTCGACAAGTACAGTCATTTCGACATTCAGAGCTTTGTTTTACGATTACAGTAATGATGCTATAATTATTTTGCTTATGCAATAAAACAAATCAAATCTCCTTGTGAGTCTTTTAAAGTTCGGAGCGGTTGGATTTGTAAATAAATTTTTCTGTGGTTGTAGAGTGACGTAGTATTTAACTTTAAAATGAACCGGCTTTTCTCATCGTTCAGCAATGCGTTACTCATCCGAAATAATTAAAAACGTTTTAATCTTAGCTGCTTTCCTTTCAACATCAACGTTGTCGTCAAAACTTATTTTATAAATAGTGAGCTTTCCCGGAGGTTTTTGGTTTTTTTTTCACTTCCAAGAAGTTAAAGCTACATTTTCTTTTTAGTTTCTGTAAATAACGCAACCAGAGTTTATAAAAATATTTTAAAAAGTGGGGCTAGGCGGACATGTTATCTCTATGTGCTAAAATAATCTGCCTGAATTGAACGGAACAGCAACTGAGAATTTTTTTTAATACATAATCCCCTCTTCTTCTGGCCTCTTTTCCTTCCCTCAAGTTTTGTCCCTTGCTCCAATTCCGCACACTTGGTCTCCGTTTCGTTCCGTCACCTTCCGCTTATATGTGGCCGGGTTTCGGGTTCCGAGGGCAACAGCCTCAGACGGGAAGCCTAGGCCTCTCTCACCACAGCTGCATCCGCCAGCTTACCCGGACGTATCCCGAGTCGGAAGGATCCCAAAACCACACCTGGTCTCTTTTCTTTACATTTGCACTTGCATCTTGATTTGCCCTGCTGCCCTTTGCTCCCTTGCCAAGGCTCTTGTCCTTGATGGGAATTTGGGATTTTTTTGGGGGCGGGATTGAGGGTATTAAATGGCTTCCTACTCAAGACATTAGTGAAAAACTAACAGTCGCACAGCACTGATCATGGTAAGATTCTTCTATGTCTGATCTTGCCATGCCCGCCGAGGTCCCAAGCCTTCGCAGATTGCCTACCAAGAGATCCCTGCCTTTTTTCATCCCTGACTTTTCTTTCCTCAATAAATTGGCTTCTGTGCATTTTGGTCTTACCTTTCATTTTTGTGCTGGCCCAAAAATACGGGTGCTAGCACATAAAAATACGCCTATTTTCAAAAGGCGTGCTACCACTTTCAAAATGGGGGTGATGGCACATGAAAATATGCCCACTTTCAAAACATTTTTTCTGAGTTCCGTTTTGGCTTTGCAGATAGTGATAGTGTTAAAGACGTCAGGTTAAATTTAATTGGCTAAATCCCCAGGAATAACAATGTACTTTGACTCTTTCGCTTATTTCACGTACCAGTCCGACGTCATGCAACTTTTAACAATTTTTATCTTGTGACGTCTGAATATTTTGTTTTACCATCAAGCTATTAGAGATCAGATATCGAGCGACTCAGACGCTAGCTTCAGAGGAAAGAATTTCTCAAATTTTCCCAAAGAGATGCAATTTTTTTGGATATTACATCCCGGTTTCTTCCACGATCCGCGCGGCTGGCATGAGCCACTAGCTAAGTAATAAGGAGTAGCTGTAATCTGCTTATGGTGTGACACTCGAGCCTGGAATTTGCGGTTTGGTTGGATTGCATTATTGAAAAAGTATTTTTTCACACACCCATTGTGATTTGGTAGTGAAACCATGTTAGGTTTCCACCCTCGTTTTATTTTATGGAGTTAGAGTCTTATTTCCACTGACAGTGTTATTAGCTTTATTGGATAATCAGAAGGTGTAATTATCGTTGAAGGATGTTTTTTTTATTCCGTTCCCTCTTGTCTGGTTGGATGTGATGACAGATTTAGAAAAAGGATTGCCAGACTGTCTCGTTGGCTTTGGTTTTCTGGCACGTGGCATAAAGATGTGGCAAACTGCGTTGTTCTAAAAACAAAGACAAAAAGCAGACAGAAGGAAAAATGTGGCAATTAGCAAGCGGGTGTCTACTTTTCCCCCTCTTTCACTTTTCACTGTGAAAACTTTTTCCCTGTCTTTAGAAATATCCACATGCAAGGCTCTGCATGTTGTTCTCGTCAGTTGGTCGTCGAGATTAAAGAAATGACAAAATTTTTTGGCTAGATTTAATTTCGCCTAATTACGTTATGATGTAAGCCAGAGTTTTTTGGCCAACTTGAGTCCTAATCACTTTCTACTGTCCACGCCCAAGTTTTGCCTCTGAAATCATTCCTTAAAACATGCTGAGTCATCATCTCATATCCAGAATTTCATTGACAAAGAAAAAGAAAAATTTACATAATTCTTCACAACATTGATGGGAAACGTTGGAAATGTCTTGAAGCGGTGTGCAGGTGGAAAGAGGAGGACCCAATTGCAGATGGAAAACATTGTTTATTTGAATTTGGCAGGCCATTAATACCGTGGAAAAAAAACAAAAGTTTCAGTGACATGGCCCTTAAATATCTGGCAGGGTGCACAGATGTGTGGAATCTGTAATCATCTTCAAGTGACCCTAATCAGGTTTATGAAAACCATCAAGGGCTCCCTCTAGCGGCAGGAGAGGGGATCATGACAGGATTTGTTTATAAGATTTCGTACGTTCTTTTTCAGGGTCCTTTTGGCATTGATTCTGTTCATTAGTTTCAAAAACAGAATTTCTTAGAAGTAGCCTCACAGGATTGGATATACTTCTATGCAGATGATGTGGTCCTATTGTTTTTTTTTGGGCCTTGATCTCCGATTTTCGCTAGAATATTTTGTTTGGTCAAGTCTGCCCAACGCCCAAGCCTACCCGTATTGGCTAATATAATTTATTGTCTCTAGAGACAAAACAATGCCAACAAAGATGAATGTAACAGTATATCGTAATAATAATTTGAGTCCGTTAATCATTCAAATTAGCAACCCTTTCTACTTTTATCAGGCTGAATAGGTAACAAGATGAAAGACAAATGACACGTCTTGTAGACACGCCGGTATTCGGTAGCTTGATGTAATTAACCTGTTATTAAATTCAGATATTTGGAGTATAATTACACACAACTTTCTGCCAGATGAGGCGCAAATCTGCATTCTTGACATGTTTGTCCGGGGAATCCTCTCCAGGCTGACACGTTGACACATTCCTCTTTATCTTAGGTTTACGAAACCCTCAGATAGACGTGGAAGCAAATTCCCAGTGTGTCGGAAACTGAATGTCACTAATAAAACATCAGTTTCTGTCTCTTAACTTGAGGACTGTGTGAATGAAGTTGTTGTCCTGACAGCTGGTCATCGTCCAAACCACAAAACTGACGAGTTCACACGTGTAAATGGGCTAAGGAGTTAATTGGTCCTGGTGAAACATTTACAAGCTGTCATCAGAAAAAAAAAAATAAGTAGACTCTTTTGTTAGAGCGGCCAACTTTCAACAAGTAGTTCTTTATTAGAACCGGAGGAACCGGGGTTCCAGGAGCGTGTGAAAGGGGAGATCGGTAAGAATTTTGAGTCTTGAATAGAAAATATGAAGAGATAATTCCACATTTTTCGGGAAAAACAAATGAATTGTTGAGTTGAGGTGAGCGGGGCGAGTTGGGTGGTCATGTGGTAAAGCCACGTTTTTCAACCAGCGATCCGCGGCACACTAGAGCACCGAGAGAGACCATCAAGTGTTTCGTGGGAAATGACCTGATTTCACCTCATATGGCGATCCCGGTTTAAAGCGTATTTATTTATGTTTATTACTATAAAATCTTGTCGTTTTATTTAGAGGCAGGCAGGGCTGTCCTGTGATAGGTTGTTTACTGTAACCATAGCAACTCACTCTTTCTCTGCTTTTTGTTGCACGGTGTTGTCCATCCCTCCTGAAAAAACTACTCCCCCTAGAAGATCGTATTTTCTACCTGTTTTTGAGAGATTAGGAGAAAATTTAGGTTGCGTTTTAAAGCAAAAAAATTGCAGATTCTCATGAAATCTCATATTTTCTGCAAGACATAAAGAAAAAAAAAGTTTCTCTTGCATTCTGGGTAAATCCTCTGAAAGGCTCATCATCTGGAACTAAACATGTTAAAATGGCAAAAAAGTGCAAAACTTTCAAAAAAGCACAGAATAACAGTATCTAAGTATAAAAAGTAATCATGTAGGTCAGGATGAGGCATTTTTTTTTACGCGTTGGTGTCAATTTTGTTTTGGTGAATATTTTTAAACAAGCGCAACACTTGGTACAAAAAAAAAAACAACTTTTGAAACAAATAAAGACAAAATTGACTCATGTTTTGTCTCGTTTTTTGTGAGTCGACTCGAGTCTGTTAACTACAGAGTGCCCCCTGTGGTTTTTGACGATACTGGTTTATTTTAGCTTTTAGAATGATATAATTAAACTTTAAATCACAAATGCAGAAAAAAATAAATGTATACTATCAAAAGTTTTTAAAACGCAGTAAAATAAGAATATGTCCAAATACAATTTATAATGAGAAGAAAAAAACCTGAGTGGCTAACAGAAAAACAATTTCCTCAGAATGAGTGCTTTAACACTAGAAGACCTAAACACACAAAATTTTTTGTCTAACAGACACCCTCGGCATGGAGCCCCGCGAACCATTAGCGGGTCTTCAACACGCATTTCAATGTGAATTATTTTCTAAGTTCCCTGTCCCCATTCAGGTGGACTTCTACTGCAGTAGGATTCTCTTTTCAAAGATACTCAGTTTTCTAGTCCTGGTACTAGAAACGTTGGCTATAGATCTTTAGAAGACACTTTCTTCCTTCTATTCTTGAAGCATTTCTAGTCCCAGGACTAGAAAACTGGAACTGACTTCCATATTAATATTTGGAGATGAAGATTAGTCAGAGTAAGACAGAGTACATGTGTGTGAATGAGAGAGATCCAAATGGAAAAGTGAGGTTACAGGGAGAAGAGATAAAGAAGGTGGAAGATTTTAAGTATCTAGGATCAACAGTCCAGAGCAATGGAGAGTGTGGAAAAGAGGTGAAGAAGCATGTTCAGGCAGGCTGGAACGGGTGGAGGAAAGTATCAGGTGTGATGTGCGACAGAAGAGTTTCAGCTAGAATGAAAGGAAAAGTGTCCAAAACCGTGGTGAGACCCGCCATGCTGTTTGGTCTAGAGACAGTAGCACTGAAGAAAAGACAGGAAGCAGAGATGGAGGTAGCAGAGATGAAGATGCTGAGGATCTCTCTGGGAGTGACCAGGATGGACAGGATTAGAGGAACAGCACATGTTAGAGGTTTTGGGGATAAAGTTAGAGAGGCAAGACTGAGATGGTTTGGGCACGTACAGAGGAGAGAGAGAGAGTACATCAGAAGAACGATGCTGGGTTTGGAACCACCAGGAAAGAGGACTAGAGGAAGACCAAAGAGGAGGTTCATGGATACAGTTAAGGAAGACATGAAGATAGTTGACGTGACTGAAGAGGATGCAGCAGATAGGGTTAGATGGAAGAAACTGACTTGCTGTGGCGACCCCTAAAGGGAAATGCCGAAAGAAGAAGAAGGACTAGAAAACTGGAACAATTTGTTCTACTTCGAAACTGGAACAAAAGCAAATGAAATCCCAAAAAATAGAATGTCATGTATACGTTTTTGGGAAATTTTGACAGATGCATCCATACTGAGGTTTCATTCTATTCAACGTTTGACGGCAGCTTAGTTCAAATTTACGATGACTCGTTATGTCCCCTGTAGGTTTTTCAAAACCTTTCTATGATGGATTACCCTGAAACACAATGGGCACCCGCTGTCCTCTGACAAGTCTGTCAGGCCAAAGTGAAGGAACTCCCTAAGGCCATGGAATCTGGAACCTTTCGGAATGCAATGTTCAGTGTTTTCCCCTTTGATCTTTTGACCATTAATCTATCAAAAAGAAGAAAAAAAAAGTGCTAAAAGTTGTCTGCGTTCTCTTTGTTTTTGCAGATAAAACATTTTGCTGACCGTGTAAGCAAAAAGGAATGCCCTCCAAACAAACCAACGCGTCAGGAGAATCAACTTGACCCCCACATTCCTCGCTCATTATCAGCTTGACCTTCTTTGGGATTTCACCCCTCGCTCGTTTTGGTTAGCAAGTTCGTTTTTTTTTACACCCTTTCCTGGAGCTAAGGACCTTTTTCCTGTCCGTGCTCGTAATGGCTAGTTAAATACCGCTCCGTGATATTAGCAGGTCATAAAATTAAAAGTGGCTTTTCCTAGCGAATCTATGGCTCCGTTGTCCTCGCCAACAAGGGAAGGCTTTGACTAACAGGACCTTTCTAATTACAGCTAATCGGAGCTTGAACAGTCCAAACAATCAAGATTAAGCCATTAAACATTAAGCGAACTATCTGTCTAAAGAATGCAGGGGAGGCAGTAAGCATTCGGGCTGTTAGTGTTTTTAATCATGCTTCTGTAACCCTTCTGTGAACGCGATTCCTCCCTAAACCAAACTCTAAAACAGCCCACATTTTCTCAGTTCCAACTCTAGATGAACTTAATGTATTACGTTCTTCTTCTTCTTTCAGCATTTTCCTTCAGGGGGCGCCACAGGAAGTCAGTTTCTTCCATCAAACCCTATCTGCTGCATCCTCTTCGGTCACACCGACTATCTTCATGTCTTCTTTCACTGTATCCATGAACCTCCTCTTTGGTCTTCCTCTAGTCCTCTTTCCTGGTGGTTCCAAATCCAGAATCCTTCTTCCGATGTACTCTCTCCTCTGCACATGTCCAAACCATCTCAGTCTGGCCTCTCTGACTTCATCTCCAAAACCTCTAAAATGTGCTGTTCCTCTGATTCTGTTCATCATGGTCACTCCCAGTGAGATCCTCAGCATCTTCATCTCTGCTACCTCCATCTCTGTTTCCCGTCTTTTTCCTCAGTGCTACTGTCTCTAAACCAATCAGCATGGCCGGTCTCAGCACAGTTTTGTACACTTTTCCACACATCACACCTGATATTTTTCTCCACCCGTTCTAGCCTGCCTGCACATGCTTCTTCACCTCTTTTCCACACTCTCCATTGCTCTGGACTGTTGATCCTAAATACTTAAAATCTTCCACCTTCTTTATCTCTTCTCCCTGTAACCTCACTTTTCCATTTGGATCCCTCTCATTCACACACATGTACTCTGTTTTACTCTGACTAATCTTCATTCCTCTTCTTTCTAGTGCAAACCTCCACCTGTCCCCTCCTCTCACTACTTAATGAATTACGTACAAGTCACGGTAAATCTTTTTTACCATTAATAGCAAGAGAACTACAGTCCGTTGACTTTTCTCGCAGAAAATTCAAGAACCAAATATGTGACTGTATCAACCAAGTTACCACGTAGACCTCAACAACGCTTTGGCGTTGAATTGTTCTTAGTTTGAACCTACTTTGCTTCAAATACAGCCCAAAATTTGGACCTGTTCAATACTCAAGACAGTGAGAAGAAGCCGAGATAAAATCGAAAAAAAAAAAACAACTTTTTGAGTGTAAATAGATCTGTCTGGAATGCCATGTAAGAGACTACGTGACCGCAGATTTAAACTCTATCCTTCATTTTGCCTGGCCTGCTCCCAAAAACACACCAGCTGCAAAGACAGATGGCCAGACACTGGTAGGAGATAGAGAATTTGAACCCCACAAAAATTCCTAACCCTGGCAGGGACGAAAATAGCCGCAATAGCTTGCGCCCAAAAAACAGCAACCTAGAAATGCACAAGTTATCAATACTAAGAGTTTTTTAAAGAGACAATTCGTAAAGCCGAATTAGCTTAGGTACAACCTACACAAGATACACAAGACTTCGTATTTAAAAACTTGCATTCAACTTAAGCCGAGCAACAGTTTGTGCCTTGCCTATGCAAGGCAAATTTGGGATTAATAAAATTCCTTCAGAAAGCCCAGGCTTTACAGATCAAACCTGCAACATTTGGTAGCATCCCGCCTCTAGAGAAATGAATCACCCAAAAAACGCGATTCAAATTCAATAGCCTTCGAATTAGCCTATAGTTACTCCTGTCAGCTGACTTTCAGCCGTGGTGGCATCTCTGACAAGTGAAAGAAAACGGGGTGGGTGGTTGTTGCCATGGCAACTGTGTTACTGGCGCATACTGATCTGTCAGTGAAACGAAAAAAGAAAGTCTTGACTTCAAACAGTGATTTAAAAAAAGAAAAGAAGTAATCCCCAGATCATGAATCCATGGTAGCCTCTGGAGGTAGTCCAAAATTTTCCCAGCTTGAGTTATAAAAAAAATATTAACAATAGTATTACTTTTTGTCGGGATTTTGCGGGATTTTGAAATATTGCATAAAAGCGGGACCCGCTGGAGAGACTATGACGTCACACAGCTGGCCGGGGAACAACTCGGGATTTATCCCGGAGGATGTAGCCGTGGCGAGAGAAGCCTGGGCTTCCGGCCCCCGCGACGGAAGGCAAGCATAAAAGCGGGTTCACAAAAGCAAAATGAGTGCAAATGGGGTGATTAACATTGGCAATCCGTTCCATCGTCTTCCGCTTATCCAGGACCAGCTCGTGGGTGCTTCCTCAGACGGAGAGCCCGAGCTTCAATGGGAATCTATCGCAATCATTTTTCATATTGTAGCCCAATTTAACCTACGTGTACTTCTACAGTGACCGGCTTTTTTGTGTGCTGCTTCAAAAGCTTCATTTCACTACACTCAGTTCTTGTCAGGTTGTGTCCACACATGCTGCCTTTTTCCCACGTCTTAAAACTTGTGCTAAAACTTGCACCTTTGGCCTTAAAGTTAAGCAAAATTCTACAGACTTCGCCACATTTATTTTGCGTAAAAGCTGCCAAATGATTTTGAGGTAGGCACGGTTCATAAATGAGGTTCTGGCGTCGTGGAGACCATAAGAAAACAGAAAACGCCTCGTCTTGTTCAAGCGTTTGGAGATGATTACCGCTTTGTAGCTTGGATCATTACCCAGTTAGAAATGGTGTCTAAAGATGGCCGACTCTGCTCATGAAAGTTTGGACATGATCATAGACATGTTGCTAAGGGGATGGTTATGACTCACTGGGTGGCTTCTTTCAATGCTGTCATTACAAAGCTTACTAAAGTCGGATTTTTGAGGGACTGGGACTTCTAGTGTTTAGTAAAAATTACAGATATCTGATATTTCGGCCATTTTTGTCACTTTTATTGTACGTCAAACTTATTTTAATATGTTCTGCTATCTTTCGCACAATATACTGTATCTATTTTTGGCAGATTAATCTTTTGTTTTTTGTATATTTTTAGCTGTTAATGTTGTAGCTTTTTTTTTTAGAACATTTAGCTACACATTAGCGAATTTTAGCCTGTTTTTACAACCGGATTCCAAAAAAGTTGGGACACTTTAGAAATTGTGAATAAAAACTGAATGCAATGATGTGGAGGTGTCAACTTCTAATATTTTATTCAGAATACAACATAAATCACAGGTCAATAGTTTAAACTGAGAAATTGTATGATATTAAGGAAAAATATACTCATTCAAAATTTCATGGTGTCAACAAATCCCAAAAAAGTTGGGACAAGAACCTATTAGAGGCTGGAAAAAGTCATTTGAGCATACAACAAACACCTGGAAGACCAATCAGCACTAATCAGGTCAATTGGCAATATGATGGGTATAAAAAGTGCTTCTCAGATTGGCAGTGTCTCTCAGAAGCCAAGATGGGTAGAGGATCACCAACTCCCACAATGTTGCGTAAAAAGATAGTGGAACAGTATCAGAGAGGTGTTACCCAGCGAAAAATTGCAAAGAGTTTGCAGTTGTCATCATCAACTGTGAATAATATCATCAGAAGATTCAGAGAATCTGGAAAAATCTCTGTGCGTAAAGGTCAAGGCCGGAGAACCATACTGAATGCCCGTGATCTCCGGGCCCTTAAACGACACTGCATCAAAAACAGGAGTGCTACTGTGAAGGAAATCACAGCATGGGCTCAGGAGTACTTCCAGAAACCATTGTCAGTGAACACAATCCACCGTGCCATCCGCCGTTGCCAGCTGAAACTCTATTCTGCAAAGAAGAAGCCATTTCTAACAAAGATCCACAAGCGAAGACGTTTTCACTGGGCCAGGAGTCATTTAAAATGGAGTGTGGCAAAATGGAAGACTGTTCTGTGGTCAGACGAATCACGTTTTGAGGTTCTTTTTGGAAATCTGGGGCGCCATGTCATCAGGACCAAAGAGGACAGTGACAACCCAAGTTGCTATCAACGCTCTGTTCAGAAGCCTGCATCTCTGATGGTATGGGGTTGCATGAATGCGTGTGGCATGGGCAGCTTGCACATCTGGAAAGGCACCATCAATGCAGAAAAATATATTCAGGTTCTAGAGCAACATATGCTCCCATCCAAACGTCGTCTCTTTCATGGAAGACCCTGCATTTTTCAACAAGATAATGCCAGACCACATTCTGCATCAATCACAACATCATGGCTGCGTGGGAGAAGGATTCGGGTACCGACCTGGCCAGCCAACAGTCCAGATCTTTCACCTATAGAAAACATTTGGCGCATCATTAAGAGGAAGGTCAGACAAAGAAGACCCAAGACGATTGAACACTTAGAGGCCTGTATTAGACAAGAATGGGAGAACATTCCTATGTCTACACTTGAGAAGCTGGTCTCCTCAATGCCCAGACGTCTGTTGAGTGTTCTAAGAAGAAGGGGGGGTGTCACACAGTGGTGAAAATGGCCTTGTCCCAACTTTTTTGGGATTTGTTGACACCATGAAATTTTGAATGAGCATATTTTTCCTTAATATCATACAATTTCTCAGTTTAAACTATTGACCTGTGATTTATGTTGTATTCTGAATAAAATATTAGAAGTTGGCACCTCCACATCATTGCATTCAGTTTTTATTCACAATTTCTAAAGTGTCCCAACTTTTTCGGAATCCGGTTTGTAGATGTTTAGCTTATTTTAGCGGCTTTATACCATGTTTTTGCTACATTTGATCATTTTCTTGCTTGTTTATGAAACATTCTCCACAATTTAACAACTTCTAGCTACTTTTAGCAGGCTTCAGCTACAGTATGTGGATTTCATTTTGAGTGAATCTTTGTTCCGTTTCGTCATCTTCCGCTTGTCCTAGGGTCGGGTCATGGGGGGAAACAGCCTCAAACGGGTAGCTCAGGTCTCTCTCACCCTGGCTGCTTCCTCCAGCTCACCCGGAAGGATCCCAAGTCGTTCCCCGGCCAGCTGTGAGACATAGTCTCTCCAGCAGGTCAGGGGTCTGCCTCTTGTCCTGCCTCTTGGTCTCCTCCCGGTAGGATGTGCCCAAAACACCTTGCCCACGAGGCGCTCGGGGGGCATCCTACCCTGAGGCCCGAACCAACCCAACTGGCTCCTCTTGACATGGAGAAGGAGCGGCTTGACACCGAGCTCCTCCCGGATGGCAGAGCTCCTCACCCAATCTCTGAGTGAGAACCCAGCCACCCTGCGGAGGAAGCTCATTTCGGCCGCTTGTACCCGCGATCTCATTCTTGCGGTCACCACCCACAGCCGGTGATCATATGTGAGGGTGGGAACATAGATCGACTTGTAAATCGAGAGCTTTGCTTTTCGACTCAGCTCTCTCTTTACCACGATGGACCGATGCAGCGTCCTTGTTATTGCTGACGCCTCACCGATCCGCCTGTTGATCTCCCGCTTCATCCTTCCCCCACTCGTGAACAAGACCCCGAGATACTTAAACTCCTCCACTTGGGGCAGAACCCTGTCCCTGACCAGCAGGGGGCATTCCACCCTTTTCCGGGCGAGGACCATGGTCTTGGATTTGGAGGAGTTAATTCCTATCCTAGCCGGTTCACACTCGGTAGCAAACCAATCCAGTGAGAGCTGGAGATTGCGGTCCGATGAAGCCAACAGGACCACATCATCTGCAAAAGATTTTTTTTAAATTTTATTCTAAGTAAATTTGCTACGTGTGTAAATTTTTTTTTGGAGTGAATCAGTTTGATCGAGAATAAATTTGCCACCAGCGTAAAAATGTTACGGAAAAATCAACGCCTTAATATTTTCTCCAAATTGTCCATAGGGGGAGTTGGCTTAGTCGTAGAATCTGGTTTGATTCCCGCAGGGCCAGTGCCTAAGACACCTAGCCCCCTGCTAGTTTCCACCAATTAGCATCAATACATTATGTTAAAAAAAACTTCTTTCTGTGAAAGGGCATAAAGGGCATGTCCCTAGGTCACACTTGTACCCCTTAAAGAGGGCCGCTACTTCGTACATACTACCTACTCATTCAATAAACACAGACTTAAAAGTTCGCAATTAGCTCAGACAGAGATAAAAATTCCTTCGGGTATGTGAAACGTTTACAAGTCTATTGGTTCCCATCAAGAATTTTCTCTAAAGTACCGGCGCTCCTTTCCTTTGGGAGGATGTTGGACAGGAAATAGAAACTGGCTTGGATCCCTAGTGGGGGTTTTGAGGCAGCCACTTCCTGAACCAACCCAAACTAACCATGCCAACTTACAGCTTGGTCCAGACCACCGTGAGAAAAACAGAATGAGAAAAAAGGACATTTTTGAGTGAAGTTTTAGTCTTTTCTACAAACTAAAATGGCCGCCCTTAGCTACAGATCCTAAATGGAGAAAATAAAACGGATGGACCATCACGAAAAAAGAGAAATGTGAAAAGCAAGTAGAGGAATGAAGACATGAGGTTTAGCGGTGAGGGTTTCCCTGATGAAGCACAGCTGACGATTCGAACCTTCCAGGCTCCCACCGCATCAACTCGTTGACTTTATTTTCCAGCCATCCGACGCCCAGGCCCACACACACACTCCCTGACCTGCTGCACTGCTAATGTGTGTGATCTAGGATTTGTTCGCCCACGCTCTTACAAACAGGTTCACCATCACCTTCTGCCAATATGTTCTTTGGCTTTTCACTTCATTTCTCTGGGACCGTTTTCACAGACGACGGACTTCACCTGCAGCGTTCAAACCCTTCATGGCCACTTAGGAACATGTGTGAAGGTGTACGTTTCCTTTAGTTTGGCAGTGCTCAGTTGATGGGAAATGTTCCCTTATGCCTGGTTTCCAGATCCAATCAACTCACTTCACCCCTGCAGATTGAAAGGAAAAGCGTTTAAGTTTTTTTTGTCTTTTGGTCTTCAGGTAATCAAACAAACTAAATTTTTTGGACTTTCAAATTTTGTTCATGCTATTCAAACGCTATGTTGTTCTTAGCCAAGAATTTTGTTCCCTACCCGACATTTGTAAGCAGGAAGTGTTTTAATCTATTGGTTTATTTTTAAAAGGGTTAGACTATGATTGAGAAGTGGGGGAATGGGAATGTGAGGTAGCCGAGGATGGGAAACAGCGCCTCCAAATCCGAGACCATGGTTCTCGCCCTGCGAGTCAGGGACAGGGTCCTGCCCCAAGTGGAGGAGTTTAAGTATCTCGGGGTCTTGTTCATGAGTGGGGGACGGATGGAGCTGGAGATCGATAGGCAGATCGGTGCGGTGTCAGCAATAACTAGGACGCTGCATTGATCTGTCATGGGTAAATAAAGAGCTAAGCCGAAAAGCAAAGCTCTCGATTTACAAGTCGATCCATGTCCCTATCCTCGACTATGATCACCACCGACAGCTGGTGACCGAAAAAATTAGATCACGGATACAAGCGGCCGAAATATGCTTCCTCCGCAGGGTGGCTGCGGTGGCTCACACTCAGAGATCGGGTGAGGAGTTCTGCCATCCGGGAGAAGCTCTGTGTCTAGCCACTCCTCCTCTAGGTTGAGAAAAGCCAGATGGGGTGGCTTAGGCATCTGGTCAGAATCCCCCCCGAGCGCCTCGCTGGTGAGGTATTTCAGGCACGTCCCACCGGTAGGAGACCAAGGGGCAGACCCCAGACCCGCTGGAGAGACTATGTCTCACAACTGGCTGGGAAACGACTCGGGATCCTTCCGGGTGAGCTGGAGGATGCAGCCGGGGCGAGAGAAGCCTGGGCTTCCCGTCCGAGGCTGTTGCTCTCGCGTCCCGGCCGCAGATAAGCGGAAGACAGCGGAACAGACTGTAATTGTTAATATTTTATGCGTTGTTCCAGTGTGAAGCCACTCTTTTTGGGCTCAGTCCCTCGACCTCAGCATGGACTGCCATTTTATGGAAACTTAATAAATTGAAATAATTAAAGATTATGTGCTAGTTTCGCTAACTTGAATTACGTCCTGAATTGAATTGAATTTACGTTATTCATCTCCGAAGGAAAATTTGAAATGTGTTGTCTGCGCTCTAAGGGGCGGGACTAGCCAGAAGCAAGAGGAGGGAGGAATTCACTGTAAAAAAAAACAAAAAATAAAAATGAAACTGAACAAATGTATGAAATTTTTCTGGCGAATATCACTCTTCGGGGCTAGCAACAGTCCGATGTTTATTGATGTTTGAATTATCGCCTCATAAAACTGGAATACCCTCTCTTTAATGGAAACTACAAAAAATAGACATATAGCCCCGCCTCCAAAAAAAGACCAGAAAATGGGCGGGGCTAATAGACATTTTAGGGTTTGGCTACTGTTACAAAACAATTTAAGACATTTTCAAGGTTTTAAGCTGATAATTATTGGACCAGCAAGCTAATTTGCTAACGAGCCACAAATAAAACAATTATGAAAATTTTATTTCTGGATCATAGAATTTTTTTGGGGACTATTTGTTCTGTGAGAATAACAAAGTATTAAAATCTGCTGGGGTGTCTATCACATTTCAACCGAAGTGTTTTGGATTTGAAGTGATCAACTTTTTTGGCTAAATTACGGAAGTAAAAGCTAATTTAGAAATCGTTGCGATCACTCAAGCGCACATAAAGAAACGAAGCAGTTGTATTTAAACAAGCTGCGTCTTGTTCGGACTAAGATTAACGCCACAAACGGAGTCGGAAAAATTGACCTGAGGTTATGAATGTGCAATATTTACTTACAAATTAAAATGCTTTTAAAAACCCACTTAACAGACCCAGGAGGGATCAATCATACTTAAGTCCGATTAAACGCGGAAAGAAATGTTTGCAGATACATTTTATTCAAAGATTTTAATAGAGTGAAAAGAAAAGAATCCAAATCCAACGTGTTTTCCATGCCGATCCCTTATGACTCACTACCCACATGTCAAGTATTGACCAGTCAAGGTGGGGATATGATTAATAACAATGTCTTAACGATTGAAGAAATAAGAATTAAAAGGAAATCCTTCAGATTACAGTTTGATTGCCTGGTGTGTACCTGATAAACCCTGCGGACATTCATCCACACGCACAGTGCTCATTAGCGCTGGGATCGAAAGCCAAAATAATACAGTAGGGATGTTTTCTCTGAAGTCCGCAGGGAATCGGCTTTGTTTCGCTGCCCGCTGTTATTGTGAAACCAAAGCGTGAGCGTGTTATGATAACTATGAGCAGAAACTTTGACCTCGGCTTGTCTTTGCACATCGAGCTCAGCGATTTGTCGGGGTGGAAGTCCCAGTGGGAACAGATGTAATCAAAACCCGAAGCTATTCCTGCATTTTATCGGTGATATTTCGCAAATTTAGCATTTCTTTAAAGTTTTAAGCCGATATCCATAGAAAAAAGTGTAAGTTGACACCTGAATGCCTGCTTTATAAATTTGTGACCTTGACGTTTGGTCACATGACCCTGAAAACATAATCAGTCAATCGATAGTTGGTGCTGAGTAAAGACTCCAATTTGTATTGGATTTTTTTTTCCCTTTAAACTTCGAGTTATTTGAAATACTCTCTTATTTTCATCCCACGTCTGTGATTTTTTTTACTTGCGCTAATCTAAGTTGTCGGAAAATTAGATCTTCTTCAATTCAAAAATATTTTCAATAGACCGATGTTTTTTTCCGATACGAACAAACATCTTAATGATCTATTTTATTAAAGTTAATATTATTACAGCAAAAAAAAATGTTCAAAACAGTTTTTGTTCAAAAAATCCGAAATATCTTCAGTAAAACATCGGATTTTCATAACTATAGAGCATAATTAAAAGTCTTAAATTTGCGCCTAATTTGCGAATCTAGAAAAGCGGACGTAAGAAAGAAGAGCATAAAAACAGTAAAGGGCGAAGCGAGGGCGTGAAACAAAATTGCGAACATACTTTTACTAATATTTGGAGGCATCGCCGAACGAGTTACGCCACAATATGTGACTGGATTGAAGATACTTCGGCTAACGTGTCCGCTTGCGCGGTTCTTCAAGGTTTTGCAAAAGTTGGCATCATTTATGAGGAGTCGCACGGCAACGAGACGGACTGTGACAATGAGGAAAGAGAACATGGCGTGTTTGATAGAACCCTAGCCCAGCCGTTCTTTTCAGATACACCAGATGCGAACTTTGATGGATTTTCTGATGCTGATTGAGTGATGATTAAAAAAGTAACATGAGTTCTAAATACTTCAAAAAATCACAACTAAACTCAATTTTGCTCTGGCTAACTTTTTAAAAACACACGTTAGCATGTTTTACGGGTGTGTTATACATGGCCACGCCCTAAAATACGGTGCACCTTTTGTATGCGTTAAAAACAGAAAAAAGATCTGGAACTGAAGCTATGCTAATACAGTGCGCGTTGTGGTCGTGGACTGAAGCTATGCTAACACAGTGCGCGTTGTGGTCACGGAACTGAAGCTATGCTAACACAGTGCGTGTTGTGGTCGTGGACTGAAGCTATGCTAACACAGTGCGTGTTGTGGTCGTGGACTGAAGCTATGCTAACACAGTGCGCGTTGTGGTCGTGGACTAAAGCTATGCTAACACAGTGCGTGTTGTGGTCGTGGACTGAAGCTATGCTAACACAGTGCGCGTTGTGGTCGTGGACTAAAGCTATGCTAACACAGTGTGAGTTGTGGTCACGGAACTGAAGCTATGCTAACACAGTGCGCGTTGTGGTCGTGGACTGAAGCTATGCTAACACAGTGCGTGTTGTGGTCGTGGACTGAAGCTATGCTAACACAGTGCGCGTTGTGGTCGTGGACTAAAGCTATGCTAACACAGTGTGCGTTGTGGTCACGGAACTGAAGCTATGCTAACACAGTGCGCGTTGTGGTCGTGGACTGAAGCTATGCTAACACAGTGCGCGTTGTGGTCGTGGACTGAAGCTATGCTAACACAGTGCGCGTTGTGGTTGTGGAACTGAAGCTATGCTAACACAATGGGCGTTGTGGTCGTGGAACTGAAGCTATGCTAACACAGTGCGCGTTGTGGTCGTGAAAATCGGATCTCACGTAACCTAAGTGCACAATTTGAACTGTTGTCTTTTGAATTTGAAGTTAGGCATTTTTGATTAGCTTATTTTTTGCTAACTTTTTCTTTTTTTTACGTAGTATATTCATCTTTTACGGGAAAATTACTTTTGTTGCTTTGCATCACAACAAGCGGCCATGACAGCGCCAATGGCGGGAATAACTGGGGATTCGGTGTCTTGAACAAGGACACTTTAGGCATGGGTCCAGCGGGTATCGAACTGGCGTCTAACAGTCCAAGGAGGGTACGACGGTCTAGATTTTAAAATAGTACTTAGAAGCCTACCATGTAAAAAAAAAAAAAAAACCCCACCCAGAAATTTTTGATCTGCCATGATGCTTTATTTGGCTGCGTTTCCTCAAAGGAAGGACCATGACGGAATACCACAAGGGAACAATCAACCATCTCTGCCCAACCCTGAGTGACAGAACCAGTGAGGCCTGGGTGGAGGTCCGGAGGGTGTGGAAGGAACCGGAAAGCTTGGAAGGGTGGTCCCCCCCCTCTGAATGATCCTTTTAGCCGTAGCCAGGGAGATCCCTCTGTGGGTCCCACATGTACATACATACATATGGAAACACGCATAGTGGTCACATCACTCTTCACCCTTGGATACGGGAGCTGCTTCCTCTTTCGCTCGCACACACGCAGACACGCACAGCGCCAATATCAATACGCCCACATTGTGTTTGATCAGCATTAGGTCCACATGAAAGCTCAGGATCTTTGGTTGTTTGGAAGAATCAAGAAGCCGCATGCGTCATTTCTGGTACTCCAACTACTCCCTCGGTTACAGAAATCATCAAGCTTATAATATTTCAACTCGTGAATTTATACAAACACAAACCCCGACTTAAATTCATCATGTAAATCAAAACCATTCTTCGGAAAGTGAACATTGAGGCAGATGTTTTCGATGTTAAACGGGGTTTAGTGGATATCACAAAGTACTTTAGTGAGGTTTTTCAAATCTTATCCGTTCTCTTACATTTTAAATCTCTGAAGTCAAAGTTTTACGGGAAAAAAAATCCAAAAACACTTTCTAGAAACTAAACACCATGAGAGAAAACTTGTCATATGGTTCTGGTTTTGTCTTTCTGGGAATTTGCTGAATAATACATTGCGCTAGCGGTCAAACTTGTTCTTTTTTCGGCATTTCCCTTCAGGGGGCGCTACAGCAAGTCCATTTCTTCCATCTAACCCTATCTGCTGAATCATCTTCAGTCACACCAACTATCTTCATGTCTTCCTTCACTGCGTCCATGAACCTCCTCTTTGGTCTTCCTCTAGGCCTCTTTCCTGGTGGTTCCAAATCTGGCATCCTTCTTCCGATGTACTCTCTCTCTCTCCTCTCTGTATATGTCCAAACCATTTCAGTCTGGTCTCTCTGACTTTAAAACCTCTAACATGTGCTGTTCCTCTGATCCTGTCCATCCTGGTCACTCCCAGAGAGATCCTCAGCATCTTCATCTCTTCTACCTCCATCTCTGTTTCCTGTCTTTTTCTCAGTGCTACTGTTTCTAGACCAATCAGCATAGCCGCTCTCGCCACGGTTTTGTACACTTTTCCTTTCATTCTAGCTGAAACTCTTCTGTCACACAACACACCTGATACTTTTCTCCACCCGTTCTAGCCTGCCTGCACACGATTCTTCACCTCTTTTCCACACTCTCCATTGCTCTGGACTGTTGATCCTAAGTACTTAAAATCTTCCACCTTCTTTATCTTTGCTCCCCGACACCTTCAGGTTAGTGGACTTGCTGTGGACCCGCCACGGACCTGTAACCTTGAGGTTACAGGAAGCTCCCTTTAGGTTTACCCAAACCTAAGCACGAAAATATTTACAAATTAATTCTGTTTCTTTGTTTAGGGATTATTAAATATGTCGCTACCATTTCCAGTTGCTTTTTGTCTTTCTAACAAAGTAAAACCAAATGAAGCGTCTTAAGTCACGTTCACACACAGCAGATGTAAAGTCTAAGGTGGCATATGTCACCATTCAAAAGTCGTCAAAGAGATGCACCGTGGCAAGTTGAATCCAACCGCGCGGCAATATTTGACTTAATCGTGCGTCAAACGCAAACCAAGCACACATAGCAGATTCGGCAAACTCATTTCTGGCACTCGGCATGAACACGATACCCGTACGTCCACTAGTTAAATAGAATGTGGCATTGCGAATGCAAGTCAGTCGTGCGGTGGGAATGCAACTTTAGGTAGCTCAACGTATGCCAGTTACTAGCTTTAGCAAACACAGAAGTTTAAACTAACTATTTTGTTACAAACTGTGGGAAAACCCAAAGACAGACTAGTAACCTGTTAGGGGTGTACCTTACCCCTCGTCTTGAATCAGCCGCGATGGGCTCCGGCACCTCGTGTAATAAATAGGTGCGCCATTCTGTCGGGATAGGTGGTTTAGAACAGGGGTGAGCATACTTTTTGGTTCGTGGGGCACATTGGGTTCTAACATTTGACCAAGGGGCCGGAACGGGATCAGATGGATGGCATGCTTTGGTAACCGCTAGATTAGACCGATAGAATGGCGCGCTAGGTTTTAAACAAGCCCGCTAAATGTTACATGAAGGGCGTTGAATTTCAAATCTAGCGGCGCTAGGTTTAAAATCTAAGCGCTTGATGTAACATTTTGCTTGTTTTAACGTCTAACACGCTTGTTTACGTAGGTCTATTGACTCCAATGGCTTTTCATACTATAACAGTGCCCCATCTAGTGAGGAAACATCAGAATTGCAGCGAAACAAAACACTAACAAGGTTTATTTATTTAATTTTTTCAAGTTCAGCAGGCCGGAACTAACTGTTTAACAGGCCGCATGTGGCCCGCGGGCCGTAGTTTGCCCATGCCTGGTCTATTTTCTAACGTCATGATTTGACCGAGGTGGTTGGTGTTGTTTGTGTGTTTTTGCCAATAGTCGCGTACTCATAATAAACACACTTTTGTTCCAATGTCTTCAACAAATTATTGGCAAATTAACAGACACATACCAGCCAATTAAAGAAAAAAATGATTCCCCTTGCCTTTTTTTCTCTCCACATTAGTCTTACAAACTGTGTTGCACATGTCGATGAGGGTACAAATGTTTTCCAGATGACGTTCAGTTGGCAGGTTGTCTCTTTGTCTCTTTCGCACTCGTTATTCGCGTCGCCACAAAGTCAATCTTTATCTGTCCACAGCTTCTGTCTTTTCGCCCCCACTTCCCTCGTCCCCCATCTGCCTGTCAGAAAGTATCCGACTCGACTTGATTCAAACCAGACGTGTGTCTTTCTACTTCCATGTGGCTGTCAGGTTTTGTCCAACTTTAACTGACGTTTATTAGAAGAATTGCTAATATTTTTATGTTTTATGCAAAAAATGCTCGTTCACTCGTTTAAAATTGGTTTTGAACACTTTCATTTTCTTCACAGAAAAACATGCTAATTAAAAAAATCAGGAAGTCGGTCCAGAGAATTTTGTCAAAATTGCAATTTTTTAAAAGAAATTGCAAGTTCTCATAGCAAGAAGATTGGGGTTCGAGTCCTGGGTGGGGACGAGGCTTGAAACAGTGGCCTTTCTGTGTGGAGTTTGCATGTTCTCCCCGGGTATGTATGGGTTTCCTCCGGGTGTTCCGGTTTCTTCCCACTCTCCGAAAATATGCTAGGTTAAATGGCCGCTATGAATTGCCCCTGGTAACGAGTTGCGTGTGGTCCCTTAATCAGCCAGGATAGGCTCCAGCATTCACCGCTACCCTTTTAGGACAAGCTGTTCAGAAGACGAAACAGAATGTCGCAACATTTTTACACTTGTTTTAATCTTGAAATGTTATCTGTTTATGTTTATTGTTAAAATTTTATATTCAACGGAGACGCTAACGAAAAATATTACAAAAAGATACCAGCATTGAATCCCACCTTGTCCTGATTGGCTGGTTTAAATCACACATAAAGGTAAACATTTGGAAGGCATTGAGCGCCGAATGTACCCCATGTCATCTTGTTAACTAGCCTCCAATCAAACTAGCCCCCCAAAAAGATACAACTTGAGCAGGTTTTTTTTCATGACTGGTAACCCACTAATGCTAAAGCTAATGCTAAGAGGAAAGTGATTATAAGCGAGAAGAAAACATGTTTAACGTAGCAATAAAAAAATTAAGAAAATAGTTATAATTTCAACATCGTGAATCCAAATTTGTCCAAAAAAATGTTAATATAACATCTTTTATTAGCGATGTTGAAAGACAAGCTAACACCAAACATGTAGCAGATAAGGTTGGACTTTTTTCGTGGCTAGTTTGGTTCACGAACTTTCTTACTCAACATTAGACTCATGTGAACCGAAAGTTTGTTTTGCGCTTTGAAGAGAAAGTTTCATTCGAACGTTAGGTTGTTTTTAGCCGTTGGTTTTGTTTACTCACACTATAGCGCCATAAATACAAGCTAGTCCTGTGGCGGTCAAACGTTTTGACTCGTGGGCCTTATTGAGTTCCAACATTTGCCCAGGGGCCGGAACAGGAGCAGATGGATGGCATGCTTTGGTAGCCGCTAGGTTAGACCGATAGAATAGCGCGCTAGATTTTAAACAAGTACTAAATGTTACATCAATAGCGTTAAATTTCAAATCTAGCGGCGCTAGGTTTGAATTATAGTGCGATAGCGTTTAAAAACGTGGATTTAGTGGCGCTAGGTTTGAAATCTAAGCGCTTGATGTAACATTTTGCTTGTTTTAAGCACGTGCGTGTGTTGGCCCCGATGGCTTTCCATATCTGTGCACACTGTTTATTTTGACAGCATGCGCATCGCAAAGACACACTTATTTTAATGTGAGCAGTGTTGTTGTTTTCTCAACTAAGCCAATAAATCTAGCATGCGCCATCTAGTGAGGAAGCATCAGAATTGCATGAGAAGTAAAACATTAACAGGTTTATTTATTAATTTTTTTCTAGTTTGGCAAAGCCGGATTAAAACGTTTAGGGCCATAGTTTGCCCATGTTTAAGCTAGTCTCAAATTTAACCTGAGTTTTACTCGTTAAAAAGAGCGTTTACATGTAATTGATGACTAAAAATTTACTAAATCATTATGTGGTTCAAAATTACTTTGCGTGATTTAAGTTAAACAAAAATGAAACCGAATTGTTGCACCAAAGACGAGAATCTGTGAAAAAGTGCAGCTGTTCAGCATCATGTTCACTTAGAGTTTTTTTTTTTCTTTACGTCTGGCGGATTGTTTACACAGAAATTTAAAAAGGAGTGACGGGGTCTTTCGGGGTCTCTGAGTGCGGCGGCCATATGGAACCACGCGGAACAGGAGAGAGCCTTACATGGAAGACACTCACAGAGCTAGCTCGTTGTTTCCGATCGTGATGGGAATCAGCGACCAGCATCAGTCAACTGGTCGAACAGATAACCTTTGTCAACGACCCCAACGTTCTATTTCAGAGCCGTAGAACTGGTTTTCATGTCTGGCCCATAAACTACAAAGTTTTGGGAGAAATGTAATTACCGCTAGGTCGAAAAAACGAGTCCATTATGAATTTAGGAGTGTAAACTTTAAACGTATAAATCTGAAGAGTTTGGGCCTCTTAAAACAGCCTGAAGGTTGTCAGAAACAGACATGACACAGTTATTCCCACACATGAAAGGTGTCCAAGTTGGATACATAAAACGTGAATTACAGCGTGTTGATACTTGTGGTTTTTAAAACAGGCCCCAGAAAAGTCTGCTTTATTTAAAGGCTTACAAAAGATGACGAAAAGTAACACCAAACGTCGGCCTAATCGTGATAATTTGTGTCTCGGATTAATTGTTAATTATGGACATTCCAACGGTGATATTTGTCCATATTTGTATTTTATTTGAACGCGGAATTTAACTAGGCTAGCTAAGCTAGCTAAGCTCACGAAACACTGTGACATCATCACCATAGGGCTGATACTAATAGTTGGACCCGGTGACACCGATTTAATTTTTTTTTTTTATTGATACTTATTTGTGTTAGGAGAAAAATTTTGTAAGCGTCCAGGCAGACATTCCATCCTGGGGTCATGGCTCTGCTTTTTGCGGATGATGTTGTCCTGTTAGCTTCATGGGATCATGATCTCCAGCTCTCGCAGGATCGATTTGCTGAGATGAGAATCAGCGTCTCCAAATACGAGACCATGGTCCTCAATCGGAAAAGGGTGGAATGACCCCTATAGGTCGGGGACAGTAGGAGGCACGCCACTTGAACTCCCCAATTAGAGGAGTTTAAGTATCTCGGGGTCTCGATTTACAAGTCGATCTACGTTCCTACCCTCATCATGGTAACCAGGATCTATGTTCCTACCCTCACCATGGCAACCAGGATCTAAGTTCCTACCCTCACCATGGCAACCAGGATCTAAGTTCCTACCCTCATCATGGTAACCAGGATCTATGTTCCTACCCTCACCATGGTAACCAGGATCTATATTCCTACCCTCACCTATTGTAACCAGCTGTGGGTGGTGACCGAAAGAATGAGATTGCGGATACAAGCGGCCGAAATGAACTTCCCCCGCAGTGTGACTGGGCTCTCACTCAGAGATCGGATGAGGAGCTCTGTCATCCGGGAGGAGCTCAGTGTTGAGCCGCTCCTCCTCCAGGTCGAGAGAAGCAAGATGGGGTGGTTCAGGCATCTGGTAAAGATGCCCCCCAAGCACCTCGCTGGTGAGGTGTTTTGGGCACGTCCCATTGGTAGGAGACCAAGAGACAGACCCCGAATCTGCTGGAGAGACTATGTCTTAAAGCTGGCCGGGGAATGACTCGGGATCCTTCCGGGTGAGCTGAAGGATGCAGCTGGGGCGAGAGAGGCCTGGGCTTTACGTCAGAAGCTGTTGCCCCAAGACCTGGCCCCGGATGGGCAGAAGACGACAGAAAAGAACAGACATAATATAGCCTCATATTGAAGCGGCACAATTCCAAAAAGAAAAAGTAAAAACTAACACAGGTAACTATAGTAACCATCACTTTCCGATAAAGTTAATTTTTAGGACAGTGGAAAAGACCTTGAAGGCCCTACCGTCTCACCACTACAACATACTCCGAGTATGTGCTTGAAAAAACATTTCTTAGAAAACTTTTTTTTACTGAGTTAAATCATCATGTGACAAAGATGGAATTTTTTTCTATAATTAGATTAGTTGAATATAAACACGCGTGTGTTGTAATATATAACTCATCCAGACATCGAGGCCACGAGGGCCCCACCTGATTCAGCTTAGTGCCATTGTTAAGCTATTTATGTCTCTCTCCAATTAAACATCTGGAAGCAATTTGCACGCCGCATGTTCCTGCGTGTGCGTTTGTATCTCTCACGATGCTGACTGAGGAGTTTCGGGTGAGGGCAGACAGGGTTGAGAAGTGGGATGTACGGCAAATTCACAATGAGTCAGAGAGAGTTCTCGGGTCGTTTTTGAAGGCACTAATCAAAGATGGTACGTGGACTTTGATGATTACGGTTTACTCAAGGGGAATAACGCTATTGTTGCTATTTCGGACGCTAGTTCGTGATTTCAAGCCAACGCTGTGTTATTTTGTTTTAGTCAATGCCTTAGCGCAGGCATTGGCAAACAATAAGTAAAATATAGTTGATCATCATCAGCATAGAAGGATAACCTGTTCTAAAAAGTGGGAAGCATTTAGATCTGGAGCAGAACTCTGGCTTTAGAACAGGCATGGGGGGCGGAAGGGTGGAGGGACGTGTGAGGTCATAGACCAAAAGCCCTTTAGAAAATCCTGTAGTCGCCCCTGAGAACAGGATCAGATGGATGGCATGCTTTGGTAACCACTAGTTTAGACTGGTTAAATGGCGTGCTAGATTTTTTTTTTCCTCCTTTTATTAATTGCCGCCATTTTAGAAAATTGGGGGGGCTCACATACTAATTTGCTGTTCCTATTTCAGACTCTAGATGGCAGCATTTAGAACACGCAGGGTACAGCGCTGCTGCCCAATGTATTACGTAATTCTACACGCGGGCCGGGCGCTATTGATTTTATGACGGAGGCTGCAGGCCGGATGAAAATTAACAACGGGCCGCATTTGGCCCCCGGGTTGAACTTTGGACATGGTGTTAGATGTTAAAACAAGCAAAATGTTGCATCAAGCGCTTACATTTCAAAGCGAGGGCCGCTAAATGCTCGTTTTTAAGCGCTATCACATTAGATTTCGGACCTAGCGCCGCTAGATTTGAAATTTTACGCTCTTGATGTAACATTTAGCGCTTGTTTAAAATCTAGTCCGCCATTTTATCAGTCTAATCTAGCGGTTACTAAAGCATGCCATCCATCTGCTCCTGTTCTGGCCTCTTTGTCAAATGTTGAAACTCAATATGGCCCACGAGTCAAAAAGTTTGCCCACCCGTGAACCAGGTTATATTTATGGTGCTACAGTGTGAGTAAACAAAACCAACGGCTAAAAACAACCTGACGTTTGAAACGTCCTCTTTACAGTACAAAACAAACTTTCGTGTTACATCAGTCTGAAGTTGAGTAAGAAAGTTCGTGAAGCAAACTAGCCAAGTAAAAAGTCCAACGTTAGCTGCTACATGTTTGGTGTTAGCTCGGTGCTAGCTTTTGGTGTTACCAAAGCATGCCATCCGTCTGCTTCTGTTCCCGCCCCCAAATGTTAGGACTCAATGTGTGCCCATGCCTGCCTCAATGGATGGCAAACCCAATAACGCCATCCAAACCAAAGTTCTCACATTCGCGAATTGCGCAAGGCTAAGGACCAGGTCATCGACTGGAGCTGTTAGCGTAATGTCCTCACCCATGAAGAAAGCATTAGCTCGCCCAAAGTTTCCGCTAAGCAAATCTTCAAGAACAAACCCTGAACTTTCCGGTTGCCATAGAGATACTCCGACAAATTTGGTTTAGGTCATCAACACCACGTTTCTGACATCGCATGACTCTTGACGGATTGTTTTGTTAGCTGGGCGGTTCCAATTTTTTATGTTAAACTGACCTAAAAATGTCAGAATATTCTTCACCAGTGACCCAGCCCATATATAATTTTTTTGATTTATCGACAAAACTCATCGTTCATCTTTGTTTCTTTAACTAATATTAATCTCTGGTTTTCATCATGAAGACTTCAGTAATCACCATGTTCCCATTCCTTCTGCGCGAATATTGTCCAGATGAATTGCGTAATTAAACAAACACTTGATGAAATTCATTGTCAATGAACATCTTGACCCGATAATAAAAAACAAAGAAAACCCATTTGTTACGCTCAATTTTCACTTCTTTGAAAGATTCAAATTTAGGATATTTTGGAACAAGTTCCATCTCGTCGCGGTTGCAGATGTTCGGTTCAGTCCACTTTAGAATTAATGTCACTATTCGCAAGTTAATCTTCGTCAGGTTCTTTTTCGTGTCGTGAAGTTCGGTTTGTGTTTTCTTTAGCATTCCGTAACTTTTCAAAGGTTAACAACTCGATCCGGAAATAGAAAAGCACATGAGTGATGTTAAATTGGATAATGAGCTCCTTTGAGAGTGGACTGAGTGGGTTTTTTTTTTTTTTTTGCGGCCAGCTGGCTTCAAATAAAGTTGTGTCTCTGTCATTATGTCATGCTCGAAACTGCGCAGGATCGGCGTCTGTTGTCCTGAATTAGCAGGCAGTGGAGAAAAAAAAAAAAAAAAGAAGAATTTCCTGTTGTTTTGGGTTCGTGTTTTATGGTCTATGACCTCTTTGGTCACAAGTCCACGTCTGGCCGAACGCGTTGTTAGAGGACGCTTAGTAACATCGACTCAAACAAAAATGGCTTTGTTGTATTGACTCTACTTATGCATGAGTTTGAGGAAGTGTCATGTGAAGACAGATGACAGGAAGTTGCTCCACCCATTGGTTAACGGTGCCACTCTGGAGCAGCCTTTGACACACTGACACAGTAACAGACTGACACACTGCCATAAAATGTCCCAAACGAGAGCTGCGTTTGCACTCTGTTCACAGATAAATCATTGTGCTAGGACCAAAGGATCTTGGAGAACTGGGTCAGCTCCTCGGGGCAGTCGGCACTACAGCAGCAAACCACAGTTACAAGAGTCTATTTGAGATTAAATGTACTGAAAAGTTTAGAATAGTCAATAATGTTTTCTCAATTGGATTCGGAAAGGCACAAAAACATCCGGTTTGCGGTTAAATCGCTTTATTGACTATCTGGTGTCGAGTGTTGTGACTGTCTCTATTATTCAATGACATCAGTTGGCTTTGCTGAGTAACCGGGCAGTTTTCAAGAGCACAACCGTGGTAGTGTCATGGGCTTTGACCCAGAACTGTTCAAACTGAACATGAAAGCTTGTTGGGTTCAAACTAACACCCCTGGTTGGCCATTCATTCCAGGTTTGGAAGTGTAACTCTAATGACTTTTTAAAGTTGGGCAGATAAAGCTAGTGTCTTTCTCCGTGCCAGGAAGTACGTTACCACCTATGGACTTCCCATTGAACAAGGATAAGTTGTTACCGAGGTGTTGAATTTCAAAGTTAAATCAAGGCTCTACAAATTTGGGACTTGGATTTGGGGCTTGGGACAAATTTGGGACTTGGACCTTCCGTTCCGTCATCTTCCGCTTGTTCCGGGGTCGGGTCGCGGGGGTAACAGCCTCAAATGGGTAGCCCAGGCCTCTCTCACCCCAGCTGCATCCTCCAGCTCACCCGGAAGGATCCCAAGTTGCTCCCCGGCCAGTTGTGAGACATAGTCTCTCCAGCGGGTCCGGGGTCTGACCCTTGGTCTCCTCCCGGTGGGACATGCCCGAAACACCTCACTAGCGAGGCGCTCGGGGGGCATCCTGACCAGATGTCCGAACCACCCCATCAGGCTCCTCTCGACCTGGAGGAGGAGCAGCTCGACACCGAGCTCCTCCCAGATGGCAGAGCTCCTCACCCAATCTCTGAGTGAGAGCCCAGCCACCTTGTGGAGGAAGCTCATTTCGGCCGCTCGTACCCGCGATCTCATTCTTTTGGTCACCACCCACAGCTGGTGACCATAGGCCACCGGGGGCCCCCCTTGGAGCCAAGCTCGAGGGCGGGGCACGAGAGCGAGCGCCTGGTGTCCGGGCTTTTACCCATGGGGCCAAGCCGGGCTCAGCCCGAACAGGGGACATGGGCCGCCCTTCCAGCGGACTCACCACCTACAGGAGGGGCCATGGGGGTCAGGTGAAGGAGGAGATGGGTGGCTGCCAACGGACTTGGACCTTAGGTTGCATAATCCTGAAAACACAATCAGTTTATCTATAGTTGGTCCTCAGTAAGTGGTTAGTGTTGCGTCAATGTTATGGATGCACAAACAGCCCGATTACTCACGGATCGGCTGTAGTTAGTGCCCCTACTGGCAGGGGTGTGTACTTTCAAAAAGCTCACCAACACTTTGAGAAAGTGTTTTCAATGCGAATGAAAACTGGATCAATGGGTCATAGATTCAATATGGCACCGTTAAATTTCGCAGAATTTACCAATATGGTAAACCTAAGGTCGCCAGCTGTGGGTGTCGACATGAGCTTCCTCCACTGGGTAACTGGGCTCTCACTCAGAGATAGAGGGAGGAGCTCTACCATCCTGGAGAAGCCATTGCTTCTCCGCGTCGAGAGAAGCCAGATGATTCTGGTTAGGATGCCTCCCAAACGCCTTGATGGTGAGGTTTTTTCAGTCCCAATGGGTGGAAACCCAAAGTAGGTAGGCGCCTGATCCGCTGGAGAGACTATGTCTATGTCTCATGGGTGGCTGGCGAATGCCTTAGAATCCTCTCGGATGAGCTAGAGGAGGCAGCCGGGATGCGGGAAGCCTGGGTTTCCATCTGAGGCTGTTGCACCCATGATCCGGCCCTGGATAAGCGGAAGACAATGTAACAAGACATTGACTAAAAATGGCGATGACTTGCTTTCACTTTTCAAAGCTCCATTTTTCAAAGTCGGTGAAGTCAAGAGAAGAGCCACAAAGTGACAGAAACCACAACAGAAAATCAGTGTGCAATGTAAATAGAGTAAATAATTCTACTCATCTAGAGAAGGAAGAAAACGGCCGCTTTTTGACGTAAACAGGCCTCAAACATTTTGGATTTAAAACTGTCATTGCACCCGCGCAGGCATTACCAACCCTTCAATATCTCAGTCCAGGGTTTCAGTGCCCTCAAGCACCTGTCTCTAATTATCAAGAGATTGTGTTGAACGTCATCTGGCACTAGAGCCATGCGGTATGTTTATTGGTACCAGATGAAAAAGTCGAAGTATTTTTGTGCTGATCCACTGGGATTTTCACTATTTATCTTTAGGGTGTGGCCTGAAAAATAAAAACGAAAACTTGTGCTGTTTTGATGAAGTCGGTCAGCTACATCGTGCAAACATGGACTATGTTATTATACAGTTGATAGATTGGATTTGTTGGTCTCTAACCCAAATTTTTGATGGTGTCACGCGTTCACATGCTAACTACAACACCCTACCAAATCTTTTTTTTTAGCGTGCAACCAGATCACTTCAAGTTAAGGGAAGTCACTACGTCAAAAACGGTCGGTGCCATATGCATCATACTTCATAGATGGTATTTTATTAGTTACCTATTGTGTTTTAATCGAAATTTGTTATATTTTTTAATAAAAGCAATTATTCTATGTGTCCCAGTTGTATTTAAAGTGTAGTTATCTGTTTTGAAAATTTTTATTGATTGAAACACATCAGGAATAATGAGTTTTTCGGAGGATTCACGTCCGACAAAATGAGCGTAGGGGAGTTCACAGGTTTTCTGACCTTAATATAGTTTGTGTCCAGCATAGTATGGCTTTAGAAAAGTGCCCGAAACACCTCGCTGGTGAGGTATTTCGGGCACGTCCCACCGGGAGGAGACCAAGAGGCAGACTCGAACCCAATGGAGAGACTATGTCCCACAACTGGCTGGGGAATGACTCGGGATCCTTTCGGGTGAGCTGGAGGATGCGGCAGGGGTGAGAGAAGCCTGGGCTTCACGTCTGAGCCTGTTGCCCCCGCAACCCGGCTCTGGATAAGCGGAAGACGTCGGAATGGAACAGTAACATTGTTAACAATTCAGGCATTAGAAGCTCTGAATTCAAACAGGTTTTATTGGAAAATGCAATTAAATTTTGTATAAATTGAGTTTCAATGACGAAAGTCTCTGCTTCGCTAATTGCGCTACAATTTTAGCCAAAATTTGTTTTTATCGTATCGGTTTAATTCTAAACAAAAAATCCAATTAAAATGGAACACAGCCATTTTAGATTTAACTAAAGCATAAAAAAGAAAAATCTTGTTGGCAAAAAGAGGATAAAATCGGAATAAAAATGAAAGTCAAGGGTATTCACAAGAGGCAAAAATATCTCATTCATTGGTGAACAAATTGGTAATTGTGGAACACTTTGAGATTTTTTTGGTTCTGTCCGCAAAATTTTGGGAAGCATTAAGCCCTCAGGCTGTTCATTTGTTCGTACTTTTCTAACCCTTAAGACGGGAATCTACCCCAGTGGGATTTGGATTGTACCTTTTCTTTGCAACGTGTCCAAGTTCTACTTTTATTGAGTAAGATTGAGGAGTTCAGTCAGTTGTCGGGAACTCGTCGTAGAGCGTAAACCTTGGCGTGGACTTATTTTAGTTTTTTGGGATGGTACAAATTTCCAATGTGATGTCCGAAAAAAAACCTCTCTTCTCTCCTAAGAAACTGTCCCTTCCTTCCTCACTCTGGAAATTGTCTGAACGTTCTTAGAAAGGAATGTGTTATTTTGTTCTACATTTTTTAGACAGAACATGTTGTGCATGCGATCAGTGAAAAAGGAAAAGGCAGCTGACCGGCCCGCTGACTGCCCAGAGTGTAATCGTAAACTCTGATCCTCTGTCCTTTCTTTTGCTTTCCGTCCACCATTCTTCTTGACTTTCTCCTTCTGACCCCTATGTTCTAGTTTTTTTTGGCGCAGCAGGAAATCTAATCAAACAGGGAGTGTACCGGCAGATTGCTGGGTGTGAGAGGGTAGTTGCAGCTGACGCTACAGTAGTTCAACTTCGTAAAACAGAGCCTTTGCAAAATAAACCAGGTTTGGATGCATTTTCACAAGACATTGAGCTTTATTCAATTCATTCCAAGCAAATGAGCCATACATCGTCGACTCCATAAACCGCTATAGCTTTTTAAAGCAGGGGTGGGCTGTGTCGCAAGGAAAGAAAGGTTAGGGAAGAGAGGCAGAAATCTCCTGGTACCAACCTGTGCGGGTTTTGGTCATAGGCAAACTTGAGTACTGGACAAGCGTGAGGTCTCCAGCAGATTTGGAACCTAGGCAGGCTGGAGTCCTGGGCAAGAATGAGTCCTTGGATTTGGGACCTGGGGTGTGACGAGTGAGGGAAGAGGACAAAACATGAAGTCTTAATGGGTTTAAATCAAGGGTGGGCAAACTTTTTGGTTCGCGGGCCAAATTGAGTTCTAATATTTGACAAAGGGGCTGGAACAGGAGCAGATGGTTGGCATGCTTTGGTAACCGCTAGATTAGACCGATAGAATGGCGCTAGTTTTTTAACAAGCACTAAATGTTACATCAAGAGCGTTAAATTTCAAATCTAGCGTGCTAGGTCTAAAATCTGGTACAATAGCGCTTAAAAATGTGCATTTAGCGCCGCTAGGTTGAAAAACTAAGCACTTGATGTAACATTTTGCTTGTTTTAACGTCTAACACGCTTGTTTACATGTGTGTATTGGGCCCGATGGCTTTCCATATCATAGAGCGCGCCATCTAGCGAGGAAACATCGGAATCGCAGGGCAAATATAACATTATTATGTTTTATTTATTCAATTTTTTCAAGTTTGACAGGCTGGATTAAACCGTTTAACGGGCCACATGTGGCTCGCGGGCCGTAGTTTGCCCATGCCAGGTCTAAACGATGGCATGGAGGCTGTTCACACTATTACACTTTTTGTAAACAAAAGGTAGCCATTTTGGCACTGTTTATATATTTTTTCTTAGCTAACCAGTAACCAATTAACCAGTGTGATTTGGTATGTTTTCTTTGCAGGGTCGCCAAGTTCTACCTTGGTAATCAAGTTAGGTAATTTGGCGGGAACTTCATGTAGAGCAGTTGATCGTCTGCATAAAAGGGGAGCCTAACAACGTGACTCTGAATCAGAATAACTTTATTAATCTTTAAAAGGGCAATTCAAGGCTATTGGAACCACCTGGCCAAAACTCACACACGACAAAGACAGTGAGAAATCTAAGAAGTATAAAAAGTACGTTAAAAAATACGTAAATAAACAAAAGTAAAAGACCACAGAGTTTGAAATCCTAACTGCAAATAGGTGAAGAGGCTTGTTTTGATCAGAGACTAATTAGGACACCTCTGAGAGGGCTGTTAGGGAGATGTTTTGGGCATGAAGGCCATGCAAAAGTCATTTTTACGTCCATCTTAACCCACAAATGTTTGAAAATTGTACTTTTAAGTAAATAGCAAGTAAAATCCGAACAGTCTCTCTTTATGTGTCATATCACCACCTTAATTTTCCTTTCTGTCCTCTCCCGCTTCTTTCTCAGGCACTGACAGCGACTGTTCCCCATCTGTCAGCAGAATCCCATTAATTCCTGAAAGTTTTCCCACCGTGCACTCACTTTATCTCCCACACAAAACTCTCCAGTCAGCATATCTGAAAGAAACGTCGCCAAATTAGACATTTTCATACAATAATTACATTGTTGGAAGTAAGTTTTTGATCTTTTTGTTGTTCCGTCTACATAGTTGGATAGGTTTGTGTAAAAAAAAAAAAAAAAGATGTGGAGATGTGGAGCTTCCTTTAACCAATCTGGACTTTGTCTCTTGGTTCTGCGTTCGATCGGATCATCGCTGTCAGCTCTCCCCAAAACAAACTGCTGAGCCAGACAGACGGTCATTGAGGTCGGCTCTCTTGGTGTGAAAAGTTACAGCCAGGGAGCCGATAACTCACCCCAAGTATCGGTTCGGGACGGGACTACGGATAAATATTTATGTTACGAGATGAAAAGAGAAAGGGAAGATAGGAGAAAAAGTCCGAAAAGAAAAGAGATATACACACATGCGACCTGTTTCCTTTGGCTTCGTGTTCTGCTGCTAATCTGTTACGCAGACATGTCAAAGGAAAAGACTAAATCACATGTTGGAAACGGGAAAAAAAGGGACCTAGGGAACTGTCGAAGGAAATTTGGGGGAGGTACTATGGGAGGGGGTGTCATGCTTTTGTAGGGTTTTATTTTTTATTTCGTAGAATATTTCAATAACCATATTTTATTCACTAAGAAATGCGACAAAAAGCTCACAAATTAATTTATTTTGCTTTCCTTTCATTTTTGACATTGTAAATCCCTCCTCCTCTTGGTCATTGTTGTGTAGGAGAGGGAATGAGGAGGATCCAAATGCAGGTTTAACAGTTTATTAAGTGTTGAACAAAGGAATCCACAGCAGAGAGATAACGGCTTCAGGCAGTGCTGGATGGCCAAGAGGAAGGGCTGAAGGTTCCTGTGAGGAGAATAAGAAAATTAGTCTGATATCAAAATTTGACTCAGCTTAGAGGTGGTCAGTTTACCACTAGAATCGTTGAAGACCTGACAGAGACTGTGGGTGACACCAGGTCTTTTATAGCCACCGGTAAGTCTGTGCAGCTGGGAGCAATCAGCCAATCCTCCCGTTAGAAGCCATCCAGCACCTGTGAGTTTTGGGGGAGAAAAAAAAACAAACAAGCAGGCCTAAAAGGCCTCACACCACAATACCCCCCCCTCTACGGACGCCACCTGGCGGACCACCAGGCCTGTCCGGAAAGCGGCGGTGAAAGTCCCGGACCAAGCCAGGGTCCAGGATCGCTGAACGGGGCACCCAGCACCGTTCCTCCGGGCCATAACCCTCCCAGTCCACGAGGTACTGTAGACCCCGACCTCGGCGACGAACATCCAAAAGACGGTTGACCGTGTACGCATCCGAGCCGTCGACAAGGCGAGGAGGTGGAGGGGGAGCAGAAGGAGGCTGGAGGGGACTGGTAGAAACCGGTTTGATCTGAGAGACGTGGAACACAGGATGTACCTTCATGGAAGAGGGCAGGGCGAGCTTTACCGAGACCGGGTTGACCAGCCGCAGGATCCGGAAAGGGCCAATGAAGCGGGGTGAAAGCTTGCGAGACTCTGCCCTGAGGGGAATGTTCCTGGTAGACAGAAGGACAGACTGACCAACCTGATATGCTGGGGCTGGCTGACGGTGGCGATTAGCTTGGCGCCGAGCCCGGCCGCAGGCCTGTTGGAGGGCCCTCCTAGTTTTCCTCCAGATCCGACGACACCGTCTGATATGGAGCTGCACCGAAGGGACGGCCAGCTCCTGTTCCTGATCCGGGAACAATGGGGGTTGGTAACCCAGAGAAGCCTCGAACGGGGACAATCCTGTGGAGGAACTAACTTGGGAATTATGGGCATACTCAATCCACGGGAGATGAGACGACCACGTGGACTGGGCAGAGGCCAACACGCACCGTAATGTGGATTTCAGGTGTTGGTTAGCCCGCTCCGACTGGCCGTTGGATTGGGGGTGGAAGCCAGATGACAAGCTGACGGAAGCCCCCAGCGCCTTACAGAAGGACTTCCAAACAGCTGATGTGAATTGCGGACCCCGGTCAGAGACTATGTCCAGAGGGATACCATGCAGACGGAACACATGGGTCACCATGAGCTGGGCAGTCTCCAAGGCTGAAGGGAGTTTAGGAAGAGGCACCAGATGTACAGCTTTGGAGAATCGGTCCACAATCGTGACCACAACAGTGTTACCTTCTGAGGGAGGGAGTCCGGTCACAAAGTCCAGTGCGATATGGGACCAGGGACGACTGGGAACCGGTAGGGGATGGAGCAGCCCCGCAGGAGGACGATGAGGGACCTTGCCCCGGGAACAGGCAGAACAGGCAGCGACAAAATTCCTAGTGTCTGCCTCCATCGTTGGCCACCAGAATCGCCGCTGAAGAAGCGCCATTGTACGGCGAATCCCAGGGTGACAGGACCACCGGGATGCATGTGCCCATAGGAGAACCTGGGAGCGGGCAGAGGATGGCACATACGAACGGTTAGCTGGGCCAGTACCTGGGTCCGGATCATGCTGCAGACCATCCCTTATTGCAGTCTCGATCTCCCAAGTGATTGCCCCAATGACGCAGGAGGGGGGTAGAATGGGCTCCGGCTCCGATCTGGACTGATGACCATCATGCAGGCGGGAGAGGGCGTCAGGTTTGGTATTGCGGTTGCCCGGCCTGCAAGTGAGGGTAAAATTAAAGCGTGTAAAGAACAGCTGCCACCGGGCCTGTCGAGAGTTGAGTCTCTTAGCTGCTTGGATGTAAGCGAGGTTTTTGTGGTCTGTCCAGACCACGAATGGGTGTTCTGCGCCCTCGAGCCAGTGCCTCCATTCCTCGAGTGCCAGTTTGACTGCGAGCAGTTCTCTATTCCCCACATCGTAGTTTTGTTCAGCTGCAGAGAGACGCTTAGAGAAAAAGGCACAGGGATGGAGTTTGCCATCCTCCTGATGGTATTGGGACAGCACAGCACCCACCCCTGAATCCGGGGCGTCCACCTCCACAATAAACTGCCTCAAGGGGTCGGGCTGGACCAGAATGGGGGCCGAGGTAAACCTCTTTTTAAGCTCAGTGAATGCACCCTCTGCTTGGGGAGACCAAACGAACGGTCTGGCTGTGGAAGTAAGCTGGGTAAGGGGAAGAGCTACCTGACTGTAATTGCGAATGAAACGCCTGTAAAAATTTGCGAAACCCAGAAATTGTTGTAGTTTGCGACGGGTGTTGGGTCGAGGCCACTCAGCCACCGCGCTAACTTTTTCGGGGTCTGGGCAAACCTGCCCAGCGTGTACAATAAAACCAAGGAAGTTGACGGACTGAGAATGGAACTCGCACTTCTCAGCCTTTACAAACAGACGATTCTCAAGGAGTCGCTGGAGTACCGCACGGACATGGACGATGTGCTCCTCAACAGTGGGCGAAAAAATAAGAATGTCGTCCAGATAAACAAAGACAAAACGATTAAGGAAGTCACGGAGCACATCGTTAATGAATGCCTGGAAGACTGCGGGAGCGTTAGTTAACCCGAAAGGCATGACCAAGTATTCGAATTGGCCCAGGTGGGTGTTGAACGCCGTCTTCCACTCGTCCCCCTCCCGCATTCGGACGAGATGGTAGGCGCAACGCAGATCGAGTTTTGTAAAGACCCGGGCTCCCTGAAGTAGCTCGAACGCCGAATTAATGAGGGGCAACGGGTATTTGTTGCGAACGGTGATGTTATTAAGACCCCGATAATCGACGCACGGACGGAGGGAACCATCCTTCTTACCCACAAAAAAGGACCCCGCTGCTATGGGTGCCGAGGAAGGGCGAATAAGCCCCGACGCCAGGGACTCATTGATGTACTTCTCCATCGCCCCCCTCTCTGGAGCAGACAGATTGTACAGGCGACTGGCGGGTAAGGTTGCCCCAGGGAGGAGGTCGATGGCGCAATCATATGGCCGATGAGGCGGGAGAGATTGTGCCCTCTCCTTACTGAAGACCTCTTTGAGGTCATGATACTCTGCCGGGATAGACGCAACGTCCATCGGGTCGATTGAGCCTACCGTGTCAGAAGAGACGGTTGTCACGCCAGATTGGAGGCAAGTTGCATGGCACTGATTGCTCCACCCGACGATACGCCGGTTTTGCCAGTCGACCTGTGGATTGTGCAACCTAAGCCAGGGGAAACCTAACACAAGGGGTGAGCCGGGTGAAGAAATAACGTTAAACGAAAGGTGCTCACGGTGATTACCCGATACCACCATCTCCAACGGGGAGGACTGGTGGGTCACCCTGGTGATAACGTGTCCATCGATCGCCGTGGCATTAATGGGTTCTCCGAGTGGTTGGCCCCGCCCCTAATGTAGGCGTGACAAAGAACAAAATCCATATGGACAAGAAACTTTGTGTTCAAATAGTATCCGAATACTGGACAGAATAGCTTGTAATTGACCCAAACATGCATGAATGTAATAGAAAACTACTTTGGGAATGTTTTTCATGTGTGGCTCCGCCCCCAAATATGGGCGTGGCGGAGAAAAAAATCCACTGACAAGAAACTTGGTGTCCAAATAGTATCGGAACACTGGGCAGGATAGCTTGTAATTGACCCAAACATGTATAAATGTAAAACAAACATGCTTCAGAAATATTTTTAATGTGCGGCTACGCCCCCTAATGTGGGCGTGGCAGAGAACAAAATCCACAGACGACAAATTTTGTGACAATTTAAACATGAGCATGAATGTAATACAAAACTACTTAGGGAATGGTTTTGATTTGGGAATAACGTTTAAACATGAACGAAACACCCAAAAAGTTCAATTCACATGACCCTCTTTTTTGTAGAGTTCGATGTTAGAGGGAACAGAGAATAATCTCTGCTGTGGAGTTTTTTTTTTTTTTTGTGCACTTGTCAGGCTGTTTTTACGTCACACCTGTTTCCCATCATTTGTTGCCACACCTGGGTTTTGTTAGCTCCTTCGTTTAATGTTTGTGTTTTCTTTTTTTCTTTGTTCTTCTGCCAGAAGTTGTTTGGTTTGCTAAGATTTCACCCTTTGCTTTTTGTACAGTAGCTAGTTTAGCTATGCCCTGCGGCGGAATACGCACACGACTGTTTTGCTCTTCTCAAAGACTCTTATTTTTCAAAATAAAAGCATAAAACAGTTTACTAGCATCTAGCGTTTCTATTTTTACATCTGTAGGCAAATTTTCAGGGATATGTGATATGTAACTCTGCGAGATCAGTTACCGTTTCTGACTTATGGTTTTAGTCGATCTACTGAAGTTTACAAAAACAAATGTGTCGTAAAACAGAAATAATCACACTTTTTTCCACCTTTTTTCATAACGTCTTTTTTTTACTTTATCCTTTTGTTTTTACGGCCTCGAAGCATCTTTAATAATTGAAAAAGATACAGGTGAATACTTTTCAAATTTTGTCCATTGTGGGTTATTTTTAGAACCTAACTCCCACAATTCATGACCGACCTTTGCATGAGCCATTTTTAAACCGAGTTAAAGATTAAAAGGGTTAATCGTAAAAGTCCCAAAAGCAGTGACTTTTCCACTTACAGGTGGCCTTCTTGAATTTATCCCCCATTAAATACATAAATAAGTTCAAAGACTGTACAGTCACAGGCAACCATACACATACACAGTTTATAGACTGCGGCTGCGGCTGGCACCGGATAATGTGTGAGTGGGAAAACACCAGACTGATCCCACGGGACTGACTGCTGGTCTCGGTGTGTTACATGAGTGATGTCAGACTTTAGCTATATGCCTACTTTAGGCTGGGAAAATGTGTGTTTTTTTGCTTTTCGTAGTCGGGCGAGTCTGAAGACACAACAGAGCCTCCGAGGAAGAACTTGCTGACGGTGCTTTTGTGTTCAGTTTGTTTTCTCCAGTTTATGAAAGTTCGTCCTTGTGGTTCTCCGTCTACCACAGAGAGCCTCTTTAAATAAACACGCTGTGATACAAATCTCACAAATCATAGATATTTCAAGCAAAAGCCTCCTGTTTGGGACTCCCAAGTCCCGGTGGTGGCAAAGGCATTCATGTGTGATTCCTAAAGAGCCAAAGATCTTTTCCTCCTTTCCTGTTTGAGCTTACCAGATCTCAGGGGTGGCCAAACTTCACAAATAGTTTTCGAATGAAAACAAAACACTTTTCTCGTTTTGTTCAGTTTGAAGTCTTTATGCCCAAAACCTAGAGAAGGCTTTGGGCACTCGTAGAGGGCATGTGCTTCTGGCCCTGTCCACACTTAGCTGGGTTCCGTTCCGTTCTGTTCCGTCATTTTCCGCTTGTTCCGGGGTCGGGTTGAAGGGGCAACAGCCTCAAACGGGTAGCCCAGGCCTCTCTCACCCCGGATGCACCTTCCAGCTCACTCGGAAGGATCCCAAGTCGTTCCCCGCCCAGCTGTGAGACATAGTCTCTCCAGCAAGTCCGGAGTCTGCCCCTTGGTCTCCTCCCGGTGAGACGTGCTCGAAACACCCCGCCTGCGAAGCACTCGGGGGGCATCCTGACCAGATGCCCGAACCACCCCATCTGGCTCCTCTTGACCTGACCGAGGAGCGGCTCGACACCGAGCTCCTCCCGGATGGCAGAGCACCTCACCCGATCTCTGAGTGAGAGCTCAGCCACCCTATGGAGGAAGCTCATTTCGGCCACTCGTACCCGCGATCTCATATTTTCGGTCACCACCCACAGCTGGTGACCATAGGTGAGGGTTGGAACGTCGATCGACTTGTAAATCGAGAGCTTTGCTTTTCGGCTCAGCTCTCTCTTTACCACGACGAACCGATGCAGCGTCCTAGTTATTGCCGATGCTGCACCGATCCGCCTGTTGATCTCCCGCTCCATCTTTCCCACACTCGTGAATAAGACCCCGAGATGCTTAAACTCCTCCACTTGGGGCAGGACCCTGTCCCTGACCCGCAGGGGGCATTCCACCCTTTTCCAGGCGAGGACCATGGTCTCGAATTTGGAGGCGCTAATTCCCATCCCAGCCGCTTCACACTCGGCAGCAAATCAAGATCACGGTCTGATGAAGCCAACAGGACCAAATCATCCGCAAAAAGTAGCTGGGTGTTTTTGAAAAGGCATACATTTTTATCCGTTTTGGCCGTCTACTACAAAAACTGAGTTTTTTTTTTTCACTGAAAACCAGCTTTTTTGAAAACTCAGCCAAAGTGGAGGTTTTTGAAAACTTAGTTTTTTGCGTTTGTCTATGGGCGTGCGAAAACGGGCATTCGCGTTTTATTCGTCACTACCTGCGACAAGTAATGCACATACGGCATTCGTGTACGTCCTTGTTTACAAAAGCAAACAGTGGGCAGCATGGATCCATGGAAACACGCATTACTTTTTTATATTTTCTTGTGTTTTATTAACTTGAAAGTCGATGATGACTTTTAAAAGCAATTCCACCTCCTTGTCGGTCCACACAAACGAGATGCCTGGCGCCATGTTTCAGGTTTTGCGGAAATGACGACAGAGGTGCTCTGATTGGATAGCTCAGGACTTACGTCTACATCACTACTGCCCACTACTGGTCTGGCATGCTCATAACCACACTCAGAAGTGTATTTATACGGCTCTTTGTGGACGCGGATTTTTTGAAAATGGTTATGTGTGGACGCGAGTGTTTTCCTAAAATGGAGGACAGCAGATATGCGTTTTCAAAAATACCCGGCTATGTGTGGGCGGGGCCTTTGTAACACTTTTGTAATTGGCTCTCGCCCAAGCTGCTCTGTACGACCTATTGATGAAATAATTAGGTTTTCAGGGTCAAGCGACCAAAAGGCAAGCTTGTTTCTTATGTCTCTGGTTCTCAAAAATTGCGATTTTTGCCATACGTTGAAATCAAAATTAGTGTCAAATTCTAAGAATCTAAAATAGCCCGATGAAATTTTTGCCTACAGTTCTCTAAAGCAGAGGATCAGCTTTAAATTCCGTCTCATGTTAAATAAGTACATAAAAATAAATGAGCTGGCTTTGCATCCGTCTGACCGCAGCTGGAATCTGACTTAGCTCAAATCCCAGCGGACACATAAACGGAAAATCTTGCTCTTTACTTTCAGACTCCGCACGTTAGTTCAATTTGTAATACCTCAATTTTTTCTTGGACATGTCTTATTTAGAAAGACTTTTACCCTCTAGGGGGTTTAAATCCGTCAAAGTAAAGGTAAGTAACTAAACATGATTCTTCTGCTCCTCTCCGTCACCTCCATCGCTGCTCCCTCCATCTTTTTCCTTCATTTATTTCAGTCTCTGCTGCTTCCGATTTGTTTCACCTCCAAACCGCTAAGCCATATGTCTGTTCTGCTACAAATCCAACCATGTGGGAGAGTTGAGATCCAATCCTTGGAGCTTTCCCAGAGCTCACAGAACTGTATATTTTTTTCTTTTCTGGCACAACGTCATAAAAACACCAACGCTTACTGTTTTATATACATTCTCCATTTTGTTTGTTTTGAATGTCTGGAGAGCAAAAAAGGTCGTGATGTAGTTTCCAAATGTGGGACGGTAAAGGCCCACATTCTAACGTAAGCAGAAAGTCTTTGAGTGCACGCGCTATGCTCATGCTTGGTCCTTAAAAACAGGAACTGTACTCCAAGGTGTGCGAGATCAGGGTATAATTCACACAACAGACTGGCGATCTTTTTGGGTAGTACCTTGCCTCTTCCCTGTAACCGGCCAGGATAGTTTTTGGCTCCCTGCATCGAAAACAAACAGCTCCAAAGATCATTAAACGAAGCGTTTTCGTCAAATATCGCATTGCTGAACTGGCAAATAGGGCCGTGTTTTCTCCGCTATAGCGCGCACTGAAATATAAGCCGCATTTGGTTCCATTTTTAATACTTTACTTAAAGTATTAAAAGCCACACTGGCTCATAAGTCGCAGAGCTCTATGTTAAAAAACAAAATGTTTATCTTTCCCTCGGCAATGTATGTACATGAACAAATTCTTTAACACTAGGACCGCCGCAGCCGTCAATATGACTGCATGTCACTTTAATATGCTAATTAGAATAAATAAAAACAACCAGAGAGGCTGGCCTTTTATGACTTTTATGTGTTTATATTTGTGGAAAGAGACAAGGAGGGCTCTGACGCCATTACAGACACAGTTTAGAAAAGTTCAGATAGCATGAAGAGTGTAAGAAAATTGTTGTCTGAATATGTATGCCATGTTTTCTAGATAAGTCTTGAAAGTTCAGGTTACAATGCCAGTTTTCAACGCCAAAATTTTTGAAGCACCAGCGCAAAATGCGCAAAAAGAAAAAAGATAATTTTGGTTTGTTGTTTGCTTTTTTCTTCGAGGTTTTAAAAATATCTAACATTTTATTATTACTATCACTTTAAAAATTTAGTGGTGTAAAAGCATATTTATAAAATATAGCAGCGCAAAACATGAATAATTACATAAGCAGTCACATTGACGGTCATGGTGTTTGCAGGTAGATTTATAATGCGGCGGTCCTAGTGTTAAACGTCATAAAAAACACCAACGCTTACTTAAACACCAACACCAACGAGACTTTTAACATGACAACAACTGTACTGATTGCAACGGAACAGAACCAAGAGGAGGAAACAGAACACACGGTTTTCTTTCCTTGATAGCAAGATCAATGGCCTTCAATTTGCTTCGACTTGCATCATCCGACCTCCTTCGTGTAATTTCCATAACGAATGAAGCGAGGGTTTGATTTGTCGTGCTAAAGAAAATGTAGCATTTTTGTTTGAAATTCCAGTTAGAGCGCCCCTTAGTGGTGCGAGAACAATCTATAGAATAGCCACATCTCGCTATGAGCCTCATAATTTAAAATCTACATAAAAAGTAGCAGCATGTTTTCCAAAAAATACGATATCGTGTTTATGTATTTGCCATGAGATAAAAGTTATTTTCAAATAAAACAAGGCCTTTGAATTTTTTTTTTCTTTACCTCTGACGCATTGTTTTCTGCAGTCAGAGAGACGGTTTAGACATGAGGAGGGGGTTTTTAAGATCGTGGGCCTGGAGCTGAATCAACACATCGTTACTGCTGTGGTCTGTGGGGTACGAGTAGGAGTGATCCGTTAATCAGCACGCGGCTGAGTCACTCGCCTGCGTAGGACGCGCTTGTCAGTGTCTTCATTAGCTGCACCCACATAAAAAATGCTAAATGCGACTTGTTTGAATAAGCAGTTTAAGTTTTATGGCGTAGTTTTTTCTGGTGACATAGATCGTTATTGACTTGACTGTTTTTTTTTTTTCAACAGCGGAGAGTCCAAACCAATAACTCATCTCGGGAAAAATTTACGCTAACAAAGCTAATGTATCATTTGTAGCACTTTTTCTTTTAAAAAAATGGAAATTAGCTTGTAGTACTTTACGATTTTATTGCACACAAGAGAATTGACTTCTTTCGTAAAGTATGTCGGACTCTGCTGCATCTGGAAGTGATGTAACCTCTTTAAATCTTTTGAGTTTGGGGCTTCGTGAATGACATCTCAAACCGAACCAGCTGAACACTTTGCTGGTAGCGAGCTAATCCGTCTTCTAAATAGTCCTTTAACAACCTGGATGATTAATTTGCTTCTTAATTTAAAATGTTTCCCCCTCTTCTTTTAATTCTCAGTGGTTTACGAGTGGTTTTAATCACTTTTGAGTGCAACTTTTTTTCCGACTTTTTCTTTAAATCAGGCGTTTTTTCTCGTTAGGTTTGGCTGGAAGTAAATATGTAAAAGTAAAGTACTTTTTTTTAAAAGAAGTTCTTTAGTTTAAATTATTGATTAGGAAAGTCCCTAGACCTAGTTTATGCAGCCGAGAATCTGACAGCCAAGGTCCCCGTCTTTGGCCACCACCCAAATTCCTCCTTCACCTGACCTCTATTGCCCCTCCTGCAGGTGGTGAGGCCAACCCGTTTCCCCTGTTCGGGGCCCCATGGGTAAAAGCCCAGCCACCTGGCGCTCGCTCTCGTGCCCCACCCTCAGCCCGGCTCTGAGGAGGGGCACCGGTGACCCACGTCTGGGCAAGGGCAACTTGGCCATGCTTGATCTCTTCAAAGGGGTGTTTGAGCCGCGCTTTGTCTGGCCCCTCACCCAGGATCTATTTGCCTTGGGTGACCCCACGAGGGGTATTAAGCCTTGGACAACATAGCTCCTATGATCATTAGGGCGCGCTCTCCTCCACCACGATAAGGTGGTAGCTCAAGGAGGAGATCGGGTGAGGAGCTCTGCCATCCGGGAGGAACTCGGTGTTGAGCCGCTCCTCCTCCAAGTCGAGAGGAGTTATCCTTGTTTGTGAGGTATCCTGACCAGATGCTCGAACCCTCCCATCTGGCTTCTCTCGACCTGGAGGAAGAGCTGCTTGACACCGAGCTCCTCCCGGATGGCATAGCTCCTCACCCGATCTCTGAGTGAGAGCCCAGCCACCCTGCGGAAGAAGCTCATTTTGGTTGCATGTATTTGCGACCTCTTTCGTTAGGTCACCACCCACAGCTGGTTACCATAGGTGAGGGTTGGAACGCAGATCGACTTGTAAATCGAGAGCTTTACTTTTCGGATCAGCTCTCTCTTTTCCACGACGGACCAATGCAGCGTCCTAGTTATTGCTGACGCCGCACCGATCCGCCTGTCGATCTCCTGCTCCATCCTTTTCCCACTCTTGGACAAGACCCTGAAATACTTAAACTCTTCCACTTGGGGCAGGACCTTGTCCCTGACTTGCAGGGGCCATTCCAACCTTTTCCGGGCGTGGACCATGGTCTCAGATTTGGAGGCACAGAATTTATAGTTAAATTTTATAGTTAAACTGACCAAAAATTTTGGGCCAAAAAGACTTTTTGTACAAGCGTCCAATTTCTGCACTGGGCCGTGTGCAATTTTATCAACCCGATCCAACTAATATAGTTCCAAAATTGAAGCTCGTCCTGTTGCTTTTTTTGCATACTTCAGAGGGTTTTTGGGGATATTTGTGTGACATTATTAGCCTATTTTAGTCCCACTGACAGTTTGTGTGGAGATACTTCCCAGAAAGCCAACCCTCGCAGTACGGTATTAGGCTAAGCTGGGACACAGATGGGATCTTCAAACTGAGTCCAACCCAGTTCTAAATTACACAAATCTCCACATTAAAAACCACCTATTTGGCTCTTGGTGAATACGCCCTACTGTTTTCACTTTTTCCTCTTGCTTTGAACTTGGGATGTTCTGGAATAATTCTGAACAGGTAGAAAATCTATTTCATCGGGTCTTTTAAAAAAAGCAAGGAAAGCTTCTCTTGAAGCAGGACGAGCAACCACAAACGTACCCCGATGTAAATCCTGATGCTCAAATTTAGTCGTCTGCAGTCTTTGGAGTCGTCTGAGGAATGACGTATTCCGAAAACTTTCTAAAAGCAATGTGATGATAAGCTACCAGAGTATTGCGTGTGTGTGCGAACAGGTTTACAAGCACACGGGCCAATGTGGAGTTTAAAAAAGCATCAACTCGCCTACTCGTTTAAAAAAGTACATTTATGTGCGGGTAGGCGATCTTCCCCTCACGTAAATCAGGTTGAGTCTCTTGATTGCTGTCAGATGTCTGAGCGAACATCTAAGTCTGCTCCCGACAAAAACATTTCCATTTCAAGCTGATGTATTATTTTTGAGTTGCCCAACCGGTTGATCTGCTGTCTATAGAGGACTGTAGACAGCAGGGTTTTTTGGGGCTAAAGATGTTCTAGCTTTATTTCTAGCTTTATTTATTCTTTGGCTAGCAACATGGTCGCTAAGTTCTGTTCCGTCATCTTCTGCTTATTCGGGGCTTAGGTCATTAGGAACCTCAGACGGGATACCAAGGCTTCCCTCACCTCGGCTGCACCCTCAAGCTCAGCCGGGAGGATCCTGGGTGTTTTCCGGCCAGCTGTGAGGCATAGTTTCTCTCACTGCTGTCAAGTCCGCTTGTATCTGTGATGGTGAGGGTAGGAACGTAGATCCTGGTTCGCATGGTGAGGGTAGGAACGTAGATCCTGGTTACCATGGTGAGGGTAGGAACGTAGATCTCGGTTACCATGGTGAGGGTAGGAACATATATCCTGGTTACCATGGTGAGGGTAGGAACGTAGATCCTGGTTACCATGGTGAAGGTAGGAACGTAGATCCTGGTTACCATGGTGAGGGTAGGAACATAGATCCTGGTTACCATGGTGAGGGTAGGAACGTAGATGCTGGTTACCATGGTGAGGGTAGGAACGTAGATGCTGGTTACCATGGTGAGGGTACGAACGTAGATCCTGGTTACCATGGTGAGGGTAGGAACGTAGATCCTGGTTACCATGGTGAGGGTAGGAACGTAGATCCTGGTTACCATGGTGAAGGTAGGAACGTAGATCCTGGTTACCATGGTGAAGGTAGGAATGTAGATCCTGGTTACCATGGTGAGGGTAGGAACATAGATCCTGGTTACCATGGTGAGGGTAGGAACGTAGATGCTGGTTACCATGGTGAGGGTAGGAACGTAGATGCTGGTTACCATGGTGAGGGTACGAACGTAGATCCTGGTTACCATGGTGAGGGTAGGAACGTAGATCCTGGTTACCATGGTGAGGGTAGGAATGTAGATCCTGGTTACCATGGTGAGGGTTAGGAACGTAGATCCTGGTTAGCATGGTGAGGGTAGGAACGTAGGTCCTAGTTACCATGGTGAGGTTAGGAACATAGATCCTGTTTACCATGGTGAGGATAGGAACATAGATCCTGGTTACCATGGTGAGGGTAGGAACGTAGATGCTGGTTACCATGGTGAGAGTAGGAACGTAGATCCTCGTTACCATGGTGAGGGTAGGAACGTAGATCCTGGTTGCCATGGTGAGGGTAAGAACATAGATCCTGGTTACCATGGTGAGGGTAGGAACGTAGATCCTGGTTACCATGGTGTGGGTAGGAACGTAGATCCTGGTTACCATGGTGAGGGTAAGAACGTAGATCTTGGTTACCATGGTGAGGGTAAGAACGTAGATCCTGGTTACCATGGTGAGGGTAGGAACGTAGATCCTGGTTACCATGGTGTGGGTAGGAACGTAGATCCTGGTTACCATGGTGATGGTAGGAATGTGATTTGACTTGTAAATCCAGTGCTTCGCTTTTCGACTCAGCTCGTTTGCAGCGCCCTGATTAATGGGAAACCCGCACTGATTGTCAGTCGACCCCTCGCTCCGCAATTTTGTTACGTACCTGTTCCTCTGTTGCTACTGCAGCTAATTTAACGTGTTGCTATGGAAACACTATGGTTCAGTTCAAGCCTTCCATGGGTTTGTAATGAAACTGCCCTCAGTTGTTGAATAGAGTGGAACCTATAGGATCTACTCCAAACTGTTATTTGATGTCTCTTACTAATCATTTGGAAATTATTAACCACAGCTGAATCAGAAGCAAAACGACCCCCAATCCCCATTTAAGCTTTGATACGAGTCCAGGCTGACGTCACCGCTTCGCCAACATCTGGAAGCAAAAACATAGATTTTAAATTAAAATGTAAAAAGATGATAAAATGATTGGCTAGACGATTGGTTCTGTCACCAAAGCTCAGAGGGAACAAATGGGGTATGATATCCACATATGTGTTATGACGTGAGATCATTTATCCCCGTGCTTTCAGTGAGTGTTGGTTTGAGTTTGCATCAGGGTATGTCATCATCCTGCCTGCAGAAAGGAATGATGAACGCCGAAGAGCACGTAAAATACTTTCCATGTTTTCATTTTATGGCGCCTTGCGATGAAGGTCTTCGGCTCGGAGTTACTTGTTCCTCTAAATCAAATTAAAGCTAACTTGTAGCGAGAATCGCATGAGTAAGTTTTCCAGTTCGTAAGAGAAGATAGAAAAACTCAATCCAAACATAGTTTCTTTGCTTTGGTTTTTAAGGATGTTAAAGTGGGTTTTTTTGGAGGGGGTTCCTGCTTGGAGTAGCTCTCTGACTTGTGTCCATGACCCTCTTGAGCTCCATCCTGTGAGACAGGATGTCAATTCTGTTCAGGAAATAAGCTTCAGAGATTGTTCGTCATTGAAAAAGATGGACATATTCAGACGGGGAACAAGTGAAAACAATAAACAGAATAGGTGTAAATAATGAGATAAATGTTGCGTGGTACATCAGAGTAGTATGAGAAAGGCGGCAGAGTTGTGAAAGGCGGCACGGTCGCGCTGTGGTTAGCACAGTCGCCTCACAGCAAGAAGGTTGGCGTTCGAGTCCTGGGTGGGACTATGCCTCCTCCCTTGCCCCTAGGAATGAGTATGTGTGTGGATGGTTGTCTATCTGTGTGGCCCTGCAACAGACTGGCGACCTGTTCGGGGGGTACATGGCCTCTGGCCTGAAATCGGCCGGGATAAGCCCACAGTCAGCCCCCGTTAGAGACAAGCGATTCAGAAGATGAAATCACGCTGTGTTCTGCAAGCACAGACATGGTGGAACTAAGCAGGAAGCGAGAGGATGGAGGAATTCAGAATGTCAATAAACTAAAGTGAAAAAAAAAAAAAACGTAAAATAAAAGACATTTTTTATGATTGCTGTGAAATAACTTGCAAAATTTGTGACAAAATTTGGTGAGAATCGTCAGTGACCCACCTCGGTGTAACCTTACTCTCTCGCTTGCTAATCAGGCGCGAAAAGTACCGGCAATTTTGTGACCCAATATGAAGAAAGAGTTTAGTTCATTTATTTAAATTTCTCCATTGCTTTAAACAGGTGGGTTGGGTTTTCTTTTTCTGGATGACCCATAAACTGCAAGTGCCACTAGGCGGAAAGAATTCGAATTTTGATTTGAAACTTGCGTTTGATATGTAATTGTTGGTAGAAAGTCACGGCAACTGGATGGGGTTGCTAATTAACCCAATTTGGCTGATTTAGGGCAAATGATAGAGACCCTTCAGGGCTGCATTTTTATTCATGTCTTTTCTGACTCTGCTTGGGATCGACTAAGCTGGCAGTCCTTCACCCGGAACACCCCAAATACATATTCATTCACGAGTTTCTGTTTCTCGTCATCAACTCTGCAATAAAAAAAGTAGTTATTAAAATGTCAAGTCTAAAACAATTAAGCTTTGGCATCAGTTTGAACACTCAGTGGTAAATTTTCTTGTGATGGTCCAGTTGGATTCCATGGCATCATGAACGGAACAAACGGGCCCAGAGGCTTTTCGTCAGCCTGTGCACCATCAACCAGCGAGTCTGTTGAAGTCATACTTGTGTAATTGTTATTTTCAAACAATCCACTCTGCTTTTCGTAACTTGTTTTTTTTTCTTTCTCGGGTTTCAAGCTTGTCTACAACTCTGGGAACCAAACATGATACAATGCTGAGTAATTGCGAAAATTTGCGAGTGTGGGCTTTGTGGGTTCTTTTTTTTAAATCTAATAAAGTCCGACACATAAACTAAAGGGTGAAGCCAAAACAAGCAGGTGATTTAAAGAGAAAACAAAATGTTTCTCATTGAAGGATTCCGATGACTGCTCTTGCAAACAAATAATGGATTTAATCGGCGATTTAGATGCTAGTTATGTTTTTGGAGGTGCTTTTTTTTTAGTTCTCTCTTTATCTACCGTCATGTTTAAATAAACTTCTACAACCCAAACTGGGAGCTAATCCGCCCGGCCTCCACCACACAAGGTCGAGTTCAGCTTCAGTCAAACTAATATTGACTTAATCTTCACCCTGAGACTGACCTTTTAAATTGAACCTTGATCTTTACGCTTTAACGAGATCTCTACGAAGCGTATCCTGGTCGTCTCTTTTGAAAGAGCGTGCTGCTTGTTAGCGGAGATATCTTTTGTCAACAGCAGGAAGCGAAGAGGTTTACAATCACTCGTGACAAAGTCAGACCTCGGGGTTCCCCCTGTTAAACCTTCTATACAACGCCATGGAAACAAGAAGAGTTCCTCGACTTAATTATTCGGCATGTTTTATCGATTCTTTGCGAATCTCCCGGGACACCAAAGTCTGTGGACTCGGCATTATTTATGTATCATGTATGTGTAAGAAAATCACGAGTCAGTGTCTCACTTGTGCTGGATGCTTTTGAAACAGTCAGTCAGTCATCTTCTTATCCGTCTATCCCTTTCGGGGTTGCGGGTGGTACTGGAGCCCATCCCGGCCAATTTATGGCGAAGGGCAGAGCACACCCCAAACAGGTCGCCAGTCTGTCGTGGGGCCACACACATACAACCATCCACACACACATTCATTCCTAGGGGCAATTTCGGCACCGGCCAATTAACCTAGCATGCATGTCTTTGGAGGATGGGAGGAAACCGGATTACCCGGAGGAAACCCACGCAAACACGGGGAGAACATGCAAACTCCACACAGAAAGGACAGTGTTGCTTTTTGAAACACTCAGTGTGAAATGAAAATTTAAGAGCTTTAAAAAGTAAAATGCACTAAGATGGCACCAATGGTGGGGAAAACGGGGGCTTAGCAGGGACAGATCCAGGATTTTCTAAAGTGGGGGGCTTGAGGTCACAGACAAAACAAGCACCTATAGTGCTTGCCAGTACAGGGGCGTCTGGGGGCATTCTCCCCCAGAAAATTTTTGAAAAATAAGCAATTTTCTGTCATTTTGATGCATATTTTGCCCAAAGTTTTTTATAAGTAAAGTAGTAAGAACACTTTTTTTTGTGCCCCTTCGTCCCCCTTTGGATCTGCCCCTGGTTAGGTGTCTTCTCCAAGGACTCTAGACATGAACTCGGTGCCAATGGAACCCGCGAATTTCCGGTTTGCCTCCGGTCGGGGGACAAACACTCCACCATTGAGCCACCACCTCCCCCCCAAAACTGGGAGCAAAACTCGTCGCTTTTCAAGATGAACCTAAAGTTCTTTTTTCCCATTTTGACGAACAAGATCGCAAATCTTGTTGAACATAAATCTCCCAAATCATCAAAGGTGTTTCAATGACTCTGCACATAGTTGCTCAGTACCAACTATAGATTAACTGATTTCACTTCTAGGTCACAAAAATTAGGGTTCACAAACTATTCGTTATGAACATAGTTTGTCGTATAGAGCAGGCGAAGGTGTAATATTTGAAATCTTGGTGCCGACTTACTTCTGCTCTTTCAGGCATTTACGAAGCAATGCCTGCTGTTCAGTTTCATCCAAGCAACGTACTGATTGCCTATGAAGCATAACATAAATTCACCCCTCAATCAACTTGTAAACCGCTGAAACCGTACCGCGTACAGTACGTGTGTTTAGTGAAGGAAATAAAAAAGCAAGTTTCATTTGGTTTCAGAGTCCTTGAAGGATATGAGTTAGTTTAAAACAGTAAAATCCGGGACAGACAAGGATTATTTTTTTGTTTCTGTAATAAAATGAGGTAAGCAGTTATCTGCACAATGGAGCCATAAAACAAACCCAAAACAAAACAGCGGGGATTTGAAGGGAACGATCAGAGCCGAGCTCCTCGAAGCTCTCATAACGGCCTGGGATTTAACTTGACATATCGGTTTTTTAAGTAAGTCCGCTGGCATTACTCATCCCTGTTCTTTGTTTATTACACGGAATTTTGTAGTTTTTTCATGATTTTTGGAAAGATCTAAACCACTGTCCCCCCCTACCCCTCCCCTCCATATTGACCGAATTGTTCATATAAATCAAACATCTCCTTGCTTAAACTTTAAAGAAGAACTCTAAAATCAACTTTTAGAGGTTTCTGACATGTTTGAACATCATTTTTACGTAAAAGAACTACATACTAGAAGTAGTTTTCTATTTTTTTTGCGCTTGTTTAAGCAATTCGCAAACTCTCATGTTCAGTATTCGGATAATCAAACGCTTTTGTTCTCTATCATTCCCGAAATTTTACATTAGCGGTAAGTTTTCTAATTGATGCACATGAACTGCTCATGCTCAGATCTATTACGCGTAAAATTTGTAATAATATACACTAGTTTACCAACTTGATGCTTTATTTGTGTTTGTGGCCACAAATAATATTTACGCTGTGTTGCGTGCACGCCCAGGAGGTGGGAATATGCTGGAGTGAGAGGAGGGAGGAATTTAGAGTCAAGAGTAGAAATGAAATTGAATAAATTTATTCATAAGCTTTTTTAAAATTGCTTTTCTGAGCTAACAAAGACACCATTTTTAAAAAACGCAAATCATCCTTTTACATTTTACTTCTCTAAAACTTCCACGTCTAAATCTACGTTTAGATCATTAGAGAACCGAACTTTGAAAGAATTTGGGAAAAGTCCGAATTTTTAATGGTATTTACGTTTTATCGTAAATGTCTAAATTAAGAAAATAATCACAAAACAATCCCAAAAAAACTTTAGGTTTATCGTAAGAGAAGTGACGCGGATAAGGTGTCTTCACAGTCGCAATGCATGTCGACTGCTGTTTTGTTTCGCCTTAAAAATTTTACCGCCACCTAGTGGTAGGGAGGTTAATTGAGGATGGTTTTTTTTTTTTTTTTTTATAAAATTGCGATTTGTTTGAAGGCTAGGAGAAACAGCAAAACTTTCACGGTCTATAGGTCTTTTGTTTTTCTCCACGTGACGGTAACAAGTTTTCTTAGCTTTTTTATCGTCAAATCTACGGCTCAAGATTTGTTCCTTTCCTAAGAAGCTATAAAACCTTCACCGGCATCACAGCTTGAGAACTTTTTGAGGTTTATTTCTGACATCCACAGGACATTCCCTGGCACTATAAAGCTGGCTCATCTGAGAGGAAATTACACCCAGCGGTTTGTTGTGTTAATAGATCTTGTAGCCTGGTTACTTGGGGGTGCAAACTGTGTGGTCCGTCATTTCAACTCGTCTGGAAGGTGTGGGCTGTGGCGTTATTTGTTAACTTTTCTAACTCCTTCATACTCATATTTCACAAAGGAATGTATTCTAGTTGACTCCCTGTACTTCGACAGAAGGGAAAAGTTCTAGCCGTTATTTCAACTGAAGACGTGACTAACGCTAAATTTGAGACTTTCTGAGTTTTATAGTGAGTTTTTTGGCAAAAAAACAAAGCTGCTCATTGGCTAGCTTTCAAAGCTTGGTGAGAAATATCTAAAGTTGATTTGATGTGGTTGAAAAACTACTTACTAGGGATTATAAGAGCTCTTCTGATTTAAAAGCTACACATTGCAAATGGAACCTTGTTTAGAGCGGGATTTGCAAGACTACGTTGGCGACAAACGTACCAGTTCTTTTCCTCTTTAGCGCACAAGACACAAATCCGCCTCCCTGGGGACAAATAGCTTCAATGTGATTGGTTCAATCGTTGTAACAAATGAATTTGTCAACTTATAACGTAAGCGTTTTTTTGATTGGACCAGCATCTAAACTTTTTTCTTGCAGTAGGGTTTGGATCATGATGCTTACGTGTCGCTAAGTTGCATGCTAACCTAGCAATATCATTTGCTATCGCATTTGAGGCACGGTGGAACATGGGACAAATCGTGTTTCTTTAAAAGCAATGCGATCAATTATGTACAGTATGTGTCATCATGGTGGTGGTAAGTCGGACCCAGATGCAAAGCAAATTTGAACCAGTTTATCGCAGAAGTGCCAAACCAGACATAGAGAGCTCGACGGGATGATGGCCAGAGGTAGAGCTTGGCAGAATAATGACCACAGGAAGAGCTCAGTTGGGTGCATCAGGAGCAGGACGAGGGACAAGAGGTATGAGCTCAGCAGGATGAGGAACCAGAGATATGAGCTTAGCAGAATGAAGAAAAAGAGGTATAGGCTCAGCAGGACAAGGAACCAGAGGTCTGAGCTCAGCGGGATGAGGAACCAGAGATATAGCTCAGCAGGATAGCATGGTGCACCAGGATTAGGATGAAGGACCAGCCACAGAGGGAAACCATGCTGGCTGCTGCACCGCAGTGCAACAGGGGATACAGCAGAGGAGTGATCAGACAAGGAAGTAAGGGACCCCAGGGTTTGGGACCAGGTATGCAAAATTAGAGCCGAGGACAGGATAAAAAAGAGGACGTGTTCCAAATGAGAGAGGATCACGACACACGTGATAAATATACACATAAGCCAAAACAACTTTAAGACAAACATTTCTTCTTACAACACGTCAACCATGACTAAAAATGGCTTCCCCTCATGGTGGCCGGTCTAAATAAGTTGTGCAATTCTAAATATTTTACATCTTCAGCCGCATACTTCATTTCCCGTTTTCCATTTGGGCCTTTGGACATGTAAAGTTAATTATTGGTACTTAAAGTTAATGAAGGGGTGATTCTTTGACACACGGCCCACCCCTGTGAAAAGGATACGTAAGAACTCAGAGTTTCCGGTCTCTGTTCCAGCACCCATAGCAAGTCTATCTTAAAGGGATTTCCATTTGGCTCGGCGGTGTCACGGTTTAACGTGAATGTGTGACTGCCTAGCGGAATTGCACGGAAGCGCCAGCCGGAGCAATTAGGCTTTTATTAGGGGAACTGAATTTAAAGTTGCTGTAGATTTTTATTAGAAAAAAGCTCCTGAGTTTTAAAAAAAAGGAGAAAAAGACAGCTTTTGTTCGCGGTGTGTCCTTCACACCAAGTTGTTTTGTGAGTTATTGGTACCTGTAAATAATGGGGAAAAGCTGCTTGTTTACTGGGCCCTGAGTGGCAAAAGTTTTCCACAAAAAAAAAAAAACCTCGTAAAACACAGCACTATAAATGAGCTATCCGGCTAACATGGAGAGCATTGTTGCCCTCCTGGCAGAGGCCTTGCGTAACCTCCAACAACCTGTTCAAGTGTTCCACTGACTCGGTCCAGTTCATACCGGGACACACCCGCTGAGACTTGGTGCCGCAATAAGATACACAAGGTGACTGGAAGAATGTAGAAAATACAAGTTTTAATGGATCTTTTGGGAACAAATTACTTTAGTTTGAAACCGAGGCGTCAAAAAACAACCAGGAAACAAAAGTCATATTTCCATCAACGAGTACATAACTTCCTAACTTCCAGTACTGGTTGCGGTATTTTTCCAAATGATTCTGGTTCCACATCTATAAAGTAGCGCTAGCCTAAATGTCGGCGAGTAACCACTGCAACAAAAGCCTAAAAACGTCACTAAACGGTAATTTTTTAAAAGTTTTTTTTTTTTTTGACTAATTGAGTTTAACGCATTCACAGGGGTTTACCCTCTTTTTTTTTTCCAAGCGGGGAGTGTACACGTCTGCCTAATGTTGTTGTTTGAACCAAGTTCAAAAACCATCTCGTTTTTCTATTTTCTCTTCACTGAATGCTAATTTGAAACCAGAAAAATGCCAGACGCTCCGATCTGTGCATTTCGTCAGCTGGAGATGTCTGCTAAAAATGCAGAAAAACGATCTTGAACAGCACCTTAAAACCGATGCTTCGTGTTTATTCTAGAATCTTCTGTAACATTTTTTCTCAACTTGCTTCTTGTTGATTTATTCACCACCTTTGGGACGTTTCCGCAAAATATTTTATAGGTTGGTGATGTAGGACCCAGATGCAAAGCCAGTTTTAACAAGTTTAATACGTTTTAAGTACTTAGGATCCACAGTCCAGAGCAATGGAGAGTGTGGAAAAGAGGTGAAGAAGCGTGTGCAGGCAGGCTGGAACGGGCGGAGAAAAGTATCAGGTGTGATGTGTGACAGAAGAGTTTCAGTTAAAATGAAAGAGAAAGTGTACAAAACCGTGGTGAGACCGGCCATGCTGATTGGTCTACAGTGGCACTGAAGAAAAGACAGGAAGCAGAAATGGAGATAGCAGAGATGAAGATGCTGAGGATATCTCTGGGAGTGACCAGGATGGACAGGATCAGAGGAACACCACATGTTAGAGGTTTTGGGGATAAAGTTTGAGAGGCAAGACTGAGATGGTTTGGACATGTGCAGAGGAGAGAGAGAGAGTACATCAGAAGAAGGATGCTGGATTTGGAACCACCAGGAAAGAGGCCTAGAGGAAGACCAAAGAGGAGGTTGATGAAAACAGTGAAGGAAGACATGAAGATAGTTGGTGTGACCGAAGAAGATACAGCAGATAGGGTTAGATGGAAAACACTGATTTGCTGTGGCGCCCCCTGAAGGGGAATGCCAAAGGAGAAGAAGTACGGGAATGCAGAACCAGACAGAGCTCGGCTGGATGAGGATTGGAGGAGGTGCAAAACGTAGGAGCCCAGCAGGACGAGGGACCAGAGGTATGAGCTCAGCAGAAAGAGGGACCAGAGGTATGAGCTCAGCAGGACGAGGGCCAAGACGTGTGAGCTCAGGAGGGTGGACCAGAACAGACGGTTGCACCAAGAGCAGGACAAGGGGCTTGGATAGCAGGTTGCACCATCATGGCTGCTTGACAGCAGCATTGTCGGGGATGCAGCAAGGGAATGATCTGGCAAGGAAGTGAGGGACACAGGGGCTTAAATATTCCATGGGGGAAACGAGAAAGACCTGGGGATTGGGACCAAGTGTGCAAAATTGGGGGGCAGGATAGGAGGGATTAACTGTTCCAAATGAGAGGATGACCATGACACACCCTTCACCGTGCTTTACACTTGTTGCATGTAATTTTGGACGAAGTTTAAGCTTTTAACTCGACTTTGCTTAATTTTGGTCTCAAATGTGTTAAAAAAATATTAAGATAAGCAGCAAACGTGCAATTTTTTTAGGAGCTTTAACTTCTTCTCTGAAGTTATTTTAGTTTCTCCCCTCGAGTCTGAGAATTTTCTCCCTGGGTCTTTGTTACCAAAAAATACACGTGACCAAAGATTTTATCAACTTCTAGACATTCCTGCAGGTGTTCTGATGTTATTCCTTCATGCTTTTCCTCTTTTTTGCGGAACCCGAGGACATTTGGTCGTATTACGTACTTGTTAACACAAGTTTTTGACAAAAGCTTTCTAAAACTTTAAAAGGCTGATAAATGTTTCTGAAAAGTCTTGAATGTACAAAAAAGACATTTCTAAAGCCTTTTCTGTCCTTAGCCTCATTGTTTTCTGTTGAAAAGAAGGGAAATAATCTTGTTTTTAAGCCTAAAATATAAGTTTCAAACAACTGTGCATTTTAGTGGAAATCGGTCTTGCGCAAATTTGGTTCACAAACATTTTCGCAACTTTTTTTTCTAAATAATACAGTTTAAATCTATTGAACAACATTTCTATTTATGTAGCCCATCACAGATGCTAATGGTTAGCTTTGCTGATAAGCTAGCTGTTTATTGTTACTGTCCAATCAGCAGATTTGAAAACGCCGGTGACATAGGCCCCGTCCAAACGTAGCCGGGTATTTTTGAAAACGCATATATTTTTATCCGTTTTGCCGTCCTCACAAAAGCGGAGTTTTTTTTTCACTCAAGACCGGTGTTTTGGAAAACTTTGGCCAAAGTGGAGATTTTGGAAAACTCTGTTTTTGCGTTTGCGTGTGGACGTGCGAAAAGTAATGCACATACGTCATTCGTGTACGTCCTTGTTTGGATCGTCTATATTTTCCTGTGTTTTAATAACTTTATAGTTGATGACGACTTTTAAAAGCAATTCCACCTCCTTGTCGGTCCACATAAACGAAATGCCTGGCGCCATGTTTCAGGTTTTGCGGATATGACGACAGAGGTGCTCTGATTGGATAGCTCAGAACTTACGTTTACGTCAATACTGCCGACTACTGGTCTGGCATGCTCATAACTGCACTCAGAAGTGTATTTATACGGCTCCGTGTGGACGCGAGCGTTTTCCTAAAACGGAGGACACCAGATATGCGTTTTCAAAAATACCCGGCTACGTGTGGACGCGGCCATAAAATGCCTTGAAGTTAGTGCAGCTTATGCCACCTCTCTCAAAATTTGATTGGTTGAAGCGAGAGTTTCATGCTCGTTCAATTTGTATAGAAAGAAACAGCTTGATCAAATTCCCGGGTGGAATTTTAGTCTACATGGCAACTTATTCTGGCTGAAATGTGATTGGTTAATTTTATTTTTAGATCAAAAACACACGTTGGAAGCAATGCAGCTATCAGAAAAGCCTGAAAATGACACAGTTTTACGTAACATATTGTCTAAAGGCTTTTAAAATGCATGATTTTAGTTTTTCTCACCATCAATGTTGTTTAACTTTTCTCATCGTTGGAAAAACCAAAATGACACAATTCCCTTTTTTTCTTGCGTCTCAAATTTCTGACCGTTACCACCAAAGTTATAACCAGCGCGTGAGAAAAAGTTTCAGTCTTGGGGAAAATTCTCACAGTGCTTGTGAAACGTGATTACATTTCTCTGTTGTTGAGAAGTTTGTACGCGTCAGGTTTCGGCAGCTGGTAGGGATCTTGGAACTGATACTTTTTGGGTTTTACTGAACAGAAGCACTTACGATTGACATCCAGAGACAAACGATTTGATGTGTGCTCTGGTTACTGTTTGCAGACGCCAGAGTGACGAGTTAGACTGAAGAAAAGCAGCTTTTTATGACTTCTTTGTTTTTTATGTCTTCATCAAGTTGCACCAGGAGCGGCTTGCGCCCAGTGGAATTCGGTCCAGGTTCTCCTGGTCAAAAGGGGGAAGTTCTACTATTGGGCCATCGCTCCTAGGACCAAAAAAAGCAGCTTTTTATGTTAAACCAATAGCCAAAAAGCCAAAGGTCAGCTAACCCTGACCATTTAAACCGAAATTAGTGCTCAAAAAGTTCCAAGAAGAGATTTGATCAATTTTAAACTATGCAAAATTCTGCCATTCTCAAATTTTGTCCAACACTAACGCAAGTTAGGGACTAAATCTCACAGCTGGGTGGGGAACGACTCGGGATCCTTCCGGGTGAGCTGGAGGATGCTGCTGGGGTGAGAGAAGCCTGGGTTTCCTGAGGCTGTTGCCCCCACAACCCAGCCCCGGATAAGCGGAATTATCAGACAGACAATAAGACAAGCTAGCGGACCCAGTGCCCAGCGTATCTTCCTAATGAAGTGTACATTAAACGCCCCATCCCAAGGACAAGACCCCTCTATAACTACGCTGCTCATCCGATCTCTCAAGAAGAGTCCAAACACTCGGTGGTAAACAGCCATTGTGTTCACTATAATCAGGTCTTGGTCACCGACCACAAAGTAGCAGGGTACATTGAGCAATAAATTGAGGGTGTCTGTTTATGACTTTGTTTGTTCCTGAACAAACCAATGCAAGGTCCCCATCAAGGCCCCAACTGGTTTAAGCTTCACACTTGTCTGTGAAAGTCTCCAGTGACAGCTCAAGTTGTTGGCCAAAAAAAATCCCTTGAAACCACATTGTCTGCAAAAAGCAGAAGTTCAAACCTAAGGTTACCAAATAAAATTCCCCCAACTAGAAATTCTGTTAGAAGAAAACGGAGAAGGTTAGACAAAGGAAACTGGTTTGCTCTGGCACCCTCTATGGGAAAAAGTTGAAATTGATTACGAACTATAAAATATTTGATGCATTTTAAGCAAAATAAAACTTCAAATAGTTAAAATAAAATAAATGCAGAAGTTCGGCACTTCTATGAGCGATAGAAAAAATTCACGAGGTCGAGGTTACGTCACTTGCTCACTTGTCAAATTTGGCAAGTCCCAAGCTTTAGCTCTAACCAGTACCCTGTGTTGGACAGACATTTCACATGTTGACTAGAAGCTCATTAATTCAACCACTATTCGAATCTTTCTTTGAATAAACGGGGTTTCTATCGTTTCGTCTTTGTGGAACAGTCCAATGTCAACGTTCCGTTCTTTCAGGACTTGCCGGGTTTCGGTCCGGTCTGTTCTGTTTCAGTGCATTCCAAAAAAACCTCCATTTTGAGGTGTCTGTACAAGGTCCAAACAGATCAGACCAGTGGCGGTTGTGAACCAGGGCATATCCTCGGCAAAAATTGTGGCCGTGTCTGCGGCGAGCTAAACCAGTACCCATGTCTGCTAGACTTAAAGTTGCTGTTTGAATGCGTTTGGTTTGAAGCCCCAACCGCGGATTTATGTTTGCATGCTCAGCATGACACAAGAAACTGGCGAATGTTTTCAAAGCGTATGGATGAATGTTCATGTGAATCACATACGCCATCGTGTATGTCTACCAGCTCCCCCTCAGACTGCTAGACCGTGTTATTGCAGCTGCGCCGGACCACCTCCTCCTTGTAATCCTCTCCCTGACTCACACTTCAGGTGCTTTCCAGTCTCACATGTCCTGCTCAACTTCCTCCTCCTGCTTGTTCTTTTTTATCCCCCTCCCTCCTCTTCAACTCTTGCCTTTTTCTCTTTTTTCCCCCTCCGTCTGCCCACTGTCGTCTTACCCGCATTCTTGACTTTAGGCCAGCTGGGGAATGACAAGTGGAAAAATCCCACTTGACCGGACAAGCTTGCAAGCTTTTGACTCCCTCATTAACCTCATTTCTCCAATGGGCCGTTGCTATGGTGATTGCAAAATGAACATTTGAGGCTGGGTTTTGTTGGTATAACCCTGAGAGCGGGTTAACAGGCATGTGCAGTCTCATTAATGTACATTTCCTGTGAATACACGTCGTAATGAAAATCTGATTCTAAGCTAAAAGTTTTAGCACTTTACGCATATTACACCCATGCCTGCCGAAGTTCTTTACCTCCTTTTGCAAGTTGCTTTAGCTCTAGCGTGCCCTTACAAAACAGCTAATGGGAAGGTTCTATTGGGAGCTTAAAACCCTTCAGTGTCGCTTCTTAACATACTGCTTTATGTAAACCTCCAATTACTCGGGAATGCTGACATGCCTTCAAGGGGAAAGAGCCCAACTGGTTCTTGCAAAAGAGCCAAACCTCTGCTTGGAAGCCTCTTAACAAGAGATCGAGCTTTTGATAAAGAATGGTATTAAAATGAAGCTTTGTTTGGTCTAAAAGGATCGAGAAAGAAGAGCCAATACATGACTCCGACCATTAGATAATCATTACAAAGATTGTATGGGTTATTGCTTTTCATTGTTTCTGCATTTTGGTCCAAAAACAACATTAATTATCCAGGGAAGAATATTTCCTTGTGTCATTCGACATACTTTAGCCTTTACTTTTCATTAATCGAGAACATTGTTCGTCATGCTTCAGTGAGCAAGCGGGCGAACGAGCTAGAAAGTGAATGCTTAATAAAACTCTGACAAAGTCTGTTTTGGACTGTCTGTTTTGACAAAGCTTATTGCTTAGCAATAAAAAAATTACAGTTCGAAAGCTTGTTTATTTCCCTCTTAAACAGCACAAATTCCGAGCCGTAGAGTTGCACCCATTACAAATTTAGGAACTATTTTCTTGCAGTGCCAAATGGGCCAATTTGTTCTATGAGTAGTCATTAAATAATTCCAAATAGTCTATTTGCTTCCTTTTCAGAGCTGGCTGGGCTGCTTTAAGACGTGCATTTTCCTAAAGTATTTAACCAATCATGTTTTAGGCCTGGTTTGTTGCCGCACAGAGCCAAAGTTCGTAGATTCTGCCAGCAGGCCTTCAAAATCCATCCTATAGGACTGATAGCAAAAAAAAATCTCAGTGAAACTTTTGTTTCGACCAATTAGATTTTGATTTCAATTCAGTTTTATTTATCTTATACAAAAAACATACACAAATTCAGAAAAATCAGTCTTAACATAAGCTAGCACAGTACTCAGAGAACGCAAGGTATGAGAAAAAAGGCCACCCCTTTTTTCTGCCAGCTAATGGGCACAGATTAGCAAACTAAAACCAATAGGAACTCCGTCTCGACCTTTTTCCCGGCCAATTGGTGCAGGTTGACGCACTCACGGAACTTGACACATCATAAGGCAGGGGTGTCAAAATCCGGTCCTGAAGGGCCGGTGTCCTGAAGATTTTCCTTGTGTTCCTGCTTCAACACAGCTGATGCACATGAAGTGAAATCAACAACCAATCAAATTTGGCACATTGACCCAGTAACCTGGATCAGGTGTGTAGATGCAAGAACACGTGGAAAACCTTCAGGATACCAATTCTCGAGGACCGGACTTTGACACCTGTGTCCTAAGGTTTCCATAGAGAGTTCCAATGTCCTCTGCTCCGCCTCTTAAAGTGCCAGCTTGTGAGAAAACTTTAGACTTTTTCTTAAACCTTTGAAACAATTCAAATCAATTTTATTTGTGTAGCCCAAAATCACAGAATTTCCGTCTCAATGGGCTTCACAAGAAAAAGAGGAATGTATTAACACAAATACACAACAAGAAAAATAACTAACAAATGCTAACTAAACAAGACTAGCACATTGATGCCCTTAGACTCTCCTTCACGGTGAGAAAAGACTCCTAAAAAACCCATCAGTGGGGAAAAAATAAGAACCCTCGTGGGGATCCACATGAAAGAGAGATCCCTCCCGTGGGACGAGCAACCAATGTGTTAAAGATTATTGTTTAAATATTAGCTTATTCTACTCTACAGCTAAATATCTAAAGAAGTCAATAGATGTTCTTCATCCTTATGGTAACACGGGGGACTTTTCAGCCCAGCGATGCCCTGGATGGGGATGAGTAGATGGATTTCATCCTGATGGAGTGGGGATGATGAAGCGTGGAGGTCTCCTCGGTGTGGCCATGCCCAGGACAGGAACGCAGAGTCCTGAATGGGGCTCTCTCCCAGAAAGGAGGGAGAGTGGTGGACAACATGTGAATTGTACTGTACCAACTAGCAGTGTGAATCTAAATAAACAGACAATAGAGAACAATGAATGAGATAGAAAGCCAGGGGTTAGGGTTAGGGAGGGGGGAAGGGGATACAGACCCTGATTAGGGTAGAGGGATCCAAACAATGTCTGATTACCCTCAAAATTTGATAACGTCTTCATGTTCCCATCGTGGATGCTGTTTAACCTGAAAATTTAATACACTCCCAACCTCATTCCTTTGAAATATTTCTAAGATCAGCTTAGACACGTGAGCGGTGCCGGATTGTCCAACGCAACCACATTGGCTAAGTGCTAACAAATGCTAATTGTAGAAAGGAATGTCGTCTCACACTAGTGCATGTCAAAATGGGTGACCAGTGTGAGGGGTAGGTGACTGTTTTTTGTACTTGTCAATGGATTTACCACGTGCTATTGAAATAGCTCTTTGCCGCTATGGCTGCTTTTCTCAGAACTTTTTTACCCTATCAAATCCTTGTCCTTGATCAAATCAAGGACACTATTTAAGAGTTTGTTGTTTGTGAAGACGTTGGTCGCCCAAAACGAACAACCTCCACATTTTATGAAGTTAAAGTTTAATCTGTCCCTTTTTACCACTCTGCGTTGTAAAATCCCAAACTTGATGTCGCACTGAGATCTGAAAATGAACTTGTCCCATCCATGCTCAAGTGGACCCTAAACTTGACTTCCTATGGATATCCTTCACTTTTACTCAATACCAACAATATATCGATATTAAAAGTCAAAGTCACAAATTCTTGTCCTCACGATATCTGCTGGACCTTGTAATGAAACTGCCCTAAGTCACCCATAAACAACTGTACATGAACTGATTAGGTCGTTAGGCTCAAGTGACCACAAACTGGAGACTTGGGGGTTTCCCCTACTTCAGAAGGAGGCTCCAGGGACAGGGATGTCCTACATCTGCTTAGTTTAGTTTCTGCCTGAATAACCAAAGTCTTTCAAGAGGTAGATTGACATTGAAAAATAAATTCAATGTTGATTGAAGAGACTTTGGTTTCTGGTTTGGAGGTCCCATCACACGCATCCCTAGTTAAGTAGTCTGGGACCAGACCTACTGCGAGACCCCAAAGAGAGACTATCACACAAAATTGGTTTCTGGACCAAATGAAACTCTTAGAGATGCGGATATTGGGTAAACAGGTGAGGACAAATTGTTGAGTTTGGGAAAGTTCTATGTTACTCCATTATTTCCCAAAGTCAGGCTTCCTGGATTCAATTTGTCAAAAACAATCAAACAAAGTTTGGCACAGAACTGCGAAAGAGTCCAAATGACTAAAAACCATTTTAAAATCATTTCATAATTTCTTGCTCTTGTTTAGCAGAGCTGAAATTTCTTCAACAAGTGATTCTCGTTACGGATCCGGCCAATAAGCCCTGACAGCTCTGCCATGTTTGTACCACAGCAGTTGAACAAAGGGGATTTTTTTTATAGCACAAAAGAGATGTAAAAATAGAGTTTTTCTACACGGTAAGACTTGAAATAAGACACGAACGGATGAGGTTTTTTCAAACTCCAGTGAAACAGTAAATTACTTGGGAGTTTTGTTCTCGATGCTGGGCTGAAACTGGGGTGACTTCAGGGTCTTTTGTTTTATATTTGTACTATAGTACCTACTTTCCAAAATTTCCACCTGTTAAAACACGTCCTTCTCTACGGCTACGTCCTCCTATGCCAAAGATCAAAGTTGTAGCGGAGACAAAAAGAAACCCTTACCTGAAACAAACTCCTCCGACCAAATTTGTCCTGGAACAGAACAAATCTGTCTCACTCAGTTGTCATTTTTCTTTCTTTTCAAGAAAAGCAAATCTAAAGACCGGATATGAGATTAAATGTCTGTTTGAATCTTAGATTCAGTGTTCGTCTCTCTATCCAGGTGCTTAAGCTGTTTTCACAAGCTTGGCTGGAAGCGTTGGCCCTTCACTGGGAGTCTAGTGGTAAGGCTGACCTTCTGATGACCAGGTTTGGTGGTGTAGAACAGCAGGGAGGTTTTACCCTCCCTAGGTGGGGCTCAGATATTGTTGAAGCGAGAGAAAAAATGTTTGGGTTTTTAGACAAAAACATTCGGAAAGTTTATGTTCTTGGAAAATTTTAGAGGGATTTTTTTTTTTTTTGTTTTAGAACTTTTTGTCAAATTTTGCTACTAACTATATGTTCCATTCCGTCATCTTCCGCTTGTTCTGGGGTCGGGTCGCATGGGCAACAGCCTCAAAAGGGAAGCCCAGGCTTCTCTCACACCAGCTGCATCCTCCAGCTCACTCGGAAGGATCCCAAGTCGACATAGTCTCTCCAGCGGGTCCGGTGTCTGCCTCTTGGTCTCCTCCCAGTGGGACGTGCCCGAAACACCCCACCAGCGAGGCACCCCATCGGGCTTCTCTCGATCTGGAGGAGACATCGAGCTCCTCCCGGATGGCAGAGCTCTTCACCCACAAGGTGAGGGGCCAGACAAAGCGTGGCTCAAACACCCCTATGAAGTGATCAAACATGGCCAAGTTGCCCATGCCCGGACGCGGGTCACCGTGGCCACCCCCTTGGAGCCAGGCCCAAGCGTGGGGCACAAGAGCGAGCGCCTGATGGCCAGGCTTTTACCCATGGGGCCCGGCCTTCAAATATCCTTCTCTGTATTCTTCTTTTACCAGCAGAATTTCTAATTGGGGGAATTTTATTTGGTAGCCTTAGCGCAGCCACCCCGGCCTTCCTCGGAGTTTGTAATTAGCTGCCTGCCTCAGTACTGATGAAGTGTACGGGGTATACCCGGCCAAACAAACTCAGGTCTAGTGGTCAATCGCACCTAACCGAACTGAATTAAGGTGCACAAATGAGCTATGCTAGGTGCTAGCTGTGCCGCAGAGGAATTTTTTGGCGGGATTTTTTTGGCTGTTTGCATTGGCTGTTTTAAGTGGACCAAAACAATACGGAGTACCAACGGTAATAATTCAACTACCTGTTTCATACTTTTTGAATATCTATATTTGTTTGTCACTTTTTAAAAATGTAACTGGCATATTTATGCTTTTTTCCAAACACACGTCACATTTTCCTTAAAGTATGCTCGTAAATAGGCTCATTGTGAACTCAATACGCAAGAAAAAAAGTGCTCTGCAGATGTTACACAGATGTGACATGAAATATGTTTCGTTAATTGAAAACATTAAGTGTTTACGATAAAAATTGGAACCGAAAAATATTTCCAAGTGACTAAAAACAGATCAAGGACATGCTGGTCCTTTGGCAGGGATTCGGGAGTAGAAGCATCTTTTAAGACAGGACAAAATAAACATTGTAAGGAGCTGAAACTAATGAGCATTTTTACATAATTAGATGACATTTTGTAATTAGCACCCTGGTTTTAGCATGCTAACACAATCATAATTGAAGACCGGCATTAGCATCGTAGCTAGTTTATTTACTCGTCAAATAGGCCCAATTGGACATCTTGTTAGTAAAGGGTTAAAAATTTGCCAGACTAGCCTGAGAAGTAGTGAGGGTTAGAATGTAACTCTGGTTACGAAAACAAAAAGGTCTGGGTAAATAACCGTGACGATGTTGTGACCTCATTTGTGTTCCTAAAGTGCTTACTTTAGGGACCGTCTGACTTGGAATTCATCAGAAAGGAATGTTTTGACACAAAGTTGTTGCCATTCAGAAAAATGTCAAATTCTTTTAAAGTTTCCAACACATTATAAAGGAAGTGTGTAAACAGATTTATTAAGACAACGAGTCATTTCAGATTCTCAGAAGTCCAAAGGGTAACATCTGGATACCCATCACTACGAATTTGGATATCAGCCGACGTTCCATGTTCCAAAAGATGCGTGTGATTAAAATACCCTTTGACAATCTGAATTGCATTAACGCTTCACCAGATGACAACAAAAAAAATTCCTTTGAAATTTGCTGTCTCGTATCCAGGAACGGTTGGCTGAACTCTGACGTGGGAGAAACGATGAAGGCGCGAAGGAATAAGTTTTCCACTCCATTTTGGCCAAGATTAACAGTGAGCAGAGCAGAACTTGCACATCTGGGAAACCCTAATCACACTGGAATACATACTCGCAGATTCTCTTTTGATCGTTTGTAAGCAATTGATATAAATCAGATTTATGGGACTTCAGAACCAGATGCAAACATTAAAAATGCCAAAAAGGCACGAGTCATTATTTAACTTTCTAAAAAAAGATCTCTCAAGTGCATCTCTTTTTGTTACATGTGAAAAGAATAAAAATGATTAAGGGTTTGTTTAAGTAACAATAAAAACCCCAAGATCACATTGACCCAAACCTCTGACAACAACTCTCTGGGTACCGTATTTTCCACACTATAAGGCGCACCTAAAAACCTTTATTTTCTCTAAAGTCCACGATGCGCCTTTTAACCCGGAGCGCCTTATATATGGATTAATATTGAGCTACAACAGGTGTCGCAACTTCGGTAAGCAGCCGCCGACTCCATTTCCCCCGTAGAAGAAGTAGTGCGCGGTGCATGCTGGGATATATGAAAGGGCGTCTCATTTCCATTTGTGTGTTTGTGTAAAGACCCGGAAATGGCTCCTACCAAGAGACACTGTTACACCGCAGAGTTTAAACTCAAGGCGATCGGTCACGCAGTAGAACACGGGAATAGAGCCGCAACGAGAGAGTTTAACATTAACGAATCAATGGTGAGGAAGTGGAGGAAGCAAGAGGATGCGCTGCGCCAAGTAAACAAGACTAAACAGAGTTTCCACGGGAACAAAGCGAGATGGCCACAGTTAGAGGACAAAGTTGAACAGCCTTTACTGTAGCGCCTTTTAATGCGGTGCGCCTTACAATGCGGAAAATACGGTAGTTGTGGTTGAGTAAATTGATTTAGAAGACAAAAGGCAATGGGGACTGTACCGAGAAAGCCAATCATCACTGCTTATTTCACCACACTTTTTGTGACTACAATGGCTTCTGGCGGAATCGTAACCGGCATTCAAAAGAAAAAGTAAGGAGATTCTTAAAATGATCGTAACTCCTGCCCGACACGAACCGCAAATCCAGGCTCTCAAAACTCGTTTTGTCATGTTTAAAGTCAATGCCTGAATGATAATTGTGGTTTTTGTTATGACTGACAAAAGCCGATGTTTTAAATGGGGGGAAAAAATTAAATCAAGGACGTTTCCTTCAGAATGAGGTCTATATTTGAGAACAAATGGGATTCCAAGGAACAACCCTCTCTGTCATGTAGACTTGATTAAACCGAAAGGTCTTGTTTTTTGTTGAAATCTGTTGTCTTTCTCTTTGGTCGATTGTTTTACGATATCACCCATACCGTTCCGCTACGATTTTCTCTCACTATTGACAGTATCATGGCGAATTTTTGTAGCCAGATCTACGCAGTCATCAATCCAGACTGAACCAGTCTAAACGATTCAATGGTGAAATTTGGCACAGGATTCCATGTTTTTTTTTTATCAATTGATTGTCTCTGTCGTGATCCCCTCGCCTGCCACCAGAGGGAGCCCTGGACCTTCCTTATCACCTTGATTAGGGACACCTGAGATTGATCTCTGATGCTACACACCTGTGGATCTTGATGCTTCGTTAAGGGCAATCACCCCGGACTTCCACGTCAGGTCATTTTCATCCTTCCCAGGCATGCCCTTCTGGCTGCCTGACCAGAAGTTTGATCTCTGTTGTCCTGCATTTGGCCCCTCCTCCTTCCAATTTACAAGTCTCTCCTTGGGTTTTTTTTTCTTTCACAATTGTGACGTCTGTTTTTATTAAGAAGAAGACTCAGTTTGAACATCGTAACGATGTCCGTGACATGTTTTAACGTCTAATCCTGAAGGCGGTGACTTTATTGAATTCATAAAACGGTCACAGTGAGTAAACCGATCTTGACTATGGTCCTGAAATCATATATTTGAACCTTCGTGACTCAATTTGCTTAACTTCACTCCATTTAGTCAGAAGATGAAACGATCTCTTGGCCAAACCACCACACAAAGAACCATTAGCCTGGTTTGCACGGAAACGAGGCCGTCCCGACACCATGTTTGTCACATTTCTCGGTGTTGCCAGGGTTTTATGTTTCGGGCTGGAAGCTGATCCCGTGGCTTCACAGATCATTTCACATAAATCCCAATGGTGCGGATAAACTGTGCATGAGGTGCCTTATAAAAATAAAAGATAGAAACCCAAAATGATAGAACATGACCGGTTCAGGGTCTTTATTTTATTACCTCGGGGCAAAGTTTCATTTGAATTTGTTTAAAGTAAGTCGAGGTCAGCTCGACTTCGTGTACGTAATCTGTTGCGCATTTTTCAAACTCTCTGACTGAATCGCTCAGCTGTTGTTTTAAACTTTTCCCTTGGCAAGCACGTTGAGATTTATGCCCCTCCGAGCATCAGTTTTCTTTGTTTCCATTGACGACTCGTTTCGGACCTTTTGGAAAATAGGGGATTATTTTCCAATGAAGAACGAAGTCAAAGCATTCTTTTGAGTTGGCATTCCTCGAAGGGAAATGATTTTTCCAGAAACAGTCAAATAAAAAACTCGGCTCTGAGATTCTTTTCTGTTTGCAAACAAGCACCTCGTGGAAAGTTTATCTGTAAAATGATACGGTGAACGGTTGCCAAGCAGCTACGAGAAACTGTCTGCTTTCAGCATCAGTTTACTTGCCAACTGGCTGCTGGTGTATTAAATGACTGGGAGCGTTACACAAGTTATATGATATGTTGCGCGGCTCAATGTGGAATGCAACCAAGAAACTCCAGAAGTTATGGGATGTACATTAAAGCAGCAGTAGAAGTAACGTAGGTTGTCTTTGAAGGGATTTGGACTTTAACTAGTTGGATGTTTTTACTGGATTCAAAATGGAGAGTTCGGCGTTTTTCCCAAGATTTTTTTTTTTTCGACCATGGTAATTCTTAAGCCTGAAAACCTAAACAGTTAATCTATAGTTGGTACAGACTAACCAGGGTTGAATCCAGGGGAGGAAGCTTGGTGGGCCCACACCCATCCCTTTTGGTCCACAAAAAATTATGAATAAATTCCCATGCCCCCCTATACTGGCTTTGTCAATGACCTCATGGCCCCTCCCCCTCTTTAGAAAATACTGGATCCGCCCCTGCTAACTATGGGCAATTTTATCAAAGCGTCGTCAGTCCTTTGGAGAAATTTTGCTTTTGTAAAATTGTGATGGAAATACGGACACTCGGACAGCACGGTCTGTCTCCGTTGAAATTTGTGGGCTCTTGTTTTAGTTTTCGCAATAATCTGAAAATCAAAAGTGTAGGAAAGTTTTACTCACATATTTGGCAAAGCCTCTTGAAGGCACAGGCTTATTATTTTGAACTAAACATGTCAACACGACAAATATGGCCGTGTTATTCCGAAGTTTCAAAAGCGCAAAAACAACCAAAAAAAGTACAAGTTCAAGTACAGTGAGTACCTATTGAGATACAGTTTAATTTTTGTTTCGTCTTCTGAACCGCTTATCCCAAAAATGGAGGGGGGGAAGGGGTGGGCCCTATTGTGGCTGATTTCGGAGGCAGGTCATACACGGTCACACCCCCTCCACACACTGTTTCCGAGGGGCAATTTTCATAATAGCGACCTAACACTAGACCTAAGTCCAACTAACCGCCTCGTCACAGCCGAGACTCGAACCCCAACCTTCTTGCTGTAAGGCCACTGTGCTACCCACCGCACCGCCCTTGAAATACAGCAAGTAACTTAAGTATACAATGTTTACATATAACTACATTACTTCATCGATATTGTCGATCGATCTTTCATTGGTAAATGAATGCCCGTAAAATCGGGCAATTTCATTAAAAACTAATACAAGATGTCCTCGAATCTTTATAGGGGTACATTTTTGCTAGTTCTGATATTGCCCAGGTTTAACCACAGGTAGGGTGACATGTGAAACATAAATTCAACTCTTGATTCGATCACACGTTAAGTCAAGGGTCACAATCCTGTTTCATCGCCTTGGGATACTTCTCATACTCGTGAAAACTATGCCAAAGTTAACATGAATGTACAGAAGCTACGGCAGCCATGTGTTTCTCATCAACTAGCATTCCTGCTTTTTCTTCGTGCCCATCAGGTCCAACTATTGTGAAAAGGACAAATTGAAGATGGCATGTTGGCACCATTTAAAGAAAGAAGTTCATACCCGAGGACTTAATCGTTTGGTCCGTTAAGTGGCACGAGTTCAGCTGGCAATCGAACAGTTTTCATTGTTTCCCAAGAAATGGTGTCGAACAAAAACGAGTCCAAAATAGCATGTTCTTGTTAAAAGGTGAATCATGGAAGAATTTTGGCCGACAAGAAGTATGGAGTCTTTTATAGGTTTTCATGTAAAAAAAAACACAAAACGCATATCTTAAACAGGATAATGTCAATGCTTAACGTCTCTTGTTCCCCGACGAGTACGTCAATCTGAAACTTTTTGTCATCTTTGGTTACGAAGTGATCATAAAAGAGTTTATAACGAGTACCAGAATCTTTAAAGAACATCTGGAACTTGAAAAGGCTAAGTTCATTTTGCAGTAGATCAGCATTACTCGTGAATTTAACTGATCTTGAATAAGCCACGCCCCCTCTAACAGTGGTATTTTTAGTTTCTTTTTTCTTTTCTTGTCACAATACCAGTGATATTTCCAATGAGTTGTTGCTATTTTAAGTGAGTTAGCATGTTTGACATGTTGATATTAACGCTAGGACCGCCGCAGCTGTCAATTCGACCGCACGTCACTTTAATATGCTAATTAGAATAAATAAAACACAACCTAGGCGGCTGACCTTTCATGACTTTTAATATAAACATGTTTTCTATTTTATTATGTATTTTTTGTATTCTGAAAAATAACATTTTAAAAATTATAAGCATTTTATCTCTTCTAACCTGCTGCGCCCCACAGCAGCTCAGAAGAAGCACGCATTGCCAAAGCAACAACTTTTACGGGAAGTTGTTACTATGTTGCTATGGCAACAAACACATTGCTATTGGCACATATAAGTGTTTGTTCAATTTGTGGAGAGAGACAAGGAGGACTGTGACGCCATTACAGAAACATTTTAGAAAGATTGAGTGAGATAATATTGAAGAGACACCATGAAGCGAGGAAGAAAATTGTTGTCTGACTAAAGTCTGCCATGTTTTCTAGATAAGTCTTGAAAGTTCAGGTTAACATATTGGAATATAGCCTATGGCCGATTTCTAACGAGGACATTTTTGAAGGAGCAGCGCAAAATGCGAAAAAAAAAAGGCTATTGATGAATTAGATCATTTTACTTTGTTCTTTGCTTTTTTATTCTAGGTTTTATTATATTTAACATTTTTTTATTGTTACTTTAAAAATTGATTGGTGTAAAAGTTTATTTATGCAATAAAGAAGCGCAAAACGTGGATAATTACATATGTAAGTGGTCACATTGACGGTCATGGCACTTGCAGGTAGATTTAGAACGCGGCGGTCCTTGTGTTAAAGTTCCCAACTAATACACCAATCCCCCCTCTTTAGACTTTGAGATTTAGTATCATTATCTTCAATTAGGACACATTTGTTTCTCTTTTAGCCCGAAATCTAATGTTTGGGTTACATCAGAATACACCAACAAATAAGTCACCCTATACAATTGCATTGTTTCGATTCAAAATCTTGGCAAAAAAGTTGGGAAACTCTGAACTCGGAACACACTGAACCCTAATTTGTCACAGTGGAAAGACTTCATATTTTATCCATTACCAGAAATAGTCCTACAAAGCCGGACTGGGCTTGCAAAAACTAACACTATCAAACAGGAACGCTAGCACAGCAGTAGAGGAAGGTGACGACCTTAGAGTGGTCAGTGTTTGCATTTCTAAGCATTTCTACAAGTTTATATTATGTCTCGGTATCCGTTAAAGAGAAAAACAGAGTTTCTCAGCAAAACCCGTCCTTTAACATTTTGTTTTTGAAAATATCCACATATTCAAAATTTCTGTGAGAAGCAAGAACAAGTTGACGAAAAAGTGTCAAACAGCATGGCTCCACCTGCCATAGAAATGTGTAATTTGAGATCTTGACATTTACTCCTGTGGGAGTGTTCCGGAAGTACGGAGTATCGGAGCCTTTGGTACGGGCTGTCTGGTCTCTGTACCACCGGAGCCAGAGCTTGGTCCGTATAGCTGGCAGTATGTCGATTCCATTTCCAGTGAGATTTGGACTCCGTCAAGGCTGCCCTTTGTCACCTTTATGGACAGAATATCTAGGTGCAGCCGAGGCGTTGGAGGGATCCGGTTTGGTGACCTCAGGATAGGATCTCTGCTTTTGCGGATGGTGTGGTCCTGTTGGCTTCATCGGACCGTGATCTCCAGCTCTCACTGGATCGATTTGCTGCCGAGTGTGAAGCGGCCGGGATGGGAATCAGCGCCTCCAAATCCGAGACCATGGTCCTCGCCCGGAAAAGGCTGGAATGCCCCCTGCGGGTCAGGGACAGGGTCCTGCCCCAAGTGGAGGAGTTTAAGTATCTCGGGGTTTTGTTCACGAGTGGGGGAAGGATGGAGCGGGAGATCGACAGGAGGATCGGTGCGGCATCAGCAATAACTAGGACGCTGCATCGGTCCGTCATGGTGAAGAGAGAGCTGAGCCGAAAAGCAAAGCTCTCGATTTACAAGTCAATCTACGTTCCTACTCTCACCTATGGTCACCAGCTGTGGGTGGTGACCGAAAGAATGAGATCGCATGTACAAGCGGCCGAAATGAGCTTCCTTTGCGGGGTGGCTCGGCTCTCACTCAGAGATTGGGTGAGAGCCACGAGGAGCGGCTTGGTGTCGAGCCGCTCCTCCTCCAGGTCGATAAGAGCCAGATGGGGAGTTTCGGGCACGTCCGACCAGGAGGAGACCAAGAGGCAGACCCCAAACCCGCTGGATAGACTATGTCTCACAGCTGGCTTGGGAACGCCTTGGGATCTTGGGCTTTCCGGATGAGGCTGTTGCCCTCACGTCCCGGCCCCGGATGAGTGGAAGACGATGGAACGAACAGAACGGAACGACATTTGCTCGCACAACTCTGAAAATCTAACCAGTTAATCTATAGGTAGTACTGACTAATTGCGGGCAGTTTCATTGAAATCCCCCTAGTGGTTTAAGAGACATTAACCAAAGTGTTACGGAAGCACAGACGCAAACACAACGCAAGTACTTATTGCCTTTGCCACATTTGGTCGGGGGAGGAGGGGTCGGATTTGGGGCCATCAAAAAAAAAAAAGACCAAATATTTGTTGTTGCTGAAAAGCAATTTGTAAAAACAAGGTTCAAACAACTGTTTATCTTTGCGCTAAAATTGCTAGCGCTAGCTGCTGAAAAATACCGTCATTAATATACAATTTGAAAGAGTATTGATCGTTACTCCAAAATGTTAGTGTCTCAAAACAGTCAGAATAACGCAGAAAATGATTAAAAATATTGTGGAACACACGTAAAGTTACCCCGTCTGTTATCCTCCATCCGCCCTGAGCCTCGTTTTCATACCCTCCCCGAGCAAATTTTCGCGCTATGAGTCAACAGGTTTTGGAAGAGGTACAAAAATATAAGACCTACATTTTCAAGCTGCAGGACATAAAAAAAATAAAAAACTCTCACAAACACTATTCACTAGACTTCTGTCAAACTTTCCACGAGCCATATTTTCCGACTTTTTCATGACATAATTCCGTTTAAAGGTGATTTTTTTTTAACTGCAACACATTCGTCTTTCTAATGTCACTGGCTAGTTTGAAGGCTAGCCAAGCGTAAAATGTAATCCTTTCCTTGTGAATAAAAACATAATGGATGCTTTTTGTCTGACCTTTTACGAAATTTGTTCTTCTCAAATAAATTCGGAACAATTAAAAAAAGTTGGCAAAACTTTAAGATCCGAGTAGGAATTTGTCTGTTTTTTTTCTTTTTTGTGGCAAAAAAATGAAACATTTCGAAAGGCTTCGTCTTGCCCAAAACACCAGTCATCATTGTGGTTAGTGTTTGTTCCAAAACTCCTCGAAGTGTACCTGGAAAAGTAAACAAAAGCAAGCGGAATGGGGATGCGAGGAAAGTAGGAAGAATTCCCAGAACATTTTGCATCAACAAGGTTTGAACCTCCTGTGACCTGTGGGGGAACCAGACGATGTTTGCTTGGTTTGTGGACGCAAAAATACTGTAAGTCATTCCGAGTCACAGTGGGATAAATTAAAATTAGCTTTATCGTATCCCATTCCGTTCTGTTGTCTTCCAATTACCCGGGGCAAAGTCGCGTGGGTAACAACTTTAGACGGGAAACCCAGGCTTCTCTCATCCCGGTTGCATCCTCTAGCTCACACGAGAAGATCCCGAGTCGTTCCCTGGCAACATTGTTGTTTTTGGCAGCCATCTAAGTTTTCGTTTTAGTCTTTGGAACGAAAATTAATTAAGTTTTAGTCACGTTTTCGTCACCTCCGTATTTTCGTTTTAGTCAACGAAAACTCAAAACTCTTTTGAGTTTTCGTCTAGTTATAGTGTAAAAAAAACAACAACTTACTTTAACAATCGTGTCTTTATTACTGAGAATGATGCAGGTTATTTGTTTAAAAAACAAACAAACAAACAGACAAAAAAAAACTGCCGAGCTTTAACTTGCGTAAAACAGCAAACATTGTAAAACAACGTAAAATAAATAGAAATTCTTCATTGAGTGAGGAACGTTGTAACTTATTCATACTTAAAAATGGCACCTCTTAAAAACCCTGTAAACATTTAAACACTGCATTGTGTCTTTAAATCAGTCGTTAGCGCAACCAAGCTAACTAGGAAGTTAGCAGCGCCGACAAGCTAGCATTAGCTTGAAGTTAGCATGCTGTTTGCGCAAAATATGTGGAAAACTTTAAGTTTCTGACCACCAAGCCTCTTTGTTGCTGTTGGTTTGTGATTTCATCGTGGCTGCAGGTGTGTTATGTAGACGGTGTGAACGTGCAGCATTATGGGGGGCGTGCCGCTGTGAGAGACTGATGCAGCCGTTGTGTTTTTTTTTTCACAGACAGAAATGTGAAAGTCTGACGCCTATTTCGTTACATTTCCGTCTCGTCAACAGAAACTTGCAAACGTCTTGTCACATTTTCGTCACAGAAATGTCGCATTTATTTTGTTATTGTTACGTCATCGTCATAAAAAAATGCTTCGTCAATGAAATCTTTTTGTTGTCGTCATCTTTGACGAAAACAACACTGTGTTTGTGTTCCTAAAACATAAAAAGTTGCAATAATGAACAAAAAAATGAGCCTCTATGCAGATGATGTCTTCTTATTTGCCTCAAATGAACAATTTTTTTTTTTTTTTCTGTTAAACAACTTCTCTCCTTAAAACATTCTCTTCAGACTCCAAATACTTCATGTCATACTGAATATTGCTGACCTACCCAAGAATTTATGGGATCAGTAACAGCAATTTTTTTTAATAATTACGAAATACTTCTTGAACCAGTTTAACCTAAAAATTTGGCCCACAGTGAAGCAATTTACGAATTAAAACAGCCCTAAGCTATTTTTGAAAGTCTACACATGAGTATCTCTCTCCTAGCAACCAAGGAATTGTCCTTTAGTCCTTTATGTTGATGATGTCACGCTTGGTGGTAAAGTATTCCGTTGTCAGACATTCTTTCACTAGCAGATCGGAGTCGAAGCCTTGAAGTGCTCTCCGGTGAGAATTTACGCAGAACTTGAGAGGTGAGCTTTACAAAAAAAAAAGACAATGTTTAGGAAAGAACTAGCAGGTTTCCGAGGAGACAGACACTGGAGGCCATGTCAAAAGATTTTCGTAACCGGTGAGAAAGTATGTTTTTTGTCAGTCCGACTAGAGTCAGAGTACTGAACTGAGTACAACTTCATATATGTCCTGTTAAAAAGGACTAGGTGCAGCCGAGGCGTTTGAGGGATCCGGTTCATCGGGATTAGGTACTTTACTTTTTGCAGATGATGTGGTCCTGTTAGCTTCGTCGGGACATGATCTCAAACTCTTGCGGGACCGGTTTGAGTTTGAAGAAGCCGGGATGGGAATCAACGCCTCCAAATCCAAGACCATGGTCCTCGCCAGGAAAAGGGTAGAATGCCCCCTGCAGGACAGGGACAAGGTTATGTCCCAAGTGGAGGAGTTTAAGTGTCTCTGGGTCTTGTTCACGAAAGGACGAAGAATCGCGCGGGAGATGGATGCATGGATCAGTGCCGTGTCCAAAATAATTTTGGTGCGGCATCGGTCCATCTTGGCGAAGAAAGAGCTGAACCGAAAAGCAGAGCTCTTGATTTAGAAGTCGATCTACGTTCCAACCCTCACCTATGGTCACCAGCTGTGGGTGGTGACTGAAAGAACGAGATACAAGCGGCCAAAATGAGCTTCTTCCGCAAGGTGGCAGGGCTCTGACTCAGAGATAGAGGCAGGAGCTCTGCCATCCGGGAGGAGCTTGGAATAGACCCGTTGCTCCTCCGAGTCGAGAGAAGCCAGATGTGGTGATTCGGGCATCTGGTCCTACCAGGAGGAGACCAAGAGGTAGACCCCGGAACCGCTGGAGAGACTATGTCTCACAGCTGGCCGGGAAAAATCTCTGTATCCTGCCAGGTGAGCTGGAGGAGGCAGCCGGGGGGAGGGAACCCTAGGTTTCTCGTCTGAGGCTGTTGTCCTTTGCGACCTGGTCCCGAATGTGCGGAAGACAATGGAACAAAAATTTTATTTACTACGTGTTTTATTTTATTCATGTATTTATTTATTTATTTATGTATTTATAAAAAAAAAAGCTGAACCTGAGGGAGGGACTGAGCAGGAGCAGAGCGTGTGCTGCTGAAAATCCATAAAACGTGCATTACCTTTCTGAACTACTTTTTTTTTAGTAAATCCAGTCTGGTTTCTGAGACCTACTAAACGCTCGACGAGTAGCTCCTGCAGGCTGGAAAAAACCTTTTCCACCTCAGACTAGACATCCACTCAAAAACAATGCGAGCTTAAACCCAAAAATTCCTAAACGCACACATACAAGCATGTTGCGCTCAAGCTGAAAGCTGTAATTATCGATATTGCTGTCATACGAGCCTTCGAACCACACGGCTTAGAGCCGTTTCCCTAAATTCCAGCGCTGTCACTGGTGACAGCTTATGTCTGCTAATCTGATAGCTCTCTGACCTGCAACTGCCCCCGTGTCCGGGGGGACGGGAAAACGCTACACAAAAAGAGAGGAATTCAAGTTGTCCGATACTTAAATTGAGTTAAATTTGTTTTGTCAAAACTTGACGACGTAATAATGTTGCTGTCGCGTCAGCCAACAGCAATTTGGGGTTTGGGCCTCGCCTCGGGGTGCAGCAACTGAAACCATCAACAACTAAATAAAACTTCGTGGAGATCTTCATCAAAACAAGATGCGGGAAAAGAATGTGGAATTCGTGATTCCTACCGAGTTCCAACAAGAAACGGGGCTGCTGGATAATGAATAACACATATCGCATATACACGAATTGTTGCAGGGTTGACAGATTTACTTTCAAGACGATGGTTTATTCTCTGGTGGGTCCCCGAGATTGATGAGGAGGTGAAACACGGCCAATTAAAAGTCTTGTTTGTACTTTTCTAGTGAATAAATGTAACTAGAAACAAGGAATTAAAACAAACCAGTGTTGAATCCTTCTTCTTTCGGCATTTCCTTCCAGGGGGCGCCACAGCAAGTCAGTTTCTTCCATCTAACCCTATCTGCTGCATCTTCTTCGGTCACACCAATTATCTTCATGTCTTCCTTCACTGTGTCCATGAACCTCCTCTTTGGTCTTCCTCTAGTCCTCTTTCCTGGTGGTTCCAAACCCAGCATCCTTCTTCCGATGTACTCTCTCTCTCTCCTCTGCACATGTTCAAACCATCTCAGTCTTGCCTCTCTGACTTTAAAACCTCTAACGTGTGCTGTTCCTCTGATCCTGTCCATCCTGGTCACTCCCAGAGAGATCCTCAGCATCTTCATCTCTGCTACCTCCATTTTGTTTCCTGTCTTTTCTTCAATGCTACTGTTTCTGCACCAATCAGCATGGCGGGTCTCAACACGGTTTTGTACACTTTTCCTTTCATTTTAGTTGAAACTCTTCTATCACACATCACATCTGATACTTTGCTCCACCCGTTCCAGCCTGCCTGCACACGCTTATTCACCTCTTTTCCACACTCTCCATTGCTCTGGACTGTTGATCTTAAGTACTTAAAATCTTCCACCTTCTTTATCTCTTCTCCCTGTAACATCACTTTTTGTCAGGAGAGTAGTCTGTTCTTCCTTTGTGTCCTGTTTTCCCCCTCCATCTTGTCTGCGTGTGCAACTAGTCACACCTGAAACAAATCGACTCATCTGCTGCAGCATAAATGGAACAGTTTTTGACACACTCTCCGCCAGATCGTTTTTTTTTTTTAATGCTTGACCTATTATCCAGTTGTAGGCTCCAGCTCCTGCATCAGAACCTGCCTAGTTTATCTGTTTTTGTCTTCTTTATTTGGACTTTTTATCAATCTAATAAATTTGCTTGTGATTTTTCATCTGAGCCTGTCTGTTGTGTCAAGGGTATAATTTTGGCCTCAGCTCCACATCATGACACTTTTCCATTTGGATCCCTCTCATTCACACACATGTACTCTGTTTTACTCTGACTAATCTTCATTCCTCTTCTTTCTAGTGCAAATCTCCACCTCTCCAGCTTTTCCTCCTCCTCTCACTACATATCACAATGTCATCTACAAACATCATTGGCCATGGAGATTCCTGTCTAACCTCGTCTGTCAGCCTGTACATCACCATAGCAAACAGCAAAGGGCTCAAAACAGATCCCTGGTGCAGTCCCACCCCCACACAATTCTCTAACGCCTTCTCGTTTGATACTCAACACTGCAAGTGGGTACAACGCCATTTACACGCCGTCCTTCTCTCGCTTTCTTTTCTGAAGGTCTGTTTCAGATTTCTGATCAATCATTTGTGTTCTTGTCCCGGGTGTCGCAAGACCAAGGAATCCTCGGTGCTTAATGTACCCACATTGCCAATTCCTTGACAAACTTGAGAAATTATTGAAGACATATCGTCGGAGGTTCAAGAAAGAGGCAGCAGCCATGGGGCATAAGAGGCATTGATGTATTTTGTATGAAGGGGGTTTCGGAAGGTGTTAGCTAAGTAGTAGAATGACCGTTCTTGGAGTTGGAGAAGCCAGTTCGATTCCCACTGGATTTATGCCTAAGTATCCTTGTAGAAGACACCTAACCCCCAGTTACTGGGTGCCGTCATGGCTGCCTAGCGGCGGTGCAATACAGCAAAAGTAATTTCCTCATCAGAAAGTAAAACAATACGATTAAGAAAAGTCTAGAGCAGGGGTGGGCAACCTTTTTGGTCCGTGGGCCACATCAAGTTCTAACATTTGACAAAAGGGGCCGGAACATGACCAAGGGGATGGTATGTTTTGGTAACCGCTAGATTAGACCGATAGAATGATGCACTAGATTTTAAACAAGCGCGCTAGATGTTACATCAAGAGTGTTAAATTTCAAATCTAGCAGCGCTAGGTCTGAAATCTAGTGCGATAGCGCTTAAAAACGTGCATTTAGTGGCGCTAGGTTTGAAATCTAAGCGCTTGATGTAACATTTTGCTTGTTTTAACATCTAACACACTTTTTTACGTATGTGTGTTGGCCCCAATGGCTTTCCATATGTGTGTACACTGTTTATTTTGACAACGTGCGCATCACGGACACACACATTTGTTTTCTCAACAATGTCAATATATCTAGAGTTTGCGCTCTAGTGAGGAAACATCAAAATTGCAGGGTAAAAAACATTAACATGGTTTCTTTATTTATTTTTTTCAAATTTGGCGGGCCGGATTAAATTGTGTAACGGGCTGCATGTGGCCCGCGGGCCGTAGTTTGCCAATGCCTGGTCTAGTGAGTAAAAAAAACGCCAAATCAGAATCTCTTTAAACAAGACCAAATCTTATTCATTTTGGTCGCAATCCTTTTTTGGGTATATAAGGTCACAACGTGTGTAGGGAGTCCTGACCCATCCCCGTACTTGGATGAACTGTAGAGTTTGAACTGGTTGCCCTTTTACTAGTATCAAACCAGGACGCCCTCGGCAACATTGCTTATTTTACGGGCCAAGTTACTTCCAAGGCATGGAGACCTGGGTCCATGATGGACGGTCTCCTTAACTATTATTCAAAGAAAAATCTTTGACACAAAGTAAAATTAAACAAGAATGTGATGGATATTGCAAGAAATGAAATGAAGCCTTTGACACACACTTGGAGGTCTGTAATGGATAACACCGGGCCACTAAATGAACCCCTATCCTCTCACCGCATGCCATTCCTCAGTGTTGGGTTGGTATGCTGACAGATTGACGTGTCAGACGTCCTTTTTAGCGAGCAGCTGGAAACACAACTCCATTTCGCTTTCAGTCCCCGGGCGGGAAAATATACCATCACCACTCGCTTGCTAAGACGTATGTTAAAAGATTAAGTGCGTGAAAAGGGGGGCGGTTTGAGAAGGAAAGCAGCAGGGCGCTGAAAGATTTGCTGGAGATGAGACGTAATGCTATTGTGGAAGCGGTTTCAGAGTGAAAGGAAAAAAGGACGGAAAGAAAGACCGAGGGTGGTCCTGATTATGACTCTTCGTCATCTTGTTTGTGGTTGTGTTCTTTTGATACATCGTCTTTTGATTTGCAAGAGAGTCTGTTTTGTTTTACCCCCGCTGACCTGAGAAAATGGTTTACCCCACCCGGGCCTGTTTGACTCATTTAAACCAGGGGGCAAAAGAGGTTAAGTGCCTTGCCTGCTGGGGTACTTGGGTGACAGCTACGTCATTATTCATTCACACTTCGGGTGATTTTAACCATCCGCGAATCCTTATTAGTTGTTTCCAGGTTCAAGAGCCAAATTCTACCTTTAAACAACTCGGAGATTGTTCTTCTGATTCCTTCCAGATTTGCAGTAAATGGGGTTTCGTGCAATGTTTATGTATGTTTGGGGGTTTTTTTGTCTAAAGGAGGAGATTCTGCCAAATCAACTTTTTGAGCACTTACCATATTTGATTATTCCCACATAAGTTTTGCGCATTTGAGTCGCAAAAGTTGAGTTGCAAGTTCTCCCGGGTAGTTTTCAAACGGGTCGTTCTTAGTCACGTCATTTGTTCTCTGCCATCCCCACATTCTAACATGAGCGGTAAGAGTTTCAACGCATGGGCTCTTGTCACGCTTGGGACCAACGGGGCGTGCCAATTTTATGTAGACGCACCATAACGTCAAGATAAAATTATAATAGGTCAGCTTTGATAAGTTTGTTATTAAAATAGTGTAAAATAGATCAAGATTTTTTGCAAATATTGTAAATTAATCCTTAAAAATCAAAAGACAAATCAATGCTGGGCAAGTTCGCTCCTAGTGTACCCTCAGCCGCCTTATATAAAATTTCAGTATCCCAAACTTTTTACTCGTTAAATATTTGGTTAATTTGTGGACAAAATGAATCCAAAATGTCTGTCTGGTACAGTCTCTGACCGTCCAATCTGCTACCAACTTATCATGGTCACTTCCATGATGCAGTGACCTAGGGAAGCTTGAAGGCCAAGAGAGACAAGCTCAAAATTTGATTGGTTGAAGCAAAAGTTTGGGCCATAAAATCAGATTGCAAAAATACACTGATGATGGCAACATATTTTGACCTAAAACGCGCAACCAACTGAAAAGTTATTAAAGAAAGCAAAAAACCCCATTTGGACTAGGGTCGGAGCATTTATAGCCAAAACTATAATCAAGCTTTGCTTTTTATTCACATATTTTTACCCTCTGGAGACCCTGACGATGAACCACAGATGAAACTTCCCCTTTCAGCCTCCTTGGTCTTGTTCCATTATGCTCAAGAATGCACAGGAATGTTATCTATGTTCCCCGAACATGATTAGTCTCGACTCAACTGTCTGATTTGCTGTAAAAATGTCGGATTTGTGCAATGAATCCTGAAAAGCTACACCCTTAGGAGGATCCGGGACAGGCACGTGGATGCTGTACTTTCAGAACATAAAGCAAATACCTTGGAGGGCACTTCCTTTCCTTAGTGTCTCAATCAAGCCTCGGCAGGTTCGGGATTTAAATACGGAAAGAATTCGACTGGCAGGCATTTTTTTTTTTTTTACTGTCATGCTTTGAGAAACGAGGGTGATTAATTCGGATGCTTATGGATAGCTGCCAAGGGTGTGACAGAGCCAAGTCTAGAGATGTATTTCTGTCAGCCTGCACGGGAACATGTACAGCCACTTTCTCATGCATCTATAAGGACTTCGGCTCAAACCCCAGGGTTGACGAATTGTCGAAGAATTGTGGATGCTCAGATGCAAAAAATAGTTTTCAGGATTGATCTGTTCTTGGTTGGGTCAAAGTTGCCAGTTCTTACTTTTAGAAGGATATGTCGTTGCTTTATACTTCATTCTTCATACTTGTTACCTACTTGTCACCCAGGAAATTGTCAAATTTGGACCTCCGAGGGCACTCACTTGTACAAACTTAAAGTTTTTGGGTATGAAGATGTGTTACCAATTGTACATTATTGTTGAAAGGCACTGCCCGAGGCGGCTGCCCGCTGCGGTGTCTCTTGTTTTTTTTGGTGTCAGGTCTGTGTTTGGTCCCGTTCTGGAGATGTGACTTTGTGCGCTCTTTGGACGTCGTTTTGGACTTCAGACGGCTGTTTTTAGGATAGCCGTTTTTTTGGTTTCAACAGCTAGCTCTCCGCTTTGTTGGTCATGGAGTTGTTTCGCTTTGTTAGCGTGGACTCAACCAGCAGCTAGCTCTCGGAACAAGATCCCTGGTGGCTTGAGGAGTCTATGCAGTCCCTACAGAACTAAGGAGACGGTCAGAAATGAGGCACTTTGAGCTCACTGTCTCTGCAGTTGTCATGGGTAACATCCGGACGCTCGCTGGCAAGATGGAGGAACTGAGGACGCTCGTTCTGACCCAGCAGGAATGTGGAGGGAGGGGCCACTTGGTGTGCTTCATTGAAGCCTGACTTCATAGACTCATTATGGACTGTTCTTTAACTGTTCGGTCGCCAGCTTTTACACTGTGTAAGCGGACCGGGAAGGCATCGAGGTGTTAGCACTGCAGCATCAAATTTCCCTTCGGGGATTAATAAAAGTATTTTCAATTCAATTCAATCATTCTTTAGAGATTGAAGAATCTTTTTCTGGATCAGGCAGGAGTAATTGGTCCCGTGGAAGTGGTACTGTTTGTTTCGCAACTTCACAACTTGAAAACTTGTGAGGTTGAAACTTGAAACATGTCGCTAAGATGGTCCAAGCATTCAGCAAGGGTTGGAATCTGAACACGTTTTCCCATGTGGAGTTAGCATGATTGTGCTCTAATAAAAACATGTTGATCAGGGAGGGGATTTTGATCAAATTTTGTCACTATATGGCCCTGGGACAAATTGGTGACCTTCTGTAGGGTGCATCCTTCTTCTCGCCAACTTATTAGCTACGGTTGGCGAAGGTGCCTCTTGTGACTAAATGTCGGACAAACTGATTTTGAAAGATTGATGAGTGAAGATTTTTGGGGGAAGTGTAGTCTACAAGAAAACAAGTGGGCCGAGGAAAGATTTCTGTGGCACCCCATAAGTGAAAAGTGGAAAATAAAAGAATTTGATCAATAAACAAGCTAATTGACCTCAGATCCAATGATCCGATTGGGAAATAATAACAATACATTTTATTTAAAAGCGCCTTTCAAAACTCCACGGCATTGGAATTTTTAGCTACGAGGTGTTTCACTCCGACATCCCACCTGTTCTTACACCACACATTAATGTATAAGCTTCCCTTTCTGGACCCCTTGCTCTTTGATCCAAAGCCCGTCTGCTCGTATGACTCGGCCCATCTGGCTCTGTGTCCCTAATGCCCCCCACAAGGAGGGGGTGAGATGAAGGGAATGTGAAAAGCAAGCAGGGGAAGAGAATATCTTGTAGCTTTGCAGCTGGTTGAAGATTTTACCTGGAAATATTTTCCCTCCATCCTCATCTTTCTCAAGCTTTAACTTTCAAAACCGCAAACACTTCAAAAACGGCCCTAGCTACCCAGAGTCCTTTGCTTCTCTGACATCATTTGCAGGCTGTTTTCACAGCTGCTTTGCCCTGGCAGCTCGGTCCTCAGTCTTCCGCTACGAGGTGTAGGGCCGACTGGAGTGAATGTGTATGAGAGGGAGGTGGGATGTTTATGTCTGAGGGCAAACGTCTCATGTGCACTTCAGAGCAACTTCTCAATACTTACGACCCTTCACTTTGAATCGGCGTCTGTGCAAATTGAAAAGAGCAATTCATTTGGGCTGTTTTGCAATTCCGAATTTCCAAAGAGATAGAAAAAAATGGGTTGTTTTTTTACGTTCTAGCTTCAAACTGAGTCATTTTGAAACAAAAGACAAGCTTTGATTCGTTCTGTTCCGTCAATTTCTGCTTATCTGGAGCCGGGTCACGAGGACAACAGCCCTCAGACCGGAAGTCGATGCCTCTCTTAACCCGGCTGCATCCTTCAGCTCACCCGGGAGGATTCTGAGGCATTCTCCGACCAGCTCTGAGACATAGTCTCATCAACCAATCTGGTCTTGACTCTGAGTCTCCTCCCGGTGGGACATGCCTGAAACGCCTCACCAGTTAGGCACTCGGGAGGCATCCCGACCAGATGCCCAAACCGCCCAATACAGCTTTTCTCTTCTTCTTTTCGCCCTATCTTCTTTTCTCAAGCTTTAATCCAAGTTCCAGGTGTCTCGTCTTCTTCTTGTGTTCTCACCTTGTTCTGATGATTACCTGCTCCTTCCTAATGAGTCTCGCGTATGTCTCAGTGTCTCTTTATCCCTTTTATATTTAATGTGTGTCTTGTCCTTCACTCGTTGCAAGATTTTCTAGTGTCATCACTTGGACTACAGGTCACCTTCAGGGTAGAGTCTTTGAAATAGTTTAAGTTACCTTGCTCTTGGAAATATTTTTGAGTTTGTTTTGAGATTAAATCTATATCTTGTTAAAAACTGTAAATTGCCCTCTGTGTGTGTCCTCAACCTTACAACATCCTAACACAATTTTTCCTATTTCTTAAGAAAATTTTGTCAAAAAATATGATCTAAACATCGTAAATAATTTCAGGGAAAAAAAAAATGTATCCTTTTGACACTTCATCAAATTCTAATTTTGTTTCCAAGGCAACTAAACGGGAACTTCCCTCCTTTGCTCACTCTCATCCATCTGATGTCAGCTTGAGGGTCAAACCGTCCTAGCATGACGGGGATTCCCATTATGTCATCAGTCCCGTGGGAAGGAAAGAGAGAGACTCCCGTCCTCTCCTCGACTGATAATCTGCCAGTGTCACATGGGAGATGTTGGCGGGCTTCGGAACTGCTGTCAGCTAGGCTCGGGGTATCTCCACAAGATGTCACCATGATGAAGTGTGAGAGGGAACTATGCTAAAGGCCCAAAAGGTCCAGTGGAATCCTTTTACAACAACTGAAAATGAGCTTTTTGGACTCTGTAGGTTACAACAATGACCAAGATGATGACTCTGACGACCTGTTCAATAGTTTTTTGTAACAATTTATTGTGAGTATTATCATACTCAGTATTATGATAATGAGCCCAAAAATCAAAGCTTTGGATTTTCCAGTTGAGCTTTGTTCGTACCCTTACCTATGGTCACCAGCTGTGGGTAGAGACCGAAAGAACAAGATTGTTGATACAAGTGGTTGAAATGTAAAGCAAGATGGCTGGACGCTCACTCAAAGATAGGGGGAGGAGATCTGCCATCTGGGAGGAGCTTGGAGTAGAGCCGTTGCTCTTCCGAGTCCAGAGAAAATAGATGGGGTTGTTCGGGCATCTGGTTAGGATGCTTCCCAAGCGCCTTACAGGTGAGGTGTTCCGGGCATGTCCCACCAGGAGGAAAACTTGGGGCGGAACCCGCTGAAGAGACTCTATCTTACAGCTGGGCAGGGTACACTTCAGGATCCTCTTGGGTGAGCTGGAGGATGCAGTCGGATTGAGAGCAGCCAGGGTTTCCTACACACCCCCGGCCAGGATAAGCGGATGACAACAGAAAGGAACAGCCTTATTGTATTTTTGTGGGGTCTACAGATGTCATCAATCAACGTTTGGCTTTTAAAAATATGTGTTTATTTCTTCATTTTTTGCTGCATTATTCTCCGTAGCTGGGGGAACAAACAGTTTTTGTGGTGCGATTGTGTTGCAAAAAACATTTTTTTAGGATTTAAATAAATCTTCAGGTGGTGGTGGAGTAACACTATCCCTGTGAGAACGATGTCCCAAACAAAAGTTAACGAGGGGGTCGAAGAATTTATTAAAATACACTATTGTTAAGCCTCCGCCCACAAAATTAAGCACTTCTATAACACTTTTGTGTATGACCCAAACTACTAAAATAATTTTAGTAGAATTGCACACATAGTCAGTACCAATCAAAGATGAACTGATTAGGTTTTCAGGGGCATGCAACCAATGGTTTACAGTAGATTATAAAAGTCGAGGTCACAAAATATAAAACAAAGTCATCAGTGAGCTCTTGGATATTTCTATACTCATTGCTAATGTTTCTCACTCAGTCACGAACTGCAGTTCTACGACTTTTTGTGTGCGTTTTTTTTTTTTATTATTAGGTTAATTAAGGTTATGTGATAGGTAGCTCATGAATGTGTGTGGGTGTGTGAACAAGATAACTCAAAAGGTTATGGGTAGATTAATGTAAATTTGTCAGGCTATTGTTCTCAAGGGGAAGATGAAGAAGCGATTAAATTTTGGGGTATGATTCATGTCACAGTTTTGGCAGTTTGGTTGTCCTAAAAATTCTGTAGCCAACTTTTGCTTTTTGGCTGACTTTAATGTTTTTTTTTTTACTTTTTAAAAAAAAAAAAAGTTTCTCCTTGTTTTGTTTTTAGGGTTGCGAACATAATGATTTATAAAATTCATAATACGTTTGTTTATTTGTGAGTTAGTTAGGGTTAGAGTTAGGGTTAGAGTTAGGGTTAGCTGGCGTTTAATTTTGCTAGTCGTCGAGGATAAACTCAGTTTTATAAACAAAACAAAACAGGAATGTTTGATGATGCAATGTTTTTGTTCGAGGACTTACTTATATTGTGTTTTAACAGGAAGGGTGGAGAAATATGATGTAACACAATAGTTGTTTTTTAAAATGATTTGTTAAAACTGTGGGATTTAGAAAGCTTATGGTTTGTTTGGGAAAGTTTTACATCCCACCAAAAATGAGCTGAGAAAAAGATGGTCAAGAAAATGAAACACGAGGGCTTTCCTGAGTAGGTTGAAAGTCTTTGACATGAAAAAGAACACTAACGTGTTAGAAATGTGGATTTTATCGGACGTTAATTTACTTTAGACTCAGATGCAAATCAACGAAAGGAACCGGCTCGTATTTGAAAAGAGGAAACTTTTAAAAAGCCCAATATTTGCGCCGCTTTCCTGTCTTTATATTGATTCATAATGAAATTTAAAAAATTGGGAATTGTTTTAAAAATACGCTTTAAAAACAATTCACATTTTTAAAATCATTTGTGTTTACTGTCTTCAAACACCCCAAAATTGTTAATGTTGATCCTAATTTCAAAACTCATACCGTTAAGCTGTGATCCAGCAAGTCAGACAGTGACACCTGCTGTTTGAACTGTAAAAACCAACTATTTTCTCATTTCTGCATTTCTTAAATTACGTCGCCACCTCGTGCCTAAAATAGTAATTACATCTCTAGCGTCAGATGATCTTTTCCAACACCAGGGGGCGCAAAGGAGCTCATTGCTAAAAAGTAGGATAATATCTAAAAGTTTAGTGAAGAGGCCTTTGCTTTCATCAGTTAATCTGAAATGTCTTTTTAAATATCTGGAAGGAAGTGTTCTTTATTTCTTTTCCGATTAAATCCTTTAATGCTAATTTATAACGCAAAAAAATGACATGTGACGTCCATATTTCACACATTCACACTCCTACGCTCACACCTTTCTGCTCAAATTGGCCCCGGATCAAATTTTAATGACCCTTCTGGGAAAACTGGGCATCTTCACGTCATAGAGCGAAGCCAAAACACACACACGTGCGTAGCTGTGGCAGGTGGCTGTTTGGCCAGAAATGGCCGATTCGTGGGTTGGTTAATGACCAAAGCAGGGACGGTTTGGAAAACCGCACCCCAGTGGGGACGGGAGAGTGCCTCAAAATGGGAGTAACAGGTGAGTGGGATTCTTACTGTGGAAGGTAATGGCTGGCTCCTTACGACTGGACTGGGCTAACTGGGCAAGCGCATGCTAATAAAAAGAGGAAAAGAGGGGTAATGAGAGGTCAGCAGGAAGCCTCTTTTTTAGATATTAACTCATCGGAGGAGCTTTTATCAGCTGTGCTCGCTCGCAGAGGGAAGATAACGTATTTCCACAACACACACACTTCTCTACACGGTAGCGCACATGGTATCAAAGACCTCATTGTTTTCCCCTTATCACTTTCCCCTCTTTGCTGTTTTTCCTTCCTGCACTCTTTTACCTGCCCTTATCTGCCCCCCTCTTTCATCTTGAGAGAGGCCTCCGAAAAGCAGAGACAAAGAACGGTGAGGAAAAGAGAAAGAGCGCCAACGAGGGGGCATGAGAAGAGAAGAAACGCAGAGACCGGCTCATCTTATCAGAGAAGACACACACAGGGGCCATTGTTGTGTTTTTTTTTTTTTTGCTGCGGGGTCTCTGTGATCACACCGACTACGGATGATGAACGTGTGGCCCCTTCGTTCTTCCTTGCTCCTTCTTTCATCTGCTCCCGACTTGTCTCCATATACTCAAAGAAGCCCTCTTCCTCCTTCAGTCCCTCATCAACAAGAGATTTCCACCTAACTGCCCCCCTCTTACAAACACACACAGAAAGGAGACGACCTTAGCAGACGCCAGTCCAGCTGGAAGCAACATAAGTGCACGTATTTGCTGATCCAAAAAGAGTTGAGAATCTTTACCTAACCCTTGTTGGAAATTAAAGAATTGGTCCTTAATACTTGTCATGAAGCGGTGCAGGTGGAAGGGGGAGCACTCAAGTGCAGGACAAAAAACACGGCTTATTTGAGTATGGTGGTCCAAGAAAAACATAAGGTTTAGTGGCATGGCAAGAGGTAAGGTGTGACCCGACACCTGAAGGTAAGACAGGCTGCCTAGTAAAAGGCAGTTGCACAAAGTCCTTCAGGTTTCTAAAATTAGGCAAATGTGGGAAGGCCCCGGGTTCCCTCTGGTGGTGGGCGAGGTAACCATGACAGTATTTCCCTCTCATTGACCACCTCTAGGTAGTCAAGGATCATGTGGCGGAGCTGGGCGGGGTTTGACGTGGTGTGACGTTAGACTCGGCCCGCGGCTTGATGTGGCTTTACTCGGCGCGGCTTGGCGCGGTTGATGTGGCTTGACTTGGCGCGATCCTGGGTAGGGGCTCTTGCAGCAATCCTGGCAGGCCTTAGACTTCTGTCCGCTGTGTCCGTCCATGGTCGGGTCATTCTATCAGGAAGTAGTGTAGGTGGAAGGAGGAGGACCCAATTGCAGGACAAAAAACACGGCTTATTTGAGTATGGCAGTCCAGTAATGCTGTGGAAGGGAAAACACAAGGTTTAGTTATTGTTCGAAATGTATTTCATGGCCAGGCAGCCAGGAAGACCTGGCTGGAATGGATGGTATGACCCGACACCTGAAGAGAAGACAGGGTGCCTATTTAAAGGCAGCTGCACAAAGTTCTTCAGGTGTCTAAAATCAAGCAAATGAGGGAAGGATCCTGTGTTCCCTAAGGTGGTGGGCGAGGTAACCATGACAGTACCTCCCTATCAGTGACCACCACTAGTTGGCAGGGCTTGGAGTTGCTTGGCGTGGCGTGAGGTAGACTCGGCCCGCGGCTTGACGTGGCTTGACTCGGCGCACCTTGGCGTGGCTTGACTCGGCACGTGGCATGGGCAGAGGCTTTAGCAGTGATCCTGGCAGGCCTAAGAATTCTATCTGCTGGGTTTGTTCATGGTGGGAACGCCCCGGGTTCCCTCTGGTGGTGGATGAGGGAACCATGACAGTACTATATTTTCATTCTCACTCAATCAAGAGACAAAGCAAATTTTCACAGTTTTGTTCTTTCGGTCCGCAGACAGAATGGAGGACTCCGCACCGATCCTCCTGCCAGTCGTGAACACAACCCGAGATACTTAAACTCTTCTGCTTTGGGATGACGCTAGCCTTGACTCATAGACCCCACTATAAGTTGGAAATACCACCATATGAAGGAAATAGAATCACGTCATCTGCATAGAAGCAGAGCCTCAATCCTGAGTCCACCAAAACAAATGCAACTACCGCCTCGGCTCTACTTTGAAATTCAATCAATAAATGTGATTAAAAACACTTTGTGACAACATGTACGCCCAAAATATTCAGTCAGAAGAAGTTTGGGATTCGTTTCATCTTCTGGACCGCTTATTTCTGTGGGAGGTTCCGGAGTCTGTCCTGGCTGATTTCAAGGCGAGAGCCAGGGTACTCCATGAACAGGTCGGCCGTCTGTCGTGGGGCTACACACAAAAAACCAATCCTCACACACACTCACTACTAGGGGCAATTTGGTACTGGCCAATCAACCTGACATTGATAGGTTTTGTAAGAGGGTGGGCGGAAACCGGAATAGCCAGATAAAACTGTCGCAGATTGGCTCTGGGACAAAAATGAAGGAAACAGAGACAAATTATGGGCCAAATCAAATTAAATTGATCTAAAACAACAACTTTCTACAAGTTTGAAAAGCTTTAAAAACTCAGAAGCCTGACCCTAACCTCTTTAAATAAACCAGATCAGCTCAGAATGGCTGTTGGTACCAGTGACTAGCAACTGGCTGACATGTGACTAATCCTGGCTAAAGAAAGGAGATTCCCTCGTGTGGTACGAATCTGGTGATCAGTACAAGCTTTGCCTGGCTCTTTCACATGCTGCTGACATCGCTCTGAAAATTTGCTTCTGCTTAGCATTCCCAATCCGTACCATAACGGACAGGGCGTAGTATGGAATCTGTGTGTGAAGAGCCGTAGTGCCGAGAAGTCCGAAGAGGGTTAGCTTGTCTTTTTTCCCAGCAGCTCTTGACCTTTGGGCTGAAACATCTCAACCTTTCACCTCTCCTACGACAGAACTTGCTTTCATCGACGAAAACGACGGGAACAAGAGATTTACGTCACATTGATCAAGAAAAAAAAGGACACATCAAAGTGTCTTTAGTTAAAAACATTACTTTAAATTTCTTTTTGTGTCTTATTTTCACTGCAATTTCATATATAAATAAATAAATTAAACAAAAAAACTTTTTTAACTGTTCAAACTAATATTTACAAACCCTATTATTATTTTTCCTACTTCCTCTTTGATGAGCAGATTTGTCCGGAACATTTAGGCGTGCTTAGTATGTAAACATAAATGTTTCCATGGCGACAGCTCACAAGAAGATGGGCCTCTTTCATCCCGAGTGCTTTCCGATCACACTGAGGTAGTCCTGGCGGTGTGGCTTAACGTTTAAACTACCTGGAAACTATGTGTGACTGTAAGGTGTGTGTCTGCAAATCTTTACCATGGAAACCACAAAATGTTATGCACGTGTGTATTTTGGCGGGTAATGATTGATCTGCGTGAGATTACACGATTAAGATGTTTGATCTTTAACGTAAGCCAACGGGAACTTAGTTTTGACATGTGCTTAAACAGTTGGAAGTATTTTCGGACCCTTTTGGCAGCAAGAAACGTTACATCTTCCAAATTGCAGAAGGGATTTTACTTACCATACCACCTATAGATGAACTGATTAACTTTTCAAAGTCATACGATCAAAGTTCAAGGCCAAAAAAGTCGAGGTAAAAAATTCTTGTGAACACAATATTTCCCAATCCGCTGAATATTTCCGTTCCATAGTCTTCTGCTTATCCGGGGCCGGGTCGTGGGGGGAACAGCCTCAGATGGGAAGCCAAGGCTTTTCTCACCCCAGCTGCATCCTACAACTCACCCGGAAGGATCCCGAGTCATTCCCCGGTCAGCTGTGAGACATAGTCCCGGTGGGACGTATCCGTATCGGATTTGGAGGCACTAATTCCCATCCCGGCCGCTTCACACTCGGCAGCAAATCGATCCAGTGAGAGCTGGAGATCACGGTCCGATGAGGCCAACAGGACCACATCATCCGCAAAAAGCAGAGATCCGATCCTGACCACTTCAACCATTCATTATTAATAAAGTTTGCAAAATCGGGCAGGTAGTGAATTATTATTGATTACCCTGGCGTCAATTTTTTTTTTTTGTTTATCTATTCATTTTTTTAAAACCACATGTTCATCAACAAGTCCCAAAAGTGTTCGAGTCTTTCCCAGGTAGTTTCACAAGAGAAGTAGGTTACAACCCAATGGGTACCCAGAGAGTTGTAACCTTAGAGCTATTTATTTTGTCTTCAGGACCACTTGTCCCTAACGAGGCTGTAGGGAGTGCCGGAGTCTACCTCGGCTAAATTCAGGCCAGAGACAGGATACACCCTGACAGGTTGCCAGCCTCTTGCGAGGCCATACACACATACAACTATCCTAGGGGCAATTTCGTCCGGCCAATCGACGTAACATGCATGCTTTTCGAGGGTGGGAGGAAACCTGCACGTACATGGTTCAAGCCTCGCCTCACCTCCTGGACTCAAACCCCGACCCTCTTGCTCTGAGGGCACTGTGCTACCCATTGTGCCACCCTGCAGCCCCTTGGAGATATTAATTAATTAATAAAACCAAATCAAGTGACTTTGGACGTTATGTACGAAATGGAAACTAAAATGTCTTTGGTAAACTTAGCGCTACTAAACGCAGTTCATATATAAATTGTACCATATCGACGGGATTTTATATCCACCAGCATTTTGAAACTAATTAGTACGGTAGCTTCCAAACGTCTAATTTGACCAGAAATAAAAATGACGACAATTTTCGTCAAGTTCGGAAAAAGTAGCTAAATTGCAATAAAGTTTGGTCAAAGAATCAAAAACTTTCAACTCTTTAGATTTTTTTTTTTTGGGTCATTTTTTCGGAGCAGATGTTTGACAGTTTGCCCGTACGTCCATATGGCGCTGAGTTTGTATATTAAACCTACACTCCAGGTCCGCCCCTTCCCAGAAACTCATGCGCATCGATCAGAGAGACTTCGGACTTTATGCTTCTTCAAACACACACCTGTTTTGGGCCGCGCACACACAAATGAAGCCAGCAGAGAATACCGCTTCTTGTATTCTTTTAGAGCCATGTTGATGATTCTGGTGACAAAGTGCTAAAGTTGGCGCCGCTCGAACTGCTGCCGTCCAAAGTAAACCGGGAACTGCCAGTCGTGATGTTTGTTTTCTGAGAGGCACCTGGAGATGACTGGGGGTTTTTGGAGTTTCAGAGTGAATTTTGTTCGGCATGACCTGCATGTGCGTTATTAGTAGTAATCATATGTGTTTACATTTATTCAGATGACTGTGGACTATTTTTTCCAAAAAGGGAACCAACCCTAACCCTACAACAAAGAGGTTCCTCTTCGGATCATTTACAAACAGAGGGGCCCCAAAATACCTGCTGACCCACCTCTTTCTCTACAGTGTTACTTGGATACCAAGCCAGTGTTTTTCTAACACATATCCACGTGTCGTGCCCCCTAATCTCCCACCCCTTAGCTCCTCACCACTGCCTTCTGCTATGTTCAGCTTCTCTAAATGAATCAAATCAGTGGGTTTTTGGATCTTTTTTGTATTATGAGTACGTACTACTGGTAACCAAACAAACGGAAAACCTCCAGGGAACGTTAGCCTGAAGTTCGCTAAAGGTTTGTTTTTAACTGACCAAAAACTGACGTTCCCTGAACGTTAATTGTTGGTTATGTTAGAGCCTAACCTTCCCACAACGTTGAGAGAACCAAAATCCAAATTTTATGGTTAAAATTAAGGTTAGAGGAACGTTGTGAAAACCAAAGTCATAAAACGTTCCATTTGAACTTTGTGTTTTTCAAGCTTTTTCATGTCAAAGTAAGTTTTTTTCATCAAAAAAAATCTTGAGGCACACCAACCAAAATTGTTAAAAATGATTCTTTTGCATATTTAAATTATTTAGTCAAATACAACGTTATATGTAACAATGTGTCATAACGAGCGCTTTATTATTCTGTGCATTTTTGAAAGTTTTGCACCTTTTTCCCCCCCATATTATCGAGTTTGGTTCCAGACAAGGAGCCAATCAGATTTAACAAGAATGCAACCGAAACTTTTACCTCTTTCATGTCTTGCAGAAAATGAGAGATTTAATTGGAATCCCAAATTTTTTTGCTTTAAAACGCACCCTAAATGTTCTTATTATGTCTCAAAAATACGTAGAAAATATGATCCACTAAGTGGGGTAGTTTTGAGAAGAGATAGACAGCAGCTCTCAACAAAAAACCAGAGAAGAGTGGATTGCTATGGTTATTTTTTTGAATTTTGAATTACTCTATTCATCCCTCACCGGGGAAATTTGTTTGCTGCACTCCTTACACCGCAGCAGGCTGCCCTTCAACGGCGCCAATGGTGGGAGAAGCAGGGGTTAGGTGTCTTCTCCAAGGACCCTAGACGTGCTCTCCGTGGGGCGCGAACCCGCGACCTTCCGGTCCGCGGGCGACCGCTCTAACCACGCGGTTACCGTCTCCACAGTAAATAACCTATTGCAAGACATCCCTACTGTCTCTAAATGAAAGACAATATTTCATATTAATAAACATAAATAAATACGGTTCAATCCAATTTTTTACACAAACATCGTAAGATCAACCAAAACCATCTTTGGGAGGTAACGGTAGATCACGATCATTTCCCACGTCACACCTGACGATCTCTCACGGTATACTCATGTGCCGCGGAACACGCTTTAGGGAACCAAAAATAACCTTTAATGAACGTTCTGCTAACCTTTGAAAAATCTTCCCAGAACGTTCTGGGAACATTAAATTGTTAGCTGGGAATGACTGTAAAAACTAAATTATTATAAAACTATGAACTAAAATAACAAAAAATAAACATAAAACACAGAATTAAAAGACGGACGATACCTATTTTTTATTTTTTGAAAAAAGACACCCAGGAATTCTGAGTTTCTCACTGCAAACTAGGCTAATTGGTTGGTTTACGTTGAGTGTGTTCGGGATTGGTTCAATTGAACAAATTGGTGACTTGATGAGGGTGGACCGTACCTTCCGCCTGCTAACTAGCTGAATTTTTACATACTCTAGTCATCCCTCACCAGGGAAATTTGTGTGCTACCCTACTACACCGCAAGCCTGCAACGACGGCGCCAATGGTGGGAGAAAAGTGGGGTCAGGTGTCTTCTCCAAGGACCCCAGACGTGCACTCAGTGGGATACAAACCCGCGAACTTCCGGTTGACTTCCAGTTCGTGGGCGAACGCTTTAACTACTGAGCCACCATTTTCTGTGGCGTAAAGGGTTTGGAAGTTAAAAAGAATCATAATTATTATTAATTTTTTGACCATTTTTTTGTTAAAATCAACCAAAATATAAATAATAAATATATCAATAATAATTAATAAAATAAACTATTTCCAAATATCAACTAATAAAAATGTATTTATTATTATTTTTAATATAATAATATTCATTATTATTTATATTAATATTATAATAAATATGTAATAATATTTGTTTTATTATTTATTTATTATTTGATTTTTTTTTTATTTCCAAAAAACAACTATTTCCAAATTTATCAATATTACTCTCTATTTTAACAATTTTTATTAAATTATACGCTTTAATAATGGATATCAAGTAAATAAATTAAAATAGATAAATAAAAATTAAAGATAAATAAAATATATTAAATAAAAGCAAATATTTATTTAAAGTATGAATTATTATGTTGTTGTTTTACTTCTTGTGCCCTAAAAATTGAGCCGAGTTTGACACCTCTTTTCTAACTAATATGGAAAGGACTTAGCAAAGCATTTGCCATTTGTGTGTCAACAGTTTCCCATGCCTGGTCTTGGAATCCGGTCCATGCACCTGGAGATGAAGGTTGGCAGGTCGCAGCGGTTGGACGCCGTGCCCATCGCACTGACACACCCACTTGGACAGCAACGCGCTATTTTTACCCGGTCGCATTCCCACTTCAAACAGATTCACCTCGCCCGCCAAACATTCTACACCGAACAGTGAAGACTTTGTACTTTGACACCGCTCTGCTTCTGCCAGAGCTGGGAAGTCTATACGGACATCATCGCAATGGTGTTCGCCAACAGGACGGTCTGTGAAGATGGCCCTGTCGACCTGTTGTAAAATACCCCTAAAGAGATTGAAGGGAACGAGAAAAGAGATGAAAACTTGATGTGATTTGGGTTTTTTTTTTAGAGATTACCCGAAATGTCTTAGATTTGGATTTTTATTTAGCTTTTTTCTGAATATTTTTTAATCTATGTATAATATACGAATCCATTGGCGTTAGTGAAAATAACTTTAAAAAACGTCCAATTTCGCTCGTCTGACGAGTCGAGGCTAAAGGTTTTGATAGCGCTCATACACATAAAGATATACATCTTAATTTTCTAAGTCGTTATTTGCGAAGAAGGGCTCAAATCGTGAGAAAAAGTTCCGGAAAGTTTGTCGATTTGAAGAATTTCCTCATACGTCCCAGAATGGGGGAATTACTGTGCCACATCTTAGCGCAGCAGGTAGCCATGATGGCGCCAATGCTGGGAGCAATGCTCCCTCTAATTTTTTATGTGTCTGAGCAAACACACAAGCTTCCTGAGTAGAAGGGGGCGGAGCAAAAACTTTTTACTCTTTTGTGACGTCACCAGTAGTGACGCGCCAAATTCCGAAGCGGTAGTTTGAAGCAATTTGTTTTAGAAAGAAAAAAGAAAGAGGTATGTTCCGAAGCTCTGCCTTGTTTTACCATCTTTAGTTTAAACTGAGTTTCTTTTTTGTGCGCTGTATAGGTCTTCTTGTGCGCTACTGATCTGCAAGCAGTGCGCAATTGCGCAGGCACGCAGCTTAGAGGGAACACCGGGAACTAGTTCCCTAGTTACTCCCACTGGCACTGATAGGAACCGGTGTCGTGTAAAGATCTGCGACTTTGTGCCTCTTTGAATGCCTAAACGCATCATCCACGTCTCCCCAGGTGATCTAAACATCGAGATCTGCGACCTGGTGTGACGCTAACTTCTATTGGAATTAGCGTTTCTTCGCAACTGCTTTGCATTTTTTGACAAAAAATCTATCATTTTAAGCAAGTGTTTTTTATTCATTTTTTGTGTTTTACTTTTGGGTTCTGCGACCGGTTGTTCGCTTCCGGTTCACTTCCGATTATTTAGATGTGGCCGTAGATCTCGGAAGAACACCGATGTCTCTTGGTCCAAGAACAAACACTCTACTATTGACCCAAACGCCTTCGGCCTATGAAGATAAGGGAACTGCGATTTCTCTGACAACCTCAGGAGAGTTTTTAGGGTTCTTTATTTCCTCTGCAGCTCTGAGGTTGGCTCAGCAGGGAGTACTTTGGGCACACTGCATGTTGGGCGAGACGGAAAACAGAAAAAAAACATGGCCACTCCTGTTAAAAAGTACAGATATTCGTCAAATTTGCGGATACCGATACTGTCCCTTTCCAGTGTTTACTCCTCATTTTTAAGCCTCATCAACTGTTTGAGAACACTTTAGTTGCGACTCTGAGGCTAGAAAAATAGAACCTCAAGTAAAATTAGGACTCTTACAAGTTTATTCCAAACAATGTTAGCTTTACGTCACAAATCAAACAACTGACGGAATGACGCTGAATCCGTTTAAGATGGTGATGTCCTCTGGTCTTTTCTGGATCGTATAACCAGAACTACAGTCAAACGACTGGCTCTGATGAAATCTGTTTATGTTGGCATGAAAGATCTGAGCTCTACGTTAGATTATTCTAAGTGTGTGTCTTCCTGTACGTGCTTTGGCTTTCTGTTTTCATGAGAACCCCAATCAGCTGCCAGGCTATCATTTCAGTCCTAAGCATTCCAGTTATTCTAGATAATGAGGATGACGCAGGTCTTCTGACAGTTAGCAGAACGTTCGGACTTGAAATGCGATATCAGATCCCACAGATGATAAGCTAGTTACTGTAAATTACAAAAACATCACTAAAATTGGTTGATGGCGCAAAAACTTGTCAAAGACCTTTAACCACAGACGTTATGTAAGACAAACTGAGTAATTGGTCGAAGAGGTTTGCAGTTTTTAGAGGTCTGTGAGTAACTAGCAGAACAAATAATGGAGATAAGTGCGAAAATTGAACCAAAATAACCCACGAAAAGTGTTCATAACGATTACTTTTAAAAGAGTGACCTTAAAACCACTTGGTTTGTCGCTGAGTCTCAATTATTGGTCCTTTTGGGCATCCTCGGACTAAAAACAAAATATAATATAAAATTTTTTTTTCTAAGCTGAGGCGATAAAAATAGCTAATTATGCAAAATCAATGTTTACGTTTCAACCACATTTGAAAAATTCTGAAGACGTTTTTGTTTCCCTTTTGCATGTTTGAGTACGTTCCGAGCTTTACAGTCTCTAGTAACGAGGTATAATTAGAACGTTATATTCTTCTTGGCCATGGATTTTGTTCCCTTGCCCCGCCCACATTCTAACCTAACCAGGAAGTGTTTTATGGCAGTTTGATTTTGTTTTTACAATTCCGAAGATTCTTTACCACGATGGACCGATGGTAAAGAATCTTATCTAAAGGATCGGATCTCTGCTTTTTGTGGATGATGTGGTCCTGTTGGCTTCATCGGACTACGATCTCCAACTGGACCGATTTGCTGCCGAGTGTGAGGCGGCTAGGATGGGAATTAGCGCCTCCATATCCGAGACCCTGGTCCTCGCCTGGAAAAGGGTGGAATGCCCCCTGCAGGTCAGGGACAGGGTCCTGCCCCAAGTGGAGGAGTTTAAGTATCTCGGGGTCTTGTTCACGAGTGGGGAAAAGATGGAGCAGGAGATCGACAGGCGGATCGATGAGGCGTCAGCAATAACTAGGACGCTGCATCGGTCTGTCGTGGTAAAGAGAGAGCTGAGTCAAAAAGCAAAGCTCTCAATTTACAAGTCGGTCTACGTTCCTACCCTCACCTATGGTCACCAGCTGTGGGTGGTGACCGAAAGAATGAGATCACGGATACAAGCGGCCGAAATAAGCTTCATCCACAGGGTGGCTGGGCTCTCACTCAGATATCGGGTAAGGAGCTCTACCATCTGGGACGAGCTATTTTTGTGAAGTCTTTTTATGTCGCAAGAAAGCCATTTTTGTACCAGTCAAAAGTTAAGATTTTTTTTTTTATTTACTTAAGAATTAGAAGATGTTTTTCCACAATTTTTCGACGTTTCATTTTAAATTCATTTAAAAAACGTATTTGTTCCATGTGTTACGAAAATACATTCATGTCGGACGTACGTTTTTAGCTCAAAAATGACCCGAAAATAACAAGTGTTAAAAACTCATTCAGAAAGCTGGGACAACCATTGCTCAAAAGACCCTTAAAAAGACAACCAGAAAATTCGAATTCTTGGAATGAAAGCTTGTTAGAAACAGACCACGGACCGACGACCTTTCTCAACGTGTTACATCACCGATAAGCAGCTGGAACGAACCATCTCCTAGTCTTAGTTTAAAAAAACTCCTGCTAAATACAACTTAATCAAAAACACACCGAGCTCTCTCTCCTAAACCTGAACTGAATTTACAGCGTTAAAACATTTTAACAACATCCATCTGATGCCCGCGCATGTACGCACACGAGGACGGCTTCAATACGTAATGCGGCTCAAAACTGACGGTACCAAAGGTATAAATTACTGCCGTGTTAGTGAAACCCCGCTTTGTGACGGAACGTCCTCGCTAAAGCACCTTTTTTTGTGTTTAGAGCTGAAGTTTGAGATGGGAATGAGGATTGTGGGAATTAAAAGACATTTCCACTGTGTAATCCCACATCTGGGAAAACGGGATTAGGAAGTTATTGAAAATGTACTTGCAGATTTGAAAAAATGGTGGCGGAGGCAAGAATATACCCACATGTCGCAAAACACTCAGTAAAAGTACGGATTTGACGGTCTACATTGATATTTTTGTGCCTCTAAGCCAGACATGTCCAAAGTCTGGCCCGGGGGCCAAATGCGGCCCGTTGTCAATTTTCATCCGGCCCGCAGCCGCCATCATAAAATCAATAGCGTCTGGCCCGCGTGTAGAATTACGTAATACATTGGGCAGCAGCGCTGTTACCTGCATGTTCTAAATGCTGCCATCTAGAGGCTAAAATAGGAACAGCAAATTAATATGTGAGCCCCCCAATTTTCTAAAATGGCGGCAATTAATAAAAGGAGGAAAAAAAGAATTTAGCACGCCATTTAACCAGTTTAAACTAGTGGTTACCAAAGCATGCCATCCATCTGATCCTGTTCTCAGGGGCGACCGCAGGATTTTCTAAAGGGCTTTTTGTCTATGACCTCACGCGCCCCCTCCTTCCATTCCCTTCCCCCCTCGGATTCAGCCTGCTTGTCAAACGCTAGAACTCAATGTGGCCCGCAAGTGAAAAAGTTTGGACACCCCTGCTCTGAGCTCTCGTTTTCCACTCCATTAACACTGTTTAAACCGTTATCGTTGGTCTTATTTAACGCGTCGTTTGCATTTCGCTACGCTAAGCTAGTTTTTAGACGAGGCCTCGCTGGCGCTAAGCCTAATGTTTGTGCCTAAGTGTTCTTGTGTGTCATGATGTGGAAGGAGGAGGACCCAAATGAAGGACAAAAACAGGATTTATTAACAGATAAGTCTCACTCTCTGCTGTGACTATAATTAGTATCATTTGTCTATGAAATCATTCTAAGTACACCTCTGCATGACATTGTATCCTCATTACCATGAAAGAAAACAAAACGAGAAAAAAAAGAACAACTTTATTAACATTGTTTTTTAGTCTGTAACAGAAAAGATTTAAAGCAGTGGTCCCCAACTACCGGGCCGCGGACCGGTACCGGGCCGTGGTTCATGTGGTACCGGGCCGCATAGAATGAAGAAATAACTTCCATTATTTTCATTTGGTTTCTTATTTGAGCCATGACGATGTTTTAATTTGAAAAGTGACCGGATACAGAGGTAACGAAGCAGACTGGACTTTAGAAACACTCTTTAGGTTTCAGGTCAAGATGGGACTGTCTGGTTCCAGCAAAACAAACTCAGAACTCTGATTGATCTAGTCTTACTGTGAAGAGACTAACTGGTATTTTTATTCACTTTATTTTTGAAGGTATGTTTACCGTTACCAAGGCAACCAGATTACATTTGAGCAGAGAGAATGTTTCTGTGTTATAAAGACGCAGCTAATAAGTTTTCTCGTGAAGACAAAGTGGGTTTAAGTTTATTATTCATTTAAAAAAAACATTTTTTTAGGCTGGTCTTATCACCTTTAGACCGGTCCATAAAAATATTATCAGACACTAAACCGGTCCGTAGCGCAGGAAAGGTTGAGGACCTCTGCTGTAGTGGATGTGCAATTACATTTTATTCTAGTATGGCAAAAAAAAAAAAAAAAACATGTTCCACAGGGTCACATGCGCCCCACTATTTGAGAATCAGTGGGTTAGGGTTAGATAGGTTTAAATAGGCAGTAGGTAGAATGATCCACAGGTGAGTGCCATCCGACTTATGATCCTCAGGTGTCTCTAATCAGGGTGATAAGGAAGGTCCAGGGCTTACTCTGGCGAGGGGATCGCGACATTGGGGACTCATCAGACTCCAAATCAGCACAATTATCTTTATTGATGATGTTTGTTAGTCATCTCTACTCTTGACGGGTCTTCCCGTCAACTGCGTCGAACATTACAGTAGTCCCAAAAGACCGACTTGTTTGTATCTTTCATTTGCATTCCCGAAAAACAAAAAAGAGACCGTCTTGCTTTGATTAGCGCCAGCTAATAGAAAGAGAAAAACATCTTCATAAATCTGACTTTTCCAGACATCCGCCATCGATATGTTGACTGACGGACTGCAGTGTTCCGGATCCACGTCACCAGATTACCCCTCTGACGACTACCCTAATTGTCCTGCGGTAATCGGAGACATGCGTGTGATATGAGTAACGGTGTGACAAATCAGACACGAAAGCTGCGGCTGACCCCTGCCCGCCTGACCCCGGCGAGTCCTTCTGATTTCGACATGTGGTTTTTTTTGGCGCTGAGAGTTGGCTTGTTATGTCTGGTCTGGGTTCGGCATCCGTTCTCCGACGTGTTATATGTACAGTTGCGTGTGTTTTGGTCATATCTTGCTCAACATGGCATTCCTTAAATCTCGGCTTTATCTAACTACTTCTTTTGGGTGTTAATTTCACTCCTTTATCTTGACTTTTTCTCATTTGTTCACACTTTATCACTTCTGTTCTACACCTTCGTGTAATTAGGGCTCCGTTTTTTGCGTAGATCCGGTTACTAATCCATCCACGTCACTGAGATGACATTGCTGTTAGGACAGTATGTGCACATGAGCCGATTATGAAATTAGGAGGGTTGAAAGGGGAGTGTTTGTGGTGAGACGTAATAGTTTGTAGATGGGGAACAGATTGTAGGAGCTGCCTCTGCTGGTCCTCAAAACACACCAATCCTGAAACACACATGATTCATCATTCGTCCTGTACAGCTTAAAGATGGAAGTACTTTGTTTTTATGAGGTAGTAATTCTTAATATGAGATAAACAAGGCGCATTTTGTCGGCTCAGAAATACGATTTCGACAGGAAAAAGACATTTTTTCAATTTTAGTTTTAATACTACAAATTTTTTTTCGTTTCTTTCTCCGGTTAGTCCCGCCCCCTTTGTTTGTGCACAACACAGCGTAAATCTCGCGCATCAAGTTAGCAAATTTAACACAAATTCATTTGTATTCCTTTTTATTGCATTACCATAAAAGTGAGACTCTCCGTTGACGAGAGAGACCAAGCATGAGCAGAGCTTGTGCACGAAAACACTTCCTTCTGAAGTATTTCAATGTGGTAGATGAACAAAATCCACGGCCAAGAAAAAAAAAAAAAAAACTAGCATTCGAATAACATTCCACTGAATGGAAGAGCTTGTTTCATTGGTGATGAACAAAATCTGTGGCCAAAAACTTGTTCGTAATATCCGAAATTTTGGACGGCAGCGCTCGCAAATTGTTCAAACATACATGAATAAAATATAAAACCACTTTAGGTAAAGTAGAGGATTTAAAGTATCTCGGGTGGAAGTAGGGGAAGGATGGAGCGGGAGTTCGACAGATGGATCGGTGCGGCATCCGCAATAATCAGGACGCTGCATCGGCCTGTTGTGGTGAAGAAAGAGCAGAGCCGAAAAGCAAAGCTCTTGATTTACAAGTCGATCTACATTCTGACCGTCACCAGCTGTGGGTGGTGACCAAAAGACAAGATCGCGGATATAAGCGGCCAAAATGAGCTTCCACTACAGGGTGGCTGGGCTTCCTCTTTGTGATAGAGAGAGGAGCTCTGCCATCCGGGAGGAGCTCGGAGTAGAGCCATTGCCCCTCTGGGTCAAGTGAAGCTAGATGTGTTGGTTAGGGCATCTGGTTAGGATGCTTCCCGAACGCCTTGCTGGTGAGGTGTTCCGGGCACGTGCCACCAGAAGGAGACCTAGGGGCTGACCCATGACCCGCTGGAGAGACTATGTCTCTGGACAGGGAACACCTCGGGACCCTTTAAAGTGAGATGGAGGATACAGCTAGGGTAAGAGAAGCCAGGGTTTGCCCGCGCGACCCGGCCGCGGAAAAGCGGAAGACGACAGAACGGAAAAATATTCAATTAAATAGAAGAGACGTCTGACTATTTGTCACCATGGAAACGGTCCCGGAACCAGCATTTAAGGAAGCTGTTGCTAATGTTAATTGACGACATTTAGGCAGTCATGTCTTCTCGGACGTAGAAGACCCTGGTTATTTGAGCGGAACATTTTGACAGCGTCCCTTTTTTGTTCCCTTTTAAGCCAAATGTGTCCTTAATATTTATTTCAAAACTTTCTGTGATGGAAAGTGGTCTCCACGGAGCGGCTGTGGGGTCGGCATTACAGAGCAGAGGGAATGATTATTTCCCGTAAACACCGGGGGCCCCGCAGGTGTGACGCACCTGTCCGCGGAGAGAACATTCCTCCCTGGAGCCTACAGTCCTGCTGACGCGTTGAAATATTGTTCCATGAAGATGTGGACCAGCGCTGTTCACTTGGGGAGGGTATGTAAAGCCTGTTTGGGGGCTTCCCCGTTTTTGAGGAATCCCGTTTCTGTGGCGACCAAGTGGTGAAAAACACCAACAATGAGATGATGGGCGGTCCGACTCATTCACATCTGGGGGTTTTAAGTTTGTACAACCTTGACCCTCGTGCTTTCTTGACTAACTAACGGAGATGACGGTGTGAAGCACGGTATACCTGGTAGGGGGGTTTGTTGACCTTGGCAACACCGTTCACGGGGGGCCAGAGTGTTTGTACTGCACCCAGCTGTGCGACTCAAAGGGGATTGGTCGGAGAAGTGGGTTCTGATGTCAACAACTTCAGACAAACTCGTCCTTCTTTAGTTGGTTGCTGAGGTAAAGCAACCGAAGTAGCGCCTCTTGCACGGAAGGCAATGAAACCTTCGGACATTGACAAAGTGTTTTGTATTCCGCTTTCCATCCGCGTGATTGAAGGAATCGTCAATCGCCTCTTTCGAGATCGTAAATAAAAAAGTTAAATATCTGCCGAGTGAATTCAATCTGAGTGCCGTAAAGCTACTACCCTACTGACACAGTTTTGGAGAGCGCCTTGACGAATGCACGAGAGCCATTAAGCAGACGTCAAACGCCCTGGAAACAACCGCTATTTTTTTTTTTCTTAAATATTTGACAAGAGGCACGCTTTCGCTCCCGACGTGCTCGCGGTATACCGGGAATCCGTAACGCTGAGCTCATCACTTTGCAGAATCCTCATCCAATAAAACAATTTATGGTTTTCTGCTGATGTACAGCTGGCAGGATGATCGCTAATGGCTTTAAAATGTGCCGTCTCTGGTCCAGAGAGGCCTAGAAGAGAGAAACCAAGTAAAGAGGAGGAGGAGGGGGGGAAAAAAAAGGAGAAAAATGTGAGTGTGAGGGAATTCTGATTTACGACTGTACCTCCGTCTCCAGATTTCAACAGAGCTTTTAGCTCCACTCCAGCCTAAAAGTGCAAGCATGTTGCAATGTGTCCAGAGATTTTGACATCACTGCTTTCTGCGCGAAAGCCGAGGGCCAAAGCTTCTAAAGTTCAAGCTTTTGTCTTTGCCAGGATGAGGCGCGGCGAGCCAAACGCCAGCTGACTTATGGAATCCTTTGATGTAGGCCTCGTGAAGCGTTCGCAATGCCTCTGGATTGCTTTTAATGGACGGTGATGCCGAAGTTTTCAGGCCACCCAGTGGAAAACTGCTACAGCGGATCACAGAAACATTATGAATGCATTTAATCCTTTTATGCGTGTTACTCGTCGGACTTTAAGCAAACATGACTGGGTCCTTGTGTCAAATTTGGGGCCAACTTTCCTTGAAATGATCAAATAGGTAAACAGGCTCCGCGTCATTAAAGTAGTCAGAAAGGGTTCCAAGTCCGGTAACACACTTCCTAATATTCTTGAATAGATTTATCTGAAACTTTGATAGACGCAATTTTTTGGTACGATTAGGATCTTCTTCCTCTTTTTAATCGACTATCTGATGCATCAGTTGGTCCGTCTGACAGTGGAGCCTACCGTGACTCATCCTGACTCACACTGTTTACATCTTACCTCTCACGGGCTGTGACCGAACACAAAGACTTCTGGAAAATGAGGGAAACGGGAAAAGTTTGGGGTTTCTCTAAAGGTCAATCACTGTCCGCTGTTAGCGCTGCCGGGGTTATCACGATTAACCACCGTTCAAACGTTTTACACCAAGAAAGGGTTCAGTGTCAGAGGCTTGATTCTCAGAGTTGATAAAGTTTGGTCAGACTAGTCCGTGTAGTCCCTCATTCATCCAGGAGTGATCCATAGTAGAAAAAGTTTCAAAAAAGTCTTCTGGACAATTTAATTCTTGATCGAGACGTTTCGACTTCCATCCGGAAATCATTTTCAATCTGATAGAAATGGACTGAAAACTGGATCTATTTATACTAACCTGAGTAAAAGGTAAAAAATAGTAAGGAAGGGCTCAACCAATGAGCCTATGTTACCTATGATGGCCGTAAATGGCTCCTATTGTAGCCACAGACCAGTAAACGAACCCTATTATAAAAATGCTAAAAGCCTAGTGAATAGAAATTCCTGCTAACGTTGGTGTATCTACTCCGATTCAGTGAGGGATTTTCTTTCTGAGAGGTATTTTCTTTCTTCACAAAGATGGCTTCCTTCACACCTCTTTCAAACCATCCTTTCTCTCTACTTAGAATCAGTTTGGTCAGACTGTTTATTTCTTTAAAAAAACCTTGTTATCGACGCTTGAAAGTTGACGATTCGGAAATTTGAGATAAATCAAGAACAAATACACTTTGAGTTTTGATGAACTATTTAAAATAGAGACAACAAACCACAACATTTTCTTTTATTTCAAAGGTTGGTAAAAAATAACCATTTATTATTGTATCAAAAGTTAACCCTTGCCTACCTGCAACTAGCAATAGCTACCATAAATTTTGCGATGTTTTGGGGTGTAGAAAAAAGACTAAACTGAATCGAGAGTCAAAGATTCAAAACTGCAATTGGGATCAATTAAAAAAAGAAAAGGAAAAACTGACTTTTCGACTTAAAAAACTCGCACAAACCGTTTTGGGATAAAGAAATAGAAAGCTGCTTGGGAGGAAACAAGGGCGCAAGGGACAATTATCGGCTGGACAGACTGATTGAGAAATGTGCAGTTGTGGTGGTAAAGAACGTGGACTCTTTGGGTGTTGTTCTGGAGAGGAGGTTCCAATGCAGGGCATCCTGGTCAATTCCCGTCTGCATGATGTGGTCACAACCCAGTGCCTGGAAGAATCCAAGTCTAATATGGCATCTTGTTACCAGCGATTTTAACTTTATTATTGTAATTTTAATTATTTGTATGTGTGATTTTTTCCTGCTGGACACCAGAATTTCTCCTTCGCGAGATTAATAAAAATTTTATCTATGTATCTAAAACTGAATTGAAATATTTGAAAATCCGACCCGATAGAATAAACTAGCATAAAAAAACTTTAAGGCCAAAATTTATTTTACTGACTAGTGGAATCAATGTCTTAAATTGAGAGATTAAAAAAATATATTTTCAATTAGAAAAATTAACATTTCGTAATCAACTACAGAGCGCCATCTAGTTGAAAACCCCAAAATACCAATTTTTATTTGTGTTGAGTTCAATCTTTGTCTTTAGTTTATGGTTCAGAATGATGTGCGAGTGCTTCTAAAATGTCAGAAACACCCACTTTTGGCTCGATGATACAAACTCGTAGGGCCTCAGGAAGTTTTTACTATTACCCCAGATTTGTTTTACTTGTTACAGTTTTTAGCCGAATGCCCTTAAAAGCCACAGACATTATTGCCATTTCTGTTTAAGTAGTTAAGAAAAACCAAAGAAGATGGAGTTTTTCTGACCTCTCTGAAGGAAATCTTCTAGAATATATTCATTGTACTTCTTTTGTACCCGTGATTGGACGATACGCAGAAAACAAACGAACCTGCGAGAGTTGTGATAACAAATAATCCTGAGAAAAAATTGTCATTTTTAATCTAAGAAATCTACACCAACTAAATCTTAGGATAAAATATGGAAAGCCCAAATCTGTATCGACCATCTAAACGTAAGATTTATAGATGTTCTTTTGTTGTTGCAGCTGCGGAGGAGCTCTGCTTGATCTTTTTATGAGTAGTAAAGAAAAACGAGGTGGAGCAAAGAAGATCGAGTGTATCGGTTCAATTTTTCTACGATTGCCAAGTAATGGAGAGTCATCTCTAAAGATTCACACACAATTAAACTATCAGGAACACCTAACGATAATTAACACAATCTGAATTATCCCAAGATATTACAGGATAAAATAAATTTAAAAATTATATAAGTGAAAAATAGTCGTTGGACGCTCTGACTATCCAATCAGCAGCTCTGAGCAAATTGCGTAAAACGTTTGCAAACTGTAAAGAAAGCTCCCTTTTTTAAAAAAAATTGCGATAGTTTTAGAGAAACACCAAATCCTAACCACTAAGCCTAACCCAAACTCTGGCCCCTAACCTTTTTCTCCTGGTCACTAACCTTAACTCGTAGCCCTAACGTCTACCCTTAACCCTGAGACCTAACAATAGCCCCTAACCACTAACGCCTAACCTTTACACTAACCCTAATTTTAACCCTGACACCTAACAATCGCCCCTAACCCCCAATGCCTAACCCGTAAACTTAACGGTAACGTTAACCCTGTCCCTAACCTTAAACCCTACGCCTAACAAAAACCCCTAACCTCAAACCCCTTACTTTAACCCCAATGCCTAACCTTAACACTAACCCTAGTAGACGCCATCAGACCAGAGAACACCCACAGCCGAGGACTGGCAATTGGGGGAGGGCCCGTGCTCCGCTGGTTTCCTGGAGGAGACAGGGGTTTAACCCTAGACCAAACCTTAACCCTGATGCCTAAGAATAACCGCTAACCCCAAAACACTTACCTCAACCCTGACCTTAATTCTAACTTGTAATGCCTAACTCTAACCCCTAACGCTGAACCCTAATCCTAATACTTCTTTGTGCATAATTGCTGAAAACAACCCTGTGAAAGCAAAGCTCTCAATTTACAAGTCGATCTACGTTCCTACCCTCACCATGGTCACCAGCTGTAGGTGGTGACCAAATGAATGAGATCGCGAGTACAAGCGGCCAAAATGAGCTTCCTCCGCAGGGTGGCTGGGCTCTCACTCAGAGATCGGATGAGGAGCTCTGCCATCCGGGAGGAGCTCGGTGTCAAGCCGCTCCTCCTCCAGGTCGAGAGGAGCCAGATGGGGTGGTACGGGCATCTGGTCAGGATGCCCCCCGAGCGCCTCGCGGGCGAGGTGTTTCGGGCACGTCCCACCGGGAGGAGACCAAGGGGCAGACCCCAGACCCACTGGAGAGACTATGTCTCACAGCTGGCCGGGGAGCGACTTGGGATCCTTCCAGGTGAGCTAGAGGATGCAGCCGGGGTGAGAGAGGCCTGGGCTGCCCGCTTGAGGCTGTTGCCCCCGCGACCCGACCCCAGAACAAGCGGAAGATGACGGATCGGAACGGAACCCTGTGTCTCTATTTCTCGTTGAATCCTTGTCGCGTTTTCTTCTTGAATCTTTGTCGCATTTTCCCACATACTTCACATCTTCCATCCAATTTGCAAATTGTTTGCAAACAATGAAAATATGGCAATATTTGCAAAAAGAACAAGATTTCTTAAACGAGTACAACGATACCAACAGTTCGGTTGAAGCTTCAAAGACAATTGTTTTCTCTTCAGAGGTCCGACAGAGCAGATTGTGAAGGACTTAAAGCGGAATTTCTTGAATCAAGTTTTGCCTAGAAACGAATGACGTGCGAAATGTGGTTGGTTATTAAACAAAAATGGACGTTTGATACCAGAAAAACATTCAGAAACTCAACAAAGAAAGAAGCAGACAAACTATTTTGACGTAATAAATAGAAAAAATTGGGGGCCAATAGAGAAGGCTTCTGAGGCACTGACTGGCTACCGCTAGTACAATGTATGTTTTGTTTTTTACTTTTTAAAGACTTGTGATCAACTGGGGAGGACATAATATGACCAGAAAACCACTCTTGCCAGTTTCAACAAGACCTTGTTCCCAATGGACGAAATCTCCCTCCAGACTTTTAATAAAACTCGAGTGAGTTGGTTTACAGACTGCAACGCTTACATAAGAGGCCCATACCAAGAACATTTCTTTGTGGGTCAGAGATTAATCATTACATTTTTGGGGGGAAGAGTTAAACAAAAATTGGCTGCCTGTTAAAAAACGTCATGTGTAACAATAAAAATATAAAGCCGGTGACATAAATACACGTAGGAATTTGATTTTTTTCTCATCAAATCAACAGCTCGGTAAAAGTGCATAGTTGGTGCCAGAAACTGCGCATGACCTCTTGTGAAAACAGCATAAAACATTCCTTTAAAGCTGTGTTGGTGGTTGCTGGCAGTGTGTAGCTTTAAGAATCCACATGCCCTGCAGTCAGCTGTGTTCCCGCCACATGTAGGAGCAGGGGTCCGTAGCCTCACTGTGTCTGTGTGCCATTAAGATGTCGCCACTCTGGCCCGCAAAGCTGCTAATAGCAGGGTCCCTTCTTCACACCGAGGGGAATCTGTGGCCACAAGGTCACTTTTGAGTTTGGTTGGGAAAAAAACCCCAAAAAAACTAAGTTTGAGATAGCCTTTTGGTCCAAAAAGAGAGCGTACACCTTGTGGTCATAAAACAATACTTTATGTGTTTTGTTATCTGTGTATGTGCAAGTGTGTGTACCTGACGTTTGTGTTTCTGCTTGGGTTACAGACGGCATGGAAGAGGGCCTCACATCTGGCAGGCTGGCTGTCAGCCCGCCCCAGTGATGGGCTCCAGTTGTGGCACTAGGCAACTGTTGCCTAGGGGAGGGGCCAAATGCAAACGCACCAGCCATCCCTCTGAACTAAGCGAGCATGTGGAGAAGTGTAAAAATAAAACATTTAGATCACTTTTAAAGTGATTCTTCCATTCTGAACCGAAAAGTGAAGGACTTAGATAAAGCTGGTATGTCCGACAGGTGGTGGCTTTTTTGCTGCTTTTATTCCAAAAAAAAAAAAAATAAGGAACACTTTGCTCCTCTCATCTGGCTCGAAATATTTACCTGGGAGAAAGAACGAAGCTACGAGACAGTGGGACAAAGGAAAAGGTATTAAATAAAAACAGAAGCGAGAAAGTCCGGCCAAACTGGCAGCGGAGAAATTAAAAGATGAAAAATTAAATCTGGAAACCGAGTTCAAATGCGAGATAGCAGACGAGCTGGCTGTGAGAGATTATTGTCACGTTAAAAGGGCCGTAAAAAAGGAGGAAGACAGTTCACAGCTGGGTCTACCTGAAGAAGAGAAAGTAGTCCAGCAGGCCTTCAGAGAGGAACCGTGGATCATGTGGACCCTTTTTTTTTTTTTTGGTACAGTGGAAAACGTATATATATTTCCTGTCAAATGTTCCATGAGTCGGTTCCCGTCTCCAACCAGGACACACTGTGATGCACGCATGCACGTTCACTCATAAACACACTGACGCATTGCACACGTGCTTCTGCCAAAATACATAATCATATCTACTACTTTGTTTGGACCTTCCAGTGAGCCGGAGAGCAGAAGGCCGGTTGATGAAAGCAAGCAGACCGTTTCTTTCTGTTTCTGATGATGTTTCATTACTCATTGATCTGGCCTCGTCTTAGAAAACTTTAATCGCCTTTTAGTCCTGAAAGAAAACCAACGACGGTCTTGAGTTTTCTTGATTTGGTAAAACTTGCCCAGCGTTAAGACAGTCTTAAAACTCAAGTTAAATATTTCATTGAACACTCTTGTTCGTATTTTTTTCCTTGCAATGCAAGCCTTTCCCAATAGATGGCACACTGCAAATGTAGCCACTGTGGTTGACGTGTGGCGCATGTGCTATTGTGTCCCATCTTTGCCATCAGCGTAGTACACAAAAAAAAACTACAACTGCGTGCCAAAACAATGTTTTACATGCATGTGTTAGCTTGCGCATGGTGCGGCGGGTTGTAATCATTCGTACACATTCCTGTACCAAACCGAACAAAGAATTCGTAAACAGTTCAGTAAAAATACACACACCATGTACCATTACATAGCGAGTTGACCATAATGTGATATTATTTTAATTTTTACCCTAATGCTAGCTGTCATTGTCAATGTGACCAACAATAGCTCCGCCCTCAAATGTTAATTTTGGCCCCGCCCATTTCTGTAGGCTATTTTAACATTTGTCAAAATATGGGACTTGCATGATAAAAGTGAATGAACCAATCAGAATGAGTAGAAACTAAGATTTGAAAGAAAGGCCTTGTTGAAAAAGCCCAAATTTGCGCGTCCATCTTTGTTGTATCAGTTCTAGAGATTTTTCATTCATTCTGCTTTTTCCTCACAAGTTATGATTCAAATATGAACATCAATCATTTTTATTCCTCCCCAAACAGTAAGAAAACACAATGCTTAGTTGTGGACCAAAAGAATGACGACGTTCCACTTGCCATTCATCCTCTTCAAATCATTTTATGACTTCCAAGAACAAACCTAACCCGCATTCTTTTTTTTTTCCCTCAGTGTGAAAACAAAGACACAAACAGCTTATTGTTTCACACAAACAAACCCGTTGACTCGGTTTCGCCTGCTACTGTGTGTGTGTGTAGACCTACGATCTCACGTCTACGCAGAATTTTGGATTATTTATAACACACAAATATAATTTAGCTGCTTGGTTCAAACAGAGAGTAAAGAATTTTTCTCCCGTGAGCCTGAAACCAAAAACCAATTTGTTCTGCTGTGTTTATATGTGCCGAAAATCCAAATGAAATGTAGGTCAACCCAGACAGGCCAGAGTGCGGGTGAGAAAGACAAGCGAAGCCACATGTACGTACTGTCAGATCTACCTACGCTTCAGAACTGATTCTATCTCACTATCGATGCTTATTATGTAGTTTTAATTTTTATAATATCGACCAAAAGAAAAGCTAATTTTTTTTGTCTTATTGTGATTGGTTCATTGTTGTGATAATATTATCCTGAAATGAGTAAAAACAAAAGGCGAGGGAGACATCGCGTTGATAAAAGTCTTACGGAAGCATGGACAGCCAGAGTCCCAGGTCCGTGTATCTTGCTGCCATTTAATTTCCATTTTGCAATTGGAATTACAAATCCGAAAAGATCCATTTCCTGAGTACCACTTGCAAACAGTAACGTTCACAGTTTCTATTTACTCAATTTGAAACTAAAAAGTCAGAAAAAAACGCCAAGTAACAGGAAGTGGTGTTTGGACAAAACAGTTTCAGGATTACAAACATAATTCATTACAAGATTAGTTTTCGTCTTCTGAGCTGATTATTCCGGTTGTGAGAAATGCCGGAGCCTATCCTAATTTCAGGCGAGAAGCAGGAAACACCCTGAATAGGTCGCCAGTCCATTGCAGGGCCACACTCAGTCAACTATCAATATCCTCACTCATTATAACACGCGTTTTTGGAGATTGGAAAGAAACAGGAGTGCCCGAAGAAAACCACACATACATGTGGAGGATATGCATACTCCAAAACCCTAGTGTTTCAAGCCCTGCGCCCATTCCGGAACCCAAACCCCCAATCTTCATGTTTTGAGGTCACCGTTCTAATCACTACGTCACCGTGCAGTCCTAATGCAAGATTGATAAACCAATTCCTACGACTGTAATGAGAAATGGACCGTTTTCCAATTTTTGAATTCCGATCCCAGAAAGATACACGATGTGAAACGGATTTCAGCCGCAGTTACAGTCTGGATTTTGATTTATTCTGGAGCAAATTGCGATCAACAGTATAAACTGTCTGTTTTGTGGCCGTTTTGATGCACACCGGGAAAGGTCGGATGATTCTTGGGATGATCTTTACTGAAAGCATACCATCTCAAAACTTGGCACGGGCACCAGATGAAGTTCAAAAATCGAATGACGGCAAAAATATGAACCGTCCTCAATACCTCCTCCAAATTTTACAAACAAGTCTACTACCATCTGCAAACACATTTCCAGTAAACCACTTTGAGTTTAAACAAGAGTGACCGGAAGCTGCCCGCCACCCCGAACCCAGCAGGTGTTACAGGTCGACGTGCCCCCTCAGCAATCCCCATAAAACGGTGCTGATGATTACTCTCGACACCTGCAAATGCTGTCAGAGATTGTTTGTTCCCGTGCCAAATAGAAGAAACCGAGCCAGCTCCAATCAGATGGAGATCCTCAGACTCCAAACATCGGGGGTCTGGAATCACTGGGGCAAACAAGCAGGTCAGAGCTGAACACTTTGTGCTTCTGCCTTCTTTCTCATACACACGTACGCACATGCGGTTGTTACGTAACTCACTTGCTGATAGCAGGAGAGGGGCTTCAGAGGGTCTGGCCTTACGTAATGTGTAGGCAAGAAAAGGAACACTCCTTAAAAGTTTCTCCCAAAACCCCCTTTTTCTTTACTTTGAAGTCTCATTACACACACATGGGCTGCGTAGTGATATCCCAACATATTGTTACGCAACCAAAGACTTCCTTAATTTAATCGCTTCTTTTTGGCTTGATGATCATTGGACGTATCAGCGACCAGCCGAGAATCAATGACTTTTTAAACTCTGAAATCTTTTGGACGGCAGGTGGCTAAACATCAGTCATGCTGCCGTCATCTCCGCTTATTGAATTTATTAGCTTGAAATCAGAAACAGAGCTCAGATTAAGAAGTTCACATAGCTCAACTGGGTTTAATGCAACTAATATTTAGATTTTTTTTTCCAATGTCTTTAAGCAATAATACCTCATTTATAAAAGAATTATTTTAAATTGTGCCGGGGCTAAAGTCTTACAAGATTCTGAACCACAACTCAAAGGATTAAAAAGCTCATTAGTGATGATGGACTTTAACAATGGTTCTAAAATTTGATTATATGTGGTTTTAAAGGCATTAAAACAGTTCAAGCATATTGTGGTGTTACAGGAAAGCTGAGACGCCAGTGCTTTTTAAGCCATTTTGGACCTGATTTAGGCTGTTGCGGCAATTAAGGACTTATAGCCCAGTCCAGTCAGGTCCCAATTTCTCATTTCTGGCATTAAACTGCAAGTTCTTGTGGCCTCAGCCAAGATTTCAACTGCCAACTCTAAATAAAATGCAGAAATACAAACTTTACCAAGCTTTAAATTTTCCATTTTTAAAAAGAAAGTTGATAAGTTACGTCTCAATTGTTGCGGAATCCATATCTATCCGTCTGCTGATCTCTTGCGCCATGCTTTTGCCTTTGACCCAAGTACTGCTGGACCTGCTGGATTTGGGTCAAAGTCCAGCAAAAGCAAAAAAAAAAAGACTTAAAAAGACTTACAACTAATCAAATTTGGCATTATTTGAACCATCAGAGCACGTCGGGGTTGCCAAAAGTGGCCACACCATATCAAGTGCTGGAGTTTAGTTGATACCTAAACTCCAGCGCCTGGTGCAAGACCTTAACCTTGACTTGAAGAGGGCCCTCCCACCTTTTCCCATCGAGGGCTATCGTTCTGCATTTCTTGGGGTTTTATATATAATTTTCCACCTGGAACTAAACAGTAAAACCACTAACAAAACTGACGAAACATGACAACCACAAGGAGTCTCCTGTCAGAGAGCAAGTCCGCTCCCGGTGGATTTAACGTAGACTACACAGCTACATTATCGCATACAACTTTCTGCCTCAACAGTCTGGTATTCGGCAACAAACGAACATACAGGTTACTGCCATGGGCATTTTAGCGTGTCTTCAAGGTTAGCAGCATGCTAATATAAAACCTATGTCCATTTTTTTTTCGTATTACGTTTGTATCACAGAGATTTTTGTTCAAATCTTTCTTGTGTTTGAAAGATTACATTCAATCGCTCAGTATGACCAAAGCTCTAGACTTATTAAGATAAAGTGGGTAGGCAAAAAAAGAAAAGTGTTGAATATTGATAAGAACAATAAATTAATAATAATAATAAAATTTTTATTTGTGACGCACTTTATATCTCCAGTGGAGATCTCAAAGTGCTACAATGACCAAAAGGAACAACAAACAGCAAAATTAAACAAAACCACAACACAAAAAAACAACACTAAAAACTTTGCTGAAAAGCCTTTAGAAATAAAAATGTCTTCAGTCTTTTCTTAAAAACCTCAACGCTCTGTGGAGCCCTCAAGCTCTCGGGAAGATCGTTCCAGAGCCGTGGAGCAGCTGCCTGGAAGGCCCTGTCCCCCATAGTGGAGAGTTTGGTCCTTGGTTGGTGCAGGCAGTGGGAGGAGGAGGAGCGCAGGTCTCGGACAGTGGTGTGGAGGGTTAGGAGTTCTTGGAGATAAACAGGTGCAGTGCCGTGTATGCACTGATGGGTGAGGAGGCAGACCTTGTACTGAATTCTGTATTTAACGGGTAGCCAGTGGAGGGATTTGAGGATGGGAGTGATATGGTCATATTTACGCCTCCTTATCAGGATCCGGGCAGCGCAGTTCTGGATGTGCTGGAGCTTTTGTAAGCCCCTGCATGGGATCCCTACAAGGAGGCCATTGCAGTAATCCAGCCTGGAGGAGATGAAAGCGTGAATCAGCCTCTCAGCGTCCGGTTTGGAAAGACATGGACGTAGCTTGGCTATATTTTTATAGCCAATTTTATAGCCAAAATTAGAAGTAAAGTACAGTTTGGAATGATTTGGGAGGCTAGGGCACCAGATGAAGTTCAAACATCTCAATCTCTTTAATTTATTCTGTTGTAACTAATTGAGATGAGATAGGACAAAAACTTGTCCAAATTTCTGTACTTGTTGGTTTTAAAAGTGTCTAAATCCAAACATCTGGCTTTAGATTTTGCTTTCTAATAAGACTTTTAGGAATTATCCTCGTCAAACCTCATTTATTTAATCTTTCACTCTCGTAGCTCCCCTCCAGACCACCATCCGTTCACTCGTTTAATGCAACATCCATATAAAATAGTTTCCATTTGAGCGGATTATTGAGGACAGATTTTACTCCGACACTTTCAAGAGTCAGCAGGGATTACACATGCACGTTCGCACTGACTCAAAAACAAGAATCAGAGAGTTGAAAGTACATTTTCATCCACCTGGAAAAGTATTTTTTAACCTCTCTTTTTTGTTTTCCCTTCCCTTAGGCCTCTCTGGACTCTCACCGTCACCATCGTTGGCAGTCCAACGGGGTCAACGGTGGACACACGACTCCATTGGGCGTCCCAATCCACCTGTAATATCAAGCGCTCCTGAATTCTTCGAGCAAATTGTTGAGTGAGATTTCAATCCCGACTCCTCATTTGTCGTAGCCAGACGTGCAGCTTAAAAATCATTTCCTGGCTGTAATGATTCTCGGAGTCCCTCCAGGATGGGCCGCACCTGTACAACCGTCCATGTGTGGCAAGGAATGACTCAAATAACTCCTGCATTAGGCGAATTTTTACACGGAGGTCTGTGCTGCTGCTTCGATTAACTTGAGGCATTTTATGTGTATTAGCCCCTTAAGATCCCCAAAGAAAATACAATAAAATTCATGAGGGGCGAGGAATGTGTTAGCGAATACCTGCTAAGAAAACGGTCGAGTTGTGTGCGTCGATTTGATCTTTTTTCAGGTGTATTTGTCGCGTTGTTGGTCACAAGAAACAACTCATGAACATCCTAATATAGGACAAAGTTAAGGAGCCAAAGATGCTTTCTGGGCTTTTACGACGTTGGCGTCAACATGTGCTTTGTAAGCAAGTGTCAAGTTTGGAAGAGTCCGTTGTTACTTTTCAGCAGGGATTTGATTTTGATGTGGTGTATGTATGAACGAGGAGAGAAACTCCGAGCGAGCCAGACGAGGCTTTATGTCACTCCCCCCATGTGCTTCATATTAGACTTGTTTTATATCTTGTGGTTTTGTGGGCGAGGGGGAACACAGCTGAAATGACTCCTCAGTTTGTTTTTAATGGAGTGCTGTTGGCTCATATGTCAATTAATAGAGATTTGAAATGGTTACACGGAGGCTTTGATTGTCAGGAAGTGTTCTGATTGACAGGCAAAAGATGCCGGATCACGTGTAGTTAAATGTAATCCGAGTAAAACTTTACTCTTAATAAATGTTATGGTACTCTGTAACTGTCAAAATAAGCGACAAGGTCTGATTTAAGTTGAAGGAGAAAATGATCCGTGAAATGAGCGGTGATGTAACACGCATTTAGAATTCGCCTTTTGGAAAGCACGCCGGAAGTGTCCCCGTTATCGCCGTGTCATGGACGCAACAATCACTTTCTAATTCATTTTCCAACCTCCGTGGTCCAGAAAACGCCGGACAGTGGCCAATTAGAAGGCGTGGGTTCTCCGAACGAGAGTGCATTTGGTTGCATCAATGTTGTCCTGTGATGGCCTGGCAATATGTCCAGTTGGCATTTCGTTCCACATTCAAAAAGAGACGTAATCGCTTGTCTGATTGAAGCAATTCTGTTCAAACCAGAACTACTATATGTTGCTGTGGATTTAGAGGATCTGTCAAATGGAGTACTTAGACTAGCAAATTTAAACTGCGCCCCGCTGCTATCAGTTGGATTTGGGCGCGAGTCATGTAGTGATCGCACTAATCATGTTCCAGTGTGGAACAAAAACGACCTTTTTAGCAACGGGCTTTGGGCAAATTTTGAACCAAACAAAGTCATTTTTAGTCATTTTTACATTGCATTCAGCTGTTTGAATGCAACATTTGACACCTGTGATATCAAATTTCTTTTTTTCCGATAACATTGCACTATTCTGACGTAAGCCTAGTCCGACTTTGACGGTTAAACCCTATGTGGATAGAGTGGGAACAATTGCTTATGGTAGGTGCAACCTTAATTCTGACAGCTAAGACACCCTTAGCATTAGCATAGCATAGTTCATGGAGTTCCGCTTGCTGACTGCTACCAAGGCGTTGCAATTCCTCAATTGTCAAGCCCAGGCATGGGCAAACTACGGCCCGCAGGCCACATGCAGCCCGTTAAACGTTTTAATCCAGCCCGCCAAACACAAAAAACACTGCTCCCATTAAAATGTGTGTGTCTCTGTGATGTGCATGCTGTCCGTGTGCACAGATATGGAAAGCCATCGGGCCCAATACACGCACGTAAACAAGCGTGTTAGATGTTAAAACAAGCAAAACGTTACATCAAGCGCTTAGATTTCAAACCTAGCGCCACAAAATGCCCGTTTTTAAATGCTATCACACTAAATTTCAGACCTAGCGCCGCTAGATTTGAAATATAATGCTCTTGATGTAACATTTAGCGCACTTGTTTAAAATCTAGCGCCATTCTATCGGTCTGATCTAGCGGGTACCAAAGCATGCCATCCATCTGATCCTGTCCCGGCCCACTTGTCAAATGTTAGAACTCAAGTGGCCCACATGTCAAAAAGTTTGCCCACTCCTGGTCAAGCCAAAAAGCGCATTAAAAACATAGTATTTTCTGAGCTAATTGGACAGCTTGCCATGTGGCATCCCATCATCTCATATAGTGGACAACTTCAAAGTCTCTCTTTTGAAGTCTGCCTTGACAAATCGGTAGAGTTTTGTGCGTGTTAAAGAGAATCTTGCTTTTCTTAGAGAACACACAGAAAGCAGCGTGCTTATGTGCTATTTAAAAATCTTGGCTACGTTTTGAAACAAGTGAAGAGCCAATCTTTATGTCATACGGCGTTGTAAAGTTGGCCTCTGTGATTTTGCTGAAAGAAAAAGTCAAAGTTCTTTGTGAGATGAATGTCAACTACGCTAGAAGCCAAAAAAAAAAAAAAAAGATCAAACAATTATTCTGTTGAACCGCTTTTAGCTTCGGTTGTTAGCATCGATGATGTATGTGTAGCCCGATTTTTGGCCAAAGACTCTTGAAAAGATTAAAGTTCGGAATCCGTGGTGTGAAAATGAAAATATTTAAAATCAAATCACTACGTCTAGCGGGCACGAAAAGTGATTTAAACATCCCTAGTTAAAGTGCAAAAAAAATATATACGTAAATTGATGCTCCCGACAAAAAAACATGAGTTTAAAGTTGCGGTAGCGGTGGTGTGTTGCCCTCCCCGGAGGTAACGAAGAATCCCAAGACAATTACACATTCTTGGAGTGATAATAGCACCATTGTATGATAACTATCATTAACACTCCCTGCTCATGATGTCTTATAGCCCGCTCTGCTCTTGCAGCGACTGGACAATGGGACATTGTTATTAATCCTTTCGCCTCAGGTAAGGAGCTTAATGAAGAGGTTTCTGCCACATAAACAGACGAGGTTGGTAGGGAAACAACACAGTAGTCATTGCGTCTCTGGCTGCTGTTTACTCGCCTTGGGGTTGCTGAGTGAGGATTTCTCGGACGTGCATGAAAGACAGTCACACAATGTTAACTTTGACAATGTAGCAATCATTAAGCTGACACAAAGTACCCTGGCAGACCCGAAAAAAAAAAAAAAAACATGAAGGCTTTCATCACATGCTTTAAACACACTGACAAACATGTACTACTTTTGCTTTTTTTTCCCCTCTATCCGTCGCTCAGGATGGCTCCAGGGAGTCTTTGTGTGTCTGCAGCTGAGATTGAATACAGATATGAAGCGGTGACACTGCCCGACATGGTCTGGACCTCATCGGGTCTCACAGACAAGACTTCTATGTGAATAGGGAACATGAATATGAAAGCCTGAAGCTTCCAAAGAAATCCAAGCACACCAAAATCAGTGTTCAGACACCGATTTGACAGATGATGTGCAGTAGCTTTTTCTTAAGCAACTTTATCATTCATTCGCCAAAATAAAAAAAAACTCAAGTATAAGGCCCGACTGACTAGAGGCTTTTTCAGACTGAAGTGGATGGAACCCAACTTGGACCCAATTTAAAGGGTCCAAAAAGGCTGATTTCTGATTAATCGGACAATTTTTTGCAAAGTTTTTTTATTGTCACAAAGGTGTTTTGTGACAGGTAGCCAAGATTTTGCGCCGAGTATGAAGCGGCCGGGATGGGAATTAGCGCCTCCAAATCCGAGACCACGGTCCTCGCCCGGAAAAAGGTGGAAATTTCCCCCTACGGGTCAGGGGCAGGGTCCTGCCCCAAGTGGAGGAGTTTAAGTATCTCGGGGTCTTGTTCACGAGTGGGAGAAGGATGGAGCGGGAGATCAACAGGCGGATCGGTGCAGCATCAGCAATAACTAGGACGCTGCATCGGTCTGTCGTGGTAAAGAGAGAGCTGAGCCGAAAAGCAAAGCTCTCGATTTACAAGTCGATCTACGTTCCTACCCTCACCTAGGGTCACCAGCTGTGGGTGGTGACCGAAAGAATGAGATTGCGGGTATAAGCGGCTGAAATGAGTTTCCTCCGCAGGGTGGCTGGGCTCTCACTCAGAGATACGGTGAGGAGCTCTGCCATCCGGGAGGAGCTCGGTGTCGAGCTGCTCCTCCTCCAGGTCGAGAGGAGCCAGATGGAATGGTCCCCAAGCGCCTCGCGGGCGAGGTGTTTTGGGCACGTCCCACCGGGGGGAGACTAAGAGGCAGACCCCGGACCCGCTGGAGAGACTTTTTCTCACAGCTGGCCGGGGAACGACTTGGGATCCTTCCGGGTGAGCTGGAGGATGCAGCTGAGGCCTTCTGCTTGATTCATTAAAACAAGACACTTAAGAGTCGTTCGGAAGGCACTTCACACTCGGAGACTAGGACTAGGAGACTCTAATCGAATCTCAAAAACGACTCTGCTCCTCAGTGTGCAGGTCAGATAGGGGTGTCAGATGACTCTTTCTGGGGTGGACAGGAGGTTGAGAAAATCTTGGAGTTTCTAGTGATAAAGTACCGATGAATGCAAGAATTTGTGTAAACCTCTTACAAGCTAGTTTTGTCCCGTTGTTGAGCATCTTTGCAGATGACGTCTTTGTAATTGTGAGGATCTTCCTATTTCTAAATAAAGAAATAACAGAAGTCATAATGTGAAAAATTTAAGGAATCAGAGGGAAACAATCACTTACCACCCTGTCAATGCCTGATCTCGACAGATCTCAGAAGCTAAGCAGGCTGGTCCTGGGCTGTACTGAATGGTAGACCGCCAGAATCCCAGGTGCCACGGTGGGACGGCTGTTGGGATTAAATTGTTGCTGTGTCCCTGGGCAAGACACTTCACCCACGTTGTCTAGTCTGGATGGTGTACGTGATTGGTTGGTGATGGTCATAAGGGCCGATGGCGCAAAATGGCAGCCTTGCTTCTGTCAGTTTGCCCCAGGGCGGCTGTGGCTAAAGCAGTAGCTTACCGTTACCTGGTATGGCGTGAATGAGAAGCATCTTTGAGAGTCCTGAAAAGCGCTATATAAGTACAATGCATTATTATTATTACTTGACAAAAATCCTGAATCTCAAACATGGGGGTTGACGTGAAATAAAAATTGCCGACTAACGTGAATGTCGAAAAATGCTGAGAAGCCGAAAACCAAAATAAACGTTTCTGTTTCTTCCATCTTTCTCTGTAACTTTCTTTGGCTTGTCTACTACCTCGGTTTATTCCGCATGGAAGCAATCACAAAGAGGCATTGTTTTGCTGGCAAATCTAAATGAAAACCATATTTTCAAGTCTTGTTTGAACTCGTGTTCCCCCTTTTACGAGTATGCACACGACTCCGCATGCGTGTTTATGTAAATCCAAGTAATCTGTTCACTCCTTGCATGGACTGTTTTGCCTGATGTGCCCGATTTCTGTTAGTTTAAGATCCCTTATCTAAACGAAAACCTGCTGGTACACAAAGAGTGTTGGCTACCTCTGGAATAAATGCACATGTTTAGTAGTAAGTATGAAAAAAATGGTAAATGAGAAGTTTACACCAAAAAAAAAAAAGTCTCCGGTATCATTCGGAACGGTCGTTATGAGTGAGCTGAGTGAGCAGTAGACTTGCGGATGATTGATGGGCTTCGTATGTTTTTCCTGATGAGGGATAGCGATACGGAGACACACAAGAGGTTAAAACTCATGAGAAGCACAAGCGCAATTTTTGATGGAAAACTGTTTAGGGCGGTTATACGATCGGCCTTCCAGAAAAGCCCAAAAGCAGGATTTCAGAAGCAAGGATCTTCTTTCCTCAAAGCTTCTTTTGAGTGTTCAACGAGTTCCACAGTTTGAAAAAAAGAAGTTAAAACTCAATGTATTTCTAATTTTTAAATCAAATATATCTGATTTTAGTTTTAGAAAACCTAATTTACCAATTTTCACGACCAAAAAGCGCACCGTATTAAAAGGCACAGTCCCAGTTTCATGTGCTCTGTATTTAACACACATATAAGGCGCACCTTATTATAGGGCGCGGGTTTTATATACATATCCTCTACAACGTACTACGTATGTCCGCCTTTCAACAACACACACACACACACAAGCAGACAAGTGTGTTTATTTCAAAAGATCAGGAGTAAAACTGAGTTTGGTTGGCTATATTTAAATATTATTTACAGTCGTCATAAAGTCACTTATCAAATCCATCCAAGTCCTCATCCTCTGTTTCAGAATCTAACAGCTACGCAAGATCCAACATCCCAGGTTCACTTTCCTCACTGTCAGAGTCACTTTCTGAACCGTGCAGCTCCTCGGAAATGATGCCTGCTTTTACGAAAGCTCGGACAACAGTGCCACCAGACACATTAGCCCGAACATCTACAATCCACTGGCAAACTGTGGCGTAACTCGCCCGGTTCTGCCTTCCACCCTTTGGGAAGCTGTGGTCTCCTTCGGTCATCCATCTCTCCCACACCGCTTGTAGGCTTACTTAGAACGGCCGGTTCACGCCAATGTCCAGCCGTTGGAGTTCCTTTTGTCGGGTCTCCCGGAATCACGTCGGCGGTGAGATGAGCACGCATAGAGTAAAAAATCAAAAGCGATGGTCATCCTGGTCTCCTTACATACACCTGCCTCAGACACTCTTTCATCATTTCCTCGTCCATCCAGCCCTTTTCATTTGCCTTAATAGGGAGCCTGCTGGAAACGTCTCTTTAGGCAAACGTCTCTATAGGTCGCGGCGCTCATTTTAAAGAAAATCTAAGATGTTACTATGCGCCATATGGTTGGGAAAATACATTAAATCTTTACAGAGTGTAGCATCCGAAAGCGGCCATGCTAATTATCGGGCAAAAACTGATAGTGAGCACCTTCCGGTTTGCGGTTAGTTTGAACACGTCTGCGCCCGTTCAAAGTAAGACAAGTGAAAAACTTTTGCGCGTTAAAGGATTAATACAGTTTTCTTATTGCACTTTTATTCATTTTGTTTGATTACATAAATATATACACTACAGGACGTGTCCCAAAGTTGCTAAATCTTTTGTTTTGATCTTGCAAGACATTTCCTCTTCTCTAGCTCTTTTAAATCCTTTCACTATCAAAACAGTTTTAAAGTAACTTTTTTTTATAAGTGTGTGGAGCAGCTGAATGTAACAGAAAGCTTTTTATTTACAACATATACAAAGTGATTTATTTTCGGTGCATGTCCCGGGGTTATAGTAACACACTTCCAGAGTCGGTTAAAAAGGTTGCTGCCATGCCCAAATAAGGATAAACCGTAGCCCTGTAAAAAGCACTGCCGTGCTGGCAGGTTAATTGTATGTTATGTTGAAGTTTAAAGTGCTTCTTTAGTGGTTGCTTTCTCAGAAATGGAATTCAGCCGACCCTTCGGTGATATTTTCACAAGTTAAAACCATAATACTGATTTTGCGCTTTTAAAATACTGCATGTTCTAATTAGATCTAATCCCGACTCAGGAAGCAGGTTCCTGTTGAAGTTCTTATTTTTGCTGCCTGGCGACTCAGTAGAAGTACATGATGAAGCGTTGTTTTCTCAGCTTTTACACATTACACTGTATCGTATGATTTATGGTCGTTCGGCCTTCGGAGGCAACAGGCATTTACTAACGGGCGCACACACGTGAACACAATGTGAAAACATGTGCCCACGCAGGCAACCATAACTCATTGAAAATGAGGATTTTCAACAAAGGTCCATTTAGTAAATTAAACAGAGGACTAAAGAATAAAATTTAATAGCACGACATCAATCTGGATTAGCTGAACTTGAAAATATTCGAGTTAGATAAATACGCACATATTAAATATTTTAACTTCCAGTTTGAAGATAAACAAATAAAAACCTTTAAGTAGTTGTTTTTGCCATAAGAAATTTGTCACAGTTTACTTTCTTTTTCTCCCAAACCACTGCATTGAATTTAGGAAAACTGCTCAGTTATTCGGTACCAAATATAGACAAACTTAAGGGATCGTCTCCAAGTTGATGAACAAAGTCTTAAAGGTACAAACCCAACTATCCTTATTAGTACAAGAAATGATACTAACATCTTATTGAGGATTACAGTGGAAGTATTAGACTCGCTGGATTTGTTCTTGAGGAAGTTTTCACACTCAAACAATGGGACTAAAACAGCTGCGCTTGCTCTGGTTTTTATTGTTTGCACATGCTTATGCATCTGTGTGTGACATGGAGAAGTCATTCCTCCATCTGGAGAAATGACTCAAACGTAGAAGTTGGGACACGAGATGAAGCGGAGGTCGTGAAAACTATAAAAAATGAAAAGATCATTCGCGAGTTTAAAGATGTGTCCAAGTTGAGTTTAGAGTCATCGTAAGCAAGTCGCCATTCTTGACAAAAAAAAATTAGGCAACAATCTTTAATCAGTTTATGTTAGCTAAATGTAGCGCTAAATCTGAAAACTAGCAAAACACAAAAAAGCTACCTGTAAAAAACGGTAACATGAATTCACAAAACTTGGAATTCTAGTGACTCCGGTGTTTGTTTGTGAGATAATTTTATACCCGTCATGAAGTGATGAAGGTAAAGATGTAGGACCCAGAAGCATTGTGAATTTAAACCAGCTTGTTGCCGTTAATCTGCGGTTGAGGAAAGGGGGTAGGCATGTGCAGCCTAAAAGCCAACTTGGGCATGCGCCATGGGCAGGCTTGATAGGCCCGAACAGGCCCATCGAAGGGAAAACGTGAAGTTGAGGGACCAGATGTGATGGGACACTTATTGAAAGCCCAGAATGTCCAGTTCCAATGGCGCCAAGTCTTTAAGGGCCTCCGCAATCTCTGGTACTCCTCGTTTTTATTCTGTTTAGAAGCGGATAGGAACCACCACAGCTCACAAGTGTTGTTTTTTCCCCCGAGTTTATTTTCCCAAAGGGCTGAGCCCCTTAATGGCACATTCAGTGACAAATGAGAGTGTAATGTTAACCTTTACGACTACAATTTTTGAAAACTTGCTGAAACTCGTCTATACCGGCGGTCGTGTGAAAGCGCCATGCCAATCATTACAAAACAGTCTCATGAGCATTGGCCCACAGTAGACCACTTCTCTTAGCGAAGACAGCTAATATTATCCCTTTGTTTATCAGTCCTGTTTATACAGTTTTGAATTTCATGCAGAGTTCATCAAGTTCTGCTTGAAATGAGCCGTGGAGGTGCAAACAATGCACAATAAAAGCCTGGGTCTACGTGTCATGCCCTCTCTCCGCTTAAGTGCTACGATGAGATGAGTACCTAATGCTACGATTGTTTTCCCCTTCAAACAACCACACATATAGACAAGTATGCGCCCCATCGAGGATATGTTAGCCCCTGAGGTATTTCCTCTGTCTAAGCTGTGAGATGATGAGCTGTCAGAGCCTGGTGATTTGGGGTCTGATTATATAGGCAGATAGGGAATCGTTGGGCTCGTTCTTTTTTTTTTTTTTTGCTTGTGTGGTCCAACGCACACACACCAAACACCTTAACAATGAGGCTATTGTCTATCTCAAACAAGCCTGAGGTGGTAGCGATAATTTAGGGAAGAAGAGTCTGGGAAGTTGACGGCTAGAGTTGGAAAATTTATGGCTATGAGAAAGATAATAAGGACAATTTGATGTGCGGAGAAGGCTTATCTTACATTTGTACAGATTACACACTATTGGCAGATTTATTCTAATTTTCACAGAATGGCGTGCCAGCTTTATTCAGCCATGAAGACGAGCTGGTGGTTTCCCACTCAGTTATTAAAGGTCTATTCTTTTATACAGCCGCTAGCGTCAGGACCGATGTATCAAAAATGTTCCTGTTGCAAAGAAAAGACTCAACAATACTGGTCTTTATCACCAGGGTTCTAATATCACCCACTCAAGTACACTTACTTTTAATTGTAACACTCATATAACCGCTCAAGTAAATGGGGAACGCATCAAAAATTCTGGTCAAATCTTCTAAGTAACGTCTTTATCTATACCTACGTAAATGTGCTCTTGGTGGTTCGTATTTAGGACCTTGGATTTTCAGGCATTCCAGTTAATCACACCGGTGTTTTTGCGATCATTTTCAAAATATTTTACATTTTGTACGTGCCCACGCTCTTACACATCTGTTTTCTACTAGCCAGTAGAAAGAATCACAGCTAGTTCCGGTTGAATTCAGGTGAGAGGCGGGATACACCCCGAATAGGTCGCCAGTTTGTTACAGGGCCACACCCAGACAACTATTCCTACACACAGACTCAAATCTAAGGGTGATTTCATTGTGTGCAAACAACCTGACACATATCTTCTTTGGAAGGTGGGAGAAAACCCATGCAAATACGGGGAGAACATGCAAACTCCACACAAAAAGGGTAGTGTTTCAAGCCTCGGCCCCACTCCAGGAATCAAACCTTCAACCTTTTTTATGTGAGGCCACTGTGGAGCCCGCTCTTACACATGTCAAAGTAAATAGTTAGCGAGGGCATAATCTGTCCATATAAAATTTATTTTGCGGTTCTTAAAATCTGCAGTTGGCTAATATTTAGGATATGCGATTTCGTCCTCTTACATTTTTTGACCATTTTAAAAGTTTTCAGCCCACTATAATAAACCTGAAAGAGCAAAGTCCACTTCTGCACAAGTTTCAGCCTGCCACCACATGGTCCAACTGTTAAGCACGGGAGTGGAACAATCATGTTTTGGTGTTTCATTGCAGCCAATGGCACTGGGAAAAATCTCTTGAGTAGAAAGAAAATGAATCCCGTTTTCTACATTTTCTTCAGTGTCCATGTTTCTAGACCAAAGAACACAAATGCTCTAAACCCCAATTTCTACACTTTTTCTCAAATTGTTGCTGAAACTTTCAAGAATTTCTTTGTTCCTGTTTCTTTTTCCACCCATTCCAGTCTGTCTGCATACCCTTCTTCCCTTCTTTTCCACACTGTCCATTGCTTTCAAGATAATCATCTTCATTTGGAACAATTGATAGCAACAAATGCATTTTGTCAAAACATTAGAGTTCAAATTAGTCGTGCAGATTATTCAAATTGATATCGTAATGTTCCGTTCGTTCCGTTGTCTTCCGGTTATGTAGGGCCGGGTCACGGGGGCAACAGCCTCAGACTGGAATCCCAGGCTTATCTCGCCCCAAATGCATCCTCCAGCTCACCCGAAAGTATCCCGAGTCGTTCCCCGGCCAGTTGTGATACATAGTGCCTCCAGTGAGTCTGGGGTCTGCCTCTTGGTCTCCTCTCGGTGGTATAGAATTGCCGAACTGACAAATAGCAGGTATGTGATGGTGGGACTCTCCCGGCATCTTGTGAAAATCATTTGTAGAGTCTCTGAATGTCAGTTAGCGCTGATGTTGGCGGTCACGATGACACGTTATGCAAGTCGAACGCAAGGTCGAAATTCTTCCGAAAAATTCTACATAGCAGTAATCTTCCAAAAAGATAATCGAAGTATCGACAGCATTATTAAAAAGTCCTTCCACGGTTTGCGAAACATCGTTTTCTAAAGATTGAGTGACCTTAACTTTTAGTCACATGACTCAGAAAACCTAAGCAATTCATCTATACCTGGTACTGAGTTAGAGTGCGTAGTTTTATTGAAATCCCTTTAGTATTTTAGAAAATAATGTACGCTTCTTGACTATTTTGTGTCCCATTGCGAGATGGATGCGCGACCATATGAAGAAAAAGCCCCAAAAAAAAACCTGCGAAAAAACATGTCTGACTTTTTCTGGTGAGCTTTCAAGATCAAAAAGGTCACATAAGGAAATTGTTTATCTTTTTAAAAACATGTTTTAAATACAATTTGAAAGCTTTATTGTAGTTTTTAAAACTTTTTGAGACGAACAGGCTGATCAGAGACGGACGCTTTATGAGTTAGAAAAAACGCCAAACAGCGCGGTCACACCTGAGAGCGAAGCCACAAACACACATTAACACACTCAGACCCAAACACAGACGCAGACATAAATATGCAGACACACACGTGGGGTCTCACCCGACACACAAAACAGACACATGTTTGGGTCGCTTGCAAGACGTCTGCTTTCGGAGATTTCAAAGTATCCAGTTAGACGTGAGATTTTTTTTAGTTATAGAATATCGACTGTTGTGTCGTTTTTGACAAATTTTGAGCTCCGAGCCTTAGGGTACACTCACACTAGCAAATGTAACCGTGCAAGAAATCGTTGTAGTTTATTGATGTAATCATACCCCGGTATGAGCACTGAGTGGAGGCCTTATGGCCATACACATAGGAATCTCAGCACACAGAAAACCATAGTTACTGTTGCTGTGTTGGCACACATAACCCACCACCACCTCCGGACAACCTTTGCCCTATCAACCTTCCACTTTTTCACACATATACTGTACATTACTGCAGATTTGAGGCATTGAAACAAGTAAAAACCAAAAAAATTTCAAGATATTGTGTATTTGTGCAGTTGGTGAAATCACAATAATCCCCTGGACTGATGAACGCATTTTGGTGGCAATCCGGGAGCGCCCCAAAGCCTTGCCACCAGATTCAGGCGGGAACGATCTGGGGGCCACGAACTCTAAGCTGCTTTGTCTGTGTCAGCCACGACATGCCGCGCCTGGACACGGCATGCACCAAATGTGGCAGGCAACAGAGGCTTTGGAACCCAATAGAATGAGGAAAATGCACAAGAAAAAAAAAACTCAGAAGAAAAGTAAATCTCAAAGTAGAAGAAACTTTTCAGTTCTCTGATACACACACTCAAATAAACCGTCTGACCCCAGATTATTATCAGTTATAAGAATTTTATGAAGAGTTTAACTTGGATAGACCACCTTAAAAGCAAGACCCTCCTTTAAGATCTTCATACTCACTGAGAAGAGTTTTCTGTGGTAAAATAGTGACACCTTAAGGTAAATAGTTTGTACTGCATCCAAAAAAATTTTAAGGTGGACTGGTATAATTAAAAGAAGGAAAAAAAATGTATTTTCTTCTTTAAAAAAATAGAAAAAATTCTTTTAAAATTCTTTTAATGTGTATCAGATCTTCACAAATAAAGCAAATAAGGAATTTTAAGTACAAACAAGTGACCGCTTGAAAAATTGGTCAGACCCACTCGGCTCCTTGCTTGTTTTTCCAGCCTCTTATTGCCTATCTGCTTGCAGGGGATGAAAGAACTTCCAAGATCAAAACTGTCAGGCTTAATAACCTGAGAGGGGAACCTGTGGGTGACATGCAAAGAGAACCGATTAGATAAAATATAGTAGATTACGTACACAATAGCTGGACGGAGAGGAATGAGATAACGTGACACACTGCAGGGCTTTAGGTTTGACAGGAGACTGGGCCTGCAAGGAATTGTGGATCATCTGATAATCTTGTGCAGAGCGAGTTGCATGCACGCGTGTGCACCGTCCACTGAAACAAATATCGTAAAGCACAACCTTATGTAATTAGAACAAGTATTCAAAATTTGTAAAAGTAGAATATGGTATCATCTGCGTACGTAGCAATGCTACAAGCAGCATATTTTTTGTCAAATCAAGCAACCAGCATCAACAATTGTCGTTGATATCAAGCACTCGGTGAACGACTCCATCATCTATGAAGCTTTGAAATCCAATAATTTTTCTTTTTTTTTATTTTAACATACTTTATTCATCCCTCAACGGGAAAATTTCGGTGCTGCATTTCACCGCAGCAGGCTGCCAGGACGGCGCAAGTGATAGGAGAAACAGAGGTTAAGTGTCTTCCCAAGAGACACCTAGACATAAGCTCAGTGGAATTCGAACCGGCTTATTCGAGCCCTTGGACATTCTCTTGTTCAAGGGCCGGAGCTATCGCTTCCTCCTCATATTTGAAGTTGGCGGAATTTTAATATCCATAGACCAAAATTTAATAACTCATGTCAGTTTGTGTGCTAAAATGAACACCTGCTGACAATTAGACGGTTCTGCTTTGTTGTTATTTTATCACTTTTGAAGCTTTTGATACTATAAAACGATTTTGATGGCTAACATTTTTGCCATTATCATGTCATGCCGTAGCTATTTTACGACCAGAACAGAATTTTATGAGGCTGGAATAATGGCAACAAAATCTTAACTTAATAAAAATATGTTTAAATAAGCAAGAGCTTAAATACTTCCTACGAAAGAAAGATTGGGGGCGTGGCAGAGAACAAACTGGCATTCAAATTGTATCCAAATTCTGGACGGGAGAGTTCGCAAAATCTCAAACATTCTAGAATCATACGGAAAACAACTTCAAGTATGTTTTTAATATGAATCAAAATTAAAAAAAAATTATTATAATTGAGCCACATGGAAACAAGGCGGCCTAGAGTTGTCTTAGGAATAGATTGACTCGGAAGTTAAGGGGTGTTACATGGTGTTTAAAAACAAAATTGTTTTGCCCAGTCAGTGCCAGAGAATGTCGGTAAAGGTAAAACAAGACATAGATTGAACAAATAAGTATTGGAAGTCGTTGACAAAACACTGGGTTGCGTGGAAGATAGTGACGAATAACGCTCAAACATGGTGGAAAAATCTGAAAAGTTGATCAACCGGGGTGACTCGAATAACCCTATTCAATGAACAAAATTTCAATCTCAGCTTTCTTCTTCATAACTTTCCAAATGTAGTTTTTTTGCAACTTTTAGGATCCCGTTATTTTTTGGTTCATATTAGCGTCTAAAAAACGACTTTGTACTTCTTTTTGCTCTGGCAGTGAAAGATGCTCCATTTCCTTTCAGGAGACAAGAGCTTAATGAAACCAGATTGCAGGAGTGGAAAGATGAAGGAAATGCCAAGATTTTTGAAGTCTCAGACAGAAACCTGATTGCTCAGACACTGTGAATGTAGGACGTATCTGGGAAAGCTTAGGGGAAATTATAATTCTGTTTACTTCAGGGCTGATTTTTGGGGGGGGATTTGTTCCCGTTATGTTGTTGTTATCAGACGCGGCTGATTCACGAGCAGCGGTGACTGAGGAGATTCGGTCTCGCCAACGTCAGATGGGCGTCCTGATAACGTCACAACGAATGTGAGCCATCGTTTTAGAGCGGAAGGCTGAAGTCCTGGCCAAGTTAGAGTGAAGATAAACAAAGAAAGGGGCGGATATGTTGACCTCTTTTTTGTAGCTGTTTCTGGTTGGATGTAGACCAGACTTTTAACTCTTTGTTGGGTACTCCAAATCCCATCATTCCAACTAAACAGCAAGGACCTAAAAGGATCTCGGAGAATATTTGAAGGTCGTTACGCACTATTTAAACAAATATTTAAGTGAAAGAGCATTTTTTTTTGTAACAGTCATACATCTTGACATGCCACCTCCCCCTTAACGTATTTTACGACATGGCTTCTCTTTCCTATACACCTCGTTCTTTGATTTTGGGGCCCTAAGAGGAAAACCCACCACTTAGATACTTGTTATAATTCAGAACATGGCTATAATAGTCTAACATAAACAATACATTTTTTCTTAAAGAAACAGCAATAAAAGTGAGCTCTAAAAGTTGTTGTTTTTTAAGCGAACAGATTGTTAGAAAACGTGTGGGTTTATTTAGTGAATAACGGCGGAAACCCGATCTTTGCTTCTAAACACATGAACAAGATGTCGGTCTTTGTAGTCTCCTTTTTTTTTGTTGCTCAGATGTGAGCAAATGATGTGTTTCCCAAGATGGGTAAACAGCCCGTGTCTGGGTGTGTCCAGATCTCGACTCATTGACACCGTTTTTCCCATCTTCAGATTTTCTAACTCCTTCATAGGAAAAGTGAACCGAAATACAAAGAAAAATTATGCTGTGACATCACGATAAATCCTACAAACAAGGAATAATAATAATAAATAAGACATTCGTATTTGGAAAATTCTGATCAAGTCCGATGTCTCTACGCCATATGAATGCAAACAAAGAGTTCACGCAGTGCCACCTAGTGGGAGGCACCTGAATTGTAAGACAAAAAAAAACTGTGGTTTATTCGTATTATTTTATTTCTACATCTACAAATTTAATTCCACAACCACGTGCCTATCAAAAAGTAAGGCTTATCTTTAATCTGTACACCTGCTTGATATCATCGCGTCGTCTTAATGCAAACCCCAAAAGTAATGTTACCATGGGGCTGCAGGTGGATGGAACCAATCGACAGTGTGAGGCCCATTGTGCCATTTTGGTTCTTCTGTACCCATTTTCTAAAAAAAAAAAAGAAAAAAACTTCAGAAACAGCATACTCTCTGGTAGCGAGGCCTGCCAACAATAAGCCAAATTACAGCATTAAAGGGCGCAGAATGTCGCACACACAGCATGAGAAAATTGTGCTTTGAAGAAATGTTGTTTTCGTACCCAGAGATTTTATAATGGCAATTTTAAACTTAAAGAACTACAGATCTGCTGTTTGGGAAATTATGTCTTATTATTTGAGAGTGATTGATGACCAAAGCCTCTCCTGAGCACCTCAAAGATCCCCAATGTGATATCCATGAGTAAAAAACTATTAATTAAGCTTCTTAGATCAAGGTTTCTGTCGCAAAGGAGGGTTGAGAGGTTGGACCCAGAAGCACAACTAAGTTCAACCAGTTTATTGAATTGAAATTAATATACTTTATTTATCCCCGAAGTAAAATTTGAGTGCTGCAGTGCAAACACCTCGATGCCCCCTTGGCCCTATCCACCGGCGTCCAAGTCCGGTCATACCATGTCCAACCTCCAGTCCAAAAACTGGAGGACGGAATGGGTCTACAAAGCAGGCCACAGTGAAGAACACCAAATCGGCCTCTCTGTATTTCACTTGGTCCGAGTGAGCACCTCCAGTTCCTCAAGCGAGCAACCGCACGTTTCCAATGGAAATAGCAACAGTTTGTCCAGCCGCCTGGCGTACCTCTTCTTGATGCTGCTTGGATGGACAAGTAAAACCGCATAGAACTAAGTACTTCCGACAACTGACCGATTGAAAATCTGGAGCCACTTCTGGCAGATTTTCAAGTACCTCCAGACCCAGGCACTTGCAAGTCTACTCCATCTCCATGGACACCAGTTGCATCTTTCCACTACACTGGATCCTTCCCTAGCTGGACACTCAAGTTGTTGAGCACAGGCCTTGAGAAGCCGTGGGCACACCCTGTCCGGCCTGGCTGACCATTATCTATGAATTCTTTTTGGTATTTGTTTAAAAGGAAAAATGAAAATGCTTCTAAAATATCAAACTTAATTGAAGCAATAGTGCCCGCAATAGCTTTTTTGGCATTTTCTTCGGAATTCGAGCTTATTTTATTGCTATTCTCTATTTTCCTTTCCTGAGTAGAATGTGTATTCCTATCGGCAATTAGCAGTAACTACTTTGACCTGATCTTGATTCTTCGATTTGATTATACCAAACATCAATTTTTTAGCCATGTCTATGAGGAGCTACTTCAGAGGATTTAGTCGCCAGCTGGTGACATTAGAGAAAGAAAAGACGTGTCATGACCCAGTTTGCTCTCTGCCAGCACAAGTTTACAATTTTCTCTGGTTTTATTTGTTTGGGATCTTCAGGACCAACGGGGAGAAACAGAAAATTCATAACAGAACTTGGCAGAAGAAATGAGGATCGCTTTATTCTGTTTGTCAACAAGGTTTTGCCTCTAGCTGCATGGGCCCACTTGTCTGGTTTTTTGGGGGGTTTCTACAGCGCAGCCAATCCAACCATTGATCCGTTTATTCTGTCATTCATTCACACTGTTGAAGAGTTCTGTAGAAGTGTCGTAAAACCACAACAGTAAGAATCTGGGCACAGCTGAAAAACCCATATTACTCTTCGTAAATGCTGACCAAACGTGCATGTAATTTTTACATGTTTTTCTAAATAAAAATGAAGTAACTTTCAGTAAAGTTTATTTTGAAGTTTTTTCAGCATAAAATTTATGTAGAAAAGCTTTAACTAATGTCTTTTAAATGTTATTTTTTTGCAATACAATTAATGCGAATCAGCTTTAAAACCCGGCCCGAGCCCGACCAATCAACTTGATTTGTGGGCCCGAGCCCGAAACAAGCCCGAAATGTCATATTTTATTTGTGAGGACTCAGGAGCGGGAGGGTTATTTATAAATTGGAACATTTTAAAGAACACGTTTTTTAATGAAAAAAAAAGAATCACACTATCGGATCCCTAACGCGTTTGTCTGTGATGGCCTGCTTAGCGTGAAGAGGAGGGACGGTCTTTGAAACAAATTATAAAATAGACCTTTGACGATCATCACTTTTGCCAGTCCAGCTGTTTAAATGCCCACTCAACATCGAGGTGCCAGGCTTTTTTGCTCTCTTATGAAAGCAAAGCCAGCCAACGCGAGTTTCTGTAGCATTTTGAACAATACATTTGAAGCTTTTCCACACCTCACTCTTACCGGTGCGTGTTTGCCTTTTCAGTTCTCCTGCCTTTAGTTTATCCTTAATTTCTTACTCCTTCATATCGGGGATACAAGTTCAAAATAAATAAAATAAAGACGTGCGCAGGGGAGGATTATCAAATTAAGAGGGGGCGTTCACATGCGCAGAGCATGCGCTGGCTCAGCGAATCCTGTTTAGTAGTTAAACATTACTTCTCTGTTTTATCCAAATTAAATAATTTTATAACAAGTATTTATTAGTTTAGTACCCACACCTCGTTTTAGTTTACATTTTATAGACATATATTTATTAAAAAAAAAAAAAGTCAGCGAGAGAGAAACCCGAACCCGACCCGACCCGAAGTAATTTTTGACATTTTTAGGCCAACCCAACCCGAAAGTCGGGTCAGGTTTGGGCTCGGGCTTAAGATCTTACCTCTGCATCAAACCTAAATCAGTTGGATTTTTGAAACATATACGCTACTTGCCAAATCTGACATACAATTTAAAAAAAATGCCTTAAAAAAACTAGTCTTTATTCGTAAAATAATTCAACAGCAAAGACGGACCTCTGAACAAAAAACGTTTTCTGTAGTTTCTTCTGCTCTCTTAAATCTTTAGGTAACCCTTTTTGTGAACATTATTTCAATCTAAAATCTCTCCACATCACATATGACCCAAATGTGCTTATTTGTTAGCCAAAAATTTGCCTCTTCCCTGCAACCCCCGAAAATGAAACCACAGGATGACTACTAGAGGAAATTACCATCAGGAAGGGTGCCTGTTTGACTACTTAAAGGCCACAAAATACTTTAGTTAATTAACATCCAGATCTTTAAACTGGCATCTGGACCGCACATAGCCTAAAGGAGACTCGCCATAATCCAAACCGAGCTAGCTACTGGTGCATTTTTACCCAACAAGACATTTTCTTGTGCCAAAAAGGTTCAAATTTGGCCCAAGCATGCATTACCCGGATTATGTTAAGTTGAGTGAATTATGCTGGGTTTACCAAAAAGACATCCCAACCTTGAGAATCTTGGGAAGTAGGGTTGTTGTGCAAGTTTGAGAGCGGGTGTTTTACTAAAACCTCAATTTAATCAAGAGTGAACGAAGACGGATAAAAAAGCCCCAAAGTAATGTGGTTGTTGGCATGTTGAACCACAGCTTCCTGGGTGAAAGTACAGTCTAATGAAAAAAGTGCTTCAATAAATCCCGTGCTGTGTTATTAGCTGGATCCTTTCCTGGATGGGTGACGCCAAGTGCCCGCCAACAATTGTTTCTATGATAATTAAGATTGTCACACTGTTTCCTGTCTGCCACGCCCATTGCTACTTATTCACAGTGTTGCGCTGAATTCATCACATTGTCTCCAGTATCATTCACGGCCAGTTGTAGAAAACTGTTTTGGTGCATCTAAACTTCCTCTCGGTCTTTCTGCCCTTTGCCCACACGCCTATTATTCCATAACACTTTTGTGAATGGGAATTAGCGCCTCCAAATCCGAGACCATGGTCCTCGCCCGGAAAAGGGTGGAATGCCCCCTACGGGTCAGGGACAGGGTCCTGCCCCAAGTGGAGGAGTTTAAGTATCTCGGGGTCTTTTTCACGAGTGGGGGAGGGATGGAGCGGGAGATGGACAGGCGGATCGGTGCGGCATCAGCAATAACTAGGACGCTGCATCGGTAAGTCGTGGTAAAGAGAGAGCTGAGCCGAAAAGCAAAGCTCTCGATTTACAAGTCGATCTACGTTCCAATCCTCACCTATGGTCACCAGCTGTGGGTGGTGACCGAAAGAATGAGATTGCGGGTAAAAGCTGCCGAAATGAGCTTCCTCCGCAGGGTGGCTGGGCTCTCACTCAGAGATCGGGTGAGGAGCTCTGCCATCCGGGAGGAGCTCGGTGTCGAGCTGCTCCTCCTCCAGGTCGACAGGAGCCAGATGGGGTAGTTCGGGCATCTGGTCAGGATGTCCCCCGAGCGCCTCGCGGGTGAGCTGTTTCGGGCACGTCCCACCGGGAGGAGACCAAGGGGCAGTCCCCGGACCCACTGGAGAGACTATGTCTCACGGCTGGCTGGGGAGAGAGAGGCCTGGGCTGCCCGTTTGAGGCTGTTGCCCCCGCGACCCGACCCCGGAACAAGCGGAAGATGACGGAACGGAACGGATATCTTCAAAACTAAAGAAGGAATTTTTATCAAAACCGTCCACAGTCATTTGGTACCAACCGTAGATGACCCGATTAGGTTTTCGGGTTCATGCCACGAAAGAACAAGGTCACAAAAGTCGAACTCTCAAATGAAAGCTATGATGCTTATCGCCCCTACTGATAATTTAATTTTAGTAACAACGGGTTAAAAAAGAAAAAGATGGACTTTCATTTTGATTCGATGTATAGAGTCGGTAATTTTTAATACTTGAAAATCTAAATGAAGGAAAAACTCATTCCTTCATCCGCTGGTAAGACACGGAATGTGTTGAAAGTCTTTCTGTGGGTGTTTTTCTCCTCATTAAAGCCATCTCGGTTAAGGGAGGGAAAACTTACACGAACAGCTCACCCTTCAAAAAGTGCTTTGTCATATTTGTGGTCGGCAGCACTCAGTTTTATTTGTTTCTTGTTTGAGCTCTTTCTGGCGACCGCCGATGCGCGGGAAGACCGTGAAACGTGGTTGACGCGCCGTCTGGAAAGCAGAACAAATAAATAAATTAATATACAATAAAATAACATCCCTGACACCATCAAGATGTATGCAGAGGACTGTTTCTCTGATGGTTCTATCAGACCTGGATGGAAAAAAAAACTAACAACTTTTCCACTGACTCAAATACTCAAATCAGACAAATTCAAATAATCTTCCCTTTTTATTTAGATTATCTAAAAACAGAAAAGCCGCAATGATTGGATTAAATTTTCCGAAAGGGGGCTTATTTTTCCATAACTATTTCCTCAAAAGCTTCACAATGAAAGGTTCATTGTGTGGATTATTGTCGTAAGCAGGCAAAAAAAATTTAGTTATGAGTTTGGTAAGAATGTAGATGTTTCCAGAGTTGGCGGGTACAGAACCGACGTAGCGTCGTAGTTATTGTGGACGTAGCATTGATTTATTTGTCAATTTTCTGCTGTTTGGTCTGGAGACAGTGGCACTGAGGAAAAGAGAGGAAACAGAGATGGAGGTAGCAGAGATGAAGATGCTGAGGATCTCTCTGGGAGTGATCAGGATGGACAGGATCAGAGGAACAGCACGTTAGAAGTTTTGGAGATAAAGTCAGAGAGGCCAGACTGAGATGGTTTGGACATGTGCAGAGGAGAGAGAGAGTACATCGGAAGAAGGATGCTGGGTTTCGGAACCACCAGGAAAGAGGACTAGAGGAAGACCAAAGAGGAGGTTCATGGATACAGTGAAGGAAGACATGAAGATAGTTGGCGTGACCGAAGAGGATGCAGCAGATAGGGTTAGATGGAAGAAACTGACTTGCTGTGGCGCCCCCTGAAGGGAAATGCCGGAAGAAGAAGAAGAATTCAAACACTCCAACTCCTCCACTTGGAGCAGGACCATATTTCACCTTTATTCAACCAGGAGAAACTCTTTGAGGTTATAAATGTCTTTTTCAAGAGTGTCCTGGGCCAGAGGCAGCTTTACCCTACATGTATGTTTTTGGAATGTACCAGAACACTTACAGAAAATTTCAACGTACGTGGAAGAGCATGCCAACTCCACATAGAAAGGCCAGTTCAAGCCTCACCCCCACTCCGGGATGCAAACCCTGGCCTTCTTGCAGTGAGGCCACTCACTGGCCTTCTTGCAGTGAGGCCACTCACTGGCTTTCTTGCAGTGAGGCCACTCACTGGCCTTCTTGCAGTGAGGCCACTCACTGGCCTTCTTGCAGTGAGGCCACTGTGCTAACCACTGTACCATCTTCAGCCATATCCCTGGCTTGTAGAGGGTAGCCAACCCTTTCCCGATTGAGGACCACAGTTTCAGATTTGGAAGTACCGGATCCAATCCTAACCACACTTGACCGTGACTTCATGCAGTGAGAGCTGGACATAACCGGTTGCTGAAGCTAATAGAATCACATCATCTGCATAGGAGCAGAAACCAAATCCGGAGGCCACTAAACCAAATCTCCTCAGCTGCTAAAAACTCTGTACATAAAAATTATAGATGAACAGATTAGGTTTTCAGAGTCCTCAACGTCCTGAGGGTCTATTTTGAGCACCTTCTCTACAAAACACAGGTGGATAGTTGAACCCTACTCAAAGAATGGCACTCCTTGATTTTCAGTTGGGCACTCATCATCTTACTTCTTATTCTTTATATATAAAAATAAACTAATTAACATATTTTTTGTGATTAAATTGACTGATTTTAGAGTTTAAATATCCATAAATGAGTTCTACTTTTTAAATATTGCAAATGCCATGGCAACGTTGGGCATCGGCTCTTCATTTAATCTGGTGCATATGGCAGCTATCTGGTTTAATTGCCAGGGATTTCCATTGCTTCTTTAGCAGTTTAATCTTCTCTCTCGCCAATTTTTGTGGACCATCTGGAAATGATACGCTCTCAATTAAGTCCCCTCTTCCTTGTTCAAGGTTTTAAGACTTTCTATCACTTTGAAGTTGTTTCCAGGGCCTACAGCAGACTGGGATTTAGCTTCAGCTACTACACATTACTTATTTTCTGCTTTTCGTGTTTCCTTTTGTTTGATTTATCTGCGCTCCATTGACTTTAAAACGAAAACTGGCCCAATGCTTGTTGAATCAAACATGGATGGGGGTTGGGAGGGTCCGATTTTTACGCTCTAAACTGACTGTTTTGTTGCGTTTCATAAAAAATAAAGACCTTGTTGAGTGAGGTCGTCCCGTGGGATCTGTTCTTTTTAAAGCGGCACAACAAAGGACTAATTAATTGTGCTATTTGGACATTCGAAACAAAAGTGCCTCCAATGTCTATAAAGACAGAAAAAGCAAATCTCATTCCGTCACCTTAAAGAGCAAAATCGAAAAACAAAAAAAAAAAAAAAAATCTCATAAAAACTAATTATTTTCACGAGCGAGGAAAAAGTGAGGGTTGTTTCGCATGGATGCGTTTTTGTCTTTATCTTGCCAAAGTTGAGATCTCCATCTTTAGAGCAGATGGGTTTTGATGATGTAAAGCTAGGTACGGTTGTCCCAGTGTCCTAATTTACCCCAACAAATAACAGAGAGAACATGCATGATGTCTTGGTTTGTTCGTAGACGTTTGATGCACATGTGTAGGACACTTGTGGAAGAAGAGAAGCCAGACTTTGGGTATGAAGTCATAGCAAGTAGCCAGCGAGCTTATGGCGAAGTGCCAATGTTTCTACTTTGATCCGTGTATTTTAAAGAACACACGAAGAAGACGGTCTGAGAATACCAGGATTATAGCATCATTCCAAAAACTAAGCTACAACCTCATTTGTCTCTGCTCTTCTGTTTTATACCCCTTTGTTCCAGATCCCCTAATGGTTTCCTCTTTAACGCACTTTATATAGTCTGGTACAGAACAACTAGGATTCTGGGAAGGTTTTGTTTGTACGTTGAGGTGATTGTGTCACAAAAGGATTGAATGCTTCCCGTGGTCCTTGACACTCCGTAGGGCCCCCTGTTCCTTCACTCTTGTGTTTAGACAAGAGCCTGCCGCACTCCTTTCCAGGAGGCCCCCGAGCACTTACAGCTGACTTGCAGGCTGGAGTGATTATTTAGACTGGGAGGCACACGTGCACTGGTTTCTCCTCCCCCGTCGACTCCCCCCTTTAAGTTTGACACTTGCAAACTCAGCAGCACAGCATTGTGTATCGCATTCCTCAATTTCGGCGCTTGTTTAGATGCAAAAAGGCTCACTTGAAGAATTCCATCTTTAAAATGTAATCAAAAAAAGAAAATAGCTTTTCGTAACCTGTTAATTACGCCATGTTGAATAATTTGAGAAGTGACTAAAATGATCAAATCAATTTATCGACATCTGAATTACAGATTATTAAATTCTACAAATAAACTACATTAGAAAATTTGACCGATAAATCCGTTCTAATTTGACTTAAATGATTTAACACCCCAGATTAAACAGTTCAGAGCAAACTGAAGATTCACTCGAGGCTATCATTAATCTCACGGTGGTTAAACCATAAGAACATACTGTAACTAACCCCAAAATGGAAATAAAACACTGTATAGCAATGAGCAGTTGCACTTTTTTTTTACCATGTACACGTGCTTGGAAGCTGTTCTGACCCACTTTAGACCCAGTAGCTTTGTTTTCAGAAAGAAAGGGAGATTTATTTTCAAAAAAGTTGCTTCTAAAACTGTTCAGTTGTTGAGATTTATTTGTAAAGTTGATGCTATGGGGTCCAGATGTGAGGCTGAAAAAGACAGATGGGTTTTTTTTCAACTCTTTAAGACTTTTTTCCATTCAAGCTCCGAGTTTGAACGGAACTATTTCTTGAGAATCTACGACTTTCTCAACAAATATATTTCAAAGCATATCATTCGTTTTGTTTTGTCTTCTGAAACGCTTATGCCTATCAGGGTAGCGGGCGGTGCTGGAGCCTGACCCGGCTGTTGGCAACCATCAACACATGCCCATTCTTAGGGGCAAATTCATTGTGGCCAATCAACCTAGCATGCATGGTTTTGAAGGAAGAATGGGAGGAAATCGGAGTAAGAAAACCCACACATACACAGGGAGAACACGCAAAGTCCACACAGATTGGCAAGTGTTTCAAGCCTTGTTCCTGCTGGAACTTGAACCCCGAGTCTTCTTGCTGCGAGGCCACTGTGCTACCCACTGTGGCAACCACAATACCAGCGGGCAGCCCCACATGTGAAGTTTTGTGACTTTGTTTGGTGCTAGCATCGTTAGCATTTTACCAGAAGTACAAAACTTTTATGTCATACCGCGTGTCAGGTGAAAGAAATTGCAAACCAGAAAAAAAGAGTTCATGTATTTAATTTTTTGGGTTGTTGGGTCAATTTAAACTAGCTAGGTAACATAACATGCTTGTTTTTGTTTGTTGTTTGCCAAAAAGAAATTGTGCAAAACCACTTCTCCAGAAAACAGAGTTAAAATGTAAGATTTCATAGTAGCTAAACGCAAAAAAAACGTTGTCCATTTTATTTTATCAAATAAAGTCACAAATTTAGTCATGTTTTGGGTTTTAATGAAAAAAGTTAATAAACACTTAAATATAGGCTGAAAATGTTGACGTAATTTGAGACTTTTAATCTTTTAAGAAAGTTATTTGCAAAATCATTTGCAAAACTTTTGTTGGCTTCAATTATAAATAAAAAGTCTCGGAAAGTCAAAATATTTGTTTGTGTTTTAGTTTGAAGGAAATTTGTGTTTCGCTAAAATTTGGAAATAAAAGAATAAATAAAAACAGGTTGAATGAGACGCAAAAGTCTAAACAAAAAAATGAGGTAGGTGCCTTCAATTTCCTCTCTTTAAATAACGACGTGGTCAGAGTTGATCCACTTAATTATTATTGTATTAATGTTCAGCAGAAAACTTCCTCTTCTAAGTAAAATCCATAAAAAATATGACGTCTTTTATGCACCATATGGACAAAACAAAGGGGTTTCAATTTTTATTCATCTCAATTCATTTCCGCTCTAAATCAAATAATTGTTGTGGCAAACCAAACGGATCCATTTCCACAAATAGTAATCGTTTTTTTTTGCTTGAGCTTTTAATCGCCTCAATATGTCGGGTTTTTGTTTAACGCTCGTAAAAAAACATGGACCCACTTCGACGAAAACCACACAGGAACTTACAGTTTGATGGCTCTGTATCTAATTTATCTGTTATTGATCATTAAAGAGCGACTTGTCCTCTTCAACGACCATGTCGACCTTTGTTTTGATGTTGATAGGTCCATTATTGACGTTCCGAACGTTTAAAGTTTAATTTATGACCCATATTTTTCCGACTTCCTCAGATTGTCGTGTACCACTCCCGTTTTCTTATCTTTGAAGAGATTCCATTGCAGAAGCAGCTTTTTCCTGGGAAGCATCTGGCTTCAATGAAACTACCGGCCCATAGCCGACATGTTATTGTTCCTCTCGTTTAACGAAGTAGACACAAAGATAGGAGAAAAATGATTTACATACTTCTTAGAAAATGTGGATTTTTGAACGCAAACGGGAATTTTCCCTTCGAATTATGTCATTGAGGTAAAAGTAACTCCTAATGGCCTCCTGAGCACCTCCTTGGTGAGGTGTTTGGGTCAAATTTGATGGGACGGATCAGAGGCAGATCCCAGAGGCATACCCTGGACCCGCTGGACAGGGAACACCTCGGGATACTCCCAGGCGAGCAAGACAATGCAGCCGGGATGAGAGAAGCCTGGGCTTCCCGTCTGAGGCTGTTGCCCGCGCAACCTAGCCCCGGATAAGCAAAAGACAACGGAACAAATCGGCTTACACACTGATTTGGTCGATAGTTTGAGTTTTTAGAGACTCGAGCCTTTTATTCCATTGACTTTGGACAATATCCATGGATAGAATATCCAGGCACAGCTGAGGCGTTGGAGGGATCCGGTTTGGTGACTTCAGGATCGGATCTCTGCTTTTTGCGGATGATGTGGTCCTGTTGGCTTCATCGGACCGTGATCTCCAGCTCTCGCTGGATCGATTTGCTGCAGAGTGTGAAGCGGCTGGGATGGGAATCAGTGCCTCCAAATCCGAGACCTTGGTCCTCGCCCGGAAAAGGGTGGAATGCCCCCTGCGGGTCAGGGACAGGGTCCTGCCCCAAGCGGAGGAGTTTAAGCATCTCGGGATCTTGTTCACGAGTGAGGGAAGGATGGAGCAAGAGATCAACAGGTGGATCGGTGCGGCATCAGCAATAACTAGGACGCTGCATCGGTCCGTCGTGGTAAAGAAAGAGCTGAGCCGAAAACCAAAGCTCTCGATTTACAAGTCGATCTACGTTCCTACCCTTACCATGGTAACCAGCTGTGGGTGGTGACCGAAAGAATGAGAACGCGGGTACAAGCGGCCGAAATGAGCTTCCTCCGCAGGGTGGCTGGGCTCTCACTCAGAGATCGGGTGTGGAGCTCTGCCATCCGGGAGGAGCTCGGTATCGAGCCGCTCCTCCTCCAGGTCGAGAGGAGCTAGAGGGGGTGGTTCGGGCATCTGGTCAGGATGCCCCCCGAGTGCCTCGCGTGCGAGGTGTTTTGGGCACGTCCCACCGGGAGGAGACCAAGGGGCAGACCCCGGACCCGCTGGAGAGACTATGTCTCACAGCTGGCCGGGGAAAGACTTGGTATCCTTCCGGGTGAGCTGGAGGATGCAGCCGGGGTGAGAGAGGCCTGGGCTACCCGTTTGAGGCGGTTGCCCCTGCGACCCGACCCCGGAACAAGCGGAAGATGATGGAACGGAACTTTTCTTCTTCCCACTATTTTTGCCAGACTGAAGATACCTTGCTTGATGTATCCACATCGGTCAAAAAACGATGGGACGATCCCCATCTGTGTCATCCCACAAGGCTGATTTGTGTTTTCAAAGAGATTTAATCTGTAGTTCCCAGCCTCCCTTGAAGACAACGTTTCATGCGTCTTAGACTACTGTGAATCATTTCTTTATTCCCAGGGTTTATCTCTTAGAGAAGAATTCAAATAATCCTCAACCAGACTCAAAGAGACCGACAGCTTCTCTTTCAAGCGTAAACCTCTTGAGAGGTTACCCTAACGGTAGCAGGTCTTAGAAGTCAGAGGCTTGAAAAGGACGGATTTAGTTTTTATCTTTTTAATCTGGTTTATGGTTTTGACACCTATTCTGGAACCCCTGGACTTGTTTAATTATTTTGGGGGGAAAAAAAACAGAAAAGGCAACAGAAGTTTTTAAAACCAATGTAACCAACAGGGGATCCAATATGTCCTGTTTGAGAAAAATTTGGTAAGTATCAAAACCCTAACCCTAAACCCTAACCGGGTTAGGGTCAGGATTTGGGTTCTTACCCTCCACACTCAACATTCCCATTTCCTATTACCTATTTTTATGTGTCACACCTGAGTCTCGTCATTCCTCATATTTAAGCCCATTCTCTTCCCATCTGTTGTCTTGCCGTCCAGATCGGTCCCAACTCTGCTCCTTTTGTGCTTCATTGCCTTTGCCATGGAACCCCAAGCCTTGCCGTCATTGCTATCGCTGGTTCCTTCTATAGGCTCCATCTGGTCTCCCTGCCAAAGTCTGCCAACTACTCACTACCATTCCATCATTAAACACTTTTAACTTGCGTTTTGTTGCAATTGGGTTCTTCTGATCAACACCCTGACTTTGAATGTTTCCACCATGTTTAAAGAATATTCCACTTTAAAAACAAACCTGGAGTGGTTGTAATTTCATTCATGCATTAATAGTAACTTGCTCCTGTCCGGTATTAGGATGCTATATGTTTTTGGCCAAGAATTTTGTTCCCGCATTGTAATCAGACATTGTTCCAGTGCAGGCAATCTGCTCATGCTCAGTCCTTCCCTTCAACAAGGAGTTTCCAAGTTTTTTAAAAATTAATTGCTGACTTGCTGTGGCGACCCCGAAGGGAAATGCCGAAAGAAGAAAAACCAACCTAAGTAAACAAAAGAATAGTTGCTAGCTTTGCTAACTTGATGCGTATTACATTGTTTTTTGTAGCGTCAAACTAAATTTATGCTATGAATCATAGTGGGAGCGAGAGGAAGGGGACCTCTCCGCTGTCAATTACGGAAGTGAAACTGAATAAATGTATTTCAGCTTTTGTTTACCCAAATATCATATTTCTAATCAAAATAAAAGACAAAAGGTATTTTTTATTTTTCTGATCATTGAGAATATTTAAAGAAGATTCTTGGATTGAAATTAAAAACACAAAAATTTAAATATATTTTTTGTTATGTTTTCCACACGTTTGCATGGACTTCACGACCTCAGGACTAAAAAAAAATACTCTTTGAATCTATCATTTTTTTTTTTTTTTACAAATTGCTTAAAGATGTAACAAAAGCTCATGAAATTTCAAACACAATCCATGTGCTGGTGGTTTTGTTGTCATATTCCCAGTACGGGTCATCCTTTTGCATACGCCCTAGAAAACCAGCAACTCCTCCGCTGTGCATGTGGATGCAATTCTTGGTTATTTAGAGCGGAAAGTCTCCACAGGGCTACTGGAGAGAAGTTGAAATTAAAGCCTAGCATCTCACTGGTAATTAGCGGTTACAAGTCTGCTGTGTCTTCAGAGGGTACGCACACAGAGAGGTTCTTTGTTGCTACGCCTTTGATTGATCAGCGCCTATTGTCCGTCATCTGGGATGTGCAGTATTTGTAGACGTGTCTGCATACAAAGTTTGTCCCCTTTCAAAACTTCAAAGTCCACCATTCAAGCTAACTCATTGGCAGGAGATAAATGGAGCTATATTCAGATCAAATCAAATCAGCCATGTTGTTTGGTCGAAAGGCAGGACCACAGAGGAACAAACGGATGAAGGTGCCGAGGGTTTCTTTGGGATGGACTGAATCGGGAATCGGGAAATGTTGTGGCCTTGTTGCTACTGCGCATAAAAAATTTCCGCAACCTTTGTGTTCCATTATAGTTTAAGGCAGGAGTGTCTAGTCCTAGTCCTTGAGGGCCAGTGTCCGGAAGGTCTTCGGTATTCTTGCATCGCCACACCTGATCCAGGATATTGAGTCAATGTGCCAAATTTGATTGGCTCTTGATTTCTCGTTATGTGCATCAGCTGTATTGAACCGGGAACACGATGAAAACCTACAGGACACTGGCCCTCCAAGATCCAGTGCCTTGGATCCAGTGCCTTGGATCTTGGAGGGTCCAAGATCAGTGTCTTGGACCCACTCATGGATCATGAGTGTCCATGACCCATGAATGTCTACGAGTGTCCATGAGTTGGACACCCATGGTTCAAGGAATCGGTCACTTATGGGTAACCTTTAAACCTGAAGCTGACGAGCGGCTTTTGGGTCAATTTTAGTCAGTTTCCCTGACGATGGATACCAAGAATTTTCTGTTAAAAGCCCGAGAGGACCCAAAGTAGCATCACAACATGTTCTCTGCTTTGTCCCATTGATAGAAGCCATGAAAGGTATCCGTCTAACATTTGCGTAGCTACGGCCAAATCTTTTTCTGTTCTCCTTGTCTGAATCACCTCTACACATGGCTGATTTTTTCTTTTACGTCATTAGCCTTTCTATCCTTAATTGAAAAGCCTTCATTCTTTCGTCTGTCTCCATTTCTTGGAAATCTTCTTGGGGTTTTTTTTTCCTTCCTTTTGCAAAAAAATTCAAGTGGAGTCGTTAAAAACCGTAGTAAATATTTTCCACTCTGTAAAAAGTAATTAAGCTTGGGTGTATAGTTTATGAAGAAGTGTTTAAGACAGGGAAGAGGATTATACAAAATTGGGAAAAGTTTGATGAGGCCTAACTAGTGAGCGCCTCCTTATTTGTTGCTTGGCTGGAGACAGAGGTACCTGCCATGAGTGAGTGGTCCACACAGAGCGGGCCTTGTTCCTTTAACTTTGTGCATCAGCACTTTTTTCTCTTTAAACTCATATTCCCGTAAGAGGCCTCCCGTGTGCGCTGTGCAATGTGTGCTTTGTCGAAAAGGAAAAGAGATGAACCTTCAGGGAAGGTGCAAGAGTTCTTTTACACTGTTCGGACTTCTTTAATGCAGACCCGGCACATTTCTCTTCTTTGAATTGTAATGGAAAGTTCTGGAAAAGCTGTAATGTAAGAATACGTTTAAGAAGTCTGGATTCTGAGGAACAGAAGGCATGCGGTCACAGGAGAACGGTTTTTGTTTTAGGAACTGATTGCAATGGGTGCAATCAAGTGCAATGGCTACTTTTGTTAAAGAGGAGTGAAAATGTCTTATTTTATAGCACACACACATATATATTATTTGCATTACACTGAGTTTGCGGCCTCAAATAAGATTTAAACTGTAAAAATATTTATGTAAATATTGTGCCTTTTGTTAACTTTCGACTGATCGTCATGTTTTATTGTCGTTTGTGAAAAAATGCTTTGATGTGAAAAAATACTCGCAAAAAAATAGTATAAATACTTTTAATCAGTTTTACTTCTACTTTGGAGTAAGAATCCCCCCCAGTCCGCCCACCTTTTGTCTTGATCCTCGCTTCGTCCCAGCCACCCCATGCGCGGCATAGTCCAAATCTTATTTGAGGCAGCAAATAAAGCCAGCGCATACTTTTATATTCTAAATTTGATGCATTTGACGCAAGTCTGAGACAAGCGAGAGCAGTACCTGAGGAGAGGGACCACGCGTGAGCACTGAAACACTTCCTGGTTCCAATAAAACACGTAGACAGGCGACAAAATCCGTGGGCAAGAATAACCTTGATAGTGTCCAAATATTGAACAGAAGAGCCTGCAAAATATTTAAACATGCTTGAATTAAATAGGAAACAAGTTGAGGAATGTTTTTGATGTGGGACTAATGTTCAAACACGTTGGAATTTATTATTATTGTTTTGTTTTTAAAAAAAAACCCTCTCTTTAAGCACTTAGGGTTAGGGTCAGGATTAGCAAAACCTGGGCAAAAAAATCCCAGCTAAGGGAATTAATCCTATTAATCAGAAACTCTGAGGATTGCAGTTCCTTTTCTCTTCCATTGTGCATTGTACCTGCTATTTATGTACTGAAATTGTGACTTTACAGAACTGAACACTGGCGCAGTGGTGGAATTTCTCTGCCAAAGTCCTGTAAGGATTCCAGAAAGTCTGCATACCGGCATCTCTGCAAATCTCTCCATTTGCAGCACTCAGAGAAAACAGAAGGAGAAATAACTCTTTACAAATGATTTCTCTCCGGTTTGGAAGCCGGTTAGCTTCCCGGCGTCCTTCCAATGTCAAAATTTTGCCTCTTGGGTTTACACTGAGGTGCCCAGCCAAAGACACGGGTCAATTTGTTTGTCAGTCAGGGTAGAAAAATCTTCAAAGACGATGTTTGGCCATTTGTGTGGCGTTCAAAACGGCCCTGTATATTACGACGTTTTACCGGAAATATTTACTTTTTAGATGATTTAAGGAAACTCTAATGTTACTAAATATGTGTCACTAACATGTCGAGGTTTCCACCGAGGTCTCATTTGGGATTGCAAATTGCTGCCAGAGTGGCAATTCTTCAGCAGTTCAATGAACCTCTCAATGTCAGCATCTATTGAAATGTCTAAGGCTAATTTAAAGCGGTTCAGCTGGCACGTCGGGGAAGGATCGTGTCCAAAAAAAGCAATCCTTGAATCTTAATTACTGTTAAATCTCTGTCTCACAGAGGAGTCAGAAGTCTTTAGTTTGATAGACTACCGAAGGGTGTACCAAAGCCCTTGTTTTGCACTAGCAAGGATAGGCCCTGGCGTCCCCAGAAATGAATGAATAAAAGTTCAGAAGGTTTCAATAAATATCCCACAACTGGAGGAAGTACCTTTATTTCTTTAGGTAGAAACGCCTCCGTCCAGAAATTTAATTTGAAGCCATGTGCCAATCGTACTTACTTGGCAGGGTATTCGAGGGCATTACAATAACGTAAAAACAAACCAGATGAGTTACTGCTTCTGTTTTTCATTTTTCTTGGCCTTATCTTCAATAACACGCTGACACAAGACATCATGTACAGAGATTGTTTGACATGTGTCAGGGTCGGTCTGCCCGATGGTTTGTAATGTACAAAACCGTTACGTAAAAGTTTGAGTCAACGTTACATAAGATGTTATTAAAAGTCTTTTGATTGTCAAACACGGCATGAGGTGAATACCAAGACGTTATGCTAACGCGGCGTATGTTTTTAAAATCTCTTGTTTTTAATTTATCAAAACAGCTTTCAATAAATTCTAGTTCCAACTTTTTTGGGAAGAAAAAGCGATGCCCATATGATTTTGATTATTTCAGATTATTAGTCGAAGAAGGGAGACCGGACTTTTCACATTTTTTGACACAGTACAGCACATTTTTGCGTAAATTAGCCTGTAATTTGTTTTAAAATAAACTTTATATTTTAAATCCAACAAAAAATTGTGTTTTATGTTTTGTTACGTCACCAGCTAAATTAATTTTACAAACATCGTAAATGCCAAAATTATTGACGTCTCAACTTTCGGAAGGCTGTATACGACAATTTTTTCCTCAGGGGGAATATTACGCCTTTGTGGAATAAAAAATCTAAATGTAAATAAACATGGAAGTTTTTTGTTTGCTTGGAAATTAAATGTTCGCTAAAAACAAGTTTTCCCTTATATTTATCCAGTTTTACTTCCATTTTTTTACTTCCATTTCACACCTCCTCTTACTCCCCGTCTGGTCAAGTAATCTACTCACGTACATGACACAGCGTAAATCTTGTATGACTGCGAAAGTACTGTGTAGTTTGCAAAGCTAGCGCATTTTTTTTTTACATTCCTATTTTGGTGGATTAACTTACGAATGGAGATCCCTGTTGAGGGAGAGGACCGACCGTCAGCAGGGTACGCTGAAATGACACAAGTGCACAACAAAATATATGTCTTTGAATCCTGTTCAGTTTTTTTGACAAAGCTGCATCAGCTATTTTCAGTTTCTAATTTTTGCTACTAAAATTTAGTTTTTTTTTCAAAAAGTACGTTTAGAACCCTTCGTCCCTCCTAATCCCGTCTGTAACGTAAGTCAGCACACCTAATCTCGATTGCCTCTCAATGATTTCTGGACCTGTGTCCCATCTTTACCCTGGATATGTAACCCCTGATGTCCATCCCTCGTGTCAGATTATTTTCTGATCTGCTCTCCTGCTGCAGCCATGTTAGTGGCTCCTCCATGTCGTCTTCCAGGCTGCACCCTCCTAAACCCTGGTTAACTGCATTAAAATGATTAAAACTGGCTAAAAATCTGGGTTCTACATCTCCACCATCACCATCTCATGACAAGGGCTTCATTTTTGGCCACACATAATTTCACATTTTGTCTCCAGTCATTAAAATCATCAAAGTTTATCACTTACGCCGATGACACTAAACTGTATATATCTAATTTTTTTACTGCTGTGTGGTAAATAGAAGTTTGAAATTATTTACACTGATAAAAATACAATCGTTTGACTAAATAGTAACAAAAAAATGAATTTTTATTTTGCTTAGTTGAACGACTTGTTTAATCATTTTCACAAAGACTTGCTTATATTTCCTTTTAGACTGATTTTCCCGGCCGGACTCATTGAAACAAAGAGAGTTTCCCGCCACATCCACTTTAGGAAAAGAGTAAAACAATGACTGTGGTTATGAATCACTCACTCACTCAACATTAGTCACACCTCCGAAGTGATTTTATCCCTCAATGAGTGAAAGGTTAAACTAATAGGTTTCATCATCGGGTTACAGAAAGCGACTCCTCTGCCGAACATCTCCTACGGAAAAGGAGGGGATGCAAGTGTGGTGAACTTTGAAATGACGTCACTAGTGAACTAAGAGGGGAAGTTGTGGTTGGGTGGTCATGGCACTTTGGGGTGATGGGAAAAGGCAAAGAGCGCATTTCCTTTTAATTGTTCTAAGGGTTCTTTCATTTAAAGCAGAGGTATTTCAGTCCAAATAAGCTCAGGCATTGTGAATAATTGCAAAAGAGGATAAAATGAAGTTGAACTTAAAGCTAAATACCTTTTTTAATTTTATAGAACCACATTAGCTTTGAAATAGCGTGTTTCAGACCTTTAAAGTAGAAAATATGTTAACACTAGAAATCCCAGGCCTTGATTATTTCTAATATCCCCATAAACCTTTCCAAGTAGCGCACACTCTCTTTGCTACATTTATCTCTAAAGGCTACAGCGGTTAGGTGACTCCATTAGCATTCTGACTTTCTCTGGGAAATGCTCTCATAAACAGCTGGCAGTCACAGCAGGGAATCGGGCGCACAATACCCACCGTCTGTGAGAAACAGTGACTTCATATGCCGTGTCATACTGGAGAAGTATTACACACAGGGCTGCATCGATGCAAGAATGAAGAGGAACTTTTATAAAGAGTGAATAGCTTTGCTTCTTTTGTTTTTTTCCGTGAGACACCCTGGTGCGCACAGCTAGCGCCACAAAGCGCAACGCATGACGTGAGGAAGACGGGAAGCATTAATGTTGGTTCCTTAGTCACTAAAACTAGAATGCCATTAAAGCGATTTGACGTTTTTTCTTTGGAACGCAAACGTCATTTGGCTGTTGGTCAATACTAATGGTTGCTACGGTAATTCCGCACATTGTTGTTTGACCTCAGGTGTGGGTTTCTCTGATTCATGGAGTTAAAGAGGATGACATTTAGAAAGGCAGAGCTAGCTTCTCATTTCGCTTTATGAAAGAAAAAAAAGAAAATGTTTGATCTGATACTTAAGATGCTGAAATATGAAAAAGGCTTCATATTTCAGCCCGGAAAAGGGTGGAATGCCCCTGCAGGTCAGGGACAGGGTCCTACCTCAAGTGGAGTAGTTTAAGTATCTCAGGGTCTCGTTCACGAGTGGGGGAAGGGTGGGGCGGGAGATCAACAGGCGGATCGGTGCGGCGTCAGCAATGACTAGGACGCTGCATTGGTCCGTCGTGGTAAAGAAAGGGCTGAGCCGAAAAGCAAAGCTCTCGATTTACAAGTCAATCTACGTTCCCACCCTCACCTATGGTCACCAGCTGTGGGTGGTGACCGAAAGAATGAGATCGCGGAAACAAGCGGGCAAAATGAGCTTCCTCCGCAGGATGGCTGGGCTCTCACTCAGAAATCAGGTGAGGAGCTCAGCCATCCGGGAGGAGCTCGGTGTCAAGCCGCTCCCCCTTCAGGACGAGAGAAGCTCAGGGTGGTTCCGGCATCTGGTCAGGATGCCCTCCAAGCACATCGCTGGTGAGGTGTTTCAGGCACATCCCACCGGGAGGAGACCGAGAAGCACACCCCGGACCCGCTGGAGAGACTATGTCTCACAGTTGGCTGGGGAACAACTCTGAATCCTGCCAGGTGAGCTGGAGAATGCAGTTGGTGGGGTGAGAGAAGCGTGGGTTTCCCGTCTTAGGCTGTTGCCCCTGCGACCCGGCTCCGGATAAGCGGAAGATGACGGAACGGATTGGAACTTAAGATGCTGGTAGACGGAGGGATAAAAACTTGGAGACTTAATTACGATGTTCCAAATTAATTCCACTTTTCCTGGATGTTTTTCATATATATCTGAGCCAAGTTATTTTTAACTTAGATGTCATTTGTTATGAATGCTATCTGACCGTAAACAATGATAAACGTCAATCTCGGGTTATTTTTGTTTGTTCAAAGACAATCTTTAGTTTTTGAGGGTATTCTCAGTTTTTTGCCTCCGACTAAGGCTAACATCATGGACCTTAAGCTAGCCCATCAATTTGGTGTGGGGTGAATGTGGAGAATGCGGAGGAGGCCTGTCCGTGCATCCGTAACACAATGGCTCACAAATGTACCAAAGAGATTTTAAAGACAGTTACTCAGCACCAGCAGTGGATGAACTAGTTTGGGTTTCAGAATCAAAGCTTCGAGGTCACATAGACTAAAGTCACAAATTCTCGTGAACACAATATTTCCCAAACCAGTGAAGGAATGAAAGGAAGCAGGTGTTGGTTCAGCGGTGGAATGTCCACCATTGGACCAGACAAAGCCGCTTTGATTCCCAGTGCGCCCATGTCTACGTGTCCTTGGGGAAGACATCTGACCCCTCACCGTCGTGGCTACCTGCTGAGAGACAATGCAGCACAGAAATTTCCCCATTTGAGGGATGAATACATTTTAAAAAATAATGAAAAACAATTAATTTTAGTAAAACTGCCTGCAGTTACTCAATACCAACTATAGATTAAGTGAGAAAGTTTGTGATGAATGGCAGGCGGAGGCATATTAATCGATGCCTCGGCAATAAATGATAACTTTGAACGCAATATGAAGCTTTTTAATATATTCTTAGCTTATTATTATATAATTACTTTATACTTTGTAAGTCTTATGTTTTATTTTTCTATCTTTGGGTTTTTAGGCTGTATTTTGCTTTTTATGGATGAATATATTTTTAACTGATATAAGTTTATTTATTTTTTCAGCTTATTTCCAGCTTTTCAGCTTCATCAGGCATTCACCCGGCTGTTTTGAAACATCCTCTTTTTTCTAGTTTGCTTCAAATTTTCCTTCAAACTGCATAAAAACACCTCAAATAAGCAGGTAAATTTTCTTTTATTTTCCCAAAAATGTACCATTTGTTGTCAAAATAAAGATTGAAACTTTGCCTTTTGTAACCGAAAGTCAACAACTATGAAAAGAAATTGTTTATATTGGGTAACATGGACTAGTTTTGACATGGGTTTTAAAAAAGATGATTAAATTGAACAGATTTTATACGTAAAAGTCGTTATTGTTTCGCAGGATCGATCATTACTAACATTCATGCCGTCAGAATGGTTATGCATTATGCGTTACGTAACAATTCTACTTTTCTTGGTTGTTTTTTATTGACCGTGACCAATAACTTGGCCCGCAGGCTCGAATGTTAGATGTTCTTTGAAAACCAACGAGATTCGATAACAAAATATTTGGAGTCAAGAAGAAGTTACGGATTCATGAAGCGAAGGGTTCATTGAAGTGGAGAGGAGTGTTGACAGCTTGTCCTCTAACTTGGCAACCCTGGTGATGAACCATTTCCCAACAACAACATCCAATCCTCCAATTCGGACATGGGCGTCGGTTATATAACGCTTTGCTTTGTAAGGAAACCTGTGCTGGGCACAAAGTACCTTTTCAGTAAAGCTGTGCCGATATCTCTTTTTCAAAACTCGTTTTTTTGTCTTTTAACAATTAAAAGGCAAATAACAACATGTTAACTGGGAAAAGCCGGAGATATACAACAACTCTCACGTGAGACATCTCCGTGTCTCTGAAGGTAATTGTTGCGTAACTTGAAATCAAATTTACTGACTTGTTATGATAGGTTTGTTTTGCTGTGCAAAATATGGCACTGGGCAGAAACCTCCCCCATTTCTTCCCATGCTTGAAATTATGAGAGGCATTTGGGGAAAAAAGAACCAAAATGTGTCCGTAGGGAATTTGAAAGTGAGTACGGGTATTAACTCTCCCTGAAGGAAAAACACTGAGGACATGTCCCGAAAATCAGGGAGTGAGCAAAACGAATGGCAGCTTTACAAATGATCACTTAAAGGGATAACTGGCTTGGCTCTTCTATCTTTTCCAGTAATGACCGTCTTCTCATAATCCTCTCCTCCGCCAGTGGCCCACACATATACCATCAAAACAACAGCAAGTGCCAGTAAATGCCAGTTTAATACCCCGCCGAACGTTCCAGTCAATAACTGAAGTAAAGCAGCGAATAGAGGCTTAGTCTAGTGGAAAACAAATTTAGTGGAGCCAATGATAGGAAGGAAAACGCAGGCGGGTTTCTATAGTGTCACTCATCTTGTGCTGACATGGTCAAACAGTCAATATGAGCATTAAAATGTCTCATTTTAATGGTGTTATTAATGGACTGGACCTTGAAAATCCAAGGTTGACGACTTGTTTGGTTCTCGTTTGGTGTAAGCCAGTGGTGCACCACTGGGTCCCTCAAGCCCTTCTCTTGGCCTTAAAAGCATACCCAAATCTCAAACTGTTAATTATATTTTTGTCCATACATACTTATTAAATAAATCCAAAAGGTCATCCCGCTTGCTTTCATAGATTTACCAACAGTGTCTTTTAGCCGCCATTTGATGCTGAAATTCAATAAAGTTTCACAAGAGGCACTTAAAAACGGTTCCAGAGGTGTTTCGGTATAAAATTGACGTTCCATTCCATTGTCTTCCATTTATCCGGGGCCTGGTCACGGGAGGCAGCAGGCTAAGATGTAAAACCCAGGGTTCTCTCAACCCGGCTGCATCCTCTAGCTCAGGATGCAGACAAGGAACACCTCAGGATATTCCTAGGAATATCCTGAGGTGTTCCCTGTCCAGCTGTGAGTCAAACTGTTAGTATTTGTAAGTTTTGGGGTAACCGATCTTGTGTCCATCAAGTGCTTTTTTCGGTTGGCTTTACTCTTGATGCTCCTATGAGTCGTGGCTGTAGCTGTGAAAAAAGAAGAATTTTTTGCCCGTGTTATTCTGATGACAGAATTGTTTTCCCATCATAAAAAATAATCATCGATTCAAGACCCGGCCTAAAGAGGTCTCTGTGCTCGATATATCTGCATTGCCTTTGGCAGAGGCCCAGAGGAAGACCAAAGAGGAGGTTCATGGATACAATGAAGAAGACATGATAGTTGGCCAAAGAAGATGCAGCAGATAGGGTTAGATGGAAGAAACTGACTTGCTGTGGCGACCCCTGAAGGGAAATGCCAAAAGAAGTAGAAGAATCCCTTGGTTGATTCCTGGCTTTCCTGTCTTGTAGCCCTCAACTCATCTCTGGTACCTCGCTTGCCTGTGAGCTTTAGAGCCATTGTTTATCTTAAAACAAATTTTTGTGTATTTTTTCTTCAAATTGACAGTGTGAACCCCGTTGAGATACACGTGTCGAGTTGTACAAACAACATTAAACTGAAGGTGCAGGGTTGAATTGCAAGCGTCCACTATTGATGTAAGAAGTGTATGTTCATGTGTACATGTGACATTTATGGGTCTGTTTAAGCTGGGCTTGAGTACCGCAGTGCGGGGAAAAGTCCGTGAACATACGCAAGCGAACGGGAACGTGACATCAGCGTGCCTCCGCTTAGTTTCTTTACTGTCCTCTGCTGAACCACCAGTTGAGCTTCTGTATGTAAACATGCTTATGCAATTGTACCGTTTCAGATGATGAATGGCCGGTGGTAACAATGGGAATCTCACGCCTGGCCATTCAGCACTGAGTGAGAAATCCCAGTGCTTTGGATTCTTGTTTCTGGAATCATTCTGTGTGTGTGTGGTGGAGATATGGAGAGGAGGAATGAAAGCAGAGGCACAGGCCAGAGAGGACAAGACTCTTAAACCGCTAACAGAGATTAAACATGGCTAAATGAAACAACACTCGGCCAAGGACTTTGGTTTACTTAACCGGACAAGTACATGTCTAAGATGAGTTTTAGACATTCTAATTTCTTTTATTCGTTTCCCTCCTCAGCTCTAGCTCTCGTTGTGGCATTCAGGAGATAACGAATAGTTCATGTAGGGTTACCTCGTTGAACAGTCAGCACACCAACAGAATCCCTTCCAACAAATACATTTTCTTCTGGCAACAGAAAGGATTTCCAAGAAAGAGACAGGAGAGACGGTCCTCTCTACTTCAGTAGACGTCACTGCTCTACAACTTTCAACAACCAGTAAATCAAAAGACCGCTAAGTGTTACGTAACAGCTGAATCCGTGGAAAGATGTTTGAGTTGGAAATAAATATGTTTAAATGATCGACTACAAGAAGTGGCAACAAGGTTTCAGTCATTTGTTTAAGACGTTATATTTGACAGTTCATTTTAAAAAAATTACTAAAAAAAACGTGAGGTATTTATACTTATCTTGTTTTTCCGACTTTTTAAGGTGAATATTATTCATGCAGTGTTTTTTGAGTCAAGTCACAATTGTTGGAAATTCTTGGAACATCTCACTAGGAAGTGGTCAAAGAGTACCCCTTAAAGATGGGGGATACTGGGCTTTGCTAGGGTACTAGTTCTTAGCATGAGTTGATAAACATGGTACGTGTTCTTAGTTAAAAAATTTCTTCAGTTTCGCTTCCATTTTTGACACAGTGAACATGGTGCAAATCGTGTTTGTGCCCATTCGAATAGTATCGACGTAGTGGGCGGGGAAGCTTAGAAAAGTTACGAAAGCCTATCAAATATTCTTATTAAGGTGCATTTACATAAAAAATTTGAGCACAGAGACACCTGTGCCCCCAGGGAACTAGGTACCTATCAAAGTAAAACTAGTCCCATTCCTCGGCTCTTTAGATATTTTCCCACCACACGCAACTTGGTCAGCTACATTCATTGTTAAGGTTGAGTTTTGATCCTGAGAGCAAAAGCCGGTTTTCCCTTCCCTCCTCCTCTGACACCCTGTCCAAGAATGCAAGGTGCAAGAGCAGCAATTTCCCCCTCAGCCGGCTGTCCTAACACGCCACACACAGAGGCCATCATTATGACTGCAGCAGAGACGGAACGGAGCTCGGGAGAAGATGGATGTTTGAAACGTATTTAGAAATCAAGACATTTGTAGCCATGCAGAATGTGTGGCCTGAGCAGAAGTATGCCTTGTTGTGTTTGTGCAGGTGCGTAACAGCATTCTACAAGGCTTTAGGGGGAAATTTGAAAGGGGTTTATGGGGGGTTCTTGTTTCTAGGATAACATAAAAACACAATTAACCCTCATGATACTTGAGAAGCACTTCCTGACCTTCAGCTAAAGCAGCAGTTTCTGCTGCCAGCCAGCTGAGTGAGGGGTCTATTGTAAAAAGGTGTGTTTGTTTAAGCGTACACTTACCTATTGGCATGACCGCCCTGCTTTCACTCCCCGCTGCCTACGTGCACGCTGGAGATTTTTGGAGATGAAATTCAAAACATATTGCAAATGACTTTTGTCGGTTAAAAAGAAAAAAAAAAAAAGGCCTGAAAAGTTCGAGGCTTTTTTTGATGAATTTCAATAGCGTTCCTTTTATTTTTGAAGAGTGTGGAGTCATTTTTTTCTTTTTTGACACATTCTTTCCAAAGTGCAGTAAAATAAACAATGGGCCAATAAATTTTCAACGGGCAGCTAGGCAGCGGGCGAAAGAGAAAATAAGCACATGCCAGGCAGAAAATGGGCAACTGGCAGAACGCAGGGTTCCCATGTTTATTGTCACATATGGCACTTTGCAAGACTCGGCTTCATTATGAAGAGCCAAGTGTGAAAAAAACAAAAGTTAAAGAATAAAAGCAGAATGAGCAAAATAGGTTTTAAAAAGTTTGAATGTAGATTAAAGAAACATGAGTTTTGAACAAATTTGTTGACAAACTGGTGACTTGACCAGGTCCGTACCCTACCATTACGAACAAGAGAGAACAGGATTTGTCAAAGCTGGGCTAAAGACAGAAGTCGTCATCTGCGAGCAGAAGTCAAAAAGAGCTCTACCAATTCAGTGATTGCCTTGAGGATGTTGATAAAGAAGTACAGGGAAGGTCTTTGTGAACCACTCTGTTTCTGTTAGATCTTCATGCTCTATGTAATAGATACTTCTGCAACTATCGTAACATTTCACGTAGGTCCTCTTCCGATGCGAATTTTGATTTTTTTTTACCATTTTGTTTTTATTGTCCAGGACCAAGTTGAGAATTTTGATACACATTTCCTCTTTGTCTTTATCTTGCAGCTGCCTCACGCTTGCATTCTGCTACTTGAGCCGTTTGAGGGACTGTGTTGTTTTATGACCAGCACACTTAAAGGCCTGGTGTTAAAAGCAGGGCGCTTTGGATGTCCTGTGAGGAAAGTGATGATATGCAACATCTTCCGACTATTATTAAAAGTGGTTGGACCGCTTGTTGAATTTTTCTGCCCAACTAACAGACGAAACCCGTCTATTTGTGGTTGCCTGTGCTTTACAATCTGTAATCAAAGATTTGCCCTGCGGAAGTCGTAAATGCACACAAACACATGGATTTTCTCAATCTGGCGTGTGAGCAGGTCTATGTGTACAAAAGGGGATGTTAGCGGTTTGCGCATCTACGTCTGTACTGTATTTGTGCATGTGGGGCAAAAGCCAAACAGCTGGCTGCAGCTTAACACCCTCCACTCTGTTTCTGTCGAGGTTTCAACGGCATGTGTCAGCAGAAAACAGATGGGGTTGTCACCACTTTATAACACCACCTTCAGGGTACCGCGCAACCACCTGCGAGAAAGGCCCGTTGCTTAGTAAAAAAAACAAGTAGGTCAAGCATTTTATGTAAAAAAAAAAAAAAAAAAGTATTTCAAGTGTGTGTTTCAAAGGAATTCCAACCTGATGTTCCTAATTTTAGTAACTCATTCAATATCAATAATTTACAATCTCTTAAACTTTTCATCAAAGTTCTTGAAAAACTTACAATTTATTGTAACGTCAATATAATATGTCAACAACAAAAATGTTTGAATTCCATTAAAGCTGCAATGTTTACCATTACCCATGCAAAAGAAGGGATCCACCCTCTTACCCTTAGGTCGGACAGGTAATGTGCCTATGTGGGCACATGATCTAATTTGGCTCTACAGCTATACATTCAAAAAAATTAGCAGACGGACTTCTGGTTCCTGGTGGAACTGGCGGGGAAGCGAGGAACTCAGGTGAGAGGAACCAATGATGAAGGCCATGGGACAGGAAAGCCATGAATCAAAGGGGATGTGGATAAAACAAGCGTAGTAGAAACTAGTACATCCTAAAGACAAGATGCCTACAGAGAAACAGAGCAATGTAGTTTATTCGATCCGTTGCAGTGAAGGGAGCTGCAAAGAACACTACATTGGAGAAACAAAGCAGCCACTCCACAAAAGACTTTACCAACACAGAAGAGAAACCTCAAGTGGTCCACAGTCTGCTGTACATCTGCATCTTAAATCCACCAAACACACTTTTGAGGACAGCGAGGTGAAGATTCTAAGTAGAGAGAAAGGATGGTTTGAAAGAGGGGTGAAAGAAGCCATCTTTTTGAAGAAAGAGAATCCCTCACTGAATCGGAGTGGAGGCGTTAGATACATTCTGCCCGGGATTTACAGCAGTATTCTGAAGCCCTGGACCAAAGAGGACACCTCGTGACCCAGATTCCCGCAGGAATTTCTATTCACTAGGCTTTTAGCATTATTAGAATAGGGATCGTCTATTGGTCTGAGGTACAATAGGAGCCATTCACGGCCATCTTAGGTAACACAGGCTCATTGGTCGAGCCCGTCCTTACTATTTTTTACCTTTCACTTAGATTAGTATATATATCCAGTTTTCAACCCATTTCTATCAGATTGAAAATTATTTCCGGATGGAAGTCGAAACGTCTCGACCAAGAATTAAACTGTCCAGAAGACTTTTTTGAAACTTTTTCTACAATGGATCACTCTTGGATGAATGAGGGACTACACGGAATTTTTATTGATTCACATGAAATAAAAGTTACAGATGAGCTAAGTCATTGTCGCAGAGGGGTAGAAGCACGAAATGGGTCTTTCGCCAAGAAAATAAGGAAGTACATTGAGCCTCATCAGATTGAAATGAAGAAAAATGGTGTGAGGCTTCCAAAGTGAAGTTTCAACTCTCCTCTTTTTAGTTTTGTGGTTGCAATTTCCCCTCCTTTACTGTAACCCAAGTCCAGGCATCTCCTATGAAAACACTCTGTGGGGTTTGGAACACACTTTGACGTCAAAAGGGTTTTCCCGTGAGGCCGCGGGGACCCTTCTCAGCACCGTTTGCCCACGTCAACCCAAGCAAGAATGCCAAATCTCTGCCTTGCAACTACCAAAGGAAGTCTCTTGACGTGTATCAAGCAGTCTGGGATGAAGATTTCCGACTCAGGTCACAGTTCACTGATTTAAGCTTTTGTTATAGTACCTTCCAAAGCATTGCTGTGGAAATTATCAACTGCAAGACAGGTTATTCTGCTGGATGGATAATTGGGGGATTTAGTTCCCAAAACTCGACTTAAATGATCTTATTAAGTATTTTGAAGGGTCGACTGTTGCATGTGCTAAAAGGGTTACGGCAAATTTCCAAGTTTTGCCAGTAGTAGTTCTTTTTTCCTTTGCTTTCTTTTTTAAAGGGCCTCATTTTCCACATCAAACTTTGACCTTTGTGCTGAGAAGTTGACAAGAGGTCAATGGAGAAACTCAGTGTCACCTTGAGACTCACTGCAAACAAAAAAAAAGGTCAAGACAAAATCCGAAGAGTTCCGAATGAACTGTCCAAGTTCAAAATTGGTCTGAGCAACAAATACCTCAGCTAAAGCTTTGGAAAGGTTCCATAAGCAGGTAGTACTTGTTGAAAAGTATCTAAGAAGCATCATTCAAACAAACATCAGCAGTCCTCGCCCGGCTCTGTCATCTCTGTTCCATTCAGTTCCCCTTGAGCACGCTTGGGAAGGGTGGGAGGAACATCTCCTCTCTGTAATCATGCCTTCGCCCTCCAAACAGACAACCAGGTGTCATTAGGATCTTTCATCCTAATGACACCCCGTCACTGAGAAGCTGTAAGTAGGGCTAAAAAAAAAAAAAAAAAAAGTAGACTTTGCTGTCCACATCTTTAAAGTTGCCACAGATGCGGAATTGAAATATTCCGACATTTTCCCATCAGCTAAAAATGGGACCAAGATTACAAACTGGGTTTCTGACTTTGGAAAACACACAAATATTTAAAAATATGTGACAGATTCCATAATGACCCGGCGCTCTTTAATGTTTGCACTTGCGTTGGTGTAAAAACTACTTTGGCACAGCGGTTGTTCCTGTTCCTAAAGGCGGGGGCCAACAAAGGAAACTTCTCGCTTCTAGTAAAGTCATGAACCTCCCCAGGGAGACTAAATGTTCCCAAGAGTGTGATATGTGCAGCATGAACAAACACCAGCTGACCTTTTTCAATGGAGTCGGCATTTTTAAAAATCCCTACAGGTGTTTCTAAAGTGCACCGTTTGCAGCGACCAATGTGGTCAATTATGGAATACTGATATGATCATACCGTCTAAATAACAATCGTTCATGTAGATGGTAAGCATGAAGATAAGTAACAGAATGAGTTCAACACAAATGGTGCAATTAGGTAGAAATTCCTCCATCCTCTCACTTCCTGTTTCGTCCTGACCCAACACATGCATCTTGTTTCGGGTGGAAATACAGTGCAAAGTGCATCAAGTTAGCATCTAAACAATTGCAGGTAATTCAGTTCCAGTGGTGAAACGTAACGAAGTAAATGTTCTTCGTTATTGTACTTAAGTAAAAAAATTGTGTATCTGTACTTTACTTAAGTAATATTTAAGGCCGGTACTTTTACTTTTACTTCACCACATTTTTAGAGCAAATATCTGTTTACTTCGCTACTTTTTAAAAGTGTGTTTTACATTTTTTGTTACATTTTCGTTCAGGTTTTAGCGCATCTTGAAGCCACATCGTCAAAATCAAAAGAAGCAGTTGATCGGGAGAAGAAGTCATGAATCGAGAAACATTTTCCGCATTCATTCAAAAACCTAACATCAAATATAGAACAAATTAAAAAGAGTCAGAAGATCGGTGTTCGTTGTGTTTACTTCTAAATAAAAAGTTTAGCCATCATTACACAGAGCAGGGGCGGATCTAGAATTTTCCAAAGGGGGGTGGGGCTTTGACAAAGCCAATATGTAGTGACTGGGGACCTTCCCCCAAAACATTTTAAAAAATTTAAAAACATTTTAAAAAAACATTTTCCTCCATTTTGGCGGCCCATTCACTGGCCCTTCTAGGGGATAGCTTCACTTGTCCCCTTTCCTTTTATTTTATTTTTTATTTTTTTTTGCGGACCAAAAGAGACGGGAGAGGGGGGGTCACACCCCTGCAGAGTATTTATCCTGGTTACCATGGTGACACCCTATAGCACAAAAAATAACATTTGAATTATGATCAAATACTTTTACTTTTTACTTAAAAAGTAAAATTTACACCAATTACTTTTGTACTTTTACTTAAGTAGATTTTTTTATTGGTACTTTTACTTTTACTTTAGTAAATTTTTTGCCTAATTATCTGTACTTTTACTTAAGTACAAAAAGTGAGTACTTCATCCACCACTGTTCAGTTCTGGCTGTCATTGTTAACCACAGTAGTTGTGGAGATCGATTGTCACACACCGCAATTTTGTTGTAACTTCCTGTTTTTTAGTGGGCGGGGTAAGGTCACGGACAGGAAATGCTTAAATGGAACAAACAGCGACAAAATGTGGTTAATTACAGTAGGTTTGATGGATTACGGATTAAGTTAAAGTAGTTTAGAAACATTTTGAAACAACGTGTTGCCATGTGGTCGTTGGCCGTCTTGTTCGGTAGACGGGGGTAAAGTGGGCGGGGCTAAATCTTTGAAAAGTAATTCTAGATTTGATTAATTTGAAAGGAACGAGATCTGATTCATTAATCGAAATGTGATGGTGATCTAATTAGCTTTTAATGATTTGAATGGATTTCAGGCATCACTATGCTAAGCTATCAAAAATCGCCATTTAGTTTAGAAATCCAGGTCTTGTGGAGCGGAACTTGATTCCAAAGCAGTAGCTTAAAATTTTTATGACTCATGAACAAATCAAACATAGAAAATATTCAAATATGCAATATGTTTAAGCCTCGATAGAAAAAAAGTCCATCAAAATTTATGTCGTCACACATACTAATGTAACTCTAGGGAGTTTCATTACTAGCCTGTCTGCAGTTTGGGAGCAAAAATGGCAATTTAATTTGAACATGGATCCATGAACAGCTTGAGTGCTCAATACCTCCTTCGTATTCTGTAAGCGGAAGTCTAAAAATACGCATTTGAACCCCATTAAAATCTAAAAATTAGCATTTCCCCATTTGAAAATAGCAGTGGACTTTCTAAGTTTATTATCAGTAGCTCAGTGTCAAAACGTGTGTTCCACTACGGATTTGTGCGACTTTAACTGATTCAGTGTAACCCCGTCACTATTTCAACACTCTGAATGTGTTCTAATTCAAAAGAGGAACAAGCATGTCAGCAGGAACTATTTTTATTCACTTTGCAGATTTTCTCTTCCTTGCACTGAGATTGTCCTTGTTTGAGCTTGGCACCTTGTCCAACACACACCTGCACGCACACATGGACGCACACTCTTCTCCCTCATGTTCTCTGTGAGTTTCTTGGAAGAGGCACCAGGAAACTGCGGACGGAGCGTAGGCCTCTAATTCACCACCAATGAACGACCGCCTCTCTGTGCTCTCTGAACTCATTAAAGTTCCGCTGAAACGTCTTCGCTTCTTAAAAAACTGCTTCGGCTCAAGACAGAGTTTAAAAATATTAAGCCCGAATAAGCTCCGTGGTGTAGTCTGGAGCTCGGCAGAACTTTTCAATATTAATTTTGCGAGTTCCTACATTTCCAAGAACGCCTTTCACTGAGTCAGACAGAAGACTCTGAACTTGGCTTTAACTCCAACTTCAGGTAAATTTCCATCTAAACCTCGTAAACATGGAGGACAGTACAGCCTGTGCTCGTCGAATTGAAAAGGATAACAGAAGGTGTGAGTTAGCATCCTGGCCCGTGCGTGAACCTATAACATAAGCACTATAAATGTGACATTCGAAGAGAAGTGACCAATATTTCCTTCAAAGATCTGAAAATCCTTTAAAGTCCGTTTGATCGCTGGAACAAAGACGCTTTGAAATAAAAATGATGCTCATTGGAAAATGACTTTTGGCAACTTCTATAAAGAGACTTGAGAGATGAAGTAACAAAGGGTGACGTTTAGAACTTCAAATTGAATCAGTGCTTTTAATGATACACGCAATTTTCCTGTTTAAGAATCTTGTGAAACTGCCTCAGTCTTAAACAGGAAAATGTCATATACCGTAGTTCCATCCTCCAGTCAGTTTGCGTTCCCACTTACCTTGTTCTTCGATGATTGCTTTTGGAAACTAGACAGTTATGATCAAGATTAGAAAAACGGAAAGATACAGTTTTTGTAAAGCGCTATTTAAAAGGCGAGGCGTTGAAGGGATCCAGTTTGGTGACCTCAGGATCGGGTCTTTACTTTTTGTGGATGATGTGGTCCTGTTGGCTTCATCGCACCGTGATCTCCAGCTCTCGCTGGATCGATTTGCTGCCGAGTGTGAAGCGGCCGGGATGGGAATTAGCACCTCCAAATCCGAGACCATGGTCCTCGCCCGGAAAAGGGTGGAATGCCCCCTGCGGGTCAGAGACAGGGTCCTGCCCCAAGTGGAGGAGTTTAAGTATCTCAGGGTCTTGGTCACGAGTGGGGGAAGGATGGAGCGGAAGATCTCCAGGCAGATCGGTGCGGCATCAGCGATAACTAGGACGCTGCATCGGTCCGTCGTGGTAAAGAGAGAGCTGAGCCGAAAAGCAAAGCTCTCGATTTACAAGTCGATCTACGTTCCTACCCTCACCTATGGTCACCAGCTGTGGGTGGTGACCGAAAGGATGCGATTGCGGTAACAAGCGGCCGAAATGAGTTTCCTCCGCAGGTAGGCTGGGCTCTCACTCAGAGATCGGGTGAGGAGCTCTGCCATCCGGGAGGAGCTCGGTGTCGAGCCGCTCCTCCTCCAGGTCGAGAGGAGCCAGATTGGGTGGTTCGCCCCGAGGGCCTCACAGGCGAGGTGTTTTGGGCACGTCCCACCGGGAGGAGACCAAGGGGCAGACCCCGGACCCGACCCTGGAACAAGCGGAAGATGACGGAACGGAACGGAAACTATTTATAAGACACCCTAACTCCGTTCAGTCGTATTCTGCCTATCCTGGGCCGGGTCGCAGTGGGCAACAGCTTCAGACGGGAACCCAGGCTTCTCTCAACCCAGTTGCATCCTCCAGTTCACCCGCGAGGATTCCGATGTGTTCCCCGGCCAGCTGTGGGACATAGTCTCTCTAGCGAATCAGGGGTCTACCTCTGGCTCCTCTCGACCCGAAGGAGCAACAGCTGTAATCAAGTGTCAGGAAAAAACAGGGGTGTGCTTCTATTAGAACCTGGGCTTCTACTGGAAAAAATACGGTAGTAAAATTCTAGTTTATAAAAAATTCTTTCGGTGACTATGAAATGGGTAAAACCATCTTACATTCTGAATTATTTAATAAAAAAAATAAACATCGTCATTCAAATCACAATATAGTGGGTGAAAATGTTCCCGAATGTGCTTATGCAGCAATTTTTTGGGGCCAAATCCCCTTTTTTGTTGCATATTTGGTTGAAAAACAAAAATCAGCTTGAAATTGTCAGAAAAGCTTCGTTTATAGATCCTACTATAAAAGTATTTGTGGTTTAGTCACAGCTTGGACTTGTTCCTACCATCAGAATAAAAAAGAAAAAAAATATGAAGACAGAAGTTTTCAATCCTAGAACCATCAGAGCAGACTCTTACTCATTCCATCTGGACATGAAGGTATTCACCTAGCGAGCGTGAGTGGTGTCAGTTCTTTGTAAAATTATAGCATTGGAAAAATCTTTTTTGGAAAAGTGAGACCAGAAAAGAAGCTTGAAGGAAATAGCAGTAAATTCTAAAGAAAGATAGACATGAATCTATGACCTAAGTCAAAACAAAAAAGTAGGTCATGAGGCAAGACAACAGATGTCTGTCCGAAAAAAAGAAAGTCACGTTTACTAAACAGAATAGTTGTTCAAATTTTACGTTTAGAGTTTAAAAGTCAAATAAAACTGTCTCCTATTTGAAGAATTGCATTTAAAGGTACAAAAACACATTTTTTTTACACCTTCTTTTTACTCCTTGTTGACATGAAACTCATAGAAAACTTGTGGGTTTAGGTAAATAGAGTAGCAGATCATCTGCATAGAAAAAATACAATACTTAATTTTGTAGTATTTAGTACAATAACAATAAAAATGACAATAAATCATCACTCGTAGCACTTTCAACAGTTTTGAAAAATAAATTGTAATGCCATGCCGCAAAGCCTTGTAAGTGTAATCACATATCGTCATAGCAACTGTTGTCTCACAGTTTTGGCCACTTAGATTGATACCAGTGGATAAGCCTGTATTTTTCTTGTAGTATGCCCAATTTGTTCCAACCACCTCATGTATTTTTTATTTTGCGACATCCAAAATGTCTCTTTAAGTTTTCAATGGTTAGCTAGCTGAGCTACCAATGTGAGCTTTTCTGTCAAAACAACCTTGGCCATTTTCAGGTCTTTGTTTATGTGACACATGTGCCAAACGTTACGTTATGGAACAAAGTATCATTTCAAAGGGAAAGTGCAACTTCTACTGTTTGATTTTGATGACGTGTGATGTGTGATAGAAGAGTTTCAGCTAAAATGAAAGGGAAAGTGTCCAAAACCATGGTGAGACCAGCCATGCTGTTTGGTTTAGAGACAGTGGCACTGAGAAAAAGACAAGAAACAGAGATGTTTGTAGCAGAGATGAAGATGCTGAGGATCTCTTTGGGAGTGACAAGGATGGACAGGATCAGAGGAACAGCACATCTTAGCGGTTTTGGAGAAAAAGTCAGAGAGGCCAGACTGAGATGGTTTGGATATGTGCAGAGGAGAGAGAGAGAGTACATCGGAAGAAGCTGGATTTGGAACCACCAGGAAAGAGGACTAGAGGAAGACCAAAGAGGAGGTTCATGGATACAGTGAAGGAAGACATGAAGATAGTTGGTGTGACCAAAGAGGATGTAGGAGATAGAGTTAGATGGAAGAAACTGACTTGCTCTGGTGCCCTCTGGAGCGAAATGCTGAAAGAAGAAGAAGATTGTGATTTAAAAAACAAACAAGAAATCTTTGTTTAGAGCTGTTGCTATGGTTATTAGCCGACTTAGGCTAGCGCAGTGATATAGAACACCAAAGTTATTTAACCGGAACATCTTTCAGATGTATATATTCGGCAATGATAATGGACTCCAGCCCCTGTTTCATAACCTCTTCGTTACATGGTGTACCTGTCCCGCTGACAGTGGTGTTATTATTCCACAAGTTTTGGACTGCGAGTTTACTTTATTTCTACACATTATTTTTTAGTTTTGATGACACGACACACTCTTACCACAGGTGATGTTTTTAACAATATATCATAAAAAAAAAATAGCATATTGCCCATCACAACTTTGCAATAGCTTAGTCAATGACCATGCCTAAGGCCCTAAAATAGAACCTTGTGGTACACCAGAAGTCAAGTGGTCAGAAAATATTGGTGAATTTTAACCTTACTACCTCTGACATACTAAACTTTTATTTTATAAATTTTTTTGATAGTTTTCAAGTCCCAACCAAATTTTTTAGTTCCTAAAAGTAACCATGAAAAACGGGGGAAATAAAAACAGACAAAAGGATATGACTTCAATTGGCTGTTTTTCTTTTGGAGCATTATCGCAAAAAAGCAAGTAAACGAATACTAAATGTCAAAATTTCAGCTTAAAAAATTACATACTTTAACCAGATTTCCAAAAGTTTTAAAAATGACTTATTCAAAGCAAGATTTCTGACTTTGATTTTATTTTAACGCGGACAAGGATTTTTAGGAAGCTTTCAAATACCCGCGAGTATAAACGCACCATATTTATATTGTTGACATGTTGATACATGTGCACCACAATGTTAATATTATCACGACATTCAGTATAAATCTGGTGATTTGGGGACAGATATACCTGTAGGTACAAAATGTTTGTGTAGTTCCATAGCTGAATGCTTAAAAGGGGTGAAACCACACTGCCCCCTAGAGATGCAGATAACAACTCAGGACCTACAGAAAGTACATTGGTTATAGTGAAACTCCTCAAAGGCCAGCTGAGAATTAAGCAAACTCTTACACGCATGGACATTCACAACATCCTCCTTCAAGCTGAGAAATCCCATCAAAGCATCAAGCGGCACATCTTGATGACCCACTAATACCATGGTGCTGTTTACGAGCTTTGCTGTGTGAGGAGGCTTAGCAGGCACAGCTGTAGTGAGACTTTATGTTTCACCTCTGACGTGCTGAATTTGTAGTTTTTATGTTTAAAACTTTATATTTTAGTCCTTTGTTGTGTTATTTTGCCTGATGTATTGGTTCTAATTGAGAAGTACGTGACAAACTAGCAACCGGACTGCAGTTAGACGTGCTAATTAACAGACTTATCATCAGTTTGAAGTCACACCTTGAAGCCACATGTGGATAGCAGCTTAGCGACAAGTCAAGTCCGGGCACTCCGACTAATACACGGAGAGATTTAATGAAAGCATGTTTACTAAAATTATGACAAAGACAAAACTGTTAAGCGTCTTTAGCTGGTCTCATTGTTCTTTTACTCGAGGCAGGATTATTTAAAGTTTCAAAACAGAAATCGATTGCTTTGTTAAGGGTATGCTGTGTGACCATTAGTGTCAACAAGTAAAGACAAATGAACAATTTAGAAAGAACAAACGGTGCCTATGACTTCTCACAGTATCTCTAAATTCAATTCAAGATACTTTATTCATACCCTACTGGGAAAATTTGAACGTCCGGTAGCACTTCATACGGTCCAAGAAAGAGCGGCGAGTCCTACAAGCACAAAAAATCTTCTGAAAAGGCGCTTGGTTGAAACATCGGAATTTGGGCAACAAAATTCTGGTTTTAGAATAACACTTCAGAAAAACAACTCTGATGGGACAGCTTTGTTTAAAAGGGTTTTGTTTTTTTTCTTAAGCTAATATTAGTAAAATTTCTTTATTGAAATGATGCAACACCTTGTGCTAAAGGCTACAAGTTTTAAAAGTAAATATGGGCCGAATATAGAACCCTGTGGCACACCAGTGGCCAAAAAATCAAGGCAGGGTAGGCCCTAGAGAGGTTATCTGTCCTGAGGTTATCGGAAAGTTTGCTCCGCTAAACTATTATCCCTTTTCACATCAAAGTAACCGCCATTTTTTTTTTAATTGTTCTTCTTTTTTAATGTAAAAACTAGCACAAATTTCTTTGTGTTCTTATTGTGGAAAATAAAAATGACGCTCCTTGTGGAGGGAAGGGATTGGGCACGAGTTGACCACCTGCACTTAAGCACTTCCTGCTTATGTAAAATTGGCAAAATGTGGGCGTGGCAGAGAAGAAACAATGTGGCGTGGAAACGTTTGGCATTCGAATACATTCCATACGATACATTCCGATACATTTTATTGATCCTTTCAGACACATCCTGAAATTATTAGTGTCATGTTTCATCCGATTACTATTTTTTTTACGGTAAAATGTGGTTTTACCAACACTTTTGTACGGTATTGTTTTACTTTTTACTGGAAACGGCTTTTTCTCAAACTGTACTTTTAAGTTTCTAGACTTTCATTTTCTTGTGTTGCTGCTTTTAACAAGCAAGTCAATGTTTACCAGTTAGCAGTCCCACAACAACCACTACAACACGTTTTATGCATCCAATAAATGCCCAGAAACAACCACCGGACAAGCTCGGGTTCCATGCAAAAGTCAAAATTGATTCATTCAACACTTGACGCCGGCGGGCAATAAAACTTTGTATGCATATAATGTTTTACAACGAGCTATTAGCAAGCAAACATGTTGTTGTTAAAGAGCGTTGGATTGGATTGCACGCACAATTGTTAAAAAAACTCATTGTTGCTTTGGGTTTCTTTGATTTTTAGACCGAAAATTAACTGGAAAAGGTTTTACGATGTTTACTTCTTGAGTAAAAACAGGTTGTTGAGTTTAAAATAAACTCGATTGTTGAGCTATTTTTTTAAAAACTTTCATTTTTGTTTTGTTACCTTTAGTCTACCTACCTCATTCCTCTTTTCTTCCTCTTATAAATGGGTGAGTGGGTAGGATGTGACTGCTAGAGTCATAAGAAGCTGGTGGAAACGAGTCAGACGTGGAAGCAAGCGGAGGAGCCCTACGGTTTCGCCCACCTTCTGATGACTTTACAATGTGACTGAAACACTCATCCTTGTTTTACTGATAGAAATAAATGTGTGCGCTGACATGCAGAAAAGTACCCAATAGGAAGCAATGAAACTCAATAACGGTGAGAAAAATACAAAACCGACCATTTGTAAAATAAAGGTAGACGTGTATCTGTTGAACTTTTGCTTGAAATGAGCTTAAAAAGCACAACAACAAGTCAAACTGACTTCCTTTGGGAAAACCCACCATCCCACTGATGAGATCAGCAGGCATCAGGAACCTCCATTCATCCAGCTTTAACAATACATATCCATAGCGTGCAGCCATGTATCCATATTTGAGGGTTAAGCTCCCCTTTGACAGTGACCTAGACTAGGCACTGTTCGGCCAAGACAGTGACCTAGACACTGTCTAGAGTGGTCATCGTCTCCTTAAGTACATCCCATATGCAGAAAAACTTCCCAAATCATGATGCTACCACTGCCATGCTTCACAGTAGAGGCGATGTGCTTGGATGGTACTCATCATTCTTCTTTCTCCAAACACAGAGAGAATAAAAAAGACAAATGATCATCGGTAAAACTTAAGACTTTAAATGATGACTTCTGATTTTGAACCATGATGTCTTAGCAAGTTGCGAATGCCATCCTCAGAAATGCCTCGTCCCGTTCACTTCTGGGGCGATTCATTCAACTGTCTTAGTATCACCGAAACTCAATAAGGTGAAATCTTTCATGGCGCCCCAGTCTGAGGAAGAATGATGCTAATGTTTAGCATCTTCCATCTCCTTAAATTTTTTTTTTTTTTAATTCATGCTTATCTTTGTTCTGACTTTAAATACCCGATTTTTGGAATAATATTTGTACCTTATTGATCCCTCTTTGGGAAAGAGCAGCAGAAGCAGCAGGCAGCCTTGACCTTGCCAATGGTGCTAGTAACTGGGTGTTAGGTATCTTCTCCAGGGACACTTAGGCATGAGTTTATCGGGAATCGAACCGGTAACTCTTAGTTCCAAAGATGGTGATTCTATGACGGAGCTATGCCTACCCCTGATTAAACACTACCAGGAACTACTAAGCTTGATCTACCTTCATTCTTAGCTCTCAATTTATAAATATACCTGAATGGAAGCTTGTGTTTTGACGGGACAACACCCTCCACGTTTGCTAACAAGGCTGGCTGTTTTGGCTTACAATAAACCACACAAAAATTGACAACTTTTATCAAAATTTATTCTTAATTAGATACAAGATAGAGGTGGACCTACAGGCACGTTTTGGTCAACAATATGGGATCTAAATGATAGTTTTCTAAATTTGTACGTTAAACGTTAGTGTGCGGAAATACTGCTTTAATGTGTTGAAATAAATGGTGTGTAAAAGATGTGCGGCACAATGAGAGTCCCTCGAAAGCATGCTGGTATACTCAGCTCTCCACAGGGATCCTCCTGTGGTCAGGTCAACAGCAGGAATGCAGACTGGTATCCCAAGGGCAGTGGGTTAAGAATCCGTGTCTGCTTTGCTTTTTCTCCCTTTCTCCTCCCCAAGAAACAGTCCAGGGCCTCGGAGTGGTGTTAAAACAACAGGACTCTCTTAAATTAGCCCTCTGCAAAAAGTTCAATTCAGCATTTCCTTCATGGTTCAAGGAGCTCTTTTACTCTCCCTTCAAGCCCTTTGTGGGAGTCTGCTGCAAGCCATGGTTGTGTAAACCCAATCCCATTGGCCGGGTGATAAAGTTTGAGCTGGGATTTAGTGGGAATCTGCCAGCTGACCCACTTTTCACCTGCTCAAGTTTTGGGTTTATCACTCGAGTAAAATTAGGGATGAACAAAAAATGATCCGTTTTTTTATAGATTGAATTTGTGTTTGTTGTTTTAGGGTCTTCTTGCACAAGACAAACATAAACCCCTGAACATCAATAAATTGGACTTTTCCGTGTAACATTTAATTGGTCAATAAGAAATTAATCCTAGGAATGAGTGGATGCTTGCCTGTGTGCGGCCCTGCAACAGACTGGCAATATTCGGGGTGTATCCTGTCTCTCATCCGAAATCAGCCAGGATAGGCTCCAGATCCCCATAGGGATCAGCGGTTCAGAAGATGAAACAAAACATTTGAGTCCTCATAATTTGGTCTAGAGACAGAGGCACTGAGGAAAAGACAGGAAACAGAGATGGAGGGAGCAGAGATGAAGATGCTGAGGATCTCTCTGGGAGTGACCAGGATGGACAGGATCAGAGGAACAGCACATGTTAGAGGTTTTGGAGATAAAGTCAGAGAGGCCAGACTGAGATGGTTTGGACATGTGCAGAGGAGAAAGAGAGATTAATTTGGAAGAAGGATGCTGGGTTTGGAACCACCAGGAAAGAGGACTAGAAGAAGACCAAAGAGGAGGTTCAGGGATACAGTGAAGGAAGACATGACGATAACTGATGTTACTGAAGAAGATGCAGCAGATAGGGTTAGATGGAACAAATTGACTTGCTGTGGCGCCCCCTGAAGGGAAATGCCGAAAGAACAAGAATACGACTATTAGCCCAACAATGTCATTAAGAACCTACGAACTGTCTAAAAACGGCCTTTTACGCCAAGAATGCCGACGTAAAATAGGCCTTCCCATGAATAGGCCTTTGGTTGTGTTTAGATGTTTTGAACTCGTTGCCCTCCACTGGAACATATTGACAACTCATCTACAAGTGAGCAAACAGCTTGCGCGGTCTTGTATCTTCATCATGATATGTAGCAAAGTCCAGTGGTGTTTGTGGAAGGTTTTTACCCACAACTGTTTTCCATAATCATTTCAAACTGTCTCGCCTTGTCTTGGGATCGTCAACAGGATTTCGCCCCACTAACCCTTAAAACCCTAAACTTTATCATATTCAATTATTTCAGCTCCAGAGACATGAGGTCATGGCTTTGACATTCAAAGGGGAAAACGGCAGATGTAAAGACCAGCCACTCCTAAAAGGTTCTTTAAAAGTTATTCAGTATTTAACCATTCTTTTCATGCAAGAGTAAAAACTCTCCGTCAAAATATTCAGTTGAGCTAAGGGCTCTGTCTCCAGTGCATACATAACTCTCATGTTGCCAAGGCTCATTACGGGCTGAAGTAGAATCAGAAGATCAAGGCTTCTTCTCGGCAGGTTAATTTCCTCAACTAACCAAATCTCCTACTGAAAACGGATCGTCTTTCACTCCGGCTAAGCTCTGGAGCACCGGAGACTGCCACTGAAACTCGGAAAACTTCCAACTTTCACTTTGAAGTCGAAGAAATCAAAGTGGATGTCATTTGAGTAGCGACGTTTTTCGAAAGACATTTATAAGAAAGTTAAGCTTATCAAATGGAGCGTATTTTCCTTATGAAAGATATACTTCGCTTTTAATCTTAAAAAAAGGCCCAAAAACTGAACGACGGCTGGTGTTTTTTTTTTTTTTTTTTTTGCTGAGTCATAGTGAAGTGCCCATATTTCCTGCCAGCAGTTTGATCTATTGTGATGGACTTCCTGACCCTCGCCACCTCTCCCTGGGAGTGGATTTTATAGCTTCTCTGTGAGGTTTAATTTCCTCATCCACGCCTGTGTATTTCCACAATTTGTCGAGGTAGCACCGGTTTGAGGTCAAGTCAAGACTCCACCTGATGCTCTCATTGCTCGCACCATCCTGCCAGAGCAACCAACGCTCGTTAGCGTTAGTCATTCAGGAAGTGAGGGTGTGCTTTATTGAAGACATGATGTATTCTTTCCTCAGCAAAAATAGAAAAACTACAACCAGGCAAACAATTAAACTGATCAGAGGGGTTTTCGATTGGCGCCATAGACTAGACGGCAAAAGCCAGTTGATCAAAACCCCTTTAAAATTGAAATATGTAATGTCTAGGCAGTCCTCTTTTCTTCTGAGACCATAAAACTCTTAAGGTTTATCAAAAGTGAAAAGTTTGGCAGGAATTTTAAGAGTATAAAGAAGCCAAGAAGATTTCTTTTTTGTTTTTTTTTTTTAGAAGCACAAGTGGAGGGCTCATAAAAGGTAACAAAAAATAAGGGCCTATCGTGGGGAGAATGTCTGTTTCGCTGATGATTAATAACAATTTTATTGAGTTTAAACCATAAATTGAATCTGGTGTAACATCAACACCTTAGATATACTGTCAGCAACGTGAGCCACAACTTTTATTAGACTTGTGCTGCTGAGTCTCTGACAGCCGAGGTTCTTGGCTGAAGGGCGTTCTTATGAATCTATTGCCTCGCTCGTTCCAAACTAAACAGATGACCCTCTGACATTTTGCGAAACGGAAAAAAAAACAAGTTTATTCCTTAAATAGAGATAATTTTCATCAAGACGAGGAAGAGCTGTTTTTCTTTCTTGAAAGTTACCCGAAAAGTGAAATTTAGACAATTATGACATTTTCACAACAACAACAACAAGGACATGACAGCCAAAGTTACCGTAATTTCACAGCCATAAGGCGCACCTAAAAGTCTCAAATTTTCTTCAAAATAAGCGGTGCGCCTTTTTGTGCGGTGCGCCTTGTGTGTGAGACAAAGCGGACCTAAAAGAAAACGCCGTGCTCGTGAGAAAAAGCGGACCTAAAAGAAAACGCGGTGCCCGCAAGGCGGACCTGAAAGAAAACACATGAGAACATTAAAGAGTGAAGTGTGAGCGGCGTGGGAGCGATGGATGACCGAAGGAGACCACAGTTTCACGAAGGGTGGAAGGCAGCGCCGGGCGAGTTACGCCACAGTTTGCCAATGGATTGTAGATGCTTGTACTAACGTGTCTGCTGGTACTGTAATCCGAGCTTCCGCAAAAGCTGGCATCCTTTCTGAGGAGCCGCACAGTACAGACAGTGACTTTGACAGCGAGGAGCGAAGTGGACCTGCTCTGTTGGATTTTGCGCAGCTGCTCGATTCTAAAACAGAGAATGAGGACTTTGACGGATTTGAATAAAGACTATTACCGGTAATGTGCTTGTTTAGTATCGTTACTACTTAAATAAAGTACAACCAAACTCAGTTTTGCTCCCGATCTATTTTTTAATACACACATTTGCATGCGTGCGTGTGTGTTGTTGTAAGGCGGTGTGTGACTGAGACTGCGCCTTTTCGTACAGTGCCCCTAATGGCCGTGAAATTACGGTACTAGTTGGTCTTCATGTCCTTGTGTCTTCTTAATGAACAACCCAACGAGCGCAGGTGCAGAGGTATGTTGTTTGACACCTTTTTCTGTTGATTCGTTCTTGTTGTTTTAGCTTTTCATCTGAACCATACGTTTTACATTATTAGTAATGTGCAAACTGCATAAAATAACAACCCTGCATGACACCTGCACCTCAATATGGGTGAAGCGCATTTCCTACAAAAAAAATTAACCCTGTTTCTATATATGCCGATGATGTAGTCTTTTATACCCAGTCCAAGGTTCATTCTGCTTTTTAATCCTAGAATAGGATCTCTCTTCTAACTGGTTCTCCATAAGGTTTCTGAATTAAATAAAACTTGTATCCCTGTCTTTCCTCAAAATTCCTTTCCACCTTTGCTAAACCCTCTTTCGACAGGGATCAGAAGATAATCTCACTGTTTAAAGCACTGGTTTCCGAAACTCTAACTCTGTTGTTCCACAAGCTAGTGAGCAAGCTCCTAACAGGCAAGGTGTTGACAATCCACCACCTAGCTGGCATGTGCTACTTGGCAGACGTAGCATTGCGGCCCCTTTTAGCACACCCTGTCCCGTAAATGATGTCAGAGAGAGAAAAAAAAAACTGTACCATTGGAAAATGACAACTCCATCAGAAGCAGGAAAATGCTTGATTTGATGGTTTCCTTCTACCTCACCCAAATCGGCCACTCAAATTAGACAAAAAGTGACTTCATAATGGACCCTAGATTTCTCCTCAGCGGTTTACTTGCAGTAAATCATATACTGCATTTCCAGCTTTGACAAGACTCTTTGTGTACTCGCGAGTTGCCAGGAAACAAAAAGGAAGGAAGTCTTCAATGAAGAGAGACCAAATTTAGAGCCACTGTTGTGCAAATGCAAATAAGCAAATATATATTGTAATCTACAACCCTAAAATTGTGACTGGAAGTATTTTACAAGTCCATCGCGGCTTTCAACTTTGCTGTGATTGTCCTTGATCCAAGCGAAGGGTCCAGTAGCACAGGAAACGATGATGATGATAAAATGCCAGATGACCTATGAGTGTACATGCGCTTCCTGAGAATACATTACACATGAATAAATGAACATCCCTTTTTTTTTTTAGACCGGACAACAAGTCAAAGAGCTGCATTTTGGCTGCACGGGGGAGGAGGAGATAGATGCGATTGAGAGGAAAGAGTTAGGTCGCTTCCACTCATCAGTCAAAGGCGATGAGAGGAACAGCTGTCGGGAGCTTCCTTTTTGGCTTTGGAAATCCACATGCAACCTCTCTCCATACACACACACACCCACACACACACATACATACTCATCTATTTCTTCAGCGTAGCGTAAGAGCCCCAACCTTTCCAAAGCAGAGTGATGACGGCAAAAAGCCATGTAGTCAATTTACAATCATCAGTTCTTGCAACACCACTTTACCACCATCAGACAGCTTCCTGAATAATTTTTCTATGAGTTGGGAGGGATGCGTCTCTGTGAAAGTGAAACGGTTGTATTGGGATAGCACTTAAAAAGAGAGATGGTATGGAACCATTGGCCTTGTCGTATCTTTTCTTTTCCTTCTTGTATTTTCATGGCCTACTGACTGGAAATTGCTTTGCCTCTGGATTTTTAAGATCTGTCGTAGAAATTTTGACACAGTTGCACCAGTTGGGCTTTCAATTGAATTGCGAAGGCCAACGGATTGATTGGTTTAGGTAGATTTGAAACCCCTAAGTGGCTTGTTATGGTGCACGGCCCAAAGTGTCTGTGGTAAAATACGACTGCAGAAAAGTAAAAGGCAACCTGGGGGAATAAATTTGAGCTGGTGTTGTGGCTCGCGTTCAATTCGCAACACCTTTGGTGAAATCAACACCACAAGTTCAGGAGTTTAACAAGTCTGTAGAACCCCCAAGAGACACATTGTGACTTGATATCCAGGTTTTCACAAAGCTGGTTGGCTAGGTCATCATGTGGAGAAGAGTTGGTGAATGATCATTGCTTAGTGCTTTTCTTTTTTACTACGACCATGGTTTATATCATATTTTATGGAGATCAGGATTTTTCATCATAATTCCAGTCACCATCTTGATTTCAATTTACCCAAATAAGGCAAAAAAAAAAAGAAATTCTACTCTCAATGGGGAACAAGGCCTCTATATTGAATAGAAAAGGACTAAAGTTGCTTTAACACAGATCGACCATATATGGCGGGGTGATCACATAAGGATAGGCAACTACTCCGGGTTAGAGTTTTGCGATTCACATAAGAAATTATGGAATTTGTTATACCTGGATGAGTTGGACAGACATAGGGGGCAGTTCGGTCAAGTTTTTTTTCACCGATGTTACATAGCATTGATCGGGAAAAACAACAAGCTGATCTGGCAAGGGCCGGGTTGAAAATAACCAAAGGGCCATGCAACCAATCAAGAGTCAGTTATTCTTTGCGATGTTGCAATTTCAGCTTTTAACATAAAATTGGGCAAACTTGCACTAATTCACAACTTTCATCAGAATTATCCAACAACTAAGTTTTGAATGCATGTTTGACCCAGTTTAACGATTCCTTTTAGTTGTGACAGTTAAATAGGCACTTTATGGTGCTAACAGTGCTAGCAGTTTGACGGTCATTAATGAAGAAGAAAGTTGTTAAGACCCTGCTTTTGGTAATGAATGAGCCCAAAATGCTTATCAACTGAAATTTCTATTCTGTGGAGTTTCTAAAATTCTTCTGTGAAACTTTACATACCAGATGGCTTTCTGCCCTCTCGCTCCGAGTACCACCATAGGCTGGGGATCGTAGGGCCATCTCACTGCCCTCCTATAAAATCTTGTGTATTATTCTCTATAACAATGGAGGTTGAGAAGTAGGACCAAGACGCACAAGCCAAGTTTCATTAAGGGAATGAAGAGTAAGGGAGAGGCAGGCAGGTGTATATTGGTACCCAATCTGGGGAGGCAGGAATCAAGAGCAAGCATGGAGGCCAGGGCAGACATGGCTGGACCAAAAGGATTGATACTCCCAAAGGCAGGCGGACATGATGTGTGGAAACTATATTTTAGTGATGTTGGTTGCACTTTGTCTATAGTTAAATTTTGTAACTTTTTAATAAAAATTTTAGAAATGCAACTAATTTAGTTTGCAGGACTTTTAGAGAGAAAAAAAAAGGCCTGTGAGCAATCAAGAGGAAAAACCTGGATATTATCTGAGGCATGGCAGCAGAACATCTGCTAAATATCACACTTTACTGATAGGAGATAACAAAGAAAAAAATAAACATTAAAAAACCCAGGCAAATGTTTGCCCACCCACACACATACTGACCCTACAGGCCATGATGTGGCATCTATAGTACCCTCGCTCCCCTCCTTGTTCCTGTTCTCGCCTAGACGATTAAAGACACGTGAATAACCGGTGATGTTTTGCCAACAACTGCGGCATGATTTTCAGAGCGTGGATCAGACTCCTGTTAAAATTCCTTTCCCACTCGGTGCATCAGCTCATGTCCTCTCACTCGTATTTTCTTAATTGACCTTTCACATCAAGGTCTTGGACCGTAATGAGGTTCGCCCACACCAAACCATGGCATACAACTTATCAATTGTACTTTTTAACCATTTAGAAGGGGCAAAAAATCATATTTGATCACTTGGCAGGCCAACAAAAAATCAGCCCTTTTACGAATTCATCTTTCTTTTCACACGTTTTACATTTTGTTCTCAACAAATTGTAAAACGTGTCCTTGTTGAACTGCAAAGACGTGTGTGTTTCCATAAAACATCAAGTCTTTAACTTTATGCAGCAATCCTTGAAAGGTCAGACTAAAAACAAAACATTTGGTAAATGTCGGAAGAATCTTGAGGTGTGTGGTTTCTTTACCATGCTCAGTTCTCAGCTGTTAAAAGGCTCCTCCATGCTAGGCTAATAGCTTAATTTGTTTCAGGTGCACTACATAATTTTCTGTCTTTTATAAGCTCTCAGAAGGTTCGGATTGTCCACCATGGTGATAGAATAGGGTAATAGGTACAGTCAAAGCATAGTATGTCCCCACACGCAGTAGAAGTAGCACGGCAACATCTGATACATCTTACAAAGCCCTTCCGGCTAGCATGTTAGCAAATGATAGTTAATAGTGTTCCTTGGTGAAGACGTTATCTCCACGTCTGGGATTTGGGTTCCATTTGTTTGTCAGCTAATTGTTTCATACTGTTCAAATTGATTATTTGAAATTTGGCATTTATTTATGTAATTAAAACAAAGTAAACATAGAAGAGTCTCGAAATGTCTTTTTATTTCTCTAACAGCTGTAAAGGTTGATTCAAAATAGACCAATGTGCGGCGTAGAAAAACGCACGTATTAACAAATCTATGCGAGTGTTAAAGCAAGTTCGGACTCTTGAGCAGAAGTCTGGCAAAATGCTCAGAAATTGCTTGGATGCGTAAAAAAGTTGCACCAATTATGTGATATTCCTTTTGAAAATTTGAACTGCTTTCATCATTAATTCTTTTTTTTTTTTTTGTCAGACTCGCAATTGCCAAGTTAGCAGGCACTGTTGTACAATTGCGAACTCGCACACACTCATAATGAGCTCATTGTTGTTTACAACTCGCTGCTTTGGGAGTTTATCACGTCACAGCAATATAGGCTCCTCTATTTATGGCCCATTTGAGTGTCCAACCCCTTCATTGATGCCCAATGCTGTAGACAACCAGGAACATCCGTGAGCAAGCTCAACGGATGTTCGCGCAAAATTTGTCACGCCTGCATAAAGACACGCCAATATCCTTGAATTTGCGTTCACAGTGCACAAATAGGATGCCAGAAACTCTTGAAACTTGAAATCACAACTTGGAGAGTAGTCCATAAAACAACAAACTAAGCATTTTTTATTCAATATGGACGCTTCAAGACTGTATAGACAATTTTTATAGTTGTGTCTTTGGGATTCTTTTTGGGACCAAATATTATTCAATTTTGATATTTAACCTGTCAAACGTCCTTGTTACAGATATTTGCCTCTCTTAGAAGTATGGGTTTCTTTCTTTTCAGATTGCATGTCGACACTAACGCTAACAAGAACGACATTTAAAACTTGTCTTTCGATCAACCTACAAAACAAAGCAGTGTTAGATTAAATCAGAGTAAGTGGGGACCGTACTTCCCCAGATCTGGTTGACTAATTACGACTAGGTTGATTCAATTCCAAGCTGTCCTGGATACAAACTCCCCAAAAAATAGAAATTTGGGGTTCTAGCTGCCACTGGAACCACGAAGACCCTAGGGAACCACCACCAGCGCCCCACTCTGGAAAACAGCGTTCTACCTATATTTTGTCTTAGCTGTGCAAACATTTAGAGACTCAATTCTTTGGTTTTGTTTTGCCTTGGGTTAGACTTCCCAAACCAAAATGTCATTTTGGAAAAGAAAATCTTCACGGACTTTGAGCCAAGGAAAGTTTTCCCTTGAGCCCAGTCTGTTTTAATGATGCATTTAGCGGCTAATTAGCTTTGCAGACATTCTTGTCCAGACGTGGTCTATTGTCCCAAAAGTCTCGGCGCTCATTTACCAAGTGGCAGCTTTACAGCTGATTGAAGAAAGTCAACATACTAATCGACTTCTCTGTATATCAGTGCTGCTTCCAAACGGGACGAACCTCTACCATTGAGATGTATTTAGAACGCTCTTGTTACCTCCTAATGCAAAAAGAGGGGGATAAAAGAGATATTTTGTTAAGCTTGTCTTTCACTTGTCACTTTTGCTTTTTTTTTCTGATGGAAATGGATTAGAATGTATGAACCTCATGACAGATTTTAAGGGGAATCATTTCCAAACCTCCCACATGCAACTGAATCACCCCTCAGGAGATGCTTTTACAATTGGTTCCGACTCCCACAAACACGGCAGACCAAAGAACAGTGGTATTCTCCTCTAATCCCATGTGGGTGGGAGCCCAACTTGTGCCAAGCTCGTCTTAACATCGATCTGTTGCCGTAGTCGCACCGTCAAGTATTAGTTTACGTGTAATGGTCGGGTGGGAGAAAGCACGAGCCCTGCCAACGACTCCAAACCCGTCAAAACGGCGCAAGAGTAAAGAGTCGGAACCAAAAAATGGCCTCCCTCTAATGAACTGTGACCCGCGGCGGGAGTCCCGTGAGGCGATGTTGGATGTGCGCCAATCGGGAGCAGAAGAAAGCGAACAGGAGACGATGTGGAGACGGTGATTTACGTGGAGAGCAGCAGCAGGCCAGACAAAAAAAAAATGTGCTTGTGTGTAAAAGTGTTAATCCTTGAAAACACTGTCTGCTCTCTGAACTTCTTGTCTACGTCTGTGATCAGGTAAAAGTAGGTCATGATGTTTTATTGTGTTTTGTCAAAGCTTAGTTTTAGGTTACTCGGGAGGCAATTGAGGGATGGAAGGCAAGGAGTCCCGAGGTTGTGAACATATATTTTTTTAGAAAGTATGAAAGTGTGCTTGTAAACAGGTACAAACAAAACAATGTTGTGCTTCCCTCGTGTAAAAATGTGTAATAAACACTAGAGAAATGTGACTTGAAACTATCAGGATTTTATACAATTTTATGCAAGACAAATATGTAAAAATACTTCAAACAATAACTGGAATATTTTCAATTATTTGCATGGTCGACTACGTTTTTGAAAAAATAAAAACGCAAACAAGAGGACTGAGCAAATCTGGTCCTAACCTATTAAACCTTACGGTTCTTGATTTTTCATCTAAATTTCCTTCTAACCTAGTTTGAGAAGCGAAGTTAGAAAGAACGTTGTTTTAGATGTGAGTTCAACACAACAGCTGGCGGAAGGAAAAGTCAAGCATCTGAGTGTTTCTGAACCCGATGCTTATTGAGGCTTTACCGGAAAAACAATGTCACAAGAGTGTTTAGATTTGGGCTGATAAAGCATTGTTTTCCTCTCAGTTACATTTACATTATATAAAAGTAGGATCAGTGGAGGCTGGGATGGGAAGCAGCACAAACTTTTTTCAACGAATATCAAATAGCTTCTCTACCGTGTTTATCTGTACATGCTTAGAAAATAGGAATAATTGCCGCCCTAAATACAATTGTTCCAAATCTGTAGCAAAACACACATGATAAAGTACAGTTGAGTTTCATTTCGTCGTCTTCCGTTTATCTGGGGATGGGTCGCAGGGGCAAAAGCCCAAGATACTATAACATACCAAAGCTTCTCTCACCCCGGCTCCATCCTCAATCTAACTCGGGAGGATCCCGAGGCGTTCCCTGTCCAGCTGTGAGACATAGTCTTTCCAGCAGGTCCGGGGTCTGCCTCTTGGTCTACTCCTGGTGGAACATACCCGAAACACCTCACCAGCGAAGCATTTGGGAGGCATCCTGACCAGATACCCGAATCACCCAGGGACCGAGAAGACCAACGGCTCTACTCTGAGTTCCTCCTAAATGCCAGAGCTCCTCATTCTATCTTTGAGCGAGAAGCCAGCCACCCTGCGGAGGCAGCTCAATTCAGCCACTTCTACCAGCAAGACCCCGAGATACTTAAACTCCTCCACTTGGGGCAGGACCCTGTCTCTGACCTGTAGGGGGCATTCCACTATTTCCAGGCAAGGACCATTGTCTCGTATTAGAGGTGCTGATTCCCATCCCGGCTGCTTCACAGTTGGCAGCAAATCGGTCCGGCGAGAGTTGGAGATCCCAGCCCGATGAAGCCAACAGGACCACATCCTGCACAAAAAGCAGAGATCCAATCCTGAGGTCACCAAACCAGATCCCTCCAATGCCTCGGCTGCGCCTGGATATCCTGTCCATAACAGTGATGAACAGAATCGGTGACAAAGGGCAGCCTTGGCAGAGTCAAACTCTCACTGGGAATGGAATCAACATACTGTAGGTTATATGAACCAAGCTCTGGCACTGGTCAAAAAGAGACAGGAGGCTCCATACTCCGGAGCACCCGAAAAGGAGTCCTCGAGTACAAATGAGGTCACTTTTAATGTTTTATTTGCTACAATTCTGATAAACACTGTTGCGAGCTTCGCAATATAAAACTGGTATCAAACTATGCATCAAAAAACATATGTAGGAGTTTGGAAACGTGTTTGTTAATAAACAAAATTCTCCAAACAAATAAAATTTTGGCGCACAAACACGTCAAAGATTGTCTGAATGCAAGAGCTCTCACTCTGGGAAAAAACACCATCCTCAAATGTTAGAGATGTCTCACTCTGTTTTACATAAATTTAAAATCTGGAATTGAACTATTAATTATTTATTAACTCGTTTTAAGTTGTTTTGGAAAAACTAACTCGTTCGTATTTTTATTGTGAATGAATATTCTATGAATCGTAGCTTAACTGCCAACAACAGTTGCCAGAAAGGGTGTTAAAAAAGCACAAAGCATGTAGTTAAGAAAAGCCTTAACGTGTTTTATTTTTCCTCATTTATTGCTTTAGTTTCACTCCGGGCAATGATTAACCCCTCTGAACTATTCTGTGTTTAATAGCAGCACACGTAGACATGTTATCCATAAAATTAAACCCAGTATTTTCCTAAGAGGCCGAGGTGGAGATTTGATCTTTAAAGGTGTAGTGTCCCAATAGCATGATAATTACAACTGTAAGTGGATGTAACACATATGGACTTATGTCAACCTTGAACCAAACCACTAAGTGTAGAATAACCTCTTTGCTGAAAGTAAGAAGCGACCGCAGCAATTTAAAGGTCTACAGAATATTTCAGAGGTCGTTTGGTTCAAGCGGGTTTGAATAAGTTCACGCACAGCTTGTCCTTTATTTTTACCGAGTTTTTACCCGACTTCTTCTCCAAGAGCCAAAAGTTTTCATAGCCGAGATTCGTACCCGTGGATTTTATCAACACATCTGTTTATTAGTAATGTCTTTGCTTCTAATGAACATGTCAAGATGTCCTGTTCTTGTTTTAAATGATTACCCGGTGAGAAGAAAATGAGAAAATGACTCCCCAGCGTACACGGAAAGCCTCCCAAATGGATCGTGTCAGGATCACGTTTCAAACTTACATCACCAACACCTCGCAGCATCTTGATCGGCATCGTCCTGACTTTATATCTCCGCTAAACCACTTTCAGATGTCTGGTCCACGTGGTTACGGCATTGCAGAGATAAAATATTGGATTCAACCTTGTAATGAGTTATTTTGTTGGACGGTTTGTGTTTGCTTGGAATTTGACCAAAAGCTAGCAAGTTTCCAAGATAACCAAACAATAACAAGAGCTTTAAAAGCATGTAGCGTTACCAGTGGTCCAGTAGTTGTAGGCAAAGTCCTCCCATGACTTGCACGCACTAATTATTTGGTCGGAATCCAGCCGTGTTCCAGTTGTGTTTCTGGATTTTTATTTCATACGGTGCCAAGTGTTTTTATTGGTAGAAAGCCTGGAATGCAGGTCTGCACTGTTTAATGTTGAAACATGACAGATGTGCATGTTGCACCTTTTTGTTGGATTTAGACTCACTTTAAAATTTTTTTTAGAAACTTACGGGCAATTCCGACCAAAAAATGAATCCCGATAATTTCTGGTGTCGAGTACGACAAGAATAAAAATGACAAATACGAAACACCAATATTGCTTTTCTCAGTTTTGAAGAATAAATTGTGACATCATACCACAAACTAGCAAAGTTCTCGATATGCGCTCTTTCACCAAAACAATCTCCTCCATTTTAATTTCTGACTATATCTAACATCAACTCATTATTTCAAACAATTTCTGGCCTTATAGAGAGTTTGAGTTTAGAAATTTCCTTTCAATCAAACGCATTTCAGTTAGCATTTTCGCCAAATTGTAACGTCACTTTTGGTCGATAACTTATCACCAATGTTGTTACAAGGCCGTAAACAATTCACGTATTCGATACCCGTAAGCTTGTAGTGCTGTCCAAACCAGACAGAACCATTGGCTAACAAAACGTGGAACCGCAAATGATTCCAAGGATTTTTAAAAGTCCTGTTGGAGGTAGAGCCGCGAGCCATCAAGTCTCTGCTATAACGTACAGTATGTTTTAGAGTTTTGTTTAATCGTACTGTGATCATCCCATGTGGGGAAATTATTTTGCTCCATTGCACCACAGCAGGCAGCCATGACAATGCCAATGATGGGAGTAAATGGAGGTCAGGCATCATCTCCAAGGACACTTGGGCATGAGCCCAGTGGGAATTGGACCGGTTTCTCTCGCTCCAAAGATGGACAATTCCTGATATGGTCTTGCCATACAAGGTTAGACTTAAATCGTTCCTCTTGATTAAAACGCATTAACAGAAACAGCTGCAAACAGAGTTAGTACAAAGCTTGCTAACAGTAACCAGAAGCTGAGTGTAGTTTGGTAAGGTTGGACTTTTCTCTCGACTTTATCGACTTCTGTTTTGTCCAACTACTTTTTAATTATCTGATGTTCCAAACTTCCAGTTGCTACACCTCCTGTCACAAATTCTTCATGAGAGTAGGTTTGAATTTGATACATCAAGTTAGCAAAGCTAGTGCAAATTCTTGTTCAGGAGCATTTACATGAAAAAATGTCATTCCTTGTTGAGACAAAGGACCAAGCCTGAGCAGAACATGTGGACAGAAACACTTCTAGCTTATGTTAGATTGTAGGAATGGTGGAAACCAAACCTTGACCAAGAACAACTATGCCTTTGATTAGCATCCGAATAGAGAAGGGACTCTTCAGGTATGTTTTTGATACGGAACTAACGTCCAAATACGGCAGAAACTTTTAAAAAGTAATTTGGAATTACCCTCATTCATTATGAAAGATAATGAATGAAGGTCTTCCTCATTCATTATCTTTCATGAGGTTTTTTTTTCTCATTTTTTTTTCCGACCAGGTTTTTGGGAGTTTTTCCTTCCCAACAATGCTTCTCTGATTTCTTTGGTTTCTGATCAAATCAAAGATAAGTTGAGATCTCTTCATGAACTTCAAACGTCGTTCAGCCAAGAAACAAATCAAAAACCGCATGACCACGCAGCTGAATTGTGCTTTTTAATTCTTTTTCCTTTCACTCCTCCATTTTTCTTGAGTTCCAGATTATTTTCAAATTTGACGAGTTTAGGAGGATAGACAATTCAAGAGTCAATTTTAATACAGAACTACACAATTGTGTGTTCATAATGTGTGTGTGAAACGTCTACTCACGTGTGCGGGGGTGGGGGGCACCCTTGGGAAAATGGTTGTGTTTATGTTAACGTGGACCTGACCACCTCTGAAGTTACAGCTGCTTCGCACTGCAAAACATCTGGGACGGGTCTGTTAGCGGTTAGGTGGGAGTTCGCGCGTGCTCGCAGCCTCCCCGACACACACACTCCTTGCACAGACACACAGTAAATCCCACTTACACGTTCATACGCACAGGAGACGACCTCTCAAAATGCCGAGCTCAGCAATGTGAAATTGTTTTCTTTAGCGTGGCCTTGTTGTGGCCCGTGACCTCCGTTTTTCAATTTTGTAAAATGTGAGCAGATTTCAAGTGTAAATAAAATAAAACTCCCACATCTCAACATTACTCAGCCCTCACCAACTTTTTCCCTTCCACTTATCCTCCTCCATCAGTCAGTGTTTGTTTCGAGTTTAACTGACCCACTTGGCTAGTGACCAAGAGTGTGGTTCAAGTGGGATAAACACTAGATCCCCGTCTCCTATAAGCTTCTGGCACAGGATAATCAAATACAGTTTGAAATTGTTAAGAAATAAGATTTTGGCAAAGTTTTGTGCAGGAGTTTTCAACCAAAATGCCCAAAAGTTTGTGTCAATATCCATAAATGGGCATATGAAAGAGCTATTAGGCCTCATTTATCTAATTTGTGGGCACCAAAATTTTGTGTTTATATGTGGTGCAGGACCAAAACGACGTCCTCATCCAGATTTATCCAAAGTACCTCATTGTACCATGCAAGCAAATGGCATTAAATATCATATTCTGGAACTGCCGATTGAAAATTGTCTTCTGTGTACCCGCCAAAAAGGGCTTATGGCAGCTTTCACTGTATATAAGGTATCTACAGGCATGTGAGAAAATTAGGACACCCCATTAAATAATCAGCTCTTTATTTAGAAATGGTTCACATACCAATATCCAGTCATGTTTAAATGTATTTTTTAAAAAGAAAGTGATTTGATTGCAATTTAACAACAAAAATGAACATTGTTTGACAAATCCAAAAAAAGAAAAAAAAATAAAGTATGTATTTTAATGGAGGAAAAAGTTAGGACACCCTACCACCTAATAGCTAGTTTTGCCCCCTTTGGCTGATATAACTTCAACGAGACGCTTTTTGTAGCCTTTTACCAGTCTCTGACATCGATCAGGAGAAAGTTTGGTCCACTCCTCAATGCAGAATTCTTTTAGCTGTGAGATGTTTGAGGGGTGTCTTGCATGTACAGCCCGTTTCAAGTCACCCCACAGCATTTCGATGGGATTAAGATCAGGGCTTTGACTTAGCCATTCCAGGACTCTCCACTTCTTCTTTTTTAGCCAGTCCTTGGTGGATTTGCTGGTATGCTTTGGGTCATTGTCTTGTTGCAGTATCCAGTTACGCTTTAGCTTTAATTTTTTGACAGATGGTTTCACATTTTCTTCAAGCACCCTCTGATACACAGTAGAATTCATGGTAGATTTTATGATGGAGAGCTGGCAAGGTCCTGCTGCAGCAAAGCAACCCCAAACCATGACACTGCCCCCTCCATGCTTTACAGTTGGTATGAGGTTCTTTTCTTGGAAGGCTGTATTTGGTTTACGCCAAACATGTCTTCTGTTCTGGTGTCCAAATAATTCAATTTTAGACTCATCTGTCCAAAGAACCTTATTCCAGAAGTCGTGGTCTTTGTCTATGTTCTCTCTGGCAAACTTCAGTCTGGCCTTGATGTTTTTTTAGAGAGCAAAGGTTTCTTCCTTGCACACCTCCCATGCAAGTCACACTTGTGCAGTCTCTTTCTGATCGTAGAGTCATGCACTTTCACATCGACAGTTGCCAGAACCTGCTGTAATTCCCTTGATGACACTTTAGGATTTTTCAGGACCTCTTTGAGCATCTTGCGTTCTGCTCTGGGGGTAAACTTGCCCGGACAGCCAGATCTTGGCATGGTGGCAGTTGTTTTAAATGTCCTCCACTTGTAAATAATTTTGCGAATGGTGGAACGGCTGATGTTAAATTCTTTTGAAATCTTTTTAAATCCTTTACCAGACTCGTAAGCGGCCACAATCTTCTTTCTGAGGGCATCAGGAAGCTCTTTAGACCTCACCATGGTGCTCATCTCAACATCTCAACTGTCAGGGCCACACCAAACTAAATCTGAGGTTTAAATAGAGCAAGGCTCCATTCAAATGCTGGGTAACGATGTACTAATCATGTGCACCTGACGTGATGCACCTGTTTGGGATTTTCAACATTTTAGGAGGGATAATATAGGGGGTGTCCTAATTTATTCCTCACCAGAAATTGCATTATTTTTTAATAAAATTTTCCAGAAAGTTTTAAAAAGGCTTTTCTTATTTTTTTATTGTTTAGTTATATTACTTGGATCCCTGAGTTTAATTAAAATTGACATTAACTACCCATATGTCCAAATATATTTTAAAATACACAGGATTTCATAAGATGTCCTAACTTTTTCACATGCCTGTAGATGTTAATTGGATATTATTTTTAATTATTTATGGTCAAGAAGAACATCCAGAAGTGTTTTCGTCTCATCTCTGCCCAATGCCCAACATTCGTCTTGTTTTTCTGACCACAAGGCATCGATTAGTCGGCACTCGTAAGAAAGAATCTCCTAAAAAACATACTTTACATTTATCTTTCGATTGAGTTCACTTTATTTTTGCAAGTTTGAGGGTTGAAAACCAGAAATTAAGTCACGCTGATGGGCTAATCACTTTTTTGGCAGCGAGTCCCTTTTTGGTGTGACACCAGTGTCGTACCAATTAATGACTCGCAGGCAAAAAGTGGGAAAAAAATTGAAATCCTACTTGAAGTAGAGGTAAGTCCGAAAGAGCCACATGCAGATTTTAGAAAACGCATGGTCTTTTGGGCTAAATTGAAAACGCATGTCTGGAAGCACAGATTTGAAAGAAAGTAGACAGACCAGTTGGACTTTTTTTTTCTTACCAAAGTCAAAATATAGTTATAAGAAAGTTTAATTTTATAATGGACCAGTGAGCACTTCTAACTCTCACCTATAACTGTAAGAAAAATAGAAAAACTCTACCCCTACATACCCTGGACTGTCATATCCTGTAGCTTCTGTCTACCAGAAGAAAACTTGTCTAGAAGGACAGTAAATACTGATAAAGGCTAATAAAAGTGATCAATGTGGGCACCTTAGGGTGAACCTGTCTCCTTGACTGTTTGACCCATCTATCTCTCTTTGGAAAAGCACGTAGATTTGACCGTTCCCAGTTGCTGGCCATATGCTTTAAGGAAGGAGAGCGATACATCACCACCGGACGTTTGCACACAGACTTCTGAAAACACGTGCGAGCAAGCACACCAACGTCTGAGCTTCGCCAAGCTGTGATAAATCTGTTTGCTGCAAGAATGGGTTTTTCTTGCCGAATATCTGGTTGCACGAGGGGGGAAAAAATTGGAGTACCTGTGTACGCTCACATGTGTGGGCTTGTTTCGGTTGTGCCAGATGGCTGAAATTTTTTTTCAAAGAACAACACAACGAGCTCCAGGGACATTTCTCCATGGCGACAAATTTGATGGTTGCTTTTTTGGAAACGATTAATTCCAATTCATTGCAGGAACATCACGAAATCAAAACAAGAGAAGCGGCAGAGCACGAGAGATTGATTATTCCGAATAACTGAGTGAAGCTATTTTTCATACGGTGATCTATTCCAGGAAGTGTTCGGACATGAGTTACTATTATTCAACGCTGGGCCTCTTGGTCCTACTTTAATTAAAGTTACACAGGTGGTTTTAATGACTTTGGTTGGACCGATTCGGTCACAGAACGGAGATGCTGAACCTAGCTCGCACTCATCATCTATTTCTCAATAATAAAAATCTAGCCAACCCTTACCAAAGACCCAGCCAGTCGACATTGAGCCACCGACGCCATTTGGACATATCTTGTGATTCAGCAAAGGGAAACACGTCAATACGTGTCCATTTACAGAAACTGGGAGGATTGTCTGTGAATGGTTTTACATTTTTCCGAAAAATGAGCAGCAAATGTTTCCAGTCAGGTTTGTATATTGAGTAATACAGTCTTTTGATTTTGGGAAGTTCCATTACATGTAAATTTCACACATTTTTAAGTTGGTCTTGTGGGCAATCGCATGCCAATCCCGTATCTGAACCACATGGTCCGGTTTGGAAATTCCCAACTTGGACTTTCCATCAAGGAGTGGGATGGAAGTATGGCTCCAAGTATGAATCAAATTTTACATTTTACAAATGTAATGATTGTTCAAAAAATGGTGAGTAACTAAAAGGAAAAACACATTTTTTTTATAACGTGAAATCTTTGGCTTTTGTGCAAAAGCGTTGGAGTAAAATGCTTCTTAAAGTGAAACCAGCTTCCAGGGGGAAAAAAAAAAAATCTACGCGGAAGATGCCAATCTGGTTTGTTTTTTATGGCTTTCAGGGGATTTTCACCTTGTTTGGTTATGGGGGTCTATTTAATCTGGAAAGTGATACGAGGTTATTTATTAGACTTCAATAACTTCCACGGTTTAGTTTCTCAGCAGTCTCACTTCCTCTGTATTTCGATCCATTGAAAGCTGAAAGAGAGTACTTGAGAAAATCCTGACTCATCTCAAGAAACCGCAAACCGTTCCGAACAGAGACAGATTAAAAAGAGGGCAGTCAGGATTTCAATCGTAGAAATTTAAAAAATTGTCTTTGTAAACTTTTCAAATAAAGTTACCCAAAGTGCTAAAAAGCGGTAATTAAAACAAATATTTGATCTGATGCTGCTGTGAGGAAACAAAAACTGGGGATGGATCTACATCAGGAGTTGGTCTACCCATGACTGCAGGAGTCACAACCACAGGGTCTCTAAGAGACACGGGCATTCACAAAAAGCCACATGGCTAAAGTGAAGGACCAGCAACACCTAGTCCAGTCAGACCCACACAGTAAGAACCCCAAAAACTGAGCAGGCAGAGGATCCCCATGAGGAAACACTGGACTAAGACGAAGAATAAAACAACAGAATGATAATTAAAACTGGTTAAATACTGTTTAAGAAATTAATCTTAAAACTAAATATATTGTGTAAAAATAGATAAATAAAAAAAAGATATAAAAAATACATAAAATCATATTAAACACAAATAAAAATTAAGTGGCTGAAATTTAAAAGTGGGTTTTCAGCCTTTTCCTAAAAACATGAATGGACTCTACGACCCTGAGGTCCTCAGGCAGGCTATTCCGCAGGCGAGGACCTCAGTAAGCAGTCCCTGGAAGATAATTCTCCATCTTTTAGATATAAAAAAGAAGACCATTTCCACAGTTACGCCATCATACTTTTCTGTGTTGTGTCTTTACATTGCCATGGCAGCACTAAACATAGAGTTCTTTACCCCATTTTGACACCAGTCTCTAACGATTGCTCTTTGAATTATTTCGCAACAAAATTGTCGCAAATTTGTCCATCAATCAGTTAGGCACACCAAGCAGATACCCAAAACACATGTGGATAAATTCCCGCCTTGGACGCCTCACAGTTGGTTCTAAATCTCTCCAACAAGATAGCCTTCTTACAAAACCCATTCCGTTCCGTCGTCTTCCACTCATCCTGGGCCGGGTCGCAGGAGAAACAGCCTCAGATGGGAAGCCCAGGCTTTTCTCACCCCATCTGCATCCTCCAGCTCACCTGGAAGGATCCCGAGTCGTTCCCCTGCCAGCTGTGAGGCATAGTCTCTCCAGTGGGTCCAGGGTCTGCCTCTTGGTCTCCTACCACAGGGACGTGCCCAAAACACCTCACCAGCGAGGCGCTCAGGGGCATCCTGACCAGATGCCTGAACCACCCGTATCTGGCATCTCTTGACCGGAGGAGGAGTGGTGCGACACAGAGGCTCGACACAGAGGCTCGACACCGAGGCTCGACACCGAGGCTCGACACCGAGCTCCTCCCGGATGGCAGAACTCCTCACCCGATCTCTGAGTGAGAGCCCAGCCACCCTGCGGAGGAAGCTCATTTCGGTTGCTTGTATCCGTGATCTCATTCTTTCGGTCACCACCCACAGCTGGTGACCATAGGTGAGGGTTGGAACGTAGATCGACTTGTAAATCAAGAGCTTTGCTTTTCGGCTCAGCTCTTTCTTTACCACGACGGACCGATGCAGCATCCGGCTAAGGAGCAATAGGGGCCGGGTTAAGGAGGAGTTGGGTGGCAGCCAACGACGGGAACCCTGGCGGGCAGATGCTCGGCTGCATACGCTAGCTCTCTTACAAAACCCTTTTTTCAAAATCCATTGACATCTCCTCAATTGAATCACTTGTCTGCCTCTTGAATTTGGAACGTCACATGAAAGCACTTGCCCTGTGCTTCCTGTTCGATGAAACTGAACCTGAAAGTGTTTTTTAATGGTCAGAATTTTCAGACCCAATGATGAACGACCACCCAAACCAGTCAAACATATAATCCACTTACTTCTAGTTTCAGTTTGAAAGAGATTCCAAATCTTTGATATAGTGTACACCAATCAAGTCTACTTACAGTCCCAAGATTGTTTTTACGATTATGCGGGTAAAAGTTACCATTTTAAACCAATAGTGCCAACTCAACAGACAAGAACCAACTATAATGAAAAATGACGCTACCTAAAAGAAACCCTGGAAGTTAAAAAAAAAGTGTCTAACGAAGGCCAGCGAAAACAAAAAGCAACGACTTTGGGTCATAAATTGTTTGATGTCTCAGTTCTTGTAAAACCAAATACCTGAATCTATTCTCCACAGAGTTCCTTTTAAGAGCTGTCAACATGATAGCCGTGTAAATTGTGATAAAAACAGAGCGAAAGTAGGCGAGCGGAAAGTTGGGCGAACTGTTCACACCAATCAAACTGCCGTTAGCTATAGGCACGGTTATATCTCTCAAGTTTATCTCTTTCCACATCAAGAAATGTTCCTTTCAGGGGTTGAAGAGAGTGAGGGGAACATGTTGATCTGACCCAGTTTGCCATTTTTAGAGAACAGGACATTATATCCTGAGTGTTGCTGAATTCAAAGCAAACACTAAAGCAAAGCCCCTCCGTGAAGCAGAGTGATCTCTATCTTCACTTTGAGCTGTAGTAAAATTCAGATTGATGGAAAAAATCTTACTTGGGAATGTGAGCCGAGTCTCGGGGAGAATTATCTAGCCACTGAAAACAACCTCCCTTTTTCTCAGATACGAATCACTCCTATCAATTTTGACCAAATTTTTCAAGTTTTGAGGCCATTTCCATCATGTGTGGGCAAACTGTGACCCCACAGAGGAATCAAAAAATTCACAAAATCTCCGTAATCACTGAATGTCGGCCAAGTTTCTGGATTTATGAAATTCCACTGTTGGTATCCTAATGACCCTTTGATTCTCCCACTCTCTGATGGGCCATGCTGTAGCTCTTTTAAAGCAGAGCTTATCCTAACAATCTACAGCTGTCTGAGGATGCAAACCCGAAACAGCAAAATGAGACTCACATGAAGAGCTGCAGGCGAACCACAACACAGCAACACACAAACAAACAATAAAAGACATGTTTAAATCTAAAACACAGTTTATTCAAAGTGCAGCTTTACAATTACAAAAGTAGAGTCACGTTAAAATGGGCCAAAAAAGTTTTAAGTCTGAATTTGAACATTTTCACAGTATAAGTCTAGAATCATTAGTATATTTGGGATTAGCGGTTTGGGATTGGTATTGTTGCTTTGAATCAGGTTCGAATACAATTGTTCCCGCTTCCCTGTAACTTTTTTGGCCCGCACTCACATAGGGTTTCACCTTTCATGCCTGAGCATGCTTACGTCAATACAGTGCGACGGTTTCCGTACAAATAAGAGGAGGAACATTCTCGTTGAACGCAATTGAGTCCGCCGCTTTGGTTACTTTGCGAGTGGTCCACAACCCTCTCACCAAATGTTGCCAAAATGGTCGCTTTTGTGGCAAGAAAAATGGTTTTGATGTTTTCTAAAAATGTGATATCACGCGTCCTTTTTTGTGCTCGAGGACGGTTTGCTCTCAAACAACATAAGAACCATATCCAAGTCTGAAAAAATTCCACCTTGCATGATTTGGCAAAATCACATGAGTTGTTTTTGTTTTGTCTTGTAAACAGCTTATTCCTAACATGGTCGCGGGGGGTTGGCAGAGCCGATCCTGGCTAATTTTAGGCAAGAGAGTCTGTCGGGGGGCAACGCACATATTCATTCCTAGGAGCAATTTTATAGCGGCCAATCAACCGAACATGCATGTTTTTGGAGGGGGGGAGGAAACCGGAGTATACACAGGGAGAACATACAACCTCGTCCCACCCGCGACTCGAACCCCAACCAGTGGCCGTGAGGCCACTGTGCTAACCACTGCACCACCATGCCGCCCGACTATGTTTTCAAGATGTAAAAAGTTGATGTTCTCGATTTAGTGTCGGTCAGATCTGAGTCCGAGATTCGTTTTCTAACCTGACTTTTGGTCTTAGTGAACGAAACTCAAGGTGACCACGTACCCCTTCTTTCAGATTGTTTCAGTCATTAAAAGTTGTTCCTCATATAGACATTGGTCTGCTGTATGCACTGAGGTTTAATGCCACCTGCTAGCAGTCAGATATAAACCAGAGTATCATCTGCATAATGTGTGATCCCATACTCCTCATGCATATCAACTGGTGGAGGAGGAGCGTGCGAGGACCGATCAAAGCAGTCAGATATAAACCAGGGTATCATCTGCATAATTTGTGATAGCACAGCGTGTGAGGACTGAACAATAGAAGTCCCAAAATGGATTCTCGTGGCAGTCACCATGTTTTTACATGGTTTTATTTTCCAAACAAAATTAAGTTGCAACGTAATCAACATCAGAAGTAAAGATTGAGTTGGTTAAATATTTATTTTGAGGATTTAAGTTTGGTTTCAGGCATCTGGGGGGTTTTTTGTGATGTAAACAACAAACCCCGGTAGTAAAAAATAAATATATAAAACCTCAAAATTAAATTCCAGGAAGTTAGGTTGTATTTATTTATTGGAATGTATTTTATTAAGGCAAATCAAAACTCATCAAAAGCTCATTTTAAGATGGAAAAATGAGAAAAATTTACTATTTGACCAAAGACGACAAGAAAACAAAACAACTTCAGTAATCAGCGTCCAAATAACGCGTAACAACAAAGCTCATTGGTTAGTTTTTACCAGAAATAAAACATTCAGGCTAAACGGATGAGTTAATATGTTTTGTAATTTCCTTAGTTTTCCGTTTTGTTCTGCTTTTTAAGACTCCGTGCATCGGTGGTCCAGATTCCATTCTCTGGTACTGCGACCAGAACGGCACAGCTTCGATTTACATTAAACTGATAGAAAACAGAGGATCTCTGTTGTGTTTTGTTTTTGTAGTGTTTCAAAAGGTTTTACACAAAGAAGTGTTTTGTTTTGTTTTGTTGTGGGTTTCTGTTGTTCCGTTTCGAACGGACTACTCCTCTGTCGAGGAGTTCAGGGGCATCGATGGAAACTCTGACCAAAATAGGTCAAAGGATCACTTTCGTTTTTGAAATGATATACCGTAATTTCACGGCTATAAGGCGCATATAAACGTCTTAAAATGAGCGGTGCGTCCTTTTGTGCGGTGCGCCTTGTGTGTGAGAAAAGGCGGACCTAAAAGAAAACGTGGTGCCCGTGAGGCGAGGCGGACCTGAAAGAAAAGGCATGAGAACGTTAAAGAGTGAAGTGTGGGTGTGGATTGTGTATAAAAAAGGTATGTGCTGTATGAACAACATTGCTGTTTTAACCCTGAAAATGGCAAAGAGACACGCTTATGACGCTCATTTCAGCATTAACGAGTCGATGGTTCGTAAGTGCAGTACAGACAGTGACTTTGACAGCGAGGAGCGAAGTGGACCTGCTCTGTTGGATTTTGCGCAGCTGTTCGATTCCGAAACAGAGGATGAGGACTTTGACGGATTTGAATGAAGACTATTACCGGTAATGTGCTCGTTTAGTATCGTTATTACTTAAATAAAGCACAACCAAACTCAGTTTTGCTCCTGATCTATTTTTTAATACGCACATTTGCATGCTTGCGTGTGTGTTGTTGTAAGGCAATGTGACTGAGACTGCGCCTTTTCGTATGGTGCGCCTAATGGTTGTGAAATTACGGTAAGTATTGTCTTGATCCCAAAAGCTAGCCGAGGATTAGACCACCAGTTGAGGATTTTGTCCAGCTAATACCGAACCCAAAACCCATTGCTTCCTCTTTGCAAGTAACATGTCTTCTAAAAATGGGATTCGTTTTACTCTCTCTTGCCCGAACTTGACAAACTCCCTGACTTATCAAACAAAAACGTCACCAGTCTAAAGCAATCTGTCTGTCCAAAAACCAAACCGAAGTGAAACAAAACGTGCTGTACCAAACCAGGATTAGCTGTAGCCCTCTCTGTTTGCTTTGTCAAATAATACTTTTCTTTTTTTTTACAATCGTTGCTCATAAAAGGAAATAAACAATTAAAGCCTAAAAGAACTGAACATCCCCGGACCATCAAGGCCTGCAAACGTTTCTACTCCGGTCTCCTGTTGGGAAATTATGAGAGCTAATCTGGCTGCTGGTAAATCTCAGAACAACAGTCGAATGTGTAACACGTAACCGCAAACACACCAAAACAAGCCTGTTGTGCATCAGACTGGATGTGCGTTATCATCACCGGCTGATTTCTGGGCAGCATCTGCTTAGACTTCAGACAGTTTCATAATAAATTATTATTATTGTGAAGAGTATTTTAAAATAATCAGTAAGGAGGGATGATGGGAAGGTGTACACTGCCCTCTGGTGGACAGGAGTGGAAATGATTTGTTACTGTTTTTCTAACACCAATGATGTTTAGCATCTACTTTGTAGAATGATTTGTGTACTGAGTTGGGTTTCACAAATGGGTCCACCGAAAAAAGGGATTGCGTCCAGATTTTTTGCAACGCAGCACGAATGTCTTTGTTTATTTGTGTTTCAAAGGCAACACTTTACTTTTAGTCAAAGACCCTGAACAAGAAGCCTTTACTTGCCTTTTATCACAATCTGTATTAAAAATGAATGGTTCAGGTCGATGTGATAATGGGTTGAAGCAGTCATACGTATCCCATTTTTAAATATTGTGTCCTTGACCATTGTGACTTTGAAACCCCCAATCAATTCATCTAGAGTGGGTACTGAGTCACAAAAAGTGTTTTGGAAGCACATAATGGACGCAAAGAAAGCCTATATTTTTTTGAACAGGACATAAAAACACTGACTAATACCCCTTGTTTTATGAACAGGAGATAATGGTCACTGGATTTTTCTCTAAGCATCTCCTGCTTCATCACCACTGGAGGGAGGCAAAGTCCACAAGCCTAAAATCATGTTTGGAACCTGCAAAAAGTCCACCTCACAGCAAGAAGGTCGGGATTCAAGTCCCGGGTTGGATGAGTCTGGAAGTACTGGCCTTTCTGTGAGAAGTTTGCATGTTCTCCCCATCTATGTGTGAGTTTTCTCCAGTTTCCTCCCATCCTCCAAAGACATGTATGTTAGGTTAATTGGCCGCTATGAAATTGCCCCTCGGAATGAGTGTGTGTGGATGATTGTGTGTATGTGGCCCTGCAGTAGATTGGTGACCAGACTGGGCTGTACCCTGTCTTTCTCCTTAAATTAGCTTGGATGGGCTCCAGCACCCCCACGACCCTGTTAAGGATAAGTGATTCAGAAGACAAAACAAAAAGTCCAGGTTATCCAGTTCTTTTCCTGAAAAAGTTGCGATCACCACATTCAATTTGTAGAATTCAGTGACTTCATTTGAATCAAATTTGTTGGAACAGAGACGTGTTGGAAACTTTTGGGACAGCAGGTTAATTGACGACGACTTTGGACACTCGTTAATTTTAGCTAACGAAAAGCCTTCAAACTGCGTTGAAAAGTATTTTAATATTGAAATCTGGTGAAGATGCTAAGTTTGATTTCTAGAGAAAATGAAGAAATTTAATAGTTCCTTCTCTTGAAGACAACCTTCAACCAGTTCTTTTTTATTCCGGAAGGTGGACTTTTTCTTCTTCCTCTTCATCTTGGGCCTCTTTTTCTTGTTCCTCTTCTTCTTCTTGTTCCTCTTCTTGTTCCTCTTCTTCTTCTTCTTCTTGTTCCTCTTCTTGTTCCTCTTCTTCTTCTTGTTCCTCTTCTTCTTCTTGTTCCTCTTCTTGTTCCTCTTCTTCTTCTTGTTCCTATTCTTCTTCTTGTTCCTCTTCTTCTTCTTGTTCCTCTTCTTGTTCCTCTTCTTCTTCTTGTTCCTCTTCTTGTTCCTCTTCTTCTTCTTGTTCTTCTTCTTGTTCTTCTTCTTGTTCTTCTTCTTGTTCCTCTTCTTGTTCCTCTTCTTCTTCTTTTTCCTCTTCTTCTTCCTGTTCCTCTTCTTGTTCCTCTTCTTGGTTCTCTTCTTGGTTCTCTTCTCTTCCTCTTTTCCTTTCTTATTGTCCTTCCTCCTCTTCTTCTTTCTTCCTCTTCTTCTTCTTCCTCTTCTTCTTCTTCCTCCTCTTCTTCTTCCTGTTCCTCTTCTTCTTCCTCTTCATCTTCATCCTCTTTTTCTTCCTCTTCTTCTTCTTCTTCCTCTTCTTGGACTTCTTCTTCCTCCTCTTCTTCTTTCTCTTCTTCCTCTTCCTTTTCTTCCTTTTGTTCTTCATCTTCCTCTACTTCTTGTTCCTCTTATTCTTCCTCTTCTTTTTTCACATCAAGCCTCTCATACCCAACAAAAAACACTTTAGTTGATTGGTGATTGTTGTCTAGAAACTGCACGGTAACAACCTTGGCAGGGTTACCGTTTGTTTCTGTAGTTTAAACTCTTCTCCACAAGAGGGAAGAAGAAAGCTACAAGTAAACCAGGAACTATCGAGAGAGAGGAATAAAAAAAAAAAAAGAGATTGTAAAGTATTTTATGCTAAAACGATAAAGTAAAAAAAGAAAATCGACATACCGCCTGAACACTAGACGTAGGAACAGATGTCTCACTTTGCTCTCGGTGTTGTCGTGTTGAACTGCATCCTCGGCGTGTTTTTCTTTTTTAATTGGTAAACACTCGCAGAAAAACAGTCGAAAACTTCGCTAGAGTTTGACTAAAGTCATCTTTGATGCAGTCGATGAGACAGTTTGGGTCTAGGCTTGTTTTTTTGGGTATTTTTATCCGCATAGATCCAAATCTTACACGTGGAACTAATAACACATGTATTACACTGGTACTAACACGTGTAATTACACATGTATTACACGTGTTATTAGTGTTGTCGATTGAGTCAAATTTAATGTGTAATTTCATTATATTTGCAAATATTTAACGTTTTTACCAACTTGTTTGAAATTCTTATGAATAATTAATCATTACTTAAACCGAATAAAACTCATTTTCGGCTCAAACGCTGGAATTAAGATTTCTCTTTAATGCTGTTTAGGTTTCTTTTTTTTTAAGGTGTCAAACCCTCCGTTTCCTCCTTGTTGTTTATTTTTCTTGTTTGTTCTGTCTGGCTCTCTAAGCTGCGCTCATTTCGTATTATTTGCTTTGGAATTTCTGTCGAACAGCAATCAAACTAAATTTGGTCTATTTTTTTTAGATACTCATGTCTTTCTGCATTTGATGTAGTGGTTGTTTTTGACGGGTTCTGGTGATGTTTTCTTGTTTTTACTACCTTTAATAGTTGAGATTAGGCCTTTACTTAGTGTTGCTTTTAAAAAAATTACCTTCTTGTTGATTTTCCGGCCTTTTGAAGGTATTTTATAGCAAAAAAATGAAAACCCAATCAATAAAATTGGCCCTCGTTCCTTAAAGGAAACTCTTATCCACTAAAGTTTGGTCTTCCTTGGCGTCTGTCCTTGGTCTTCTTTGAACTAGACCTCCACTTGGGGTAAGGGCTTTACCCCTAGCCTATGCGGGACATTTTACAGTTGAGGGCCGTGGATTTTGAGGAGGTGATTCGCACTCGGCTGATAGTGGAATTGGTTGGTCACTCATGTAAATGGATTTAGAACTGTTTGGGTCAAAGAATGTCCGGAACAAGATGATAGTTCCCGTACCACTTGTCTTGACCCGAAGACTTTGAAAGTGGACATGCTCACTCATGGAATCCGTGGATCTCTTTTGTCAGTATCCACTTTAATGTGTACGTCTTTGAAAATAAAGCAGTGTCTGTGTTTGTTTAGTTAGCATGTTAGCGGTATTGTTCCATTTTGTTCCGTTGCTTTCCGCTTGTCAAAGACCAGGTTGCGTGGGCGACAGCCTCAGTCAGGAAACCCAGGCTTCTCTCAACTCGGCTGCATCCTCGAGCTCACCCAGGAGGATCCCGAGGTGTTCCCCAGCCAGCTGTGAGATATAGTCTCTCCAGCGGGTCCACAGTGCCTCAGTCTTGGTCTCCACCTGGTGAGACATGCCCGAAACACCTCACCAGCAAAGTGCCCTCAGATGCCAGAACTACCTCATTTGGCTTTCCTTCGACTTGGAGAAGCAACAGCTCTACTCCGAGCTCATCCCAGATGGCAGAGCTCCTCACCCTATGTTTGAGTGAGAACCCGGCCACAAGTCATGGAGGAAGCTCATTTCAGCTACTTGTTTCCTTGATCTTATTCTTTTGGTCACCACCCACAGCTGGGGACTATGGGTGAGAGTGGGAACGTAGGTCGACTTGTAAATTCAGAGCTTTGCTCTACGGTTCAGCTCTTTTTTCACCATGATGGACCGATGCAGCGCCTTAGTTATTGCGGAAGCCACACCGATCCGTCTCTCGATCTTCCACTCCATCCTTCCCCCGCTCATGAACTTGCGGCAGGACCCTGTCTTTGACCTGTAGGGGGCATTCCATTCTTTTAACCGAGGACCATGGTTTCGGATTTGAAGGCACTGATTTCCATCCTGGCCGCTTCACACTCGGCAGGAAATCGGTCCACCAAGACCGTCTAACGTATCACTACATTTATTCAATTTCCCTTTCATTAATGACACTAGGAATTTCCCCATCCTCTCGCTGCCCACTTAGACCAGCAACCTGGTTGTGTAGATTATATGGAGAGCAGTACTTTAGGGGAGGGAAGGATCAATTGTGAACAGGCATGTACATTGAAACTCTTCCTGTTTACATCCAAATGTGGGCGTGGCAAAGAACAAAATCCATGGCCAAGAATTGTGCATTTGAATAGTATCCAAATCCTGGAGGAGGGACTAACTTAAAAAATGAAAACATTTAAAAACAAAGGTGAACTTTAATTAAATAACGAATTTGTAAAGACGAACTTTAACAGAAATTTAAGGTGTGCATTTATCTAAAAAATTAAAAGTAGCTTTTTATTTGATAGAATATCGAAGTTCTAGATTAGAGAATAACACGTCAGCCTAATTTAATGAATCTGCACTGTCGTCCAAAATTTAATACATAATTTTGCTTTTCGTGAAATGCCATAAGAAAAAATCTCCTTGATGTGTTCTGTAAGCAAATTAGAGTCCGTTTGGTGGTGCCGTAATCTTGTGATAAGCCCTAATGTTTCCTCTCTATGGTCTGGGAGAAGGTGCGTGGAGGAGGGAGATAAACCCCTCTCTATTTGCTTTCCCCCTCAAAGGGACTATGTGAGGAATGCCGGGAATTTAACTGATCCTAAAGTGTCCTGGTATGGCTCCCATCGGTCCTGCCTACTCACGTTCTGGGAACAGGGGTGCTACCTGAAACTGGACACCGTTTGACCACCCCGCCGTGGGAAAGCAAGCAGAGTGAAAATACATTGAGGAAAACGTCTTGAATAGATCTCCGGCTTTACTGGTTGGAGGGCCTCAGATCACGGTGACTGAGGAAGCTCACCTTGGAATTCACTCCGCTGGCGATATTAAATCAAATCTAACGCGGTATTTACTTTTCTGGCATGAAACACGATAAGCGGGTTCTACATTAAAGCACAATAAGCTAAAGCATGTGCGTATGTTGCCCATGGCTCAGGAAAAAACATGCATCTGCAGAGCAAAGCGGGAGCTAAATTACTTTGGGGGTGAAAGCGGACACCCGCCCACTGCTGAATAAAACAAAACAGAGAAAAAGCACTTTAGCCACAGATGATGAAAAATAGGAAGCATATTATAACCCCGAAGGGAAACGGGATTAGACAGTGTTGCCTCAAGTATCTGGAAGTTTACAAAATAAATCAAAATGGCCGATTAATATTTTGGTAATATATTTAGCCGATGGCACAATATTGACAAATAAGAAAACCCGAAACCGAAATGTCGAAAAATATGCCTCCGACTGTCTTGAATCTGAAACTGAATGGTAGTACAGAGTAACTGCGTAACTCAGTTCATCCATAGTTGGTTCTAGTAACTGTTTGGAAAATGTAACGTTCACAAAAGTGTAACAGGCACTCAAAGAGCCCGAAAACTCCTAAAAACGGTCATCCAAAACCGCTAAGGGTGGAATGCCCCCTACATGTCAGGGTCCTGCCCCAAGTGGAGGAGTTTAAGTATCTCGGGGTCTTGTTCTCGAGTGAGGGAAGGATGAAGCGGGAGATCAACAGGCGGATCGGTGCGGCGTCAGCAATAACTAGGACGCTGCATCGGTCCATCGTGGTAAAGAGGGAGCTGAGCCGAAAAGTAAAGCTCTCGATTTACAAGTCGATCTACGTTCCAACCCTCACCGTGGTAACCAGCTGTGAGTGGTGACTGAAAGAATGAGATTGCGGATGTAAGCGGCCGAAACGAGCTTCCTCTGCAGGGTGACTGGGCTCTCACTAAGAGATAGAGTGAGGAGCTCTGCCATTCGGGAGGAGCTCAGAGTAGAGCCGCTCCTCCATGTTGAGAGAAGCCAGATTGTTTGGGTGGTTCGGGCATCTGGTCAGGGTGCCCCAAGAGCGCCTTGCTGGTGAGGTGTTTCGGGCAAGTCCCACCGGGAGGAGACCAAGAGGCACACCCCGGACTGGAGGATGCAGCCAGGGTGAGAGAAACCTGGGCTTCCCGTCTGAGGCTGTTGCCCCCGCGACCCAAACCCCGGATAAGCGGAAGACGACGCAACGGAACTATCAATCTTGCACAATTATTTCCGATTAATAAAATTAATAAAACAAAACAAAATGAGTTTTATTTTTACTTTTTAGGTTTAAACTGAGTTAAAAAAAAAAAACAAAAAGATGAGCTTTAATCTAATTTCAGGTTGTTTTTTTTGTTAGCCAATGCTAATCAGGAAACGGCAAATTTTTGGCGGGAAAAAACACAAACTGATAATGAATTGTCAAAAGTAAAAAAATTGGTCATAAAATTAGAAATAAAGAATTTAAAGCTTCAAAAAAGAAAGTCAAAGTTGTTTTTTATCAAAATACTCAAAATATTTTAGATTTTTTTTTTTTGCTTCTTTTAGTCGCCTCCATCACCGCCTTCTCAAAACGCGCTGTACACAAACCACTTCCATTTTGAACCGTTTGCCAAAGCCCCTCGTTGGGTCGCTCCGAGCAAAGCGCGGAGGGTGAGAGATGGTGGGCCCTCGATGAGCAGAGGATTGTGGGAAACTGGAGAGGCCAATGAGAGTCCTCCAGACTGAACGCTGCTGGGCATCACCGCCTACCCACGACTGTTCTCCAGCCGTTGCTGTGGCAACTGCAGTGCTTGATAAGAGAAGATCCTGATTTTTTTTTTATAAAAGAGAATCGAATGTGCCAAATTCATCACGATCGGCCTTGAAAGTTGACAAAAGAGAAAGAATCACATGTCATGAACACCAAGTAAGAAAAATAAAGACGAAAAAATTACCGAATCGTTTCAAACGCACTGCAGATTTTTACATAAAATATGGAGAATTTGACTAATTTGAAGCATTTAGAAGCTTTTTTTACGTGTAAATTAAAAAAAAAATGGGTATACTCGTGAATGTGTGAAGTTTAAGCAAAATAATTGCTGCTCTTTTTTCACTTTTTTCATAATTACGTGAGAAAAAAAAAAAAGAAAGAGACATCATGGCCTAATTCATTTATGTGTATTAAATAGAGGTAAAGAGGACGCTTTGGCGTGGGTTGAACTGCTCATGTTTATTCATAGCCGTGCACATCTTTTCACAGGTTTTGCTCTCATTTGCTATTTTCTCTCACCCCTCCATTTTCTAACCAGTTCTCACCTTCGTTTCAATCTTTTTTTCCATCGAAGTAATGAGAAATTTCTCATTTAGCCGTAATTCGCATGCCAGGCGGTGTTTGCACGTGCATTAGTACAGGTGTAGGAAGTGTTCTAGCAGAGCCAGCCAACACCAAATGTCGGAGTTTGAGGCTAAGCCGGAGAAAATTGAATTAATCGCAAAATCTTGTCAATTTCTTCCCTTAAAAAAAAAAAATATAGTAAACAGGTTTGATATTTAAATTAAAAGTGACTAACTGGATAAAGTTTAGGCGTGAAGAACAAAAGTTTGAATGATTTTTATGTCACTTCCTGGGAGCTCGGTGAATTCCATGGCGGGACTTTGAAACAATTCGGACTCTGCAAAAAATTTGCCTGTTACAGTTCTCAGCTCGTTAGTAGTTCACAGTCAACCATGTTATTAATTCACCAAAGTTCTTTGGAACAACGTTAACTACCCTACCAAATAGTACCTGCAGGTAACTTCCTGTCTTGAGATCAGTGAATTCCTGTGTGGAACTATCAGAGAATGTAGTTGAACGACAAATTCAGTCGATTCGATGTCCAAACAACCGACCTGGGTCTTTATTTATAAAGACTTGTGAAGATCTGAAGCTAAGCAAGCGTTTTGTTCAGCTTATAAGTCTTCTTTACGCCACGGAAATTTTAAAAAACGCCTGCAACTGCCATTTCGCGATTCAAGTTTTATAGGCCTTCGACAAATCGCAAGCGGAAGTCAACTTGATCTGCAACCCGCGCCAACCACGCCTCTATATTTCTAAATTGAAGCAGGCAAAAAGACGCATTTCAAAGCACGCAAAAGACACCCAAGTGGGAGGTGGTAATCGTAACCCGCGAACTTCAATATGTCGCTGGAATCAAAAGACAAAGTCCAACCCGAAAGTTGTGTTGAAAAAGAAACTGGCCGTACATCACGGAGACATGTCGGCCATTGGAGGAGGTCCAATTACCAGCCTAATGAGGTAGTATACAGTAATTATTACTTATCTGTATGCGTTGGATGAAAAAAATTGTACCGAAGTCGACGCACGTGGCAGCAAAGATTTCAAAATAAGTTGAAATATGCTAATTTGCATCGATCGTAATTGACATTCTTTTCCCGACCATAAGGCGCACCGCATTAAAAGGTGCAGTCCAAATTCCGTGTGCTCTGTATTTAACACACACATACGGCACACCTGATGATAGGGCACTGGTTTATGTACATATCATCTACACCGCCCACCTCGGAGATCGGGAGTAAAACTGAGTTTGGTTGGTTTTATTTAAATATTAGTTACAGTTGTCATAAAGTCATTTATCAAATCCATCCAAGTCCTCATCCTCTCAGAATCTAACAGCTGCGCTAAATCCAACTTAGCAGGTTCTCTTTCCACGCTGTCAGAGTCACTTTCTGAACCGTGCAGCTCCTCGGAAATGATGCCTGCTTTTACGAAAGCTCGGACAACAGTGCCAGCAGACACGTTAGCCCAAGCATCTACAATCCACCGACAAACTGCGGCATAATTTGCGGCGTAATTCGCCCGGCGCTGTCATCCACCCTCCGTGTGGTCTCCTCTGGTCACCCATCGCTGCTGGAGTCTTTCCTCCAAACTCTGGCCACTTCGCCTTATTTCCGCGGAAACTCAGCTGCGTCTTCTTCACCTGTCGCAGCTCGTTTTTCAGCTTCTCTACTTACGAACCATCGACTTGTTCATTTAAAATTTTCTTGCGCCGGCTCGATTCCCATGTTCCTCCGTGTAGCTGATCGCCATCAGTTTAAACTGAGCTTCATAAGTGTGTCGCTTTTTCATTTTCAGTGTTGTTAAGATGGGATATTCTACATAAAACACATACCTGTTCTTTTATAAACAAGCCACGCCCATGTCCGCCTCATGGTTCTCCAATCCGTCCACAAATCACATAGGGTGCACTGCACGATAGGGGGCACCGCTCATTTTAAAGAAAATTTGAGATTTCTATGTGCACATTATGGTCGTAAAAATACGGTATTTTATTAGTCTGGCCATTTTTTTATGCTTTAAATTTTTTTCTTGCTGGTTCAAATGCTTCATTTTACTGTCCTCGTTTTACTTCCGATTCTGTCCACAGGTGTCATCTTTTCCCCACATATAGTATTAAAATTTACGTAAGTCAGCTTCTGACTTAGCTAGGAGTTACGATGTAATCCATTTGACTCTGAGACCTTTTGTAGATCGTTTTATTTGCATGGAAATTGGCGTAAACATGGATGTTGGTATGAGAACGCTTTAAAAATTGGGCTCCAATGACTGTTTTAAGAGAAAAGACGTGGTTGTCGGCAAGTACGTCTTACTTGCCAACAATCGACACCACAATCACTGGTTACTTGCCATGCCAACAAAATCTTATCTATTTTTTATGCTAGAAAAATAAAAAACAACAAAACAGTCATACCGGGTCTGACCGGTCACTGGTTCTAGCAACTCTTAGGAAAATTATATATTTGCCTTTTTTCTAAGATGCATAGAAAAAACTGGTAATTTTATTTATACCTCCCACTGTGAAGAACAATTCATGCAAAATATGAATTTCATGTATATTGAAGCGTTTGTGTGTATTTTGTGTTCAAGCAGAGTGAACATGAACACATGGGCCGCGTGGGCGTCTTCTGGCAAAGAGCAGCCACGTTCACTGCTTTACAACAAAAGCAAGAAATGCAACATTTTGTGTTCCTGCCAGTTCCATCCTCAACATGAAGCTGCAAAATATCTCAGAATCCAACTGATTCTTCATTAATGTTTAGTTTAGTTTTTACTTCCAATTCTTTATCCACTTATTACGAAAGAATCAATCTTCGTGGAACAAAAGACGTAAAATAATCTCCGAGCTGAAATCCTTGACTAATACTCTTTTATTGAAGGCCATGTTTGTCGAAGGAGGACATCGGCTTGAACTTTCATTTGCTCTTTTCCCTCGATACAAACGGACAAACAAGAAATTCAAACTGTCTCTTTCCTGGCACGTACGCGCACGCTTTTCACGAGCGGCGATACACACAAATCCCGGCTATTCAGCGCAAAGTGAATCATCATTCCAGACAATATCTTTGTCAAAACACTCCGGCCTTGACGGATAGACTTCGGCAGATTTGCAAAGCCATGGCAACAGTCAAGTGTGAATCCCGCTGATGAGAAGTGAGGGTTTGTGTTCTACAGGAATCGTTCGGTTGATTTGAACTTGGAGCTTGTCGCAAAGCTATAAAAATTACTCGTAAACAGAAGCACATATCGTGCCAAATGCTCCTTTTCAGATTTTGGATACTTTTTAAGGGTATCGGATTTTAATAACTCAGAAAATCTTGATTTAATCCTTAAACTAACGCCAAAAATATCTTCAATCTTACTTTTTTTCCACTTTGTTACGTCACGTATTTTCAGAGAAAATTGCCTTATCTTAATTTTGCCGGCCGCCATCTTGGATTGGTATTCCAACCTACAGACAAACCAAACCTGTGGTAGTAGACACAACGCTTGAACGGAATTGGAAATTGGATTGGAAAATTGTTCGGAAAGTTGCATAGTCTAGAACAGGGGTGGGCTAATTTTTTGATTCGCCGGCCATTTTGAGTTCTAATATTTGACAAACAGACCGGAACAGGAGCAGATGGATGGCATGCTTATGCAACCTCTAGATTAGACGATTGAATTGTGCCCTAAATTTTAAACAAGTGTTTTAAATGTTACATCAAGAGCTTAGAATTTCAAACCTAGCGGCGCTAGGTCTGAAATCTAAGCGCTTGATGTAACATTTTGCTTGTTTTAACATCTAACATGCTCGTTTACGTGTGGGTATTGTGCCCGATGGCTTTGCATATCTGTGCACACTGTTTATTTTGACAGCGTCCACATCACGGAGACACACATTTTAATGGGAGCAGTGTTGTCGTTTTCATCAACATGGCCAATATTTCTAGAGTGCACCATCTAGTGACAACATCAGAATTGCAGGGAAAATAAAACTATCAAGGTTTATTTATTTAGTCTTTTCAAGTTCGGTGGGCCAGATTAAACCCTTTAACGGTCCGCAAGTGGCCCGTTAAAGGGCGCCGCCATATTTTGCCCATGCCTGGTCGTAAGTGTTTTTGCCTATGGGCGCATAAATTGGAAACAAGGAAGCAAGTTCAAAGGTTCCAAATAGTAGAATATGAAAAATAATATTTTCCCAAACTGTTGTTGTGGATTTATTTCAGACTCATGTTTTACCGTCTACCTCTCGAAACAAGAAAATTCGCACTACTCTATCAGTGCTCTGAAATCATAGTTTGTAAAGTTTAGGCTCAGTAGGGGTCATTATCCGTTCTTCGTCTACCTGCCTTCTCAAAGTGTCCCCGAGGAGTCTGAATCCTCTGACACATTTGTGGCGAAAATTCTCAAAAAGCGCGTTTCGAGCAAAAAAGAAAAGGGTGAAATGTCATTGTGAAACGGGGACACAAACACACGTCGTTAATACACACTCACTTAGGACAAGAGTCTGCGAGAGCTGAGCGTGGGCGGAAGTGGTGAAGTGGAGGGAGAGGAGGCCGGCTGATGAGGAAGAAAGGCTGCTCGACTGCTTTTATATCAGGTTTGATGCCGGGGCGTTTAGCCGCTGGCACATTACCTAACAATTGCAAAGTGGCAGCGCTGGCTGATGAGTGAACGGCTGACTTTGTTACGTAAATGAGGGAAGATGAATAGGTCAGAAAGTTGGCAAAGTATCTGAAATTTGAGTGGATTTGCAGGATAAATACTCAAATGTACTTGAGAAAGTCAGGCTGTGCTCGACTCGAAGGTGCTACGGACACATTCTTTACAAAAGCACTCTTAGAAATCAGTTTTTACACCAAATTTTTACCCAAAGTCCAAAATTCTGACGTACAAAAAATATTGACTCTAAGGGGTCGAACAAAATGTCTTAGGGTATCACAAACTTTCTTAATAATGAAAATTTGTCACCTCAACCTTCGGAATCTTGACTTTTGGTCGCATGACATGATAACCTAATCAGCTCATCTATAGATTGTATTGGGGAACTGTAGGCAGTGGTTTGGGAAAAGTTGGGTTACGGAAGCACAGGCGCGCGGACGCAATGTGGGTACAAAGACTTTTGGAATTTGGATCAAGAGAATGAATGACCAAAGCATACTGATATCACACACCGGTTAACTCTGATCAATTTTAGTTTCGCTGGTTGTCCTAATCCAGTTGTCCCTGAAGCAAGATATCCGGGGTTCGGTAGTCCATGGGTCCAGAGTGGAACTCTACTAGAGGGTCAACTTTTCAACTAATTCCGTTGTAAAATTTTCTGACTTCTCTGTATTTTAAATTGTCAACAAATGGATTATTTAAGTGTATCTGTTTCTTTAAGAATCTGTGTTCGGGTATCACAGCAACTACGCCACTAAGCGGTCGATAGGGTAACCAGGCAGAGAGGGGTCAACAGATGCTGAGGAGCAACGCGACAAGAGGTCCTCAACTTTCGGCAGGGTCAATCATTCCAGACTTTATGTGGCCTTCATTTTACTTCAAGCACCGCGTGCTGAGAGATTTGGATGGATAGGGTTTCCATAGCAACCAGCTGTAGCAAATGCAAAATTTCGAATGCAGTGATGGAGGAATAAATCAGTTCTTTGAACCAAGATTTGGTGGTTGTCAGGCCGACGGTATGTGTGTACATCGCAGCAAGTATAAAGCACGGTGGTGGGTGTGGCATTGTGCGGATGTCGGGCTTCATTTGAAATTTGGTTCAGTTGAAAGAAGCTAACGATTTTTTAGTCTATTGAGACATTTGGATAATTTTTTGTTCCAAACTTTGGGGAACTGATTTAGTGTTCCTTTAAAGTATGGCGGACGCCCTCTTGGAACGGTTGAAGCTGTTCTGGCAGCTAAAGGTAGCCATTTGTTATTTTTACTTCACGAATCCGGAACGGGAAGTAACCCGGGTTAACATGGACTTGAAATGGGTTGTACTTAGTTTGTAGCGCCCTATGTAAGGGGTTTGGGTTTCTAACTCGAAACACCATCGCACTAGAGCTGGCCAATGTGGTCTAAAAGTAAAACCTCTGGGTTTTTTTTTACTCACCCCATTTTTTGTTTGACCAATTTTTTTCCTGTCTTTTAAAAAATTAGTAACAGGTGATAGATAAAAGGGTCCAAATGAGTTTTAATTTTATTGGATCTACGTTCCTACCCAATAAAATATGAAAATTACGGAAACAAGCGGGCGAAATGAACTTCCTCCGCAGTATGGCTGGGATCTCACTCGGAGACAGAGTGAGGAGTTCTGCCATCCGGGAGGAACTCGTTGTCGAGCCGCTGCTCCTCCAGGTCGAGAGAAGCAAGGTGAAGTGGTTGGGCATCTGGTTTAGATGCGTCCGAGCGCCTCGTTGGTGAGGTGTTTCAGGCACGTCCCACAGGTAGGAGACCCAGAGGCAGACCCCGGAACCACTAAGTCCCACAGCTGGCCGGATAACGCCTCGGGATCCTTCAGCGTGAGCTGGAGGTCACAGCTATGGTGAGGGAAGTCTGGGGTTCCTGTCTGCCCCTGTGACTCCGCCCCGGATAAGCAGAGGACACGAACCGAAATTTTAATGGTAACAGAAAATCTCACCAAAAAAATGAATGAAATGAAAGTTCCTTATTGAACCTTCGGGGTAAAATTTGAGGGTCTTAATAGAAGTCTTGTGTGTCCGCCCTGAGAACAGGCCCACAATTACTGGATACTAACTATAGGTTTCAAGCGTCGTGTTTTAAGGACAACGGCACAAATTCTCAAAAATCCAATACCTCTCACATCACCGAAGGGATTTTATTGAACAAATGCCCCCAACCACTCAGTACCAACTATACACGGAATCAGGGATCTCCACCAACCTTGTTTTTTACCATTCATTATTAATAAAATTTGTCGTAAAGGCATATTTTTGACACCTTTGCATCGACTTGGCATCTCATTTCGATACTGATGTTACAAATACGAGCCGGTTCCCACGAGCTCCTCCTACCAGGAAGAAGTAGGCTTCTCATGATGGAAGGTTTGAAAAGATGGAGGCGAAAGCTGTGTTATTTTTTTCAGACAGGCGTTGAATGAGTGAGGCTGCAGTAAGAGGCAGTACGAACGGGAAAGAAAAAAAAAACTCTTTAATAGCTGTGAATCATAAAACGCTGCAGAAGTGGAAACGGCTAAAAATATTCCGAAACAAATGATAATTCCGACCTTTTTTTGTTTTTTAAAGAGTCCATCACACGTCTGGTGCATTAATGTGGGGTCACAGTGGGTAGAAAATAAAACACCCTGATGTAAGTTTGAGGTAAACGTAACGCTCTCTTTACATTAAGGTTGTTTTTCATCAGTAATTATTCGTGTTTTCAAAGCACTGCGAACTGTTTGCTAAGTGCTTCCGTCCCCACAAGCTATCATCACCACTAATCTAAATTGTTTTCTGCTTTTCAATTAACTCACATTTACGCACTCAAACGCGCTTTTCATTGTCGGCCGTTAAATCCAATTAAAGGCCAAATTTTTTTTCTCCGTATTTGTGCGCACATACTCATCGGAAAATTTTGAAATACTCTTATTTTGGTAAATTAAATACTCAAAGTTTGTTCAATCTTAATATTTAAGCTTTATGATGGAAAACATTTTTGAGACTCCATTTTGTTTTTTTGTTGGACAAACAAAACAAATGTTTTGTTAAAAAAACCAAAAAGCAAGCATTCCGATTTATTTAGCTTGGTTTTTATAAACGAGGGATTGCCTCCAGCATCGTTTCTGCAAACACAACAAACACCAAACAAACATTTACAACTGTGCGCTGAGGATTTACTAAAACGATCCGGCCGCCAACTTGAGCTGTTTAACCGTTTAATTGGCAGTAGTTTTAGGAGGAAAAAATCCTCGGAAGATTTAAGCAAAGTCTGTCCAGTAATTAGAAGTATTTCGAGGATCTCAAATCGGAAAATTGGAGGGATGAGTCACACTAGTCAAAACTTGTGCAGCTGAAATTCTGATATTTGATGTGAAACTCGGATTACCTTCAGCGCCACGGACAAGAAGTCAACATGATGGCAACAGAATTTTGTACACAGACTCGTATATCGTTGTACTCCAACATTATCGGTTGTTGAATTTAGTCTAGTTCACCGAATGCTAACGGCTAACAATCTTGTGTTGACAAAAAGGCCTTATCGTCAATTTCCGCTCCGTCTTGGGTGAAGCTGCCTTAGCAGAAACGTCCAGACTTGCTCGGCCACATCTTCCATGTCTCTGCATCTTAAAAGATAATTAAAGATATTGTGCTTTTCTGAGCTGCATTGCACCGCAGCAGGCAGCCACAATGGCGCCAATAGTTGGAGAAACGGGGGGTTGGGTGTCTTCTTCAAGGACACTTAGAAATAAACCCTTAGAAATCGAACCAACCTTTTATTTTCTTGATTCCGTATATTTTCATAGAGATGGGCTAGGTGTGGGCAGAGCACGTGGCATTATATCACAAGTGGGCGTGGCAATTAGACAAAAGGCGTGGTGGAGAACTAAGGGATGAACATGGAACAGCTAGCAATAAAGTAGCATCTAAATTATTCAAAAATGCATGAACGAAAAACAAAACAACTTCAGGCATGTTTTTGTTCAGAGATATTTAAAAAATCTTTAAAAGTTTGATTTTACATGAAACCCGATTTTTACTAAAAACACAATCAACTAAAGTAAAAGTTTTAGTATTTTTATGGTTTTGAAAATATGGTTTTGTTTAGAATTCTTGTGTAATTATGTAATTTCTGCCGTAAAAACATATTGGTCTAATTAATAGTTGACTTTGTGTCCATGATGGAGCGCCCTCTACAGGTCAGGAGTTTTAACGTGTCCGAGTCTTGTTCAAAAATCACTTTTGTTACCATAAAAATGGACATTTGTCCCTCAAAAACAAAAATGAGTTACTTGTTTCGCTCTTATTTTGACACCTCCATTAGCTCTGTAATTAGTCCAGGCTCCTATAGGCGTACACGACCCAGTGTAAAGCTCATGTTTGAGGATGTAAATACAGTATGGGCACATTGGCGTTGTTCTAAGTGCTAAAACTAAAAAATAGGAATTCAAATTTACGTTTCGCCATTTTAGTTTTTGAAGGAAGAGCTATGTTAGGATATTTGGCTAATTTAAGCTAATTATTTTTTCTTGTTGCTATTTGAATTTCTATAACGTAATATTTTCTTACTTGAGTTCACGAAATTCAGAAAATTGATGAGTAAGTTTTCTAGCAAGTGTAGAAAATCAGCTGTCGTTATTTATGTAACCAGGTAACGGCGGTGGGTTTGTTTTCCAAGATGCTTTTTTAAAAACGTTTTGTTGGCTCAGTTTGTTTTGTTTTTATGCCACGTTTCTTATCTTAAAACATTTCATTTAATACATATAAGTACAAATATTTACATATTTAATAAAAATGAAGCCATTTTGACCAGAATTCTTCCAAAATGAAAACAGCGTTCACCCACGTTCTTCAGAAAAGCCGAGGCCCGCCCACAAAAATGACGACATGACGCAAGCAAATTATTTCTTTTCTTATTGGTTTATTTTAAACATTTGCTTGTCAAACTCTTAAATTAGTCAAAAATTTCTTTTGTTTTTAAAATAAATTCTATAACATTTTTTTCTCAAATTTTTTACATTTCTTTAGCTTGACCTCAATTTTAATTTATTTATTTCCATTCATTTCAATAATAATATGTTTTGTTTAAGAATACATTTAAAGACACTGAATAAGACTTCAAACAATTAAACACTTTTAAAAAATTCTTAAAAATACACAAAATAACAACATAATAAAATTTGCACAAAATTGATAAACAGTTGAAAGTTAAGTGGTGTGAGTAAAAATGAGAGTAGTCGGTATTTGAACTTAAAAAAATGCTTAAAAAGAGTTTATTGCGTGGGTTAGAGTTCCGGGTGATGGAACAGAGCTGGAGAGAGGAGGAGGAGCGGAAAGAGGAGGAGATGGAGGTGTTAACAGTGGACGGTCGGAGCCAAAATTTGGAGGTTGACAAGAAAATTTAAAATTTTTGTATTGTAGGAATCCAGTGTAAGTTATTGAAAGTTTAAAGATGGAGACCTGGTGATGATCCAAGCTTCAAAATTTCGGAGAAGCGACAGTTTCCGGGGAACTTGTTGGGCAAACCGAAAATAAGAGTCATAATAATCAATCAGTGGTTATTTGTTTTTTTGTTTTTTGCGATAATAGAAATACAAAATATGTTGTTTTGACTGGTGAAGAAAGTTTAGTGACTTCTACGAAGCGCGTTTTTTATTATTCAGAAAGTCGGAAAAAAGGCAAATCTTAAAGAGCAAAAAGTTTATATTTTTGTCATTTTTATCCAACAAAAATAAAAATTCAGTAAATAATTAATGTATTACTTAGTTAAAAAAATAAATTAATTCAATAGATTGATTTGTTATTAAATAACTGCAATAAAATTTTTTGTTAGCTTAGCCTCATTGAGTCTGTCATATTTCAGCCCTTTATAATAATAATAATGTATTTTAATAATCGACACATTAATCAACTGATTTGTAAGTTAATTGAATCGATTATCAAAATAAGTCAAAGGTGAAAACTTTTAGCAAATTTAGCAAATTTATCCGTGCATAGTTGGTTTTAATAGATTTTACATCCAGAAAATCACATGACGTCTATTCCGGACATTACATAGCGCTAACGAAGACTTAATTAACCACAAAGGGAGCATCATAATTGGAAAGAATGGGGATTTAACTAAAGTTGAACATGGCCTGGTGATTGGATTGAATATTTAGTTTTCGTCTTCTGAACCACTTATTCCCTAAAGGTGTCCCGGGGGGTGCCGGAGCCCATCCTGGACAGGTCGCCAGTCTGTCGCGGGGCCACACAAACACAACCATCCCCGCAAACATTCATTCCTAGGGGCAGTCAAACTAACGGATGTTTTCGGGAACTGGATTACCCAGAGGAAACCCAATAATACATGGGTAGAACATGCAAATTCCACACAGAAAAGCCAGTTTTCAAAGCTTCGCCCCCCACTCGGGACTCGAATCCCCAACCTTCTTGCTATGAGCCACCATGCTAACCCCTCCGCCACAAATTCCACCTGTGTTCCATACCTCTTCACCTGTAGGTCTGTCAGAAGACCTATAGACACCTCCATTGACCAATGAGATTTGCCGTTAAATCCTATATTTCACTCAGGTGATGATAAAACACTTCAAATCCTCAACATTTTAGAGTTTGGAGACTAAATTAAGCAAATAAACTTGTTTTATATTCACCGGTACAGCTGTGTCCCTATGTGCCTAATTTGATTTGAAGGCCCAAAAAATGGCACTCCTTGAAAGCATACCGTTGTTCTACGCCTGCATACACAACAGTAACCAGGTATAGAAATGCTTGCAAACTGTGTGGAAGTAGATGTTCATGCGTGTCTAGTAGATTCGAGTTATGTGGAGAGGGATCTCTCCACTCGGGACTTGCTAACCACTATGCCACAAATTCCACCTGTGTTCCAAACCTGTTCTCTCCACCTGTAGGTCTTTCAGAGGACCTAGAGACACCTGCATGGACCAATGAGATTTGCCCTTGACTCCTATATTTCACTCAGGTGATGATAAAACACTTCAAATCCTCAACATTTTAGAGTTTGGAGGCTAAATCAAGCAATTAAACTTGTTTTATATTCACCGGTACGTGTATTCCTATGTGCCAAATTTGATTTGAAGGCCCAAAAAATGTCACTCCTTGAAAGCATACCATTGTTCTACGCCTGCATACACAACAGTAACCAGGCACAGAAATGCTTCCAAACTGTGTGGAAGTAGATGTTCATGCGTGTCTAGTAGATTCGAGTTATGTGGAGAGGGATCTTTGATCTGAGCGAGGCAGCCTACCAGTTTCTCTGCTATTTGCATTCAGTCTCTTGGGTTTGTTGCCTTCTTGGCCCCTCACTGGTTTCAGATGCAGGTTACAGAGGTAGCCAGAGGGGAGATTCCCACACATTCCTGTTTGTGAGTGTGTACTTGCGCGTTTGTGTGCACGCAACAGCCCGACGTTGGAGAATATAGCGAAAGAGGCCTAGCGAGAGTACCTGTGCCAGTATCAGATCAAAGTACAGCAGGAGTGAAAGAGTGAGCGGGAAGCATAAAAAAAGCTGGGAGGGAAAACAAGCTATGAAAAGAGGAGGGGAGAAAGGTACAAATAGGGTGAGAGGAGAGTGAGAAAAAGAGTGAGGCCTCTCCAGGAGGTCACTGAGTTTCTGGATCCCCGCTTCTTTTGTCCCGCACCACATTCCACAGCAACAATCTGACCAGTCAGCTAGCGAGCTGCAGACAAGAAAAGAAATATAGATGAAAGACCAGAACTCTGAGTACACCTCAGACTGGTCTGTGAGAAATAAAAACCAGAAAAACACGTGAAAATCAGCAGAAATGCAGACTATTTTAATTTATTTCAGAAGCCGGGAAGAAACAGAATTCCTAGTTTCTGAGTCTGTGTAAGTCGGCCTGCCATGATTCGTCAAGCTAGATGGGACTAGCCAAGTTGCCAGAAGTTGATTAGTTAACAAGTCAAGGCTGGTCAACTAATTCGGATTTGTCAATTATCCGACTAGCCGAGGTTAGTCGATTAGTCACAATCTTACGATTTTCTGCGATTAGCCAACTAGTCCCGATTTGTTGATTAGTGACAATTTTCCAACTAGTCGTGATTAGATGACGAGTCACGATTACTCAAATAGGCACAATTAGCTACTGTGGCTAATTGAGCTAATTTGCACGTTGCAATTTCCCAACTATTCAGAATTAATTTACAAGTCACAATTAATTAAATCGTCTTTTTTTTTTCTATTGACTACAATTATAGTCAACTCAATACCATTTGTTTACAATTTAATTATGAGGTGAACCATTTAACGGACAAAAGCTTTTCACTTTTCTTACTCTGAACGGGCACAGACACTTTCGGAAAAATCTTGTTTTCGAACAAGAGTGGCCACAGACGCTTTCGGCCATTTTGCCCAATAAGTAGTGCGGCCATATTCGGCCGCTACGCTCTGTAAAGGGTTAAAATAGGGTTAAAATAGTCCAGTAGTAGAATGTTCCCTCGAATTTTTTATGTGTCTGACCAAACACCAAAGCTTCCTGAGCAGAAGGGGGTGGAGCTAAAGCTTTTACTCTTTTGTGACATCACCAACAGTGACGAGCCAAACACTGAAGCAGCACTTTGAAGCAATTTGTTTCAAAAAGAAAGAAGAAAAAGAGATGCTCCAGAGCTCCGTCTCATTTTACTATCTTTAATTAATTACGGTAAGGAAATTATGGTAGTTACAATATCTCAACCGGTCACGATTAGTAGAAAAGTCGCAATTATTTGACTAGTCACAATTATATTGCGAATCAATAGGGAGAACAAATACTTTACTCAATTGGGGATTCTCTTAAAAGATTTTTTTATTTCTCTCTGAACTGCCGTGGCCACTTTCTAACGACGTGTCTTCTTCTTTCGGTTTAAAGGCGCGAAGCACCAATACAGGTGCATTACCGCCACCTACTGACTCGCAAGAAACTCATATCCTCCTCAACAACCATCTTCTTCTTCCAGGATCATTAAGAAGAAAGTAGGGCTTTTCTTTCCGTGATCTCTCCCTTCTCCGTGGCTTCCGTAAGAGCAACAATAAAGACGATCACGGGTCCGAAACTTACCCTGCGGTTTAAAAAAAAAAGGCGACCATAACTCTTTGCACTGATGCTTATTCAGTTGTGATGTCACAGGAAGTTAAAAATGGACTCCAGCATCGTTTTACCGTGTTGTTAAGTAAATAATTGGATTATTATCAACTATGTCGATTATAGTTAGTAGCGGCCTTAAAATGCAGTGGACAACAAATACGGCATTATCGATTTTTATAACGCTTATTTCTCCTCCTGTTTTCCTAAAAAGACTTTTCTTCTCTTACATAAGCTGTTTGCCATCAGCATTGCTATGTCCTATGAATCTTTTATGATATCAGATTCGTACCCCCTGTGGTGTTTGGAAAGCAAGCTTCAATCATTTCATTGATCAACTCTTCACAAAGTAAATTCAAGAAACTATTTTCTACTGTAACCTCCTGCTTCGCTTTTTTTCCCCAAACAGTGTAAATGAGCTGCTTGTTTTTCTTTTTAACTGTTTTCATTGACGTTTTAGTTGGCGGCCAAAGTACAATTCACATTGAATTTATAGTATCGACCGGGACGCTGTATTGTTGAGCCAAGTACCATCAATGGTCATTCATTCGTCTTCTGAGCCATCCCTAACTGGGTTACAGGAGGTGGGGGAGCCTATCCTGGCTGACTCAAGATGAGAAGCACAGTACACCACGAACACGTCACCCGTCTGTCGCTGGGCCACATACACACTCATTCCGAGGGGCAATTTCATAGTGACCAATCAACCTAGCACATGTTTTTGGAGGGTGGGAGGACCCAGGAGTACCTGAAGAAAACCCACACATAGACGAGGAGAACATAGAAACTCCACAAAGAAAGGCTGTGTTTTAAGTCTAGTCCCCACCCGGGGCACGAACCCCTAACCTTTTTGCAGTGAAGCCATTAGGCTAACCACTGCGCCAGCGTGCCGCCTAGCGTCAATGCACGTCTTTCTAAAGCTAAGTTAATTCAAAATACCCAATTAAAATGTCTTTTTCTATTTATTTACACTAAGAGAGTCCGACTGCTCCTCTTTGGTACTACAAAGTGGAATTTTATCAAATTTTTCTCATTGTGAATCTTGACTTAGGCCAGAGGAGTCCAAAGTCGGCCCTCAAGGGTCGGTGTCCTGATGGTTATCCACACAAGTGAAATCAACAGCCAATAAAATTTGGCACAATTCCTTCAATTAACTGGATCAGGTATGTAGATGCAAGAACATATTGAAAACCTTCAGGACACCGGCCCTCGAGGACCAGATTTGGACACCCCTGACTTAGGAACTCCAATTGGCTTTGACTCCACCCATTGGGAACAGAACGGGCGATAGTTTCAGTACCCTAAACTATAGGTGTGTGAAATTAGACGTAAAGAAAACACCTCATTTGGTTTTATTTTTTCAACCAAGTAGCAAAAGTCAAGAATGCTAGAAATGATTTACTGCTCACCAATTTCGGAACTCCTGATACACTTTTGCTGTGAACCAAAGTCAGCGGGTTCTCTCTTGTTCCCATCGGTAATTTGAAATGTAATTACCCATCATTTCAGAGTGCCTGACACCTACATCTCTCTTTCTGCGACTGGGTCTTTCTTCTTTCTGTCTCCCTTTTCCTGGCTGGTTTTGTATGCTGGTGAAGGACTGTATATTTTCCACCCCCGCACATTTTTTTAGCACTACCCCTACCATTACCTATGTAAATGACTCGGGCTCAGACAGTTGGCTCACAGAACAAACTCTCCCACACCACTAAGAAATGAAAGCTCATATTTGTGCCGAGGATACATTCAAGGAAATTCGTCAGAGAATTTTATAGTCTATTGCAAATTAATACATTATTAATTATCAATTAATATTGGAAATAATATTACACATGTACACATAGTAGATACGTACACGTTTGGATCGATAAATGTATAGATGGGTGACTCTATGGCGCAGTGGCCTCACAGCAAGAAGGTCAGGGGTTCAAGTCAAGGGTGGGGACGTGGCTTGGAACACTGGCTTTTTTGTGTGGAGTTTGCATGTTCTCCACCTTTATGTGTAAGTTTCCTCCCACCCTCCAAAAGTACGCATGTCGGGTTGATTGGGTGCTACAAAATGAGTGTGTGTGTGGATGGTTGTCTCTCTGTGTGTGTGGCTCCAATCATATTTTGTCCTTTGATTCTCGCGTAAAAGTCAGAATCAAATAAATCTGCCTGGAGGATTTCAAAATGAAAAAAAAAAAAAAAATAGTCCCATGGAAAGTTTTGCTTGAACCAAATGGGTTTCAAGCTGATTCGTCAAGCTAGCGCACTGCCATAGAGCATCATCGTAATCAAACCTAGCGGTACTTCAAGGTTCTGTATAGCGATACAATCAAAGCTAGCGGTATTTGTAGCGAGGTACTAGGCTAGGAATATTTGTTGTGAGTTGATTGGGTAGTGGTATTTGTGGCTAGCTGCATGGTTAGCTGTATTTGTGGCAAGTTCCATGGCTAGCGGTATTTGTGGCAGGTTGCATTGCTAGCGGTATTTGTGGCTAGTTGCATGGCTAGCGATATTTGCGGCGAGTTGCATGGCTAGCCATATTTTGGCAAGTTGCATGGCTAGCGATATTTGCGGCGAGTTGCATGGCTAGCGACATTAGTAGCTAGTTGCATGGCTGGCAATTTTGTGGCAAGTTGCATGGAATAAAGTATTGCTTTGTCGTCCTGAACGACTAAGGAAGGAAAACAAAAATATTTTAGAGCGTTTGTTTGGCGGATTTTCATCCGATTTGAACATTTTCAAGACACTTTGTTTAAGAGAAATTCGCTTAATTCCGAAATTTGAGCGTCCACACCAGGAATTCGGAACAAGCTCAGAAATACGTGTGAATGGGTACAAAAGACACGTGACGTATCGTTTAGAATACCGTATTAGACACCCAGACAGTTCGTGCATCCATACTTCTGTAACGCTTCCCCAACGTTCAAAATCCACTTATTCTTGTTGATTTAAAGCTTCCGCGATAAGATGACACTTTAATTCGCACTCGTCGCCACAGGATACCTTTTAATGTTTTAAAGTAATAGTCCAAACATGTCGAGGTTTTCTTTCAAAACAGCAATGAGCTTCTTTATTTACGATGACGTTTCTCTCGTTCTAATTTTCTTTATGGCGTCTAATATTAAATCCTTTGACTTTCCGTTGCAGTCGTTTAATTGGTGACGCCAGGGGGTAAATTATCATTTCAGGGTTTATGTCTCTTCCTCTCGCTTTATGAAACCTTCCAGGTGGAAAAGAATTCTTCTCTCTGTCATTTTTAAGATTTTACATCAAAGTTTTTTAAACTGAATATTTTATATAATTATCAAACTGAATCGTGCATGACCTGATTTTATAAAACAAGATATTAGCTGTACAAAGAGAGCTTTAAGCACGCTGTACTGACATATCGTTGACATTATGTGAGATCGTAAGGTGACCAAATGTTTGAGTTTTTTTGGTCAAAGAGTCAAACTCATAAAAACAAATGAATTATGGTCAATTATTACAAATAAAAACAAAATTGTGTTTTTATATTTTATTCGCTAAAATACAATCTATTGATCTTTTACGCCAAAATAAACCTTTTCCCTGATGATTCACGTCTTTACTCAATTTATGGTACGATCGTAAACTAAATAGGGAGGAGGCATTGGCCCAAAGGGACTACGTCAATCCTTAGACCAGGAGAAGCTTGTTCGATTTCCATTGAGTCCATACATTGGTGTCCCTAGAACAGACACCAAACCCCCATTTGCGCCGTCATGGCTGCCTGCTGCGGTGCAATGAAGCAAAGTAATTTCCAATAAGGTATGTTTTTTTGGAGCTATCTACCATATTTGATTGATATTTTGTTAATGAAAACCCTGAGGTGACCACATTTGGCCCCCGGAGTAAAGTCATATATAGCCTGCGATGCTATATAGTAATAGGAATACTAGAGCTAGCTTGCTCATTTACCGTAGCGCTTGTAACACAAATACTAGCGCAACCTAGCGCAAGCACTGTGCAGTTTTGTTTGCATTGCATTGCTGTATCGATCCGTCGTGATAAAGAAAGAGCTGAGCCAAAAAGCAAAGCTCTTGATTTACAAGTTTAAATTTAAAGTCGATCTACCTTCTTTCCCTCACCATGGTAACCAGGATCTACGTATGTTCCTACCCTCACCATGGTAACCAGGATCTACGTTCCCACCCTCACCATGGTAACCAGGATCTACGTTCCTACCCTCACCATGGTAACCAATCTATGTTCCTACCCTCACCATGGTAACCAGGCTCTACGTTCCTATCCTCACCATGGTAACCATGATCTACGTTCCCACCCTCACCATGGTAACCAGGATTTACGTTCCTACCTTCACCATGGTAACCAGGATCTACGTTCCTACCTTCACCATGGTAACCAGGATCTACGTTCCTACCCTCACCATGGTAACTAGGATCTACGTTCCTACCTTCACCATGGTAACCAGGATCTACGTTCCTACCTTCACCATGGTAACCAGGCTCTACGGTCCTACCCTCACCATGAAAACCAGGATCTACGTTCCTATCCTCACCATGGTAACCAGGATCTACGTTCCTACCCTCACCGTAGTAACCAGGATCTACATTCTGACCTTCACCGTGGTAACCGGGATCTACGTTTCCACCCTCACCATGGTAACCAGGATCTACATTCCTACCCTCACCATGGTAACCAGGATCTACATTCTGACCTTCACCGTGGTAACCAGGATCTACGTTTCCACCCTCACCTATAGGTTACCAGCTGTGGGTGGTGACCGAAAGAACAAGATTGTAGATACAACTGGCCAAAATTAGCTTCTTCCGCAGGATGCTTGGGCTCTCACTCAAAGATAGAGTGAGGAGTTTTGTCTTTCGGGAGGAGCTCAGAGTAGAGCCAATACTCCTCCGGGTTGAACCGTAAAGAGAACTGCCAAACCTCGAACAGGACGGAAAAAATATACGTAGAAAGTAGCAAAAAGAAGGTTTTTGAGATGAAAGGCGGAGTCTACCAGCTGGGCAGTGCTGGCTGGCGAGGGAGATTCTCTCAATTAGTCACCTGAGTTGAAGAAATAGGGACAGAATGAAAGCAGTGAGCCGCAGAAGTCATGAGAGTACAGAGGATACACCGGGACACGAGGGCAGACTAGTCCTCCTGATCAAGCAAAACTCGTTTAAGTTCCGACAAAAAAAGGGACAGTTAGTTGAATTTTGGCCCACTCGGTTTTTGAGGAATGCTTTCTTCAGGTCCACATGTCGATTGGTTCAAGCACCCTGAAGAAGTCGGTTTGAAACTCTATTACTCGTCCGTCCAGCAGACTGCTAGCTGATTAGCCAATGTGGGGCACACAGGGGCCTCAAACCGGTAATTCTTCACCATTATTAGATTTAACCCCTCGTGATGAGTACACTGAATGCCTCCCATTTACTCTCATCTGATGGCTTCCCTGCCTCGCTCAGCAGGATGAATTTAGACCACTATTTATAACCTTGTTGCGGAGCAGGTTCATCCAATTCAAACAAGAAAACCACTAATCGACTTTGACGAAGTTTGCTTTGTTCCGGACGGGAATGAGTCACAGGTGGTCACATCTACTTCCCTTCTCTTTTAACAATAAAAAAAAAAGACTAAAACCTGTGCTTTGTTTCAAACGACCCGAAACACGTAGGCGTCCTTACACAGTTGATGAGTAGGGGGGTGTGGAGTGGTCAACTGATGAAGCACTGTGGAGGCTGAGAGCTCTAGAGAGTGCTGTGTGGGTTGGAAGCATCCTCTCCTCAACGGGAACACACACACAAAACGCACACACATTGAAAACCTGAGGAGGTGGAGGCAGCAGCTCCGCCGGCTGTCCATTGATCAGCGGAGAGCTCGGTAGACTTTCGGAGAGCGGAGAGATGGAGAGGAGGGGGTTCCGCAGAGGAGGGAGGAAAGAGAGACACAAATTGAGTGAGGAAGCAGATGAGGGCAGATCGCACCGGCTGAGTAAAGACGGTCCGGTAAGTTCTTGACGCTTTTGAATGTTGATGTATGTGGACGTAAAACACGGGGCGTCCATTGGTATGCCTGTCCGTGTTCGGAGGACCGGAGCGTGCTTTAATGTTTAGCCACTGCGGAGGAAAAGAAGGAGGAGGAGGAGTAGAAATCTTTCGGGCTTCCTTCCACACTGCAGACAAACCGCTCAGTGTTATCTGCGAATCAATCCTTCCAAGTTGGTCCCGTCACTTCTGCGTCAAAAAAAAGACGACGTTTCTCACTTAAAATGTAAACATTCAAAAGCAAATCGAAGAATTCCAATCGTTGCGTTTGATTGGCTGCTTAATATCAACAAAATTTTTGTTCGATTCGCAACAAATCAGTCGGAAATAAACAATAGTTAATTATTAAACTAATAAAGTCCACGTTTTTGCGTCAATTCGTCCAGAAGTGAAAATTGTCGAAAAGGATGTCAATTGTTTTCTGGGTAGTGGATTTGATGATCGAGATGTTCCGAATTACATCCGAACAATGTCGGGAAACGTCTTGATCGTCAAATATATTCTTTAAAAGACAACTTTGATCCCGGTTCGCAGAGTCTCCATCTTGTCGTGGAAAAAGAATGACATAAGAAGGAGATATTGTAAACGTGAGAACTGGCTACATGTTCGGAAAATATGGTCTCAATCTTGATAAAAATGGACGACAACTTTACTTACAAATCAAAAATTCCCGTCAACAAAGCCGCAAATATTTTTTACGCAAAAAGTAATTATTTTTCAAAATTTTAGTCGCATTTTTACTCAAATTAATATTCTGAATATCAAAAGCAAAAATTGCGTCCTATTTAAAAATCATTTGGAGTCCCTTTAAAGGTCCTCGAACCTCAGTTTGTTAGAATGGTCCTATGATATGGAAGCAACACGCGTTGACGTGTCCGGTGTGGAATGCGTCCTGCGCGCTTTGCGCTCTCATGGGGACACGCGGCCGGTAAGTGGAGACACTTTTTTACACGCAACTTTTTTTTTTTCTTTTCCGTAGAGGTTTCAAAGAGGAAGGGGCTTTACTTTTATGTCTGAGGAAAAAAGGAAACGAGAGGCGTTTTTTTTTTATTTTATTTTATTATTTTTTGCATGTTGCGCAACGCGGTGCGTAAATCCGTTTGGAAAACCGCATTTGCGTTCATGCGATTTGAGAAATATATTTTTTTTGCGTTGAGATTTTTTTTTTAATACAAGTTTTGGACGTTTTTTTGCGACTTAAATGTTTTTGATGCAGAAAAACAAATAAAATCGTTGACATTAAAAAAAAAAATTACTTTAACACGTTAAAGACCAAATGCGGGTTTTTTGGGGGGTTTTTCGGTTCCATGTGAAGCAGTTTGGGAGAAAAGTGTGTGTGTGCGTGTGAAGGGGGGGAAGCAATGCGCAAAGTGTGTGGTCTTCTCCACCCCCGCAGAGACACACACACACACACACACACACACACATACACACACACACAGTCTGGCATGAAGGTCTGAGGAATGCGTCCTGCGTTTTTCTCTCCATTTCTCACATTAGGAGCAGTTTGGGAATCGCTCTGAAAGCCGCTCTCAGAACGGTTGCCAAGGTGCGAAAAGTGAACCGCATGACACATTGGCACTTCCGGTTAGCATGCTTTCCTACCAAAATAAAATACACTCAAAAATCCCGTCACTTTTTTTTGTGAATAATTAACGTACTCGTCAAGCGATACGATTTTGCCGGATTTTTATACGGAAAAAATGTATTTTTAGCAAATTCGGACGTACTGTCATTCGTGTGCGGGCCTCCCAAAAAAGTCCGATTATTAAAAAAATGATGTTTTGTAAATATGTGTCGCACCGTAAAACGCCTACAAAATGACTTTCGAACTCATTATGCTACATTCCAAGCGGCCATTTTTACTGTGCAGCCAGAGCTAGACTGGTTACCTCTCCTTACGTCACTCTGGCTCATCAGAAATTGACTGCACATGCTCATTTTTTTTTTTTGAGATTTTCAAAATGGCCGATGAATATGTTTTGTTTTTTTGTTTTTTTTTTTAATTACTGGGTGGGTGAAACGGGGAGTTAGGTGTCTTCTCCAAGAACCCTAGACGTGCACTCAGTGGGATGCGAACCCGCAAACTTCCGGTTGACTTCCGGTCCGCGGGTGAACGTTCTACCACTGAGCCACTGTCTCTTTACTTTGTGAAAACCCCCCTCCCCCCAAATAGGGAGGCATGAGGAATGCCTTAAAGGGTATGAACCAATCACTCGGAATGTCCTGAGAAATGTCCCAAAAGTACCCGGAGTTACTCTCTACCAACTATACATGAACTGATTAAGATGCCAGGGCTGTGTCTATGATATATGGATAGAATCGACTTATAAAAAACTTTTCTACCTGCTTCGTTTCTCAAGGCGCTTTACGGTGGAAACTACAGAACACTGCTGGTAGTTCAACGTCTTGCTCATGGATACCTTGGCATAGGCAAGGAGATTGAACCTACAACCCTCCTGTTACAAGATGCTCGCCCTGCCCGCTGAGCTATCGTCACCCCTGTGATCAAAGGCGACAAAAATTTTTTTAAAGACATGCTAATTCTTTCAAAGGGTCGAACGGCCATCTTTGGACCAAAAAGTTGGGGTGTGATTCCCGCCATGAACTCGTGCCTAAGGGTCCCTTGGAGAAGACACCTAATCCCTGGTTACTCCGACCATTGGTGTCATCATGGCTGCCTGCTGCGGTGCAATGCAGCACCGTGTTACCCTACGAGGGGTTAATCAAGTACGACTAATATTAATTCCGAATTGTAAGATATGTAGCTTGGAATGCGATATGTCGCATTTTCAAAGGTGTACTTTGGATTTTAGTGGATGCTACTTTAAGAAATTTATTAGCATCGTTAGCTCAATCTTCAATTTGGAGAAAAATCTTACGAATTTGCTGCTGTTTGTTGACAGAAAAATATAGAAATTATTATACGTAATTAGTAAATAGTAGTAATTTTTTTTACGTCGTATCAATCGTCCACACTGATTTGAATGAAACTGCTCACTGTTGCTCAGTAACAACTATATATCAACTGATCGGGCTTTCAGGCTCATCCGACAAGAGGTCGGGGTGCAACAGATTTACGATTAATCTTTAAAAATATTTTTTTAAACAAAAGGCTAATTCTGATTTGATTCGTCACATATTCTAAAGGTTTTATCGTAGACGCCATCATCGCTTCAAACTTCGGGAGTTTTCATGCAAATTTCTTAGCACGCTGTTAAGCTAAATCCGACAATTTGAAAGAATTAAGAACAAATTTGCTAAAAAAAAAAAATCAGATAATCACGTGATTTCAAACGTATTTTATTTTCCCCTTGATTTGAATCAAAATTCTTACAGTTACTCAGTACCAACTATAGATGAACTGTTTAGGTTTCTAAGGTCACAATCACATAGGTCAAAGGCAAAAATTTGCACGGCAAGTGTTGCCATTTTGTTCGACACCTTGACGTCAACTTTTTATTTCGAATTATTTAAGCGAAATAAATCTCAAACAAATCATTTGACCTCATGTCGTATTTTAAATGCTAACTGGTCGTTTTTTATCCGAAAAAAAAAAACATAATAAATTGATATTTTTATCATTTGAAGCTTTTTCAAAGCCTTTATTTTGAAGGTGTGTTTCCTGTTTGATTCGTAGGAACACATCGGCTTCACATGATGTAGGCAAGTGGGAAAGAGTGAGAGGGGGTAGAGGAGGGTAGGGGGAGTTGGCCCCTGCTTGGAGAAGAGAGAGGGGGAAATTCTTGTGTTTTTGGTATGTGATTACCCAGCGGAGAACCCATGACTGAATGGAGGGGCCTGGGGTGGGATGGGGTTAAGTTTAGGATACATTCCTAGCCTTCCTCTTTAAGGTAACCACGTTATCGGAGAGGCTGACATGTTGGCTTTACCCCAACACGAATCTCTTGAAGTCTTACTTTCAGATACTTGCCTGAAAGTACGTAAATTGAAAAGTCGTCACTTCTTGTTTGATATTTTTCGTCAACAAATCACGATAAAAACACGTCTTTTGACCTCTGACGTTAAAATGACTCTCATCAAATTTGCATGAGTTGCGTTTGTTTGTTTTTTTTTAATATATTTCGCACGTTTTTCAGTCATAATCACCCGCTCGCTAAGTACAATTACTATAATGGACCGATTGTCGGATTAAACCGACAAAGTGCTTTCAGAATGCATCTGCATAATTTGTTTTTTAGGAAGTAAAGTGTTAGTGGTATTCCCGGCGGCCATTAAGCATCGCTGAGGGAAAGCGGGTAATCGGGATGTTTGACGCTTAAAGAACAGGGTGAATTATCTTCTGAATGTATGCGTGTTAAAAGCACACGCGTGTGTGGGAGGAAATGCATCCGAACTGTCTCAAAACAGTGTTTTTTTGGGTTAAATTTGACGTTAGCGACCCATTTTATGGTTTAACAAAAATTACAAATATTATTTTTTGTTAAAACTAGCATGTTTTTTTTTCATCTAAAAACAAATAAAATACTTATTTATCTTTTGTAAAATGATAAAATATATGTTTCTAATATTTTTTTCCAACTTCAACAGTAAAAATACAAAAAATTGTGACTCAAACTGCGATTTATACAAAACTGTTAGCAAGTATTTTAATAAAAGTCGGAATATGACGTGCGATAAATAAAAAAATTACTATTAATTAAGAAAAACAAATATTTTTTAGAAAAAATTCAAACAATCAAAAGTGTGGAAAACATTGTGAAACAATGCATACGTTAAAATTTTCTGTTTTTATAACAATGTGAACTATTCGCTTTTATTTGTACGAATTAGTCACGCTACGTGTCAAGTTCGGGTTCGCAAGCCCTATTCAATAACGCCTTACACGTTATAATTTTCCGACAACAAACAGCAACCAAAATATTTTAATTTTCTCAAATTGTAACAGTTAGCGTTAGGTAGTGTCACAGGATGCTAATGCTAACTAAATCTAAAGCTAATCTATCTATTTTCATTATTACCGTTGAAAAAAATTGGAGCAAAAAGGCCACCTGGTCAAAAGTCGTAATGACGTCTACATGGCTTTTTGGGGAAGGAAAAACGCAAAAACGCGACAAATTTAACAACAAATAGAGCTACATGTCTTAGCTTTTAGAATTAGCGTACGTCTTTTTTCACAGAAATAACCTACTTGTTTTTCTTTTACGATTAGCATGTAAGGCTAGCGTCAATAGTCGAGCATTTTTGAACTGCTTTAATCAACGCTTATTTCTTTTGCCTTCGCAGAATGCGACAGTTATTTCCGAGTTTATTGTGTCCACGTGCGGTGCATTTGTAACATAATTATAAAATTGTGACAAAACTTTAAACAAATATATTGACGTGAGAAAAGTAGCTTTATTTACGTACGTATTGTTTAAATGCTAGCTGAAACTAGCGTCTTTCTTGCTAGATTAAGCCAAACAATAAAAGCAGGTTTTGTAGCGACTCAAATGGGAGCTGCAGGAACTTACATTTGTGTATGCGAATTTAAAAAAATCGCAATTAAAAAACAATTAGATAATTATCGGTATGGCCATTTCCGAACAGACCACTTTCATTCCGCACATACATCATCGTTTTATTACATCCGTCATATCTTGTGTCTAATTAGTCCGACATCTTCTGGGGTCGGAATTCCGAATAGCTACCGTATATTCGCAATTCCGAATATATGTACACACCCAAGGGATGAGCGTTGACTGAGGTTGTCTACACTAGCATTGACCTCAGCAAGTGCGTTTTCTTTAGTCCGCCTGCGCTAGCGTACAGTAATTCGGGTAAGGGGTAGGATCGTGTAGGTCGTGTCTCTGACCGCCTCCGCGGTAAACTGTTTATATTGAAGTAGAAAATGAAAAAAAATAGTTATATATTTTCCAAGTTGAAATGTGCTACATTTATTGTTCGCATTCCGAACTGCTCGTCCGTGCTAGAGAAGTAGGGTGATGCTGTAGCCCATCTTTGCTGATTACAGGCGAGGGGTGGGGTACAGCTCACACAGATCGCCAGTCTCTTGCGGAGCCGTTTTATTTTTGAAGTTAGCAATTTTTTTTGTGCTGTTGGATAAAGTGAGATTTACCAAACGATATGTTTATAAAAATTATGGGTCAAACATAATGGTCCGAGGGCCAAAATTGGTCCGTCACAACGTCTAATTGGGATCAGATAAAGATAATGGTAAATAAATGCCGGTAAAAAATGATTATTTTGTCATTTACCCACATTAGCTTCAAATTTAGCCTTTTAAATAAAAAATACACAATATTGTCGTGCGATAAAATTAGTCACATACTCAAAATAGTCCTGTACGATAAATCTATGTACAAGATTGTACATCATGGCCTCTTTGATTGATGTTAGAACTCCAAAAAAAAGGATCCAATTCTTTTTAAACAAAAACAGATTTCAAATGTTCACTTTTTTTCATCTTTTTAGCCTAAAAATAAAACTGACAACAAATAAAAGGCTCCGAACAAGTTTTAACTTCTACTTTTTTAAATCGTAAAATCCGACAAAAAAAAAATATTTCAAGGTAAGCGTTATGCAAACATGTAGCCTTTAGTGTGCTAGCTTAACATTAACAATGATTCTACAAATAAAAACAGCCCTATAAAATTAAAAAAGGCGTAATTAAATAAGCGCCAAAATAAAAAATAAATACTAAAAAAAAATCCAAAAATATTTTTCTTTGATTTAAACACCAACTTTCCATCAGTCGCTCTACAAAGTTTGGCTAGCATCGTTGTTTAGAAGCATGGCGGTATATCCGCTTAGCTAGCATGTAAATACTTATTTACGAAAAAAAGAAACCCATCATTTTGAATTTTAAAATCAAATTGGACAAAGTTAGAAAAGACAACGACAAAAAAAAGATTCAGTGAATGTCAATTTTTTTCCGTAAAATACTTACGGATATAAGTGATACATACAAATTTAATTGTAAGATATAACGCATGTCGTGATAAAAAGTGGTCAAAAAATGACCCACATTTATAATTCTGCTTGGTCCTGTTGCGTCTTCAAAAAACAATTTGAAACACTTTTTATAATAACAATTATTTTGCTTTAATATTTATATTACGATCCATAATATAAGTCATTGTTATACGTTAAATATCGTATAATTTGTCCCTTTTTTGTTCTTAAATTTATTAAACACCATCTTTTCATTTCAGTGTTTTTGAAAAAAAAATCAAACAAAAGCAGTTTGGGAACCAACTAGTATCTCATTTTTGGGGAGGGGGTAGTAACATCAGATGAGCGACAGATGGATAGACACATTTGTCGTACATGCAGGACTGGAACAGCATGATCCAAATCAACAGCTGAACCCAGATTTCTTCTAGCAGACTCCAAAAAAGAACACACAGCGAGGATTTGGGGGGGTGGGCTGCTGGAGAAAGGGATGGAGGGGGGGAAGTGAGGAAGTCTGTCTTTCTTTCTTCTTGGTTTTTTTAAATTAGAGTAGGAAGTGGTGGGAAATGGTGTGAAAGCACCTGAAGCAACACCTGCAACCAACAACCACCTCGATCTATTCTTTTGCTCGTTTTTAAGGGTCCAATTTGACGTCAATTTTTTTTACCGTCTGTATTTTTTTAACAACTGGGACGGAAATAATTAAAAATAGCATTTAAACAAGAAATAAAATGCTAATTAAACCTTTTAATTAAACCATAAAGTCATTTTTAATTTCATTCATGCTTGTTTGAACATCTGCGAGCTTTTCCTTCTGGTATTCGGATACTATTTAAATACCCCTAGTTCTTAGCCACGCCCACATTCTAACATCAACAGGAAGCGTTTTAGTTTTTACCCCTTGCTGTTTATTTGCAAATTTAAAACAATTTATGGAACTATTTTAATAAATAACCTGCGACTCAACTGTTTTTGGCACGTTAATGTTTTTTGAAAAATACACGTGAGTGTCATCTGCGTATTTGTTTCTTTTTTGTACATTAGGAGAAAAAAAGTAGTGAAAAATTATAAACACAACACTTGTTTTTGCTAATAACGTACTTTTAGAACAAATTTTATTGAGAAATGATTATATAAAGAATCCGAAAGACTCTTCCGAATTGTTGCTATGCTAATAGTCAAAATCAACTCGTAAAAAACTGTTAATTTGAGCAAAATCACTGAAATCTGACCCACTTTTGAGATGCAAAAACAGTGATTTAAGACATTTTTTTACATCACATCACCTTGCCAGCAGAAATCTGGTGGAGCCAATCACTGATAAGGTCCAAAAACAACCAGCTAAAATCCAAATCCTCAAAATTTGGCAATAAAATGTGGGATTAAAACCACAAAAAGAAAAAAATTAGACTATTTTCAAGGCTTAAAACCCTATAAAGCCCACCCAAAGAAATAAATGTCAGAAAATTCTAATTTTTTGGAAAAATAATTAAATAATAATAATAAAAATAATAAATTAATAATTGATTAATTAATTAATAATAATAAAAAAAAATGCGTATCAAATATGATACGTGGGCTTTATAGGATTTAAAAGTGCTGAAATATAAAATGGACTATTTTTAATTTGAGCCTTTTATGTCAGGGTTTTGAGGGATGGCGGAAAGAGGAGGAGCCAAATGCAGAACATCAAACAAGGTTTATTAAAACAATTTAGGAAAGTCCGTAAAGCAAGAAGGACAGGGTTAACTCAAGGCTTCAAAAGTCCAACTAATAACAAAGTCAAAAACATGGTCAGACCCGACAGGGAAGCCTAGGGTAATTCCCTTTAAATAGATGGCAGGGTGCACAGATATTGGGAATTGGTAATTATCACAGGTGTCACCCAATTAGGGTGATTGGGACCTTTCAGGGCTCCCTCTGGCAGCAGGTGAGGAATCCTGACATTTTAAGTGTTGTTTGTATTTAAAATGATTTCAAGTAATGATATAAATGTTGATTTTGTCTGATTTTTAATCTAAATTTACTCGTTAAATTTTCTAAAGTAATGTTTTTATTATTAAAGTTAAAAGTGGTCCAAATGTATTAAAATGTATCAAATTTTGTTTTAAATAAAGCAAATCTAAACAAATCTTTTCATTCGTCCGTTTAGATTATTTAAGTTACTAAACTACATTAAAAAAAAAACGAGCACGTAAATAACATTTAAAAACAATTAATTAATTTTAATTGTTTTTTTTTTTTAATCCGACAACTATTATCAAAATGTAATCATTTTTGCTTAAATAAATATATTACGTTGAATTTTTTCTCTTTGGTTTATTTTCCAAACATATGCCCAAATGTTTATCGTACAATAATTTTTATTACACGTTTAACTAACTAAATCAATTGAATCTTTTTAAATCTTGCGTAAAAAAATGACTTTTAGTAAAGAAAATTAAAATTAAAATAAATGTGGATAAATTATTAAACAAATATTTTTATTGACATTTATTTTACCAATGCGGCCTAAATTTGAATTTCCGACGTCCCAAATTTGGACCCCGAACCAGATGTTTGAGAGTGTTGATTTCTATTTAAACGTGTATTTAAATTATTAAAAAGTGTTTTTTTCTTATACTAGCCTGGTTAATCTGCATTTCATGGACCAAAAACAGCCTCCAGTTGTCCCGGTCGCGCATGCTAACACATTATCTTCAATGACCCCGTGTTTTATGAATGAGCCAAACGAAACTCTCCCATTGGCTGAGAGGTGGAATTGATGAATGAACATTTTTTTTCCTGCTATGTTTGTAGGTGCTTTGACCTACTTGGACTCGGTGGGAAAGGCGGGTGGATAATCAATGGGGTTAAAATTAGCAGTCAGGGCCACCTGTCCGCTTCCCACAAAGAAGGAAACATGAGAGGAGGAATGGAGAGAGGAAGGAAAGAGGGGCTCAGGATGGAGAACATTGATCACTATGATGGGTTAACTCATCACACAGGGAAATGTTGTTAAGCACGGGGGCGGTTAGTAGTGGTCTGGGCCACCCCAAAATAAAACATGCACTTTGACACTTTCACCTTTCCTCCATTTTTATCACATTGTGGCACCACTGTAAAGCAAAACTGGGGTTTCCTGCCTTTGTCGTTATGACAGGAAACATCGTCTATTTTAACCGACGCTCACATAAAAACTGCCATCTGGTTTCCATAAATCATTATTTCTCAACCTACGTTTGTGTGTGTGTGTTCATGTGTTTGAGTGTTTTGCTAAAATCGTTTGACGACTCCGTCATCACGCCACATCGTTTCAATCCTTCATCGACACCGGTTTCCGATTGGACAAAGAATCATCTTCAACGTCCTCTTCACCGGCTACAAAATTGGGCAAACTATTGATTATTTTGGTTTACAGTTCAATTATTTTGAAAATCAATTAATAAAATCGAATGATTTGATCATTGATTAATCAATTATTGAATCGATTGATTGATGATTGGATCGTCAATGTGTCAATTATTTGATTTAAAATTTGATATTTTGTTGAATGAGAAAGAAAAAAGAAGAAAAGGGTTTTTTGTGTTTTAGTTTTCTTCAATTTTTCGAAGAAAAATAAACATTGAAAGAAAAGAAAAACATGTAAAATCAATTTTGACCGATTTGATCGAGTCGTTAATCGACTGCTCGCTTCTTTAGTTTTGAATAGTTTTGTCTTTAACTTGTCTTTTTTTTTAGAAAAAAAGTCTTAACTGTTAAAATGTCTGAATGTCTTGAAAAGCACTTTAAAAAGTATTTTTTATTGTTTTATTGTCAAAAAACGGTAAAAACAAGCATGTTAGCTAAAATATTTCTTTCAACTCGCTGATTGTTTTTGTTTTCTTCTTTTTTCCAGAACACGACACATTTATGAGGCGACTTTCCAAGAAAAATCCAGGAATCAGCACCGAGGAATCCAACCGAAACGCTCAGCCGGCCATTTTGTTTTACAGTCTCAAAGAAAAGAGACTTTTAAACAAGAAAAGAAGAGGAATTACATTTGTATTTTTGTTTTTTCTTTCTTCTTTTTATTTTTTTTACAATATAAACTCACTTTGTTGTTTCATTTTAGCGAAATGCTAACATCGTGATGCTAATAGCTACCGTTTCAATTAGCTTTAGCGTTAGTATTTAATATCAACCAGACATTTTTAAGTAATTTGCTTGCTTTTCTTTCCGGTATTTAAATTCTACATGAACGACGGGTAACAATTCCGTTCTTTGCCACGCCCACATTTTGACATAGGCAAGAAGGGATTTAGTCCACGTGCTCGGCTAACACTGAGTACGTTTGCTTTATTATCTTAAAATTGCGTTAGATATTTTATAGGTTCGCAATTAAAAAATATAGAGATACATATTATCGTCAAAACTTAATTTTAAGGTTTTTATTTGTTTTTTTTTGTTTTTGTTTTTTATGTGTTAAGCAATATTTTCAGGGTTTTTTAAAAAATCGAAACCAACTGGGGTCTTTGAAAATTTGCTTGATGCTAATTTTGTAACGCTAACGTCTCGGTATTCTTACTTTAAAGTTGCGATTTGATGGGTTTTTTTTTTTTCTTACAGAAAGAAGGGGTTTTTGGGGAAATAATTTTAATCATTTAGTATATGTAGATAAACATAGTACGACAGCGTAAATCTCGGTTTAAGTCGTAAATACTGCGTAAAGTACATCAAGTTTGCGGCGCGGCGCTTATTCTTTGTCTCAAAAGTGGGGTTACGTCCTTTTATTAAAGAGTGGGCGTGGCAGAGAACAAAATCCATGACCAAGGAACTGACGTTTGAATAGTATTTGATTACGAAACGTTATGTTTTTGATGTCGGAATATTGGTTGAACATTTTAGAAAACTCAAAGTTTATTTTGATTATTTTGAAAATGAAGTTCGTAATCTCGCGCTAGCGAGTATAAATCATACAACGTGTACTTTATGGGTGCCAAAAACAACCAGTCAAAAATTGTACCTTATGTACCTGCAAATAATCACAATTTTGGGTTCAGAACGTCCATTAGAAATTTGTTTTTGAATCTTATTGACTGAACGAAGTTTACGATAAACAAGGAAGTGTGGAAGTCTGACTATTGCTCATCACCCGGTCAACCCAACTCATATTTACCAAGATAAAAATATTTAATTTTTACAGCCGTATTTGAAACAATTTTTGTCTTTTTGTTTAGAACCGACATGTTTTGTTGTTGTTTATATTAATTAACAGCAAATGTCGTAAACATTCTCTTCATTTTTTATTGTTACTTTGGTTTTTGTCGTAAAATGTACAAACTGTTGCAAAATCTTGGAAAGCCCAAATTTGACAAGTTTTGGCCGCTTTAATGAGAAAAAAAAAAAAAAATTGTTGTCACACTAGGAAGTGCACCAACGGTGGCGCTTTCCGTTGCCTGAGCCAAGGAAGTGGCAGGAAGTGTGAAAATGATCCTGCGGAGCTGAAGAAGAAGAAAAATTGGACCAAAACAAATGGAACTTTCACCAAATTTGATGTAAAACAAAAAAAAAAAGTGTTCAAAGGGACTGCAACTTTTTTTACATCTTTTTTGTACCGACGTTTTCTCACCTTGTTTTTTGTTTTAGCTGGATTGTTGAAGAAAAAAGGCGGCCATTTTGGATCCTGATACCTGAACGTGTTCTTGGCAGTTGCTCAGTAGTCAGTGTAGATCCTGTAGGGCTGGCAGCAGCTACATCTGGCTACTGGGTCTCTGCCGACAACGCCAAATCAACAAGGTGCTCGTTAATATAAAGTTTTGGCTCCGCCTCTTTTGGATTGGCTCCGAACCTGGCATACAGTGTAGGATCCTGTGTGTCGGTCTACAGCTACATTGTCTGCTGGGTTTCAGAACTACTCTCATTTCTCACTTTGCGTCCATTTTGTTTTTGACCCAAAAAAAGGCAGGAAAAAAAATGGTATATTTTGACAATTTTTGTGTTTATTGACTCATAAAACATTCTTCAACCAATAAAACAATTTTAAACGTCCGTTTCTGTACAATGCTTGCTAAGCAACTTTTTATTCATTTATATATATATTTATATATATATAGAAAACGTACGAGGAGTTTTGCGTTAAAATGACAAAACTCCTTCGATTTTAATGGCAGGTACTCTGAAAAAAATAACAGCATTCCATCGACAAATATTTTCCAAGCAATAAATATGCATTTTATAAATAGTGTAAATTTACATCGAGATTAGAAACAAAACAAAACAAAAAAATCACAAATTAAATTTAATTTTTTTTTTTTAGAATCTATGTGCAACCCATTTCTGTGACTTGGCTAGTTAAGTTTTTTTTGCGCTTTTTTTTTTTTTTTTTTAGCTAAAAAAGAAAAAAATTCCAAAAAAAAAAAAAAAAAACAACACAAATAGATCAAAAGTAAAAATCACCTAAAACTCTTCACATTACATGTTTTTTTTTTGTTTTTTTATTTGTTTTGCTTTTTAAAGTGTCTTAAAATGACTATTCAGCAGAAAAAAAAGAAAAAAAAAGAACGGCTAAAGCTAGCGCTAATTAGAAGAAAAGAATCGAAGAGGTTTTTATAAAAACAAAGCCAACGTACAGAAAAAAAAAAAGAAGAAAAACAGAGGGATAGAGGTTTTTAAACTCAGTAGTCTTTTACAGGGTGGTGTTAGCGGCTTTTTTTTAGCCCCCGAGTATCTACAAAAAACATCTTTAAACACCCCAAAAACGTGATTAAGTCCTCTGTTTACAAAGAAAAAAAATTGAGCCAGATTTGGCGCCCTCTTCTGGAAGGTTGCATAGACAGACGTGCTCCGCCCACGTCGCCGTGGAGTCCGGTGAGAATAGGGCGTTGAAGAGGATTAAGAGTGGAGGGGCGGGGGATAGGCTTTCCTGAATATCAGAAATGGTCCGTGTGTGTGTGGGTGTGGCCTAATGTCAAGATGAAGACGCGTGAAGAGGAGGGGCCTAAGGAGGAAATGAAAAACAAAAGCAATGTGAAGCATTTTTTTAACTCAATTTATAAATTTAAAAATGAAGGCCACTGATTGGCCGGTCGTTACTTCTTCTGTCCAGATGAATAAAACTGCTCACTAGCGCCCCCTCTAAAGGCCACTGTCTTAATACTTGATTTTTTTGAACTGGTGACTTACTAATGTGAACTGGTCGTAGACCTGCATGAGGTCCTCTATCCGGTGCTGCTCCAGCACCACAAAGTGCTCAAGCGCGGCGCTTCCTTTACGTGCGCAGTCCTGGCAGTGCACCACGTACTGCTTCTTGGCGAGGAGCTCCCGGCGGATAAACAGCAAGTTAAACACTTCCACCTGCGCACACACACACACACAGACGGTAAATATCCAGACTGGCTCTTCTTATTCTGGGGAAAATGCGCCATCTACCGGCGGACACTGATATTGCGGATACAATTTTTTTCCTTGCTCTAAAAATTTTGGTCTAAATCTACAAAGAGGAAAACAAAAATAATTAAAGTCTGATTTATGCTCAAATTTTAGTCTGAGGTGAATTTTTCAAACAAAAAGAGAAGAATTTTGAGAAGCACGGCGCTGGAGAGGCACCGTTTTAAATCTGTGATGCTTCAATTATTAATATTTATTAAAATTGATAATATTTATAATTAACTATTAATCATTTTCGAGAATTAGATGTTTTTATAACCACAAAACAGTGACTGAGCCAGATTGAGCACTACTGAAGGTGTAGAAACGTAGGGTAATGAAGCCCTCCAGCCACAAGGGGGCGATAGAGAAAAGTTATGTTGGTTGTTTTCATTGATCTCATGTTATATGTGTAAAAAATAATAATAATAATTAAAGAATATTTGTTTAGATTTATCTATATGACATATTTTCATTTGATTTAGAGACCGCGGGGCTTCCTGTAACCATAGCAACTCACTCTTCTTCTCTGCTTTTTTGTTGCGTGCTGCTCTCCATTCCTCCAAAAAACTACTCCAGCTAGTGGATCGTACTTTCTACGTGTTTTTGTGACATTACGAAAACATTTAGGCTGCGTTTTAAAGCAGAAAAATTGCGAATTCTAATGAAGTTTAATAAAGAAGAATCGTAAAATATGACAAAACGTTTTTGGTCGTTGGTGTGCCTCAAGATTTTTTCGATGGAAAAAGTACGTTAGCATGAAAAAGGTAAAAAAAACTATGGTTAAGATCGTAGAGTCCGATGGAATTCCCAGCTAAAAATGCCTCAGTGTTGCCACTTACGGAAAGCCATCTGGGCCACTACACACACGTAATCTAGCCCGCTAAATAATAAATTACAATGCTATATTTTAAATCTAGCGCGCCAACTGTTCGAATCTAGCGCGCCAACTCTTCGATCCTAGCACGCCAACTATTCGAATCCAACGCGCCACAACTGTTCAAATCTAGCGCGCTAAATGTTCAATCTAGCGCTAGATCTTTTGTTTAGCGTGCAAGATTACGTGCGTGTAGCGGCCCGGATGGCTTTCCATATTGGGGTGGGATCTATGGGGGGAGGGGTTGTTTACCTCACAGATGGTGCAGTAGTGAGCCGGCTCGTCTCGTGTCCTCGGCCTCAGCACCGTCTCCTTCCCCGCCGCCACCAGCGCCTCCTTCACCCGCTGGCACTGCTTCAACGTCCTCAGCAGGCAGTATCTGCCAACAGCCACTAGTGAGCGCTCATTCAGCCTTCGCGTTAGAAAACATTTTCCCGCTACTCACTTTATCATCTCGAACAGCTTGTGGTCCGACACTTTGATGTTCCTCGCCATGTTCCAGGAGAGGTGCACCATGGGAACCATGGACTTGACGCTCTGTAGCTTGTTCCACTCGTAGCGCTCCACGGCGAGCTTGTACTGGTGCGCTAAGCGGGAAATCAGAGTGAGTAATTGGCGGTAGTTTGACGGATATCAAATCTATCGGGACGTACCAGTGAGAGGTCCGACATTCCAGGCGATGTTGTTGCACCACCCGATGGCCTGTACCCAGTGGATGGTGCCCGTGTTTAGCCACACCAGATCGCCCGGGCGCTGAATGAAGCGGTAAACGGGAACATCGGCTTCGTAGAGATCCTCCAAGTTCGGCCACCATGAACCCATCAGGAAGTTAATGTTATTCCTGAAAGTGAAATCGGATAAGGACACACGATCTTTTGGAAAGATGGGAAGAAAAAAAAAAAAAATGGTCGTACTTTTCGCAGAAGTTGCTCATCACCCCCCAGTAGGGTTCGGGCACGGCGAACCACTCGCAGTCGCCGGGTCCGATGTTGATGTTGACGGCGCAGAAGTTGTTGTGTTCCTGGTGGCCCGGGATCCTGCTGCCGGGGACTTTCATGTAGAGCTGAACCGTGTTCATGCCGAGGATGGTGTGCCCCACGTGGCTCAGCAGGTTCCCGGCCGACACCACGCGAGCGAAGGCCGGGAGTTTGCTGAGTTCTTGTAGCTGCTGCTTCCACCTGGAAATCGGCGATTGATCGTTAGCATGTTTCCGATTAGACCGAGAAGTCTTTCCGATCTTCATCCTTTTCAATGCCCTTCTCATTTTTTTCTTACGAATCTTAGCTAATCTATGCAGCTAGCGCAAATTGTGACACTATTACGATCTCTGAGTCCCTCAGGGTTTTTTTTCGGACCAGAACTTTTTGCAAGTTTTTAACATTTCAAAAAACAAACAAAACAGAACAAAAGAGGCGTTACTTACTTCCTTTCATCGGATACGTCTATGTTCGTTCCGAACTTTATGTGTTTTAACGGTCCCCTTCTTTTACGTGCAACGCTGCGTAAAAAAAAAAAAAAAAAAAATTGGTGAGAGGAAAGACTAAAAAGTTCGGAATAATTTTGATCGCATTTCGTTTGTTACCTTTCAGCGGATGCTGGTTCTACGTCCGAGGGTTCTTTAAGCGCCTTCTTCTCGTTTTCTTCCTAAAAAACAAGACCAAAAAACGCGAGTTTTACAACTTCGTCTGAATTTGTTTTAGTTTCAAATCACGAGGCGTCGAGTCGCTCACCCGTAACGACTCCTGAAAAGAGGCGGCTTGGTACTGCGCGTATTTGGCGATGGTGGTGTGGGAACGGGCGCTTTCGCAGCGCCACATTTTCTTCGTGCCGGTCTGGTCCCAGTTCTCGTCCGCCGGTTGCGACAGCTGCGTCCAGACCTCCACCAGATGTTCCGGGTTAGCCTCCACCAACGTCTTTGTGGAGAACAAACCGAGATCTGCGGGGACAATTTGGAAAGTCTCACGACTCGGAACTCCATATTGGAATAAAAACGAACAAAAAAAAATCCGTTACCCAGTTTTAGCGCTCCGGCTAACCCTCTGATGACCGTAACGGGGTTCGTGGGGTTTGTGCAGAACTGGTGCAAAGGCGGGAAGAACGCGTCCCTTTTGTTCTCCAGCTGGAACAAACAAGGAGTTCATTTTGAGAAAAAAGGGTACAACGTTACGTGGTTTTTCGTCAAAATACTCACATAGATGCTAGGCGTGGGGGGGTTGAGCTTGTCTTTGGGTAAGACGGGTGAGGGTGGCGGAGGGAGACGTGGTGGAGGGCACTTATCGAGGAGGATGCTGCTGTTGGAAAGCCCGTTTTTCCCTAAATTCCTGCAAAAAGTTGGTGAAAACGACATTAAAGTTAGTTTTGGCGTCCCTCAGGGTTCCGTGTTCGGACCACTACTTTTTCCGATTAAAAATTCCGTTAAATACAAAAAAAATGGAATAATTTAGACTAAAAACTGACCTGCAGGCCTTCAGGACGTCAGTGGAGCTGGGGTAGATGGATATGGATGAAGAGGAGGCGGAGCCGTGTGGCGGCGTTGCTTTCCTGCAGGTAGCGCCAATAGATGTGGGCGGGTCGGACTTGAGCGGGCTTTGGGAATCCTCGGAAATCCCTCCTTTGCTGTTTCCATTCACAGCGGGAGCGGTGGGCGTGGTGAGGGCGGGGCTGTGGACCGTCTGGGTGTGCTCTGAGGATTTGGGCGACGGCGTGGCGGTGGACATGGCGGAGATGGGCGAGGACGCGGCGGAGCTGCCCTGTGCGTGAGGGGTGGAGGACAGAGCGGCCGGGTGGATGTTGTTGATTTTCTTGTGGGGCTCCACCCCAGTGGGCGGGATCCCGTCGCTCTCCTCCTGGCCCCTCCCCCCGGCCAGCAGGGCAGATAGCCTGGGATTGTCTGCGCTAAGGCTCGTCTTCTCGCCATCTTTGCCTGTCTTGCCAGCGTCCGCTAAGTGAACGTGATTGGCTAAGCCGTCCGCCTCGACGTTTTTCCCGTCGGCGTTTGGCGCCGACTCCGAGCCGCCGTTCCCGAGTGGGGCGTCGTCGCCGTCTTTGGTAGCGGACGCGCTAGGTCCCGCGCTACCTGAGGTAGAGGAGTGGGGGAGGCAGGGCGGGGACGGGAGGTGGTTGTGCGGCTGTTGCCGTGGCGACGGGGCGTTAGCGGAATGTCCAACCTGGTTGCTGGGGTGAGTGGGCGTGGTGGAGTTGGGGGTCGATGGGTGCGAGGGGTTCCCCTCGTTACTTGAGCCTGTAGTGTGGGGGACACATCCTTTCTGAAGCCCCTAAAAGAAAATACCCCCAAAAAAAGACGTTATTTTTTTGTGCCAATTTCGCAACATCAAAAGAACAAAACATCGCAAGATTCCGACCTGAGAGGAGTTTAGGTGCAGGGCCTGGCGAGCCGCGGCTTCCTGTGGCTGCGGGTTTGTGCAGGTGTGAGGTAGCTGTGCTGCGCTGCTAGCAGCTAGCGGGTAAGGCACGTCTCCGTTGGGCCCCGCGGGTCCCGACTGATTATTACAACTACTGTTAGCACTGCCGTTACTGCCAACCGAGTCCGAGCGTCCGTGTGTGCCCACGGGCCCGTTGGCTAACGGTTGCGTAGGGCAGAGCGGCCGGTGGGCACCCAGGTGCGGCCGGATGGGGTTGGGGGAAGGCAGGGAGTTAGCGGCGGGGCCATTAGGAAGTGAGGGACGAACTTGGCCTCCGGACGCATTCTGCCTCATCTAGGAAAGAAGAAAGAAAAGTCGTGAATTGTCACAGCTTCGCGATATATCGCGATAATTACGCATCCGTATTTTCAACTTAAAATACGAACATACGTCATTTTCAGAAATATTTTCAAAACAAAAGTGGGGATTTTTCACTTTAAGGGAAATTTTTTGTGAATTGAATTTCACGCTCATCTCGTTATTAGCTAGTTCCGCTAACTGCTAGCAAAAGCGGGCGCGTACACAACACAGCGTAAATCTCGTTTTGGCGTAAATACAGTTGAAAGCGCATCAAGTTCGTAAAGCTAGCAAATATTACTTTATGTTCTCAATGTGGCGCCGCTGCCACTGCTCCCCCATGACTCATACCGTCGTTTACGTCAGCGCTAAGCGTGGTAAGAGCTGCAGCTCCCGCATTGGCTTATTCAGGTGGCGGGTCAATTTTTAACATTTTTTTTCTACAGTTTTAAATCTTGCAATTTTTTCAGAGAAATACCTTAAAAATATGATTATAAACATCCGAGTAAAAAAAAATCGTATTAAATTATCGTGTATTGAATCGATATTGCGACAGAAAAATGTTGTTCTACTTTGTCTTTAAATACCTGCTGCATGACGGCAAGCTGAGCCTCCAGCTGCTCCAGCATCTGGAGCTGTGGGGGTTTCAAGTTGGCTCGGTTGCTCCGCAGCTGCTCCAGCACCTAAAAACACACAAAAACTTCTAAGTGATTTTTATTTTTTTGGACGTGTCACATTTCAAAACAAACAAAAAATAAATTAGCGCGAAAACTTGAAAACAATATGCCCTTAACTGCCCTGGATTAATAATAACGAATTGTTTGTCAACTTTTGTGTCTTTTCCTTTTGGTCCGACATCCATGAAAAGCTAATCCGTTCATCTATAGTTGGTACTGAGTAACAGTAAAGAGTTTAATTGAAATCTTGTTTTTGGATTAAGAGATATTGCGTTCACAAGAATTTGAGACATCGACCTTTGTGACTAAGACGATAAGTTGCAAGGCTCCAAAATCCTAATCAGCTCATCTACAGTTGGTACTGAGAAACTGTAGGCACTGTAACGTAGAAAATGTAAATATTTGTATACTTTTTTTTTTAGATTTTTTTTTTACATTTTTTTTTTTTACTTCTTTGTTTTTTTACTTTTTTAGTTTCTTCTTTGTTTTTTTTTTTACTTTTTTGTTTCTTCTTTGTTTTTTTTTTACTTTTTTGTTTCTTCTTTGTTTTTTTTTTACTTTTTTTGTTTCTTCTTTGTTTTTTTTTTTTACTTTTTTTGTTTCTTCTTTGTTTTTTTTACTTTTTTTGTTTCTTCTTTGTTTTTTTTTTTACTTTTTTGTTTCTTCTTTGTTTTTTTTTTACTTTTTTGTTTCTTCTTTGTTTTTTTTTTTACTTTTTTGTTTCTTCTTTGTTTTTTTTTTTACTTTTTTGTTTCTTCTTTGTTTTTTTTTTTACTTTTTTGTTTCTTCTTTGTTTTTTTTTTTACTTTTTTGTTTCTTCTTTGTTTTTTTTACTTTTTTGTTTCTTCTTTGTTTTTTTACTTTTTTTATTTCTTCTTTTTTTTTTTACTTTTTTTGTTTCTTCTTTGTTTTTTTTTTACTTTTTTGTTTCTTCTTTGTTTTTTTTTTTACTTTTTTGTTTCTTCTTTGTTTTTTTTTTACTTTTTTGTTTCTTCTTTGTTTTTTTTTTACTTTTTTGTTTCTTCTTTGTTTTTTTTTTACTTTTTTGTTTCTTCTTTGTTTTTTTTTTTACTTTTTTGTTTCTTCTTTGTTTTTTTACTTTTTTGTTTCTTCTTTGTTTTTTTACTTTTTTGTTTCTTCTTTGTTTTTTTACTTTTTTGTTTCTTGTTTTTTTTACTTGTTTTGTTTCTTGTTTTTTTACTTTTTTGTTTCTTGTTTTTTTACTTCTTTTGTTTCTTGTTTTTTTTACTTCTTTTGTTTCTTGTTTTTTTTACTTTTTTGTTTCTTCTTTGTTTTTTTTTACTTCTTTTGTTTTCTTTTTTTTTACTTTTTGGTTTCTAGGAGGTGATTTATAGGCAGACGTTGAACCGTAACGTCTTTCAGAAGTGTTAAAAAAATCGGAATACAAACCTGTAGTTTTTGAGGTGAGAGATACCAGTTGGGTGTTTGCTGCTGGGCTGGATTACTGCTCCACGCGTCACTCTGAAAAAAAAAAAAAAGAAGATTTAATCAAAAAAAAAAAATTGTCGTTTTAAACCGATTACAATTATTAAATTATTTAGGTTGAGAGTTTACTTTGGCGGGACTGGAGGATCGTTTCCTTTTTGCCGGGCAGGACTGGTCCTCTAATTGACCGAGCGAGGTCACATGTGGTGGCAAGGTCTGACCAGAAGCCCCGCCCTCTGCGCTGTGATTGGGTTTACAAGCCTGGAGAACGGGAAGGGGCGGGTCGGAAGAAAAAAAGGAAAGGGGCAATTGGGGGAGGAGCAAATCAAAATGAAGAGAAGCAAAAAAAAAAAAATTTGAGAAGTGTGAGTAAAACCACAAAGCGAAGCGGGCGGGGTTACGGTAACGTGGAGAGAGAAAGGTCAAAGGTTAATGTGAAAGAGAAGGGATGAAAGACAGAAAAGAGAAAAAGAAGAAATGACGTGATTTATGTGTTTAATTAAGCAAACAATTAAAAAAAACATTAAGAAAAAGTTAAAATCGTCACATCGTGCTGCTTCGTCGCAACACAAACAATCGCAGAAACGGGTCCGATTTTTCCTTCACATAAAAAAAAGGCAGAAATTCATCGTGTTTTAAGAAGTGAGCCAAATGTGACCGCCGCTAAAAACCCGCGAATTTTAGATGCTAACTCAATTTGCATCTAAAAAAATTTAAATCGACATTTAAAAGGCATGAAAACACAAAAAAACCCCGACCGTTTATAAAAACGATCTTAAACCAACAAAAAAAGTAGATTTTTTAAATTATTTTTAAACAAAATAAAAAAAAAACGGCCATTTTTTTAGCGAAAAGTCACATTTGACTCACTGAAATCTCATTAAAATTTCAACATAATTAAATATTGAAAAAAAAACCATTTCACTCGCTAGATCGACACGTCCCACGATAATCAGGCACAAACAGCTACTAGCATCTAGTCTACGATGGCGAGGGTGGGTGTGGCTAGATGAGGAGGTGATTAAACAGTAGGGGGCGCTCCCGAGAGCTGATTTCGGGCATTTGAAAGTCGGATACAGAAGAAGGATGGATGAATGAATGGATGGATGAAAAATGGATGGACTTTTCTACAGTAGCAAGACCTCAACGATCACAGCAATACGTTAAAAATGTATTGAATTTCATTTTTTTCTACGTAAATACAGAATTTGCGTATTTAAAGTTACATAGTGCATGGCGGTATATCGGGGTGTACCGATAATTTTTTTAACCTAACGGCAGTACAAATTTAAATCGGGAAGTACACATTGATAAATCACGTTTTTTATTGCAACGCCTGCGTCTGTAACAACACACGAAACAAGCGTTTATAGTTTAATAGTAGAACGTCGCAAAAAAAAATTGATCGTGGAAGTACTGAATTAATGTCAGACGAGATATTGTTCAAAATTAACGGACAACGCAAAAGTGTGAACTTTCCGATGTGTAGAGGGTTTGCACAATAGCGGGATTTACGCAGTTAGCCGGTTTAACGCAGTTAGCCGATTTAACGCAGTACCAGGTTTACGCAGTACCGGGTTTACGCAGTACCGGGTTTACGCAGTACCGGGTTTACGCAGTACCGGGTTTACGCAGTACCGGGTTTACGCAGTACCAGGTTTACGCAGTACCAGGTTTACGCAGTACCAGGTTTACGCAGTAACAGGTTTACGCAGTACCGGGTTTACACAGTAGCTTCCGCGTTGTGAAAGAAACAGTCTGATATTTGAGGCTAGCCGTTATGGTTTTGCCTGCCGGCCTTTACGCTAGCGCTACAATAAAAAAATGTGAGGCCATTTAACCGTAACGTCTTTCAGAGGTGTGCATTACCCAAAATGATCACACTGTTACCAAACAGGTATCGACCGCCTGACATGAAGGTAATTGAGCTAACATTGACCGGGACGCGTTAGCTCAGCAGTCTGTCCGTGGACTGAGAGATGCCGGTTTGATTCCGTCTGGGCCTATGCCTACATGTCTCTGGAGAAGACAACTAAACCGCTAGTTGCTTCCAGCGTTAGCGCCAGCCGTCATGGCTGCCTGCTGCGGTGCAAAGCAGTAAGGGTTTGTCGTAATGTTTGTTTTTGTTTTGTTACGGTTATCAAAGAGAATTTAGACAGATGCGATAATATTTGAACGCTGAAACGTCAACGCTGTCGTGTGGACACTTTGCGGCCAATCAGAATAGGGTATTCATCAAGAGACAGTCTAAAAAAACAAAAGAGGCGTGGCTGACCAAGTTCTTTGATCTGTGTCAGCAACGAAACCCAACGTTAAGAATTTAAAGCTACAACAATTAATTCTATTCAGGGGAAAGATATGGCTAACTTGCTGCCGGCGGGATTTTACTAGCACAGTCTGGTTCTAACCAGAAAACAATGAGCGAACAAACCCCGATGCTGTGAGGTCAGCGTCATGCGTTAAAAATGGCGAAAAACCACAAAAATGTTATAATTTTGACAAATATTGCGACGTATCATTTTGCTCATACCGCCAAAACACTAGATACGAAAATAAAACTATCTTGCTTTGAGCATGATGGGTGAAGCCGAGCGACTACTGTAGAAAAGTGTGGGGTATGAAATGGGCGTGGCTAACGCTTGGCTCAAAAACATTTTGTGAAATTGTGAAATTTTCAAAATAAAATTTCTCATTTGCTGAGACATTTAGTCGATTTCCAAAAAAAACAAGGAACAAGGCTCAAGCGTTAGCCGCGGATGTATGAAGGAGTGTGTATGTGCGTCGGAGGAAAGGATGAGGAATGAGGGGAGTGAGCGGGGGGGGTGTAGGTTACTCTATCTGGTCTCACCTGCTGTGGTGCACTGCTCAGGCCTCCCTGCCTGGAGGTTAGCTCAGCTGGGATTGGCAGACTCCATGCTTCCTCAATAAGAGGAAGCATTTTACTTTTACCCTGTAGGCTACTGAGCTGATGGTTACACAACTGAGCCTAGGAGGGGAATGAAAGACGACGTGTGAAAAAAAAAAAAACTGATGACTTAAAACAAGGAAATGATCAGCAATGGTTAATTTAAAAAAAAAAAAAAAAAAAAAACAGCGACCACAAGTGTGCACTTTCAAATTAACATTTGTCTCCGACGGATTCATTAAAACAAGACGTCTTGCTTGTCTTAATGCTAACGGTGGAAATGCGACATTCCTTCATGCACATGTAAAGAGAAAAGAAAAATGACGCTGGGATGAACAAATCGGGATATGACCGAAAAGCTTCTGGATGAATCTGCTAATTCATGTAGGCTCCGCCCCTTTTTGGGGTTATCCAATTTTACTAACTAGCATTTTATGTACTCCCATTAAAACGGCCTGATGTGTTGGATTTTCTTTAATATGGGACGTTTGAGTGAATCAACCATGTTTGTTTATCAACGGAGTCTAAAAGCTAACACATGTGGCGGAGCTAGCTTAATGTATGCTAACACGTAGCTGTGAAATGGAAGCTGCAAGGAGTTTAGGGCACTGAAACTTTACTTTTCGTTTGTTTGATCGACTATTCTGCGAGAAATGTGATGTTCTTTAACTTTATTTCTCACCGATTTGTTTACAAATGGTTACTTTCTTGAATATTCGCGAATTGGCGAATTATGCCAGAAAAATTTTGGCTTAGAAAGAAACTTCTACAGAAATAATTTAAAATCTGTGCTTTTTTTAAAAGTGATTTCAACTATATTTATGATTCTAGCTTTAATTTGACGCGGAAATTCCGCTGCGCCCGATTGGCAGTCGCAACTTTTCCAAGCTTTCTGATTGGTGGAAAATCGGAAATGGTGGAGCCTTATTATTTTTATACAAAAACAGGAAGAACATTTTGTCTCAAAGTAAAAACACACATTTTGATGTTTTTTTCTTCAAAATATAATCTTTTACTCTCAAAAAGTAAGTCGTTTTTTAATCGGAAAAAAAAATATGTCATTATTTGTAAACTCTAAATGACAAAAATTAGCAACTTACAAGCCTAAAATAAAGCAAAATAAATATTTGGTCAAGTGAAAATATTTAAAATTTCACTCCCTTTGTGTAAAAATAAGTTTAGGTGACGCTACTTTTGAAGTAGCTAAAAAGCTTACCGCGACTAGCTTAAACATTTCTTTAGCGTGATTAGCATAAAATATCAACGATTAAGTTGTAACTTAAATCTGAATCACTGAACAAAACTAGAAGACGCTGAGATTGTTTTTTCTCCTAATGCTAGCTAAATGCTAGCTAAACCAGTTGGCGTTGTTGGCGGAATTTTCTTTTGCTTCCGTAAAACCACCCAAACTGAACTCGTTCCCTCTTCTTCCACCCACCTGCAGACATTTGATGCGGTGGGTGAGCGCGGCGGTGTTGGTGCAGCCTTTGCTGCGCGTGGCGTTGATGTAGCACTTGATGGCGTCGTGCGGCTGGTTGCAGGACTCGTACAACGTGCCCAGGTCCATCCAGGCCGCCGCGTGGCTGTGGTCCAGCTGCACGGCGCAGATGTAAGCCTGCAGGGCATCCATGGGCTGGTTTTGCTGCTGGTACAACACCCTAAGAGGACCAAAGTCGGGAGAATATTAACAACAAATAATAATCGGGGGGCTAAAAGCATAGAAAACGGATATTTACCCGATGGAGCACCAGGTATCTGCGCTAGCCTCTGATTTGTCTATTGATTGCCGGTAAGAGATGAAGGCATCCTGGACCTTCCCGATACTTGAATAGCACCTGGAAGAAACGTTGAAAATGTTTCAGAAACTTCGGGGGTCTGTTGTTGGTGAGGTACAAAAAAATATTGTAAAAGCTAAGAACGCACAATGGGAAATGTAATGGTCCTAACACGGCACCTTGAGGAACTCCATGTTTACAAAAATTTCTTTTAAATAGTTCGTCTTTTGAGCTGTAATTTGGGGAGTTAGCCTACTTTTTTGTCCGTATTTGTCTTTCTTAGTTCTCAAATTTTGGTAGCTATAGCTTAGCATGTTTAATGTAAAATGTTAGGGTCCAAACACGGAACCCTAAGGAGCCTCAAAAAAAAATCATCTTGGGAAAAGTTCACACTTTTAAAAATGTAATTAAAAGACATCCATCTGGTTCAATCGGCCTTTCTCGTGTACCAGTGGATGATCCTGGATTCCGTGAGTGAACGACATTTTAAGGGCGGGGCTCATTGGTGCTAACAGAACGCAGAGTGAACCAATCAGGGAACAGACAAGAAGTCGACCAGAATTTCAACGTGCGGATTTGTGCTCCACGTTGACATTAGGATGGGGTATTGAAATATAAACGATACTTATCGACTTGTACGCGTCAAGAAGTGGATTTAGGAATCGATGTTACTTGGATTCCATTGACTGGGAGCGCTCACCTGCCGAGGAAGTACCAGGACTGTCCCGAGTTTGGGTCTGCTTCCAGGGATTTCTGCAGACACTGGATGGCATAACTGTCTCTACTGGACCGGTCTCCGAGCTGTTCCACCGTATGATGCATCCAGCCTGCGATTGAACGCCCAACGTTATCATTTGTTAGCGTTCTGACTTGCTAACGTTTACCGCGGTGTAGGAGTCTCACCTAGCTGCTGCAGGGTGGTGGCTTTCACCTGCGCAGGGAGGTCGTCCGTCTGCAGAAGACTCTCGTAAGCCTCTTTGGAAGCCCGGTATCTCTTCTGGGGGGAAAATAGAGTTGAAGAAACTGAGGAAGAGAGACCACCAGCATGCTTAAAAAAAAAAACAGGGAAGACAGACTTTGCTGTTTCCGTGGCAACCCGTCCATCGGCTAATCTCACACACGCCCACACAAGCGTCCTGATTCCTTCTGGTTTTAAAATTCAGATCAGGGCTATCCTCGGCAATCAAACATGCTCCCCTCCCTTGCTTTAGTTTCGTCCAATCAGAGCTGAGTGACTAGCGTTCTTATTTAATCAAAATTTGACGTACAAAACAGCCAAAAAAAATACATATATAAGAAAAAAAAATTCGTACCTGAATCTCATACAAATGAGCGATGTGGAACTGAACTGTAAAAAAAAAAAAAAAAAAAAAAAAAGATTAATGATACATTAGAATGTAGTTCCTCTTGCTCTCTTTTGTCCGCTCCGTTTCCCAGAACGCATTGCAGCAGACTGAATATTCAGGTGTTGGGAAAGGCCCGGGTGGACCGCGGCCGCGAGAGAAAACCGGGCACCTTCCTTTGTCTGTTGCGCTGCGGTGTCTGATCTAAACTGCCTGAGTGACTCCGAGCAGATGGAGGGAGAGCAAAGAGAGAGAGAGCGAGAGGAGGGGGAAGTGGGGTGAAAATAGAGGGGAGGGAAGATGGGGCCCTGCCCTTGATGTTTCTATGTGTTTGAGAGATGAAGGGAATAAGAAAAGAGAGGTGGCAGGTAGCCACGGAGATCCAGGGTAAATTGGACCTTCCCGTCACCATGGTAACGGGTAGAGAGCCGCGAGCGATCAAAAGGTTGTGCTCTCGTTTATCAACAATTATTTACTGTATTATTAATGAATGGTTGAGGTCTATGTGAGCTGGAGCAGTCCTAATCAGTTCATTTGTAGCAGGGATTGAGTAAGTGTGGGCAGTTGCATTCGTCCACAAAAATCTTACAGAAGCACAGTTGAAAGAACGCCCTGACGCCTAATGGTTCCTCCCGTTTTTTGGGCAAAGAATTAAGTATTTATATTCCACAGACTCTAACCTAAGAGTGAGGTTGTAAAAATTTTACAAAATTTTTGGTTTTGGACATTTTTTGAACCGTCACATGTGCTGAATTCGCAACAGATTTGCCATAAAGTTCTCCTGTTATTCCTTTTTCTTGGTGGTTTTTTGAGGGGAAAAAAAGTTCCCCTTTTGATTCCAAAAACTCCCATGTGGCAACTACTGCATCTAGGTAGCTACTCTGCCGATAGCGCCAAAATTCTGCCGACAGCGCCAAAATTCTGCCGACAACGCCAAATCCTGCCGACAGCGCCAAATCCCTAAGATGCATATTTTCAGTACTTTGGATTGGCTTGGAACTTACCACACACCTAGACCAGGCATGGGCAAACTACGACCCGCGGGCCATTAGACGTTTTAATCCGGCCCGCTGAACTTGGAAAAATGAAATAAATAAACCTTGTTAATGTTTTATCTTCACTGCAGTTCTGATGTTTCATCACTAGATGGCATACAATAGATATATTGACTTTGTTGAGTAAACAACGACACTGCTCCCATTAAAATGTGTGTGACTTCGTGATTTGCACGCTGTCAAAATACACAGTGTGCACAAATATAGAAAGCCATCGGGGCCGATACACGCACGTAAACAAGCGTGTTAGATGTTAAAACAAGCAAAATGTTACATCAAGCGCTTAGATTTCAGACCTAGCGCCGCTAAATGCACGTTTTTAAGTGCTACCGCACTAGATTTAAGACCTAGCGCCACTAAATTTGAAGTTTAACGCTCTTGATGTAACATTGAGCGTGCTTGTTTAAAATCTAGCGCGCCGTTCTATCGGTCTAATCTAGCGGTTACCAAAGCATGCCATCCATCTGCTCCTGTTCCGGCCCCGTGGTCAAATGTTAGAACTCAATGTGGCCTGCGAACCAAAAAGTTTGCCCACCCCTGACCTAGACCTTTGTGACCCTAACCCATGGTCGCATAACCTTAAAAACAAATAAGTTAATCTATAGCTGGTACTAAGTAACTGTTGGCAGTTTAATTGAAATCCTTTCAGTAGTTTGGGTATGTCACACACTGATGAACCGCCCAATGTGCCCCAAAGTCTATCAACAAAAAAATTTATCATCATTTGATTTAAAAAAAAAAAAAAACAGAAAGTGAGAGTGAAACATTTGCAATTTTGGGGGTCTTTTTTTTTTCTTCAAAGTAGCCCTCTCTCTCAAATAATCAATATTTGACATTTATCCATTACACAAAACATGAGACGATGGACTCCCAGATGGTATGGTTCATCTAAGCGCTCAAAACTAGTTGTAGAATATTGACTTGAAGTTCCTTAAAGATTTCTATCGATCAAATAATTAGACATAAATAGATCAGTATCGTCAGCGTAAAGGAGTACCAACATTTAAATTCAACTTACTTTCAGCTTTGGACAAAGTGCAGGGGTTGGAGTCAATTAAAGCCAGCTGAAAATGCTGAAAGGAAACAAAAAACATTATGAAAGAGTTAAAAATGAGTCCTTCCTGGTGTTTTTATCAGTTTGTGAGAAACCGTTAAAAAAAAAAACCCAAAATTTGTATGGACAAAAATGTGGTTCCAGATTGAATTGATAAGATTAACCTGTTGAGGTTTCAAGAGAAGTACAAGAATCTACAGTATTCTGGCATCCTGACCAGATGCCCGAACCACCCCATCTTTGGAACCTGGGATGGGTTTTCCCATCTCTGGTGCGGATTTCGCCAAGGTGGTCAAAAAGCTCTGCGGCCGCCGGGCTCCGGGGGAGGATGAGATCCACCCGGAGCTCGTAAGGGCTCTGGATGGTGTTGGGCTGTCCTGGCTGACACGCCTTCGCACCATTGCATGGACATTGGCGACAGTGCCTCTGGATTGGCAGACCGAGGAGTGGTCCCTCTTTACAAGATGGGGACTGGAGGGTGTGCTCCAGCTATAGAGGGATCACACTCCTCAGGCTCCCTAGGAAGGTCTGTTCAGGGGTACTAGAGCGAAGGGACCATTGGATTGTCGAGTTCTTTTTTGAACCCACCTTTAGGCTTGACTCGTAGTCTGTGTTGACTTTGAACATGAGACCCAGGCGTAGGTGGATCTCCTTGGCTCGGGAGAACCCTGGGTCGATGTACAGCACCTCCTGGAATGCTTTGATCGCCCTGTGAAGGGATCAACGTTGTACTATTGAAATCATTTTAAGTAGTATTCAACACTTTTTATCATGGTTAAGATCACGTCAACTTTGTCACCTTGGACATCAGAGCATGTTACCCTGTCCAGTACGAATAAATAAATAAATACCTCTTGTTGTTACCCCCCAAAAAAAACACAACATCAACTCTTTGATGTTTAAAAGTGTTCAAATTTGAGCATCATGTGCGGCTAGATATGAACCGGTAGTCTCTCTTTGCGTCAGTACACTCACCACTGAAAGGCGTTATAGTGGAAGTAAACCATTCCCAGGCCGTACAGAAAGGCAGCATTCTGGATCGGAGAAAAAAAAACAGTCAATGGCGGACAAATTTAAAATCTAGATTTGATCATTTAAACAAGTTTATTTACCAGTGTTAACTGACACACCATATTTTTCGGAGTATAGGTCGCACCCCCACCACTCCCCGGTTTGACCAGGGACTCGACTTATACTCCAGAGCGACTTATACTAGGAGTGATGGCATTACTCCTGGTGACAATAAACTCTCATATCAAATTTTCTGGAGCATAAGTCGCAGGGTTTTCCCAGTTTGGTAAAGGGTGCGACTTATACTCCAGATCAACTTATATCATGATAGTATGCATTACTTCTGATGACAGCAGACTGACATTCCATATTTTCCAGAGTATAAGTCGCAGTTTTTTATAGTTTTGTCGGGGAAACGACTTATACTCCGGTGCAACTAATAATCCGAAAAATACGGTACTCATTCCTTTCACAGCTTGCCTTAAAGGATTCTGATTGGCTGCAACATGTCCATTATTTTTGAAAGATGTTTTGGTTAAATGACCTTAGCCTCTTCGGCTGGTAACCATAACAAAAGAAGCTCAACTCAAACGTTACCAAAAGTTATACGATCAAACAAAAAAGTTAAGTTATTTTGGTTTTATTCAACACTTTTTGTTTTATTTTTTGCGATAATTAAAGAAATTGTTCACAGACTTTTCATTTGATGTCATTCTTTGGACAAAAACAAACAAAAACAGGTGTCGCTTTTTCTTTGAAATAATGTTTTATTTTAATTACAAAACAATAAGTATTTATCACTTTGTTCAGCTGGTAAGTCGCGAACAAGCAAAAGTGGGCGTGACCATGACAACAAATGCTAACAAATAGCCCGCCCAAAAAGTACTTATAATGATGCAACTTTTGGGCGGTAATTTGGCGTAATTTTCCGCCTCCAAACATTCATTTCACTAATGATTCATTGCGATTTTTTAAATATTTTAGCAGTTTTTGTCATCTGTTAAATTTAGACGTCATCCTAAACGACACGTTCAAATCCCAGCTACCCGGTGAGATTAGTCATTAACTGATTAACAAAATAAAAGTATGAAAACAGACGTTTACCTTCCAGTAGTCTGACTGTAAACTGTAGTACCTCTGGTATGCTGATAATGCTGAAAATAAAAGAGAAATTCAGTATTTCTTTCTTATTTTTAATTGGTATTAAAATGTGTGACGGAGCGAGGGGCTCACCTTTCGGATAATCCTCCAGGAGGAGGTTGAAGTGGCCGAGCTGGCAAAATAACTCCGGCTCCACTTTGCCTTCAGCCTTGAGGATGAGCGAATCGAAGCAGCGAACAGCCTGAAAAAGAGGCAAAGACGTGAACATGAGCCGTAAATTTTCAGAATAAAGCTACGCTATATTTCTGTATTTAATCAATATTGCAATAACATCTGCAAAAAGTTGCAATTTCCTTTTATTTTTCTATCCAATCACAATATGTAGTGTCCCTGTGAGATTCTGAACAGCCAACTGATTGGTCAGGCTGTTTGTCATATGTTAACTGACATACCATATTTTCAGAGTATAAGTCGTGTTTCCCCTCCACTTTGGCCAGGGGTGTGACTTATACTCTGGAGCGACTCATACCAGGAGAGTTGGCATTACTTCTGATGGCAATAGACTGACACACCATATTTTTTAGAGTAGAAGTCGCAGTTTTCATAGTTTGGCCAGGCTGATGCGACTTATACTCCGGTGCTTTGTTCTAGTTAAGTCTTGGATTTTCAACCCTCTAAAAAAGAACTAAAATACCCGGGAAACAAGGCTATGCGATATATCGATATTTAATCAATATCGCAATATTTTAACTGTAACAGGCTAATTAGAAAAGTCCCAACTTTTTTGTATTTTTTGCTCTGTAACACTTTTGTGAACGCAATGTTTCCCAAATCAGATGGGATTTTAATGAAACTGCCCATAGTTACTCAGTACTAGCGATAGATTAGCATTAAGTTTTGAAGATCATGCAATTTAAGGTGAAAATTGGGTAACTCATTATTAAAATACTGCTTTTAAGATCAGACGAAGAATAAGAGTCTAAATATTGTAAAGTTTTCAAACTTAATTTGGTTTACGTGATAAAATTTTTAAAAAATATATGTATTCCATTAAAAAAAATTAATAAAAAATATTCATTCGTTTGCCTGTGGACAAAGTACGTCAATTCAAGACCTAAATTAAGTCCTGTATAATTACCCATAAATAGACATCGATCATAACCACGGGATGTCCCAATTTAATCCCAAAAACATCGGTGAACAAAAAAACAAGCTTTAAAAATGGACCACAGGTAAAAATGTTTGTCCAAAAAAGGGCGAAACTTTGCTAAATTTGAACGGAAAAAATTCCACTCAATATCTACGCCGATGATCTACAACGTTACATTTTTATTAGTAAAAAATTTTTTTGGAAATACAACAATAAATGTAAATATTTCTTGTTTATATTGTAACTTTTACGTTTTATTTGTATGGCAAATTTTTTTTTTTTTTTAAATGTTTAACTTCTCGACCAAAACATCAAGAAAATTGTTCATAACATTTAAAATCTCGCTTTTATTTACGTTCAATTACACGACTGCTAGCATGACTCGACTATAGACGTGATTGGAGGCTAATGGGTTTATTTATAACAAAAAATATTGATTTTCAATTCATTCATTTGTAAAACTTCCACATGAAAAAAAAATAGTTAAAAATGTCGACATTTTGCCAAATCTTCTAACTGGCCGCTCAAAATAAAACCTACATATTAGCGCCGCTTTGAATTGGCGTCCAATTAAATATGCATATATATTTTTTTAACTCATTGGAGTCGGGTATTTTGACTCGACACGAGCAAATGAGCCCAACAAAAATCAGACAAGCTCACAGTCCATTGAGCGACATCAAGGCGAAGCTTTTCAGTACAACAGGCGTTGGAAATGATGATAATTAGTTCCATTTTGCCGACATTAAAAATGAATAAAGAATCACCGAACTGGCTAGACTAACTTAAACAAGTAGTTTTGTAGTCGTTTTCGGAAAGATCTATTTGGATTCAGAGGAGTATTTAAAGAGGAATGTAGTATAGCAAAATAATGGTTCCATTCCGTCCTCTTCCACTTATCTGGGCCCAAGTTGTGGAGACAACAGCCTCAGACGGGAATTCTAGGGTTCTCTCACTCTGGCTGCATCCTCCAGATCACCCAGAAGGATCCCGAGGTTTAGCCCCCTTCCAGCTGTGGGACATAGTCTCTCCAGCGGGTCCAGGGTCTGCCTTTAGGTCTCGTCCCGATGGGACGTGCCCAAAACATCTCACCAACAAGGCACTTGGGAGTCATACCCGAACTACCACCTGTGGCTTTTCCCGACCCGGAGGAGTAGAGTCACTACTCCGGTGGGTGGCTAGGCTCTCACTTAGCGAGTGGGAGCTCAGAGTAGAAATAAAGGTGGTCAATTATTTAACTTAAACGTACAAAAAAAGTCCAAAAATGACTATTGAAGAAAAAAGTAATGCTGTTGTTGCAAAATGTGTTATAAAACCAAAAAAATTATGAGCTATTTTGTAAATCTTGTGCAGTCATAACAAAAAAACAATCAGAGATCAAGAGATTTTAAATAAAAAAAAAAAATTTAAAAAGTGAGGGGCCCAGCACCACTCTGTGAGGGACACCACATTGCAGGTATTTTATGTCTTTCTGCTTAAAATACACTTAAAATGTAAAACTTAGCAGTTTAACTCATATAAAACACACATTTTAACCAAATTTGTGTTTTAAATGGTTAAGAACACAACGTAAAATTAGACATTATTGCGTCAAACGTGACGCAATTCTTGTCTTTTGTCGCGCAACGTCTCGGAGAAGAGTCAAAGAAAAAACTTGGCGTGTTGATAATTATCATTCATCACTTAACAAAAAGGTTGTGTTTTGATTTGAAATGCTTAAGGCGGGAATAAAAACATTGTTATTGTTAAAGGCGAGCGGGAAAACACGTAGAGCGGGATCATGACTGAGCAAGTTCTGAAAAAACATCTATAAAATTGATGAGAATTCTTTTACGCAAATGGCCGACTTGAACAAATTTATTGCTGTCTCGTAAGCTAAGATAACGTTTTATTGTAAAATAATTACACTTAATTGTTAATTTTAGAGAACTCCATCAATTTAATAGAAATGGGGAAAAATTGAAAAGAAAAGTTTTAAAGTTTTGTAAGAATTTTTTTGTTCTTGGACTCGATCCCCAAGAACCCGTTCCCATTTTTTCTGGCGGTATTTGGTTATAGGCCCGTAAAGGTTTAGTCAATTTTAGGGTAGTTCCACTTCCTTGTGAGAGAAGTTCTCCCAAAATCTCCACTTTTTTTTATATATTATTCTTCTATACATTTCTTTTTAGGGAAGGGCGGCTCAGAGGGGAGGGCAAGTCTCTCAAGATTGCGAATGCCCAGGTGTCCGTGATCAAGACACTAACCCCTTTGAGTATCAACGCTGGTCGAAAAGCGCTACGTACGTAAAATCCATTGATTTACCATTTACATAAAAATGATCAATCCACGTGTTTAACTCTGATAAATTTTTGACAGGGGCATCGTAAACACAAAATATAAGAATAATATGTGCGTGTAAAAATAATAAAGATTTAAAACAGATTTATAGCTAGCTGTATCAGTCCGCCATCTTGGAAAATGCAGCTAGCTATTATACTTTCAGTTAATTAATATTTTGTGAAAAAACATGCTTAAATACTAATTTAAACTCACTTTATGGAGATTTAAATTGAACGCCACAAACAATCGAAAGCTAATTAGAAGCTAGCTAAGAAAAAAAATGAGCACGTATTTCAAAACAACTCCCCAAATCCTCGTCAATGTAAAAGCTAAATTGTCAAAAGTTCCGTTTTGTAGTCTATCTCTTATCAGAGTTCGGGTCGTGGGGCCAACAGCCTCAGACGCGAATCCCAAGCCTCCCTCACACTGTCCTCCAGCTCACCCGGGAAGATCCCAAGGTTTTTCCCGTCCAGCTCTGAGACAAAGCTAGGCATCCTAACCAGATGCCAGAACGACCAGACTTGGCTTCTCTCAATCGCTCTACTCTGAGCTCCTTCTGGATTGTACTCTATCTCGAAGCGAATGCCACATTGAGGAGGAAGCTCATTTTGGCCGCTTATGTCCATGATCTTGTTCTTTCGGTCACCACCCACGGCTGGTGATCGCGGGTGAGGGTACGAACGTAGAATGACTTGTAAATCGAGTCAATTTGACATCGTCAAAAGAGCAATTAATTAATTTCACACTTTTGTATTAGGGTCGTTACTTATTTAGGTGAAGTTGAACCTGAAAACACGATGTTGTAATTCAGCTACATTGTAGTTTAATTATAATCAAGCTACATTGATGGAAGCTAAATCAGATGGCTGTGTGAGATTGCGAACTCGATTCATTTATTCATTTAAATTTATTGCTATTAAAAGATTATTAAACGTGTATTTCGGACATTTTGTACAAATTAAGTTTGAACTAAGCGTACTAGTTGCAGGTGCAACAAGGCTAACAGGCTAAAAGAAGAAGTACCGCTAGTTAGCTTTAGATAATCTCATTTTAATTGATATTTTTGTTAATAAATGGCGGTCAAATGTGTGTTTTGGACATTGATTTAGACTTTTATTGGGGTAAAACATGTTGAAATAAGTGTTGATATATTTGCAGGTGCAGTATTTAGAGGCTAAAAGAGGAACTAGAGCTAGTTAGCTTTAGATTTTATCTCATTTTAATCAATATTTTTGTTAATAAAAGGGTTTTTTTTTGTTTGATTTGGACTTTTTGGGGTAAAACATGTTGAAATTTTGTTGATATTTTTGCAGGTGCAGTATTTAGGGGCTAAAAGAGGAACTAGAGCTAGTTAGCTTTAGATTTCATCTCATTTTAATCCAAATTGTTGTTAATAACAGCCATTTTTTCGTTTGGTTTGGACTTTTTGGGGTAAAACATGTTGAAATAAGTGTTGATATTTTTGCAGGTGCAGTATTTAGAGGCTAAAAATGAAGCTATAGCTAGTTAGCTTTAGGTTTTTTCTCATTTTAATCCTAATTGTAGTTAATAACAGGCGTTTTTTATGCTTGGTTTAGACTTTTTGGGATAAAACATGTTGAAATGTTGTTGATATTTTTGCAGGTGCAGTATTTAGAGGCTAAAATAGGAGCTATAGCTAGTTAGCTTTAGATTAGATCTAATTTTAATCAATATTTTTGTTAATAAAAGGCAGTTTTTTGTTTATTATGGACTTTTTGGGGTAAAACATGAACATGTTTGGGGTATATTTTTGCAGGTGCAGTATTTAGAGGCTAAAATTAAGCTATAGCTAGTTAGCTTTAGATTATATGGTTGTAATAGATATTTTTGTTGATAAAAGGCAGTTAAATGTTAATTTTTTGGACATTTTGGAATAAAAATAGAATAATTAAGTTTTCGTAAAAGAGCAGGTGCAGTTTTTAAAAGCTAAAAAAAAGGAGCTATAGCTAACTAGCTTTAAAATATCTTAATATAATTGATATTTTTGTTCGTAAAAGAAGGCTAAATGAGTTATTTGAACATTTCAGAATAAAATAAGTATTTTTAAAACTACAGGTGCAGTATTTTACGGCTAAAAGAGGAACTAGAGCTAGTTAGCTTTAGATTTTATGTCATTTTAATCAAAATTGTTGTTAATAACAGCCATTTTTTTGTTTAGTATGGACTTTTTGGGGTAAAACATGGACATGTTTGGGGTATATTTTTGCAGGTGCAGTATTTAGAGGCTAAAAATGAAGCTATAGCTAGTTAGCTTTAGATTTTATCTCATTTTAATCAATATTTTGTAAATAAAAGGCAGTTTTTTGTTTAGTTTAGACTTTTTGGGGTAAAACATGTTTTAAAAAGTGTTGATATTTTTGCAGGTGCAGTATTTAGAGGCTAAAAGAGGAACTAGAGCCAGTTACCTTTAGATAATCTCGTTTTAATCCAAATTGTTGTTAATAAAAGCCATTTTTTTTTTTGTTTAGTTTGGACTTTTTGGGGTAAAACATGTTGAAATATTGTTGATATTTTTGCAGGTGCAGTATTTAGAGGCTAAAATGAAGCTATAGCTAGTTAGCTATAGCTTTTTGGTTGTAATTATATGGTTGTAATTGATATTTTTGTTGATAAAAGGCAGTTAAATGTGAATTTTTTTGGACATTTTGGAATAAAAATAGAATAATTAAGTTTTCGTAAAAGAGCAGGTGCAGTTTTTAAAAGCTAAAATACCAGCTATAGCTAGTTAGCATCAGATGCTAAAACTACACAGCTCCTCAGATTAGCTCCAATATTGACGCCTTTAAAATAAACGATGCAAAAACCTCACTTTATTATGATTAAAAAAAAATATTTACAAATATACCTTCATCAACAAGGCCTTCGTTCTGGCGCCATCTTCATGAAGCTTCAGAAATCCAAACAGTGAGCTGCAAAAAAAAAGGAGTAAAAAAAAAAAAAAAAAAGCAAGAACAACATCGGGTATCAGTGGTAATTTACAATTTTTTTGAGTTGTTTATCAAATAAAATGTATGTTTTTGTAAATATTTTGATAATAAAGTGCAGCAATTAATGATTCAGACCTGTCGATCGCGTTTAAATTGTCCCTGTCTTGTGCTGTCAGTGTTGGAAAGTCCTCCTCTGTTTCACTAGCTTTGCCCGCCGCCATTTTCTTTCCCTCATCACCACCAGAAGAGCTGAGACTCCGAGCAGCAGCGCAGGCGGCTATAGCTACAGACACGCCGCACGATTGCATGGAAAACACACCGCCTGCGATTTGCAAATTAATCCTCGCGTAGTGGAAGAAAACAAAACGATCATCAAACTTTTTTTTTTTGCTTGAGAAGATTCCGATTTGATTATATATAGTTAAAAAAAAAATCCTCGTCGGGAAAGGAGGGGAAGAGAAGAGAAGCGGCTCTCCGGGTTTATAGCTCCTCCAACGTCACATTGTTTCATCCCAAAAATCCGAACTGCATCGCTGAGGTTGAATTAAAAAATAAAAGGTGGAGAAAAAAAATGAAACGTTTGTATTTTGGGGGTTTTAAAAAAAACTAGCCTGTTCGACTGCGATGATAAAGTTGTTATAATTGTGAAAGCAGAGCGAACCCACGCGTGATTTTAGCCACGCCCTCTCGTTGTCTTCGACCATTTTCACCATGTGACTTCCCTACTAAATTATTATTTTAAGCTTTAAAATTAAGAAAAAAACGCGTCAATTTGTCTTAATGATTAGCATTAGTCAAGTTTGAATTTTTTTATTTGAAATTTCAAAATAATTAAATGTAGAGAGGAACCAGATGGGGTGGTTTGGGCATCTGGTGAGGATGCGCCCCAAACGCCTTGCTGATGAGTTGTTTCGGGTACGTCCCAACGGGAGAAGACCTGGAGCAAGATCGGACCCCGCTGTAGAGACTGTGGCTTATATATCACACAACTCAACAGACTGGTGACCTGATCAGGGTGTACCCTGCCTCTTGCCTGGATTCAGCTTGGATAGGCTCCGGCGACCCAATTAGGGATAAGCAGTTTAGAAAACAAACCTATACAAATGTAAATACATAGATCCACAACCCAAGTTTGATACTTTGCGATTTAAAAAAAATGCGTCTTTTCCACAAATTTACTTCCGTTCCGTCGTCTTCCGCTTATCTGGGGCTGGGTCGCAGGGGCAACAGCCTGAGACGTGAAGCCCAGGCTTCTCTCACCCCAGCTGCATCCTCTAGCTCACCCGGAAGATCCAGAGTCGTACACCCAGCCAGCTGTGAGACATAGTCTCTCCAACGGGTCTGGGGTCTGCCTCTTGGTCTGCTCCCGGTGGGACGTGCCCGAAACCAGCGAGGCGTTCGGGCGAACCACCCCATCTGGCTTCTCTCAACCTGGAGGAGGAGCGGCTCGACACCGAGCTCCTCCCGGATGGCAGAACTCCTCACCCAATCTCTAAGTGAGAGCCCAACCAACCTGCAGAGCAAGCTCATATCAGCCGCTTGTTTCCGTGATCTCATTCTTTTGGTCACCCCCCACAGCTGGTGACCATAGGTGAGGGTTGGAACGTAGATCGACTTGTAAATTGAGAGCTTTGCTTTTCGGCTCAGCTCTCTCTTTACCACGACGGACCGATGCAGTGTCCTAGTTATTGCTGTTCCCACTTTCATTTATCTATGAGTTTTTCAAGTGTTACGTTTTTAAAAAAAGATGTATCATTTGTTTAAGAATTTGTTATTGATTATCTTAAAATTAATTTTTGCGTATTCGCGTCAACCATTTTGTTCAGTTTAAAGTGTGAAACTCGTCGAGACATGTCGGGCTGTTCCGTTCGTTCCGTCTTCCGCTCATCCGGGGCGACAGCCTCCGTTGGGAAGCCCAGGCTTCTCTCACCCCAGCAGCATCCTCCAGCTCACCCGGAAGGATCCCGAGTCACTACCCAGCCAGCAGTGAAACCCTCACCTATGATCACCAGCTGTGGGTGGTGACCGAAAGAATGAGATCGCGGGTACAAGCGGCCGAAATGAGCTTCCTCCGCGGGGTGGCTGGGCTCTCACTCAGAGATCAGGTGAGGAGCTCTCCCATTCGGTAGGAGCTCCTGTCGAGCCGCTCCTCCTCCAGGTCAAGAGGAGCCAGATTGGGTGGTTCAGGCATCTGGTTAGGATGCCTCGCTGGTGAGATGTTTCAGGCACGTCCCACTGGAAGGAGATCAACAGGCAGACCCTGGACCTGCTGGAGAGACTATGTCTCACAGCTGGCCTGTACGAATAAAATTAACTGGTTCTCTGTTAGCAGTACCAGGACTGTTGACCTGTTTAGGGTGTACCCTGTCTCCCGCAACAAAGAAGTGGTTCCGGTTTAGGATGAATCGTCTATTATTTATTCCAAAATAACTGTATTTTGCTTCGATATTTTTAATGAGTACAAAATATTTAATCATTCATTTCTTATAAAAGTTTACATTGTTTATTTGATAACGCGATTAGCTATACCCTATAATGCGTAGTGTGAGCGTGTTTATTATGACTAAATGTATATTTATACAAACGAATTGTACGTTTTACAATTTTTTCGAGTTAAAAATATTTATTTTTTAATTTTGGTCGCACGAAGAAAAAATGTTAACAAATTTACATAGGCTAGAATTCGTAAAAAAAAAATTGATAGAACGCTAATATTTATTAATATTCTGAAATGATTATTTCTTATTTATAAACGTTTTAAAAATATTTTGTATGAAAATATTAAATATTTTAAAATATTTTAAGCCTATTTTTTAAATAAAGTCATTATGTGTCTGTTTTTTTTAAAATTTTACACTTTTCTTCTTTAAATTTGAAATTTATTCAATATTAGCTTATAAATTAACTAAATTCTCAAACTTAGTTATCGTACGAAGTCGTTCGGATTGTCCTACGAAACCAACGTAGCCTACGTCATCACATGGGCGCAGCATATCTTGTCAACATCCCGATGACGTCATCGCAGCTTGCAAAATGGCGACGGTGGAAGAAAAAGAAGGTTAGTTGTTGTTTTTGATTATTTACTAATAAAACAATCCTGTTTGTTTTCAAAATTGTTTAAATTTGAACGCGTTTCTGTTTCAAAGCAAGTCAAGAGGAGTCAGAGCGGGAAGATGAGGTGTACGAGGTGGTGGATCTGACAGAATATACCAGAAAGCATCAGCTGTGGAGCAGGGTGTTTGGAAACAACTCTGGACCGATTGCCGAGAAGTATTCTGTAGCTACTCAACTCATGATGGGCGGGGTAACTGGATGGTAAGATCATAGAAAAAAAAAACACGTACATTTTATTCTTTGTAACTGTATTTTGTAAAAACTTACGTTTTTTACGTTCAAACGAAGGTCTTTTAAGAGTTTCTAGCGTTTAAGTTTGACATCACTGTTTGGGTTCCGTTCCGTCGTCTTTCGCTTATCCGGGGTCGGGTCACAACAGTCTCAGACGGGAAGCCTATGCTTTTCTCACCCCAGCTGCATCCTCCAGCTCACCCGGAAGGATCCCGAGTCGTTCGCCTCTTCAGTGGGTGAGGGGTCTCCTCCTGGTGGGACGTGCCCGAAAAACCTCACCAGGGAGGACCTGACTAGATACCCGAACCATCCGAGCTGGCTTCTCTCGACCTGGAGTAAGAGAGGCTCAATACCGAGCCCCTCCCGGATGGCAAAGCTCCTCACCCGATCTTTGAGTGAGAGCCCAGCCACCCCGCGGAGGAAGCCCATTTCGGCCGCTTGTATCCGCAATCTCATTCTTTCAGTCACCACCCACAGCTGGTTACCATGGTGAGGGTGGTAACGTAGATCCTGGTTACCATGGTGAGGGTGGTAACGTTGATCCTGGTTACCATGGTGAGGGTAGGAACGTAGATCCTGGTTACCATAGTGAGGGTGGTAACGTAGATCCTGGTTACCATGGTGAGGGTAGGAACGTAGATCCTGGTTACCATGGTGAGGATGGTAACGTAGATCCTGGTTGCCATGGTGAGGGTAGGAACGTAGATCCTGGTTACCATGGTGAGGGTGGTAACGTAGATCCTGGTTACCATGGTGAGGGTAGGAACATAGATCCTGGTTACCATGGTGAGGATAGGAAGGTAGATCCTGGTTACCATGGTGACGGTAGGAACATATATCCCTGTGACCACGGCGACGGTGGGAACATAAATATGGGTTACCATGGTGAGGGTAGGGACGTAGATCCTGGTTACCATGGTGAGGGTAGGAACGTAGATCTTGGTTACCATGGTGAGGGTAGGAACGTAGATCCTGTTTACCATGGTGAGGATAGGAAGGTAGATCCTGGTTACCATAGTGAGGGTGGTAACGTAGATCCTGGTTATCATGGTGAGGGTAGGAACGTAGATCATGGTTACCATGGTGAGGGTAGGAACGTAGATCCTGGTTACCATAGTGAGGATAGGAAGGTAGATCATGGTTACCATGGTGAGGGTAGGAGCGTAGATCCTGGTTACCATGGTGAGGGTGGGAACGTAGATCCTGGTTACCATGGTGAGGGTAAGAACGTAGATCCTGGTTACCATGGTGAGGGTTTTGGAGGCGCGAAGTGTGATACAAAAAATCCACAATAGGTCCGAACACTTGCGCAGATTTCGTCCCGAATAGACGCCAGGTTCTCCGCGTCAGAAAACCTTACGAACTGCTCAAGTTCAAAGACAAAAGACGGTATGGTTTCATCTGCCTTGTCTGTGGTTCGGTTCAGGTGTGCCGGATACATCTTCCAGAGGGTGGGAAAGATTGCCGCCACCGCTATCGGCGGAGGGTTCCTCCTTTTACAGGTAAAAAAAAAAATTTGAGAGGTGTCCCTCAGGGATCATGTTTAAACCCACTTGAAAAATCCGATGAAATTTTTTTTTTTGCTTTCTGCAGATAGCCAATCACAGCGGGTATGTGCAGGTGGACTGGAAGAAAGTAGAAAAAGATGTAAACAAAGCCAAGAAGCACTTGAAGAAGAAAGCGAACAAAGCAGCCCCCGAAATTAACACGTTCATTGAGGAGGTAAAGGTATCGGGAAAACACTTTTTCTTCCTCTTTTTTCGTTTTCTTCATCTTAAATTTGCTAAAATTTAATCTTAACGAATATTTTATGAGGTATGAGTATTTTATGTTGGCTTTGGGCTTAAATTTTTTAACATTTTCAAGACTCATCAATGCCCTCCGGTGTTATGTAGCGATACTGCAGCTAAATGAATTTAAATGATGTTTCACAATTTTTATTTTCTTCGCAATTTCAAATCTTTGTTTTATTTTCTTCTTTTCAGGCAACGGATTTTCTAAAAAGGAACATCATCCTCTCCAGCGGATTTGTCGGTGGCTTTTTTCTCGGTTTGGCCTCCTAAACCCGAACTCTCGTCACTATTTAAGTTTCTTTTCTTGAAAACGGTTTACCTCATCAACCCATACGTCTTTGACTTATCGGTTTACTAGCTAACCAATTAGGTTTACGCATGATCTGTTGTGATAGTGTCTTTACTGTATACACAATCTGGGTCGACTGAAGATCCTCAAACCGTACTGTGAAGAGCTCATACCCCCGGGACCGATTGCAGCGCTTTCTGAGGCATCATGCTAGCTCGTTTTATTTATTTATTTTTTTTTCCAGTCAAAGATATGAATCTGATCTGCACATACTCACAACGGAATGTCTAAAAGCACGAGAAAAGATACGAGTTATTGCCAATTGAGAATGTTCTAAGTTTTTACACGCCAAAGGAGGCCATTTTGACGAGGTTGGGAATATGGGCGGAAGTATTTTTTAGGCTTCAAACAATATAAAATGTATTATATTTTATTTATAGTTTTCAATGGCACGAGGACCATTTGTTGGACCACAATCCTCATCTTCACTTGATTAAAAGACTACTAACTACTACTAGCTAGTAGTTAGTTAGTACTAGCTAGGTACTAGCGTTTTAACTGGCGACTCATTAAGTTCCGTTCCGTCATCTTCCGCTTGTTCCGGGGTCGGGTCGCGGGGGCAACAGCCTCAAGCGGGCAGCTCAGGCCTCTCTCACCCTAGCTGCATCCTCCAGCTCACCCGGAAGGATCCCAAGTCATTCCCCAGCCAGCTGGGAGACACAGTCTCTAAAACGGGTCCGGGGTCTGCCTCTTGGGGTGTCCTCCCGGTGGGGCATGCCCAAAACACCCCGCCCGCGAGGCGCTCGGGGGGCGTCCTGACTAGATGACCGACCCACCCCATCTGGCTCTTCTTGACCTGAAGGAGGAGCGGCTCGACACCGAGCTCCTCCCGAATGGGTGAGATCTCTGAGTGAGAGCCCAGCCACCCTGCAGAGGAAGCTCATTTCGGCTTATAACTCATTAGGTTATATTTCGTTATTTTTTTTTTTATTTTGGTGGTTTTATGAGTGCAATAAGCTTATTTTGTGTGACTTTTTTGTGAATATTTTGTGTTTTAAGCTGTTTTATTTAATTTTGATAACTGTTCGTTGTACATTTCGTTTGAACTTACGAGTTTATTCGTTTGAAATAAAACTTAAAAGTCTTTGTGTGTGTTTTTTTTTTGTTCAAAGATGGATTTAGTTTTAAAAAGTCAGTCAGTCATCTTCTTATCCGTCTGTCCCTTTAGGGGTTGTGGCGGGTGCCGGAGCCCATCCTGGCAAATTTAAGGCGAAGGGCAGGGTACATCCCGAACAGGTCGCCAGGCCACACACACACTCATTCCTAGGGGCAATTTGGCACGGGCCAATCAATGGAGCAAACCGGAGTACTCAGAGGAAACCCACGCAAACATGGGTAGAACATGCAAACTCCACACAGAAAGGACAGTGTTCCAAGCCTCGTCCCCACCCGGGACTCGAACCCACGACCTTCTTGCTGTGAGGCCACTGTGCTACCCACTGCGCCACCATGCTGCCGTTTTAAAAAGTGTGATATTTTATTCAAAGGGATTAGTTTAAATTAAAAAATGGCGGGAAATTTATTTAATATAATTTTGATAACTAGTTACATAAGTTTTCTTGATGATAATAAGAATAAAAAGTTTCATTCAAATTAAATTCAACACAAAATATAATAAAGTTTTAATTATGCGGGATTAGCTTAAGCTAGATTTTTAAAAGTATGTTTCCCGGCGTTCATTTTATTTTTGGCGGGAAAAAAAATAAAATTTTCACAAATTAGCTTGTTTTATTTTTTAGATTCAAATTCAAGAGAAAATTACAAATAGTGTCTTAATCACTTTAAAATTACCAAGAAATTATCTTTTTTTTTTTTTTGCTGTATTCGTTTCACGTTTCGGTTACGACAGTTTCTTTAGTCCATTGCGCGGGAAATTTTAGAAACGAGGATTTATTGAATTTTTACAATTTTTATTGTGAATAAAACTATTTCCATGCAATTTATTTTTAATTTAGCAACATAAATTAACATAAAACTTAAAAAAAAATATTATGGTCAACAGGGGCGGATCCAGAATTTTCTAAAGGGGGGGCCGTGAGGTCATTGACAAATGACACACCCCCTCCAGAAAATTAAAAAAAAATAAGAGTCTTTTTCCTGTATTTTGTTGGCTCATTCACTGGCCCTGCAAGGGGAGCTTGACTAGTCTTCTTTCCGTTCTTTTTTTTTGTGTGGACCAAAAGGGGGCGTGCACCTCCCACCCAGGATCCGCCCCTGGTCACCAGTTATTATTGGTGTCCGAAAAAACAAGATCGCAAATACAAGCGGCTGAAATTAACTTCCGCCGCAGGGTTGCTGGGCTCTCACAAAGAGATAGGAGGATCTCGAAGTACAGCCAAGTCGAGAGAAGCCACATGGGGTGGTTCGGGTACATCCCACCATGAGGAGACAGAGAACCCCTCGGGATCTTCCCGGTGAGCTGGAGGATGCAGCCGGGTGAGAGAAGCCAAGGTTTTCCATCTGAGGGCTGTTGCAATATGGTCGGAGTTCAAGTCCCGGAGTGGGCGCGGGGCTTGAAACAGTGGTCTTTCAGTGTGGAGTTTGTATGTTCTCCCATTGAATGCATGGGTTTTCTCCCACCCTCCAAAAAAACATACATGCTAGCTTGATTGGCCGCTATAAAATTGCCTCTGAGAATGAGTGTGTGTATGGCCCAGCAGACTGGTGACCTGAACTGGGTGTATCCTGCCTTTTCGACTGAAATCAGCCGGGATAGGCTCCAGCAGGGATAACGGTTAAGACAAAAAATATCAAACCACAGATATTTTTATCTTTGAATAAAAATTGGTCGTTTTCAGAAAGTCGTTCATTTTTTTTCAAAATAAGAGCATTTTCTACATTTTTAAATGAGACTTTTCAACTGTTTTCAACCAGTTTTCGACAAGATTTCATCATTTTTGACAATAGAAAATAATATTTATTGTCTTTTTTTGCTACAATACTTAACATTACTTCATTTTTTGCTTTTATTTACAACCAAAAAAAAAATAACAATAAAAATCATGTTTCATAATATTTACATTGAAAAAATACGAAGTGTTGTTTTATTTTCGTTGGAGATTTCCGTTTGTAATTAAAGACAAAAAAAAATTTTTGTCGTGACTAGAAGTTTAAAAACAAATAAAAAAACAACGTTTCCGATTAAATGACATAAAAAATATTTTATAAAAAAAAAAGAGTTCTTGAAATTTGCGATCAAATGGGCATTTTGAGGAGGGCGCATTCCGTCAGGAGTGTGAGGGTGGCCATTACACATCGGCTGTTGGAGATCTGAAAGAAAAAAAAACCCAAAAATTTACGTCACTAAGAAATAAAGATGGTGGATGATTCAAAATGGCGGACGTGAAGGTAGCTAGTGATGCAGCAGATAGGGTTAGATAGTAGTAAAAAACGTCGTTTCTGTACCTTTATCTTCCCGTTTGATTTGGCGGACGCCTGCGCCGTAGCGACTTGGTTCAGTAGCGCGGCGGATAGGTCGAGTCGGAAGTGTCTGTAGAAGTGGTTCTTCAGTCCCTGAATGAACCGCGTCACCTCTTCGATGTCTATAGAAGTCGTTTCGTTTGTCTCGTCTGCTTTCAAGCTGCTCCACAGTCCCCACGCGTTGTGGCCGCTAACTGTGTAGCTAATCTGCATCGGCGGCTCCACCGGAACAGTCCATAGCATTTTAAGATGCTGGATGTTAGCTTGGGTGTGGCAGTCGGTCCAAAGCGCCGCTAGCCACTGCAAGCTAGTTTGGTTGATTTCCAGCGGTCCGAACGAGCAGTCGAAGTTCGTCTGGAACCATGATTTGACCAACGAGGATAGGTTTTCGGCTCCTTTGCTTCCGAAAAGCGGCAGGCAAGTAAAGTCTGTGGAGAGCGAGCGGAGGTATTCGGCGTTGCCGTTCACACAAGTTAGCAAGCCGCTCCAGACGGACTTCTGCGGTTCGTCTTGCCGCGCGAACACGGGCTTTGAATGGATCTGGATGAGAGTACGAAGACATGGCCGTCAATGTTAGGTCTAAACAGTACACACCCTTCCTTTACATTCTGTGGCCGAAGGCGTTAAAACTAGGACCGCCGCGTTCTAAATCTACCTGCAAGCGCCATGACCGTCAATGTGACGCTAACGTATAGCTAGAATAAAAAAGCAAACACCAAAATAAAATGATCTAATTCGTCAAAAGACTACTTTATTTCCGCATTTTGCGTTGCTTCTTCAAAAAGTGACCAATGGCGTCAGAGTCCTCCTTGTCTCTCTCCACAAATATAAAATATAAACAAATAGAAAAACAAATATAAACACACATATTTATATATGTGGCCATAGCAATGTGTTTATTGCCATAGAAACATAGCAACAACTTCAAATGCGCGTTTCCTCTCAGCTGCTGCGGGGCGCAGCAGGTTTGAGGAGATAAAATGCTTATAAATTTTGAAATGTTTATTTTTAGAACACAAAAAAAATACATAAAAAACATGTTTATATTAAAAGCCATAAAAGGTCAGCCTCGTAAGTTGTGTTTTATTTATTCTAATTAGCATATTAAAGTGACAAGGAGTCATATTGACTGCTGCGGCGGTTCTAGTGTTAAAAAGAAAAAAACTTACGTCTCAAACCGCTAAAAAACTACAAATCTAAATCAATTTGTATTTCCGATGTACATACCTGTATAAAAATGGTGTCCTTCTCATCCTCCGTCTCCGCCAGCCCCTCCACCACAGAGAACGAAGCTATGAAGCTGTTATGGACTCCGCCCACTTCCATTGCCAAACCTTGCTGCTTTTCGGACGAAATGAACGCAGAAAGTTGCCTCGCGTAGCTTCTGAGCTGCGTGTGTCTGAACCGGTGGAGCGGCGTAACGTAGGACAGCTGCCATTCCGTTTTCATCAACAACGCCAGGTGTTCTGCATCTACTTTTTCCTTTTTGGGGTAAACAAAAACAAATTCACTCGCTTTGTTCGTAAACAAACAAACACATCAAAGGTTTGCGACTTTCTAGAAAAGGTAAACAAACAATATTTATATCTATAAACCTGTCAAATTAAAACAAACTGGGCAGAAAACAGACACCTAGCGCAGTTTCCCGCGTAAATGCGTTCATTTTCTTCCGAATTTTTATAATAAATGCGTTCATTTTCCGAATTTCCGAATTGTGGCGTTACATTAACTCACGCTGATGTTGTGGCACCTCGCGGCTTTCCTGCTGGTGTTGAACCTCACGGACGTCAGACTGGGGGTCAAGCCGAGTTTTGAAGCAGCTCCCAAACAGCTGCGGTACGACAGTCGGTAACTCCGACTTTTACTCCTCCTCGGCCTCAAGGCGCTTGTCATCGGCGTGTGTGGCACACTGACGATAAACAGGAAGAACATTGCGAGTTAGTTTCAACAGACTCCCTTCTGTTCTCAGAAATGGTTGCCAAACTACAAACATGGCCGCTTGCGTTTGCGTCACAGCGTCAAATTTGTTTGCTAACTGTGCGGAAGCTAATGCCTGCTATACTTGACCTAGTTGCTGGGGCGAAATGAAATTGAGGGAAGGCAAAAGGCGACGTTTCTTCGGTTTTTATGGAGGTCAAAATAGTAGGTTTTTTTTCGCAGGTTTGCATAATGTCGGAAATATTACGTCCTTTTCCTCCTTTTTCAGTGTCGCTGATTATTTTAAACCACGAACTCTATCATCAACGATAACTTTTGAATCGATGGTCTCAGCGACGGCTGCACGACATAAATCATTATTGAATCAATTTCTGTGATTAGGGAATCGCAAAAAGTTGCGATTTTTCGGACTATTTTTTGCTACATCGCTTCGTCACAGAATCTGTGTGCGTTTTAGCTAACAGCGCTGTAGACGTAGTTCGCGCTGCTAGTGAACGTCATTCTCAGCGTTAGTTTGGAAAATTCGCAATACACCATTTCCCCAGAACCGCTAGCTACTGTCTCTTTAAGAGAACGTAAATAAAATAAACAAATAGCCTAATGCTGCGAGGAAATAATAACTGGGGATCGATGCGCAACACGAGTCGGCCTGCCTGCCCATGACTCCAGAGGTCACGACCACAGAGGTCGACCCAGGCACCCATGGAAGCCACCCCACTAAAGTGAGGAACCAGCAACACCCCGGTCACTCAGACCCCCAAAAACTGAGCAGGCCGAAATTTAAGGAATTAATACGTTCTGTTGTCGGGTAGCGGGTCGTGGGGGCAACAGCCTCAGTCGGGAAGCCGAGGTTTCTTTCACCCCAGCTCACCCGGAAGGACCCCAAGTCGTTGCCCAGCCAGCTATAAGACACAGTCTCTAAAACAAGCCTGGGGTCTGCCTCTTGGGGTGTCCTCCCGGTGGGACGTGCCCGAAACACCTCAACAGCGAGGTGCTCGGTGGCATCCCGATCAGATGTCCGAACCACCCCATCTGGCTCCTCTAAACCCGGAGGAGGAGCGGATCGACACCCCCCAATCGACACCCAAATTCCTCCCCCGATCTCTAAGCGAGAGCCCAACTAGCCTGCAGGAGAAGCTCATTTCGGCCGCTTGTATCCGTGATCTCATTCTGGTTACCATGATGAGGGTGTGAACTAGATCTTAGAACGTAGGATTTAATTAATAAAAAAAACGCGTTTAAATTATATCTAATTATAAGAAAATTTATTAAATGAATTGTTATGAATGATTTTTTTAATAAAAATATTTGTCATCAATTAAAATAAGTTGTTTTCATGCTAAAAAAAACTTTTACGCGTAGATTTAACTTTATTTACGTTCATTCATATTAAAATGTGTTTAAAGCTGTTTTAATTTTTTTTTTATTTGAATTTTAAAGATTAAAAATAAATAAAAACAATCCGATCAAAGTTTCATTGATTAAAAAAAGGCGTGGAAACCGTTAAAAAAATACGAAAATGAAGCTAAATTTAATGTTTTAAAATGTACACGAAACATATTTTTTCTCTAAACTCACGCGAATGTTTTGATTTAAGATTTTTACGCGAAAATATTTTAAGAAGTGATGTTTATTTTTTACCTTGTGCGAGATTTTTCCATGTTTAGCGAAAAGAGTAGAAAAAAAAACCGGAAGTAAATTTGAACATGGCGCCTTCGTATTGGCCGTCACGTGAGGAGAATCAACCAATCACAGTCCAGACAAACAGGAAGTTGAAATTTTTAGGAAGTTATAGTTTTTTTTCAGAAAGTTGTAGTTTTTTCAAAGAAGTTGTAGTTTTTTCACTTAATTTTTTTTGTTTCGAAAAAAATCAAAGAAAACAAAAGTAATTAATAAATTAAAGTTATTAAATTATAACATTTACTAATATTATGATGAAAATTTTAACAAATTAATCATCAAAATCTTGATAATGTTCAATAAAATAATGTTTTATTCAAATTTGTAAAAACAAAACAAAAAAGAAGCCATTTTTTTCTTTTGTTTTTCACAAATTAATAAAATTCTTTATTATTTCAATAAATTTCTTTTCATTCTGTTAATTTTAAATAATTTCTAATTATTTTGTTGCCATTTTTCCTCTTTTTTTTTTTTTTTTTACAAAATTTTAAGCTTAAATTTAACACTAAAAATAATATTTTTTGTGTTTTAAAATTATTATAATTTTCTTGCTAATTTTATATAAAAAAACAATCAATCTCATATTTAATTTAGAAATTATTTAATCGCAGAATTTCTCAGTTTGAATCGAGATCATCAAAATTAATTTAGATCAATTTCTTCAATCGTTTTTCTTCTCAACCGTCTATCCCTCATGGGGTGCCAGAGCCTATCCCGGCTGATTCAAGGCAAAGGGGCAGGGTACACCCCAAACAGGTTGCAAGTCTGTAGGGGGCCACATAGGTACAACCATACACACTCATTCCTAGGGGCAATTTGGCACCGGACAATCAACCTAGCATGCAGGTTTTTGGAGGGTGGGAGGAAACGGAGTCCCCCAAAAAAACCAAAAAAAAAAAAAACGCAAACACAGGGAGAACATGCAAACTCCACACAGAAAGACCTATGTTCCAAGCCTCATCCCTGTCCAAGACTTGAACCTTCTTGAACTGACCGTCTTGCCGTGAGGCCACTGTGCATGGTGGGGACAAGGCTTTGGAAACTGGTCTTTCTGTATGGAGTTTGCATGTTCTCCCCGTGTATGCGTGGGTTTTCTCGGGGTGCTCCGGTTTCCTCCCACCCTCCAAAACCATGTATGTCAGGTAGATTGGCTGGTGCAAAAATTGCCCCTCGGAATGTATATGGTTGTATGTGTGTGGCCCTTGAACAGACTGGCGACTTGCCCGTTGCCTTGAATCAGCTGGCATTGGTTCCAGTGCACCCCACAACCCCAACTGACTATTTGATGGTCTGTACCTCTTTTTTACACGACCATGCAGCAGTATCTGGCTGTTCCATGGAAGGGGTTGTTACGGATCCTTTTCTGACCCACAGAGTCCATTGAGTCCAAAAAACAGAGCTAGCCCTGCTAGCTAGCTAGTTCAGTTCCCTGTTGTCCCTCTCTTGGGGGGACGTGTTAACTCAGTGGTAGAGTGTTTGTCCTTGAACCAGGAGGAGCCGGTTCAAATCCCACTGAGCCCCCTAGGTATGCCTTGGAGCAGACACCAAACTCCCTGGCTGCTCCCACCATTGGCGCGGTCGTAGCTACCTGCTGCGGTTGTTATGAACACCCAGCGATCAGTAGACATCCACCCTTTCAAACCCAAGACCCTCAAAGTTCACTTGCGGGATTCAAGTGGCCTTTTTTTTTCAAAATTCCATCACCGTCACCAGTCAACAAAGTCCTCGACCACCTTCTTGTACTCCGAGTGGTTCCGTTTAGATACACACCAAACAATGCCAGTGCCATCCGAGTACTTCTAATTACGACGGGTGTTAAAGTCGTAGCTTAAGTCGGATGTGAAAAGGAGAGCGGGCTGTGCCTTGTGGAACTCCTGTCCTGAGGATTAATTGATCGGGTACACAGTTTTCGTAGCCTTGCTTACTTTGGTCTGTTGGTTGGGTACCCAATAGTCCTGCCGACCCCTGCTTGGCACACAACCCCCTACCTAGAACACGAGTTTCACGACACTTCCAAGCTCCTTGAAATGCTGCAGGGATTTGTGGAGTTTGTGCCGTACATGCCAGCATCGTCCACTCCAATGATTGGACAGTAGGCGGAATGCAGGAGTCCAAATTGACCAGGCGTCGGAGGGGATTCAAGAACAACCTCTCCATGGTCTTCGTCAAGCGAGACGTTAAAGCTAAGTAGTTGGGCTCCATGGCAAAGGAACGAGCTGCATAAGCTAGCAAAGGAGCTAGCCTAGCAAGGGAGCTAGCTTATGCAGCCGAGGATCTGACCGCCAGAGTCCCCGCCGTTGGCTGCCACCCATCTCCTCCTTCACCCGACCTCTAAGGCCGCTCCTGCAGGTGGTGAGTCCACTGGAAGGGCGGTTCATGTCCCCTGTTCGAGCCCCATGGGTAAAAGCCCGGCCACCAGGCACTCGCTCTCGTGCCCCACCCTCGGGCCTGGCTCCAAGGGGGCGCCGTGTCCGGGCAAGGGCAACTTGACCATGTTTGATCGCTTCATAGGGGTATTTTTGAGCCACGCTTTGTCTGGCTCCTCACCTACGACCCGTTTGCCCTGGGTGACCCTACCAGGGGCGTCAAGCCCCGGACAACATAGCTCCTAGGATCATTGGGGCACGCAAACCCCTCCAGCGTGGTGGCTCAAGGAGGCCATGTTGGTCACCAGCTGTGGGTGGTGACTGAAAGAATGAGATCGCAGATACAAGCGGCCGAAATGAGCTTCCTCCGCAGGATGGCTGGGCTCTCACTCAGAGATCGGGTGAGGAGCTCTGCCATCGGGGAGGAGCTCGGTGTCGAGCCGCTCCTCCTCCAAGTTGAGAGGAGCCAGATTGAGTAGTTCAGGCATCTGGTCAGAATGACCCCGAGCGCCTCGCGGCCGAGGTGTTTTGGGCACCTCACCCACGAGGTGAATACTCTCTTTTTCAGTATTCAAATACTTTTCAAGTGCCAGGTTGTTCTTGGTCACAAATTTTGTTCCTTGCCACGCCCACATTCTGACTGCTCGTGTAAACGCAGCAAAATAAGATCGTAAAAAACGAAACAGCTGATTCAGCTGATTCAGGTTTGGTAGTAGGTGTCAAGTTGGGTGGGCTGGAGCTAGACAACCGCTTGGTGGAACGGATGTAGTACAGGCGCCTCGTGGCATAAGGGCGGAACAGAGGTAGAACAGTCGCTAGGTGGACATCACCCACGACTGGTGGCTCTTTGTCGGGTGGAATGTGGGTTAGACTAGCAAACGTTTTTTTTAAATATATGTACATTAGCTAACAATACGAAAAAAATGTATGTTAATAATTGTATTTATAAATATTTGTATTTTCCAGTGAAAACATACTAAATTAACCAAAAGGCTTAAAAAAACCCACAAAAAACAAACATTCTAAACTATTGAAAAAAACTATAGTAAAATATTTATCAACATAAAAACAGAATTATGTATTTTTTGACAATATAAGTCGCTAGAATTAGCCTCATTAAAAGCGTTGCCATCACAGTTACCATAGAAACAAGTCTTTCTCCCTCCTTTTTTTTAATGTATCGTTTTCATTCTTAATATAAGTCTATTTTCATTCATTTTACATCAAAACCATCATTTATTTTCTCACTGTCCATAAAGTCATTTTTGTAGCGTTTCCGGTTTGTTAGGATGCTTTTTTTCCCGACAGACTGAATGGAATAAAAACTACAATGGAGGATAACTTGATGACGACATCACCAGCCAATCAGAGGAGAGATAACAAAGCAGACGCGTTTCAACCAATGAAATGAGAGATGAAAGGAATGCAGCACCATGGAAACTGCATTAGAACCCAATACCGCCCCCTGTTAGTCAGACTTATTACTACATTTAAATTTTATACATTTTCAACTATAATTATTTACTTTTCTGACCATTTTTAAAAGAAATTTTAAAAAATGATAACAATTTTAAAAAAAAATAAATATTTAATGAATGACAAGAAATGTTTTTTTTTTTTTTTTGCTTTTTTAGAGTAAATTTTTCTTATGTTGTTTTAAAATAAGTGAAAAAAAAAAACCAAAATACAAAAAACTATATATATTTAAAAAGTCAATAAAAATTGTTTGTCAACATTTTAAGAATGTTTTTTTACTTGAAAAAAAGCAATAACAAAATACAGTAATTTTTGTTGATTTTATTTTTATAAATATTTATGTATTTTTTATATTTAATTTTGGAATAACTTAAATTTAATGTTTTAATTATGTCATAATTATATTATAAATTCATTAATTAAATTGATCAAAAATATGTTTATTATTTAATAATAATTATTAAAAATATTTATTATTAAAACATATTACGTTTAATTATTAATATTTTGTTCTGTTGTCTTCCGCTTACCCGTGGCGGCGTCGCAGGGGCAACACCCTCAGACAGAAAACCCAGGCTTCTGTCATCCTGGCTGCTTTGCTCGATTTCTGAGTGAGAGCCCAACCGTCCTGCAGCGGAAGCTCATTTTGGCCGCTTGTATCCACGATCTCGTTCTTTTGGTCACCACCCACAGCTGGTGACCATGGTGAGGGTAGGAACGTAGATCGACTTGTAAATCGAGAGCATTGCTTTTCGGCTCAGCTCTTTTTTCATCACAACAGACCAATGTTGTGTCCTAATTTTTGCGGACGCTGCACCGATCCGCTCCATCTTTCCCCGACTCGTAAAAATGTGGTTTACTTTATCTATATTGATTGTCGTTTTTTTTTTTTTTTTTTTTTTTTTTAAACATATTTTCACCACATTTAAGTTTTCAAAAAGATTTTAAAATATTTTTTGATAAAAGGTTAAAACAAAAGTAAAATAAAAATAAACAAAAACCTAAAAAAATTAATTTATTTTAAATCTGAATTTTTATAATTGCATCTCACTGAAAAATATTTATCCAATAATAATTAATTAGAAAGTGTGTTTTTTTAAAAAAAGTTCATTTTATTACCACGAGGGGGAGACAACTAACAATTTGTGCCTTGACTGATTAAAACAGAAGAAGCTCTTATTATTATTATTTTAAATTTAAAAATATTGTTCTTTTTTTAAATAAATAAATAAATAAATAAATAAAATAAACTTTTTTACTTATTTATTTATTTTTTTATTAGTTTATAATCAAAAGTAAAAAAAAAAAAAAAAGCGATACATTTTCTTTAAATTACAAACAAACCCCGATTGAAATTTGTTGAAACGCATATTTATTTTCTTAAATGTAGTAAAAGTTAAAATGAAATAAAAAAACATTTTCATTTTTTTTTATGATGGATAAAAAAAAGGAGAAACTAATGACGTAAGGTAAGGAAGAATGGCGCATGCGCAGAAGTTCCTCGGACGCCATCTTGGCTCTGGTTTTTGCGTTAAACCTTTATTTGGATGCATTCCGTTTTTTTTTCCCGAAAGGCCATTTCGGCTCCGATCGGATCAGAACGATGGAGGGCGGAGCCTAACGTTTCTGGAAGTCATAGCATTTAAATCCAGCGTAAAAAACCGTTATGAAAAAGCGGTGTCGATTTTTCTGTATTATTTTTTCTAGCTAGCTAGAAAATTAGAATCGGGTAACAGATTCAATCTTAACACGAAATCAGGATTTAATTCGCGTTTTTTTTTCTTCTTCTTTTTTCCACACCATCTGTGGTACAGTGTAGGGTGTGCACGGCGCTCTCACACCGGTGATCCCTCCCTCGCTCCTTCCCTCCCTCTCATCGACAGCTAGCCTTCCTCCCTGATCCGTTAGCCTGCGCAAAGCAGCATCTTTAATTTCCTGCAAGAAATGAACGCGATCTCTGCCGCAAAAAACGTCTAATTTCAAGAAAACATAATCAAGCGTGATTTAAACCTCGTGGCATGAAAAAAGCGGTGTTTTTTCAAGCAGCGTTTGAGAAAATCTTAACGCCCTGGGGTCTGCTAGCTCTTTGGCTAGGCAGCCCAGAAGGTGGGGCCAGCTAATCTGGCTCCCAGGCTAATTTATAACTGATTAATAATCTGTAAATCGTAACGTAACGTAAGGAATTCGCGTTTAGATTTCTCCTGGAGAGAATCTCTGCTGATCTAAATGACCATGGCGGATGACGACGTGCTGTTCGAGGATGTCTACGAGTTGTGTGAGGTGATTGGAAAGTAAGTCATGTGTTTGTTATAATAATAATAATAATAACTTTACGATGTTTTTCAAACAAATGAACTCTAACATAATCAACAGCGCAAATTGGATTTTGTTTGTTGGTCAAATTTGACCAAAAATGTTGGTCAAATATCAAGATTCGATTTTTTTTTCGTTAAATATAGTGATGCTAATTCAATTTTCGCAATTTTTAAAGTACATATGGGAACTAATTAAAATCCGATTTCATTTTTTGTCCTAAAAAATATCGGTTATGTTAGGATTTAATTTGAGAAGCTCGGAGTAGAGCCCTCGCTCCTCTGGTACAAGAGAATCCAGATGGGGTGGTTCGGGCATCTGCTTAGGATGCATCCCGAACGCCTCGTTGATGAGGTGTAGTTATCCGAAAAGTCGGATACCCACGGGTAGGAGACCTAGAGTCGACAGGGAACACCTGAAGATCCTTCCGGAAGAATCGGACCACAGATACAAGCGGCCTAAATGAGCTTCCTCTGCAGGGTGGCTGGGCTCTCACTGGAAATGAGGGGTTCGGGGTAAAGCGTTGCTCCTCCGGGTCGAGAAAAGCCAAAATAGGGTGGGTCAGGTATCTGGTTACGATGCCTCCCTAGCGCCTCGCTGATGAGGTGTTTCGGGCACGGCCCACCGAGAGGAGACCCAGAAGCAGACCCTGTACCCGCCCAGGGATCCTTCCGGGTGTACTCGAGGGGAAGTCGGATTTAGAGAAGCCTTGTTTTCCCGTTTCAGATGGGTACCCCCTCGACTTGGCTCCAGATTAGAGGAAAACGACTGAACAAATTTAAACCCTTATCGTGATTTTTTTTTTCCTACTCTGCGATCATCAATTTATTTGATAAACAATGTCTTTTTCTAACTTCGATATTCCAGGTGATCCTTAAGTTCATCCATAGTTGGTACTGAGTAACCGTACGTGGACGCATTAAAATGGAAGTTAAAATTAAATTTGTCACATACGCAATGTTTTAAATGACAAATTTGCAATTTTTTGGGTTAAATATCGCGATATGATTTTTGATATTTAATATTTCACGCAATTTTTTTTGTCTTATAGTTAAATATACTTAAAAATACCCTTGAGCTCTAAATAAAATTGACATAAAATGATTTGTCGCAAAATGTGTACGTAATATGTCAGGATTCACTTTCTTATTGCGATTTCGCATAATTGCGATTTTGTCCGATTTCACAATATCAATTTTATAATAACAGCAACAATTGAAAAAAAAAATTTAACTGTTAAATATCAAAGTTACGAATAAAACGGAACTAAAAAAATATCCTCTTAAAGTTTTTGTTAAAATTGAAATTAGTAAAATAATACTATCCAATTGCAATTTTGTCCGATATCGTGATATGAAATTGCGATATTAACTCGGTTATTTGAACTCTTTTTTTTTATCGGTGTGTACTTTTTCTCAAATATGGAATGAAAGAGCAAAAAATTTGGACTTTTTTGTGATATTCCAAACGTAAAAGTTATCGCGATATCAGTCCGATGTTGATTTATCGTAAAGTCCAACTGACTAGCTTAACAATAAATCAAACGTTTGTAAATTAGAACTACGGTCGCCAAACTGGAGTGACTAGCTGAGCTTAGCATCCCTCGGATGGTCGTGAACGAGAAGCGCCTATAGAAATTTTTTTTTGTACCTTGACATATTAAATATTTTTATCGTAAAGTGTACCACGGTTGTGTAAAATCATTTTTGTTTGTGTACCAGTTTTTTGTTTGTATTTTTAGTTAAAAATTAGGTTTGACAAATTCTGCTCAACAGATTTTGGCCCAAATTTAGAAAACATCGGGCTATCGTTTGATAATTACCTCAAGTTTGGCGCGATTGTTTGAAAAGTCAGCTGTAATTTGTTATTTTTATTTCTCCTCCCAAAAAAGCACTTTTTTAATGAAACTACTTTCAGTCACTTTTTACCAAAAATACTTGGGCTGTTTTCTAGGCTATGCCGCCAAATATGGCGCAACGGTGAAGGTCCAAAATTCTTTTGAATGTGAGTTTTAATACTTCCACACACTGTTACTGAGTACCAACTATAGATGAACTTAAAGAATCACCTTTGAGTTGTCATATTTTTCTAGCGTGAAATGGTTAAGTATGGCTTAATGCTAGGCGGAGCTTCTCCCGCTTCCGTATGACGACTTTTTATATCAAATAAGTTACAAACAACGCTACATATAAAATTATTCCATTTAATGCGATTTATTTCCGAGTTTTTGTATTTAATTCATCTCAAAGTGTCTTGTAATTTCTCAAAAAAGAAAAGCTTGAGTAATTTCTCGTCCGATAAATTTGGAGTTCGGATATAAATCCATAACTCAACGATGTTTTGTCGGATTAATGCGAAATAATCTAACTCTTCTTTTTAGTTTGGTTTTGCACGATCAATCGTCGTTTTGGTTTTTTTTGTTTTTTGTGGTACAAAGTTTGTTTCACACTTTTTGTTTATAAACAAAAAGTTAATCTTTAAAATATTAGATTTTGTTTATAAACAAAAAGTATAGAAACAAAAACAAGTTTGTAAACAAAATTGAGGATCAAAAAGAGATCGCATTGTTTGCATCTGTGGAAGGAAAAAAAGCCAAATTTACAAAACCCACTTTATAAATCGGTAACAATTTATAAACTGGTTAATATCAGGTGTGTGTTTTATAATTTTAACAATTTTGTCAAAATTGAGCTGTTTTTTTTTTTTTTTAAGATAACAAACAACATCATATTTTATTTAAATGTTGATGTTAGCGTCACGCTATCATAGATCGCATTTTGATACTCAATCCCAGAAGTCAAAAATCTTTTTCAAATTCAAATTTTTTTTTTTACCTTCGTGAAGCTGTTCCCTCTTAAAAAAATATGTAAACAAAAATAAACAAAAAAATATGTCAATAGTTTGTGCTGTAAATTTTTTTGTTTGTGCTATTTTAGTTCTTTTTTTAATGTTAAGAAATACGATTTGGACGTTTACGCCAGCCAAACTTTTTGTTTAATTTTGGCCGTCGCCACCTTTGATACGTCAAATACGCGTATCAAATACCAAATCGTATTTCTTCAAATAAAAAAAAACAAAAAAAACCCTAAAATAGCTTGTTTGTTTATGGCAATGTTTATGGCAAATAATAGCACAAACAATTTACATAATTTTATGAGTTTTTTTCGCATTTTTAGGTGGAATGAAGTTCTGGATGAAGTCACCGTCAAAATCGTATTTCTTTAAAAAAAAAAACTAAAATAGCACTAACGAAAAAATTTTACAGCACAAACCATTGACATAATTTTTTTGTTTATTTTTGTTTATATATTTTTTTAAGGGGCCCAGCTTTACAAAGATGACTTTTTTTCAATAAGAAAACAGCAAAATAAAACTGCTTGTGGGGGTTTTGTGGAGCGTCTTGGGGCGTGGAGTATGAGATAAAGACAGTGGGGATCGTTTTTCCTTCAGCTGGGATACAGAAAGGAGTCTGGGGGCGATCAATTGAAGCTAGTAGAGTTGGGAATGTGATGGCCCCGAGGCTAAGGACATAAATAATGCCTGGAGACACAGACTGCGGTACTCTGCCAAACTGGACACGCTGTCGATTTTTTATGGACCGTTTATGTGGGCAACTCCCAAATATCCGAAAAGGAGAAAAAAATTCCTGCTTACATTCGATCGTGGGCGTGTTGTAGAACAAAAGGCACAGCCAAGAACAACCTGCTGTTAGAAATATTCCCTAAAAAGAACGGGAGGGTTGAACATTACTCGCACCATTTGGGTTCACAGGTTTTTTTAAAAGTTCTAGTTAAAATCTAAAGTCATACGCTGGCCCTTTAAGAGGCGGAGCTGAGAACACCATGGAAACTTCTATGGAAATTTTACGATATCTCAAGTTGCTTTTGGAACTGTTTACGTAGTAGCTTTTGTGTTGTGACCAGATAGTTGTCACGGTTACCAGCTGGCGTTTAGCCAGACGCAGTACTAAAGAATGCCGAGGTTATTTAACTGAAACATCTTTAACCGAAAGATATCATGCTTTGGTAACCGCTAGATTAGACCGCTAGAATGGCGCTAGATTTTAAACAAGCGCTAAATGTTACATCAAAAGCGTTAAATTTCAAATCTATCGACGCTAGGTCTGAAATCTAGCGTAATTGCGCTTAAAAAAGTGCATTTAGCGACGCTAGCTTTAAAATCTAAGCGCTTGAGGTAACATTTTGCTTGTTTTAACATCTAACATGCTTGTTTACGTGTGTGTACTGGCCCCGATGGCTTTCCATATCTGTGCACACTGTTTATTTTGACAGCGTGCACATCACGGAGACACGCATTTTATTGGGAGCAGTGTTGTTGTTTTCTCAACAAAGCCAATATTATGTAAAGTGTGCCATCTTGTGAGGAAACATTAGAATTGCAGGAAAATAAAACATTGAAAAGGTTTATTTATTTAAATTTTTTTAAGTTTAACGGGCCGGATTAAGACGTTTAACGGGCCGCATGTGGCCCGCGGGCCGTAGTTTGCTTATGCCTGGATTAGAGCATACTTATTTATGTTTATCAGAAAAAAATCTTGCCATTTATTTTGAGCAATGGCTGTGTTTTGATTGGTTGTTTGCTGTAACCATAGCAACTCACTCTTCTTCTATTGGTCATTTTTGGTTGGTGGTGATTTTTTCGATGGAAAATTGTACGTTGGCATGAAAAATGACGAAAAACAAGTTTAACCACTTCTAGTTAGTCACGTTGATACATCCGTAAACCCTTGCTCGGGTTCCCCTCGAGGCCTTTTGGAATGTTTTAAAATGTAGTTATTTTAACATAACGTTTTTCGGACAGTTTCGGTCCTCGGGTCATGTCTTTGACACCCATGTTTTACAGGGTTTGTAGACAACGTCCGAAAATCGAGACTGATATATTTTCGAGGTACATATGTCACGTATTTAAACCGTTTAGATGTGATTTAGCTAAAATTGTTTTTTGTGAATTCCCATCGCAGTCTCACTGCTCTTTTTTTTCATGAGTTTCACAATAAAAAAAAAACAAACTAAAATAGCACAAACAAAAATTTTTTACACCAAATTTTTATGAGTTTTGTCGCATTTTTAGGTGGAATGAAGGTCTGGTTAAAGTCATCGTCAAAATCGTATTTCTTAAAAAAAAAAAAAAAAAAAACTAAAATAGCACTAACAAAAAATGTTTAAAGCACAGACGATTGACACGTACACGTACGCTGAACGTACGCTTTTATGATTTCCATGTTTAAGACTTTCATTTCAAGACTTTCCAGAACATTTTGCTGTTGATTGGATCTGCAAACCAAGTGGTGAATTAAACACATATTTTTTGTTTATTTTTGTTTATTTACAACCGATATCGGTCTGACTCACTTGAAGTGATCAGTCTCGGGGTTTCAGTTCGGTAGTTACGTTTCTTTGGGAACATTTGGGTCTTTGCGTTTCGAAAACGCCATTTTTTTCATGACCCTTCATTTAGAAATGAAGCGTTCTTGGCATTCCGACTTGCTGCGCGGAGCAGAATTTCCTGCTCGCTCCGGCACAGTGGATCGATAAGTGTGAATGGACCCCGTAACGACGTGCCTTGCTCTCCGTTTCTCTACAATTACAGATCCAAAAGAAGGATCTTCCTTTTTTTTTTTCTTCCTGAAACCTCCGGAGGGCATCTCTGCTCTAAATTACCGTTTTGCAACCCGAATGCAAATTTATTTTCCGCGGCTAATAATAAACGGCAGCTTCCCTCATTTGCATATGAAGGCAGTTAAGATAATTAGAACAAAGAAGTTTGTTGAGCTTGTTAAATTGGGAGGCTGGGATTGGAAGGGTAAAGGTTAAACAATCTTTTTACTGGATTAGAGGGTCTTTTATTTTGAAGTTTTTATTATTATGGTTACTAAAAGATACAGATTGAAATAACATTGGTCTAAATTTGGGAAACAAATGAATTTGTTTGTAAACATGACCATGTTTGAAAACAGAAATCGTAAATGTCTAAATTATAACAAATGTAAGTACATAAGCAGTAGCTAAATTTAGAAATGTCGCGCAAACTTAGCGAGGCAAAATGTCCGCTTCAAGATTATTTTTAAATCTATAACCACAAAAACAAAGTTTATTTGTTCATATATAGCAGACGGAATCGTAAACAGGCCAAAAAATGGTCTGTTTCTGCTTTCTTTCTCTGAGTTTGAGTAAAATTGCCTCTACTGTTACTCCAGGTCGAGAGGAGCCAGATGGGGTGCTTCCCGAGCACCTCGCTGGTGAGGTGTTTCCAGCACGTCGCACTGGTAGGAGACCAAGGGGCAGACCCCGGACCCGCTGGAGAGACTATGTCTCACAGCTGGCCGGGGAACGACTCGGGATCCTTCCGGGTGAGCTGGAGGATGTAGCCGGGTGAGAGAAGCCTGGGCTACCCGCTTGAGGCTGTTGCTCCTGCAACCTGGCCCTGGGGTAGCGGAAAACTTGAGTTTGATGCCCGTGATTTAAAACCTGGAATCTAGGAATTACTTGTAGTTCAATCCAAGGGTTTGTGCTGTTTTTTGTTTTCTCGACTTTTTGTTTTCTTGAATTTTTGTTTTCTTGAATTTTCGTTTTCTTGAATTTTTGTTTTTCTTCACTTTTTGTTTTCTTGAATTTTTGTTTTCTTGAATTTTTGTTTTCTTGAATTTTTGTTTTTCTTCACTTTTTGTTTTTCTTCACTTTTTGTTTTCTTGAATTTTTGTTTTTCTTCACTTTTTGTTTTTCTTCACTTTTTGTTTTTTTTCACTTTTTGTTTTCTTGAATTTTTGTTTTCTTGAATTTTTGTTTTCTTCACTTTTTCTTTTAAAAAGTTATACATTTGTTGTTTTTTTGCAATTTTTTTTTTTGTTTAACAACTGAAACTCTTTGAACTTCTTAAAACATCAAAAGTGAAAAAAAAACATTTTTTTTATTGTAAAAAAAAAACGTTAAATGTAAAAAACAAGAAATTTGGTTTTTCCCCCATTTTTTTCCAAAAGGGCTCTAAAAAAACAGCCTTTTTTGTCTTTAAACACCTTTAATTAAGAGATTTTAAAAGTAGCTCCATGTGGCGGAGTCGGCACATCCCGGCACCTCTCCGTTAAGGCTGGGTAAACACAGCTGTCACGACCCGTAAACCTAATGGGACATAGGTCACAGGGGCAGCCGGATCATCCGCAGGATTCCTGTGGAATCTGAAGGAAGCCATGCTGTTTTTACTGTCCTTTCTCGGCCCAGGGCGGGCACATACTACCCACGCTTGTTTTCTCGGGGTAATCACTGGAGCAGATGTTTGAGGAAATCACCCACTGCCCCCGCGTTCCCCTACGTGCTCAACCATCCGTTATATCAGTGTCAATGTGAGGCGTTTTTTGTTGGACTGGTTGTTTTGGGTCAAGAGAAGAAAATATTCCGTAAAGCGCTAACGTGTTTTGACGTACTGTGCTGTGCCAGACTGATCTGTAATTCCCATTGGCACCATCACAAAGGCTACAAGGCGTAGCGCACCACCCACTGTATGCCCAGAATACTCTTAGCAACTAGCGTCACGTCTGTTCCGGTGTGTTCGGCGCTCATGCGGTGACACCACCGACAAAATTGACTGTATATTTGGGTTTTGAATTAAGATATTTGTGTCACGTTCTAACGTAAACAGGAAGTGTGTTTGTGCGTTACCTCTGCTCACGCTCACTCCCTCTCCTGTCATTAAGAACTGGTATTTTCCCAACAATAACACTAATAATAAACGTTTTAGTAGTGTCTTGAAAACATCTCTAGTTTCTCAAGTGAGCAACCGGACGTTTCCATGGAAACCGCAAAAATACAGGAAGCACCTCCTCTTGATAGTCTCCTTCTCCTACGCCCTCCCGGGACAGAACCAACCCCTCTAGCCAGGGCGAATGTGGCTTCGAGATCCAGCAGCTGGTCGTTCATGTCAACATCTTAACGACTCCATAACCAGCTAGCCGTTAGGAGCTAGCCGTTAGAAGCTAGCCATTGGGAGCTAGCCGTTGCGAGCTAGCCGTTGGGAGCTAGTCGTTGCGAGCTAGCCGTTGGGAGCTAGCCGTTGCGAGCTAGCCGTTGGGAGCTAGCCGTTGGGAGCTAGCCGTTGGGAGCTAGCCGTTGGGAGCTAGCCGTTGGAAGCTCGTCGGACGATTTTTGAAAAATCAGCTGTCCGACACAAAGTCCAAAATGGCGTCCAAAGAGCGCTCAAAATGAAGTCTTCGGAAAGAGACAAAACAGCAGAAGAAAGGGGCAGAAACTCAGCGAAAGTTGGCGACTAAACGCCCAGGCTAGCGCTTTAGCACTTGAAAACACTTTGGTTGCTCTGGTAACGCTCAAACATACTGTCAAAATAAAAGTCATCGCAAAAACAAAAGTGCGGAAAAATATTACTTCAGCCGCTCACAGTTAGAATTTTTGGGAGACTTGACATTGTTTTGCTGTAACCAGACAGCCCCAACTTGGGCTAATTGGTGACAATAAAATCTAAAAATTGTTGCTACTGTCTAGTCTGCTCTGTAACTCTGCAACTCCATTTTGAAAAGAAACTTTCTAAAGACGTTTTGATTTGGACTCGACTCGTACCAGATCCTGACCCGGAGGTGGGGTCCCTCCCATGTTGAAATTATGTATCATTGCAAATCCGCTGAATTGAATTGTTTTATCTTTAACAAATGATAAAATATCAAGAAAATATCAAGAAAAAAAGATTTAGTTTGAAAAAGAAACACCGCTAGCCATGTGGCTAAAGCAGGGGTGGGCAAACTTTTTGGGTTGTGGGCCACTTTGAGTTCTAACATTTGACAAAGGGGACCAGAACAGGAACAGATAGATGGCATGCTTTGGTAACCGCTAGATTAGACCTATAGAATGATGCGCTAGATTTTAAACAAGCGCTAAATTTCAAATCTAGTGACGCTAGGTCTGAAATCTAACGCGACAGCGCTTAAAAACGCGCATTTATTGGCGCTAGGTTTGAAAACTAAGCACTTGATGTAACATTTTGCTTGTTTTAACATCTAACACGCTTGTTTACGTGCGTGTGTTGGACCTGATGGCTTTCCATATCATATAGTGCACCATCTAGTGAGGAAACATCGGAATTGCAGAAAAAAATAAAACATTAACAAGGTTTATTTATTTAATTTTTTCAAGTTCAGCGGGCCGGATTAAAATGTTTAACTGGCCGCATGTGGCCCACGGGCCATAGTTTGCCCATGCCTGGACTAAAATGTCTACAGTTCGGAACTGTCGAGCGGAATTTGGCGACACATTACATGCCGATGATATTGAAAAGTGAAGTCTGTATTTTTTTTTCTTTCAGGGGTCCGTTCAGTGTGGTGCGGCGATGCATCAACAGGGACAACGGCCAGCAGTTTGCGGTGAAGATCGTAGACGTGGCCAGCTTTACGTCCAGCCCGGGACTGAGCACGGAAGGTGAGGAATGAACGCGCTAGGCCGACTTACGCCAACATTTAAATTCGTCCCACCACCCGAAAATAGACCAAACATAACGGCATCCGGGATGAGTAACACGTTACATGTGCCGGTGGGGTCGGGGTCTCGCCAGGCGGCGTTGCGCTTTGTCCCGCTGAGGTCTGTGTTTGTTTTTGTCAGAGAGGCAGCCAATCATAGGTGTGTGTTGGCGGCGAACTTGGCACGCACGCGGCGCCATCTGTGATGTCTTTGTCGGGGAGAAAAAAAATGTCTGCCAATAACAGCGGACACCAGGAAGTGGAACAAAAACGGGGGGGAAATTAAAAATAAATTACAAAGATGTCAAAATAGGTTCGTTTAAAAGCAGGAGGAAAAAAGATGGCTGCCGCATCTGCAATAATTAGAATACAGGTTTGTAGTGAAGAGGGGCTTTTAGATTTACTAATAAATACCCTTACCCACACCCATGGGCACCCATCCGATCAAGCTGCTGGAAAATCTCCCTCTAATCCTTCGTGATTCTGTCATGAACCATATTAGGGGTGAAATTTAGCCGAGTAAGCAACTTCGGGATGTTTCTGGTTCAGCTACGACAAAAATAAAATGTCCGTTTTCCACTAATTTTAGTTTCGTAATGATCGGATATTTTTTGCGACATTTTTTTTTTGGGTCAAAATATACGAATCCAAGATGAGGGTTTAGGACTTGAAAGGTTTGAGGGATTTTATTTTGAAAATAAACGGCCAAGAAGATCACGATGGTAACCAGGATCTACGTTCCTACCCTCACCATGGTAACCAGGACCTACGTTCCTACCCTCACCATGGTAACCAGGACCTACGTTCCTACCCTCACCATGGTAACCAGGATCTACGTTCCTACCCTCACCATGGTAACCAGGATCTACGTTCCTACCCTCACCATGGTAACCAGGGTCTACGTTCCTACCCTCACCATGGTAATCAGGATCTACGTTCCTACCCTCACCATGGTAACCAGGATCTACGTTCCTACCCTCACCATGGTAACCAGGATCTACGTTCCTACCCTCACCATGGTAACCAGGATCTACGTTCCTACCCTCACCATGGTAACCAGGATCTACGTTCCTACCCTCACCATGGTAACCAGGATCTACGTTCCTACCCTCACCATGGTAACCAGGATCTACGTTCCTACCCTCACCATGGTAACCAGGATCTACGTTCCTACCCTCACCATGGTAACCAGGATCTACGTTCCTACCCTCACCATGGTAACCAGGATCTACGTTCCTACCCTTACCATGGTAACCAGGATCTACGTTCCTATCCTCACCATGGTAACCAGGATCTACGTTCCTACCCTCACCATGGTAACCAGGATCTACTTTCCTACCCTCACCATGGTAACCAGGATCTACGTTCCTACCCTCACCATGGTAACCAGGATCTATGTTATCAAATTAAAACTTTGACGATTGATTAAACATTTTTTTTTTTTTTTTTTAATCCACTCTGAAATCTCTCGACCAGTTTCATCCCGCTTTCTTCTCTCGAAAAAAAAAAAACCGTCGACGCGGTCGGATTTCACTGTAATTTATGTCCCTCAAACGGCAGAATCGATGAGGAACGGGCCTAGTAAATTACACCGAGCTCATTCAGCAGCGCTGCTGGCCTCTTCGGAGCCATTTCCTCACTTGTGCCGGGACACTGAGGAGCATTGTTACATCCAAGAACAGATAGTCAATGAGAAGGGTTGAGGATGAGTGTTAAAAGGAGGGGGAGGAATAATGGACGCCGGAGAATGAAGCCTCTGTGGCGCACGGACACGGCGTCATTTCTCCCGGTTGCGTAACGCCGCGACACACAAAGATCAGTAGATGAGGGAGAGCTGATAAATTAGTTTTTTTTTTTTTTTCTAAACAAAGTGAAGAACTGTTCACAGAATGCCTCGCCGTCTGTTTTCGTCCTAAAAAAACAACCTCATTTTTGTCGTCAATTAGATGACTTGCGTTTAGAAAATGAGAAAAATATAGGATTTGAGCTCATTTTTGGTGGAATTTAGTGTTGTTTCCAATTTAAAATAAATAAAAAAAAATTTGCTCTTCATCCCCCTCTAGTGGAAAAAACGGAAAACACAAGATAAAAATATTTACAAAACGAGGTAAACATAAGGCTAAATTGTTGATATACATATTATTTATTTATTTTTAATGATCCAACCAACTTATAATTAAATTAAAATTTATTTTGACACGTGACGTTCGCGAAAAAAGTTTTTTTTCACACAGAGACAGCTTTGATCAAAGTAACAAATGAAATTCGTAGAAACACTGACGTTGGCAAAGTTTCCGTTTTAATCCTGTTGGACCTGAGTTCTGCGTTTGACACTGTAGATCATGAGATCCTTCTGGAGAACTGGGTTGGTGTTTCTGGTACTGCACTTAACAGGTTTAAATCTTATTTAGAAGGACGCAAGTATTTTGTAGAAATATAAAATTGTGTGTCAGATCACATACCTGTGGGGTTCTCAGGGGTCAATCCTGGGCTGCGTTTGACACTGTAGATCATTAGATCCTTCTGGAGAACTGGGTTGGTGTTTCTGGTACTGCACTAAATTGGTTTAAATCTTATTTAGAAGGACACAAGTATTTTGTAGAAATTGGAAATTGTGTGTCAGATCACATACCTGTGGGGTTCCACAGGGGTCAATTCTTGGACCTCTGTTGTTTAACATCTACAGGGTGCCATTAGGGCAAGTGATAGCCAGTAACATCACAATTACGCAGATGATACTCAGATCTATGTGTCACTGACAGCAGGTGAACATGGACCTGTGGATTCACTGTCACTGTATTCAACAAATCAGAGTCTGGATGCAAAACAACTTTCTCCTGCTAAACTCAGACAAAACTGAAATCATTGTCTTTGACCCACAAAGTTACCTTCAATCTCTCTCTCTCTAGAACCGACAAATCAAGTTAGAAATCTGGGAGTAATAATTTTACTTTTAGAGTCAGGACTAAACATGAACCATCTAGAACTCTGAGGACTTTTGGGACCGGCCTCCTGCTGGTGCCTAGAGTCAGGACTAAAATAATGAACCATCTAGAACTCTGAGGACCTCTGAGACCGGACTCTTGCTGGTGTCTAGAGTCAGGACTAAACATGAACCATCTAGAACTCTGAGGACCTCCGGGACCGGCCTCCTGCTGGTGTCTAGAGTCAGGACTAAACATGAACCATCTAGAACTCTGAGGATTTTTGGGACCGGCCTCCTGCTAGTGTCTAGAGACAGGACTAAACATGAACCATCTAGAACTCTGAGGACCTCTGGGACCGGACTCTTGCTGGTGCCTAGAGTCAGGACTAAACATGAACCATCTAGAACTCTGAGGATTTTTGGGACCGGCCTCCTGCTGGTGTCTAGAGACAGGACTAAACATGAACCATCTAGAACTCTGAGGATTTTTGGGACCGGCCTCCTGCTGGTGTCTAGAGTCAGGACTAAAATAATGAACCATCTAGAACTCTGAGGACCTCTGAGACCGGACTCTTGCTGGTGTCTAGAGTCAGGACTAAACATGAACCATCTAGAACTCTGAGGACCCCTGGGGCCGGCCTCCTGCTGGTGTCTAGAGTCAGGACTAAACATGAACCATCTAGAACTCTGAGGATTTTTGGGACCGGCCTCCTGCTGGTGTCTAGAGACAGGACTAAACATGAACCATCTAGAACTCTGAGGACTTTTGGGACCGGCCTCCTGCTGGTGCCTAGAGTCAGGACTAAACATGAACCATCTAGAACTCTGAGGATTTTTGGGACCGGCCTCCTGCTGGTGTCTAGAGACAGGACTAAACATGAACCATCTAGAACTCTGAGGACCTCTGGGACCGGACTCTTGCTGGTGTCTAGAGTCAGGACTAAACATGAACCATCTAGAACTCTGAGGACCCCTGGGGCCGGCCTCCTGCTGGTGTCTAGAGTCAGGACTAAACATGAACCATCTAGAACTCTGAGGATTTTTGGGACCGGCCTCCTGCTGGTGTCTAGAGACAGGATTAAACATGAACCATCTAGAACTCTGAGGACTTTTGGGACCGGCCTCCTGCTGGTGTCTAGAGTCAGGACTAAATATGAACCATCTAGAACTCTGTGGACCCCTGGGGCCGGCCTCCTGCTGGTGTCTAGAGTCAGGACTAAACATGGACCACCTAGAACTCTGAGGACCTCTGGGGCCGGCCTCCTGCTGGAGCCTAGAGTCGGGACTAAACATGAACCATCTAGAACTCTGAGGACCTCTGGGACCGGCCTCCTGCTGGAGCCTAGAGTCAGGACTAAACATGGACCACCTAGAACTCTGAGGACCTCTGGGACCGGCCTCCTGCTGGTGTCTAGAGTCAGGAACAAACATGAACCATCTAGAACTCTGAGGTCCTCTGGGACCGGCCTCCTGCTGGTGTCTAGAGTCAGAACTAAACATGAACCATCTAGAACTCTGAGGACCTCCGGGACCGGCCTCCTGCTGGTGTCTAGAGTCAGGACTAAATATGAACCATCTAGAACTCTGAGGACCTCTGAGACCGGACTCTTGCTGGTGTCTAGAGTCAGGACTAAACATGAACCATCTAGAACTCTGAGGACCTCCGGGACCGGCCTCCTGCTGGTGTCTAGAGTCAGGACTAAATATGAACCATCTAGAACTCTGAGGACCTCTGGGACCGGCCTGCTGCTGGAGCCTAGAGTCAGGACTAAACATGGACCACCTAGAACTCTGAGGACCTCTGGGACCGGCCTCCTGCTGGTGTCTAGAGTCAGGACTAAATATGAACCATCTAGAACTCTGAGGACCTCTGGGACCGGCCTGCTGCTGGAGCCTAGAGTCAGGACTAAACATGGACCACCTAGAACTCTGAGGACCTCTGGGACCGGCCTCCTGCTGGTGTCTAGAGTCAGGACTAAACATGAACCATCTAGAACTCTGAGGACCTTTGGGACCGGCCTCCTGCTGGTGTCTAGAGTCAGGACTAAATATGAACCATCTAGAACTCTGAGGACCTCTGGGACCGGCCTGCTGCTGGAGCCTAGAGTCAGGACTAAACATGGACCACCTAGAACTCTGAGGACCTCTGGGACCGGCCTCCTGCTGGTGTCTAGAGTCAGAACTAAACATGAACCATCTAGAACTCTGAGGACCTCTGGGACCGGCCTCCTGCTGGTGTCTAGAGTCAGGACTAAACATGAACCATCTAGAACTCTGAGGACCTCTGGGACCGGCCTCCTGCTGGTGTCTAGAGTCAGGACTAAACATGAACCATCTAGAACTTTGAGGACCTCTGGGGCCGGCCTATGAATTGTGCTACAAATAAACTTACCGTGCATTTTTCGTAAAATTATTTACATATATGAAGCGTTTGTGTTTTTTGCTCTTTTTCACAACTAATTGCGAATTTTATGTCTTGCTGTTTCAGATCTGAAACGAGAGGCCAGTATCTGCCACATGCTGAAACACCCCCACATCGTGGAGCTGCTGGAGACCTACAGCTCGGACGGCATGCTCTACATGGTCTTTGAATTGTTAGTATCTAACGATCCGGTTCGGGACAACCGCGATTTAGCGTAAATGAAACGCCTAGAAACTGATTTGTCGGGATCGTAATCAGTACTCCTATCGGTACTTTTTTATTATCAAAATAAAAGGCAAACTTATCTTTTATTTTGAAACAAATTTTATTTTGTTTTATAGTGTTTGTTTGTTTTTTCTTCTTGTTTTCGCACTTAAAAAAGTATCGATAAGATATCGGATTGATACGCGGTATCGTTAAGAGTATCGATAACCATCCCTACAAAATAAAACAAGTTCTTAAGAGCGCTAAATAAAGTCGACGAGGAGAAGCTAGCAAGTGGGACTCACTTGGAGACGAACCCGCCGATTCCAGACTAAATTTAAAGGGTATTGTTCTTTTTTTTTGGGGTGCTAGAGCAGGGTACACCCGCTACAACGCATCTTGCTTATATTCAAATGTGGGCGTGGCAAAGAACAAAATCCACGGCCAAGAACAATTCATAATTTGAATAGTTTCCATATACTAACGTCCGAACAGGATACCAGACACTAGTCAGTTCAAACGCTAGATTGGTCCCAAGGACGTTGGCCTAGTGGTAAAGATACTGACAACCTGGTTCGATTCCCACTCGGCCTAAGACGTCCCTGGAGCTACTGGAAATAAGAAAAAAAAATTGCGTAATAGTCAGTTTTTTGTACGCGTTTCATCGTCTGAACCGCGTAACGCTAACGTGGCCGCGCACTCGTTCATAGCGGCCAATTATCCTAACATGTATGTTTTTGGAGGAAACCAGAGAAAAAACACAGAAACACAGGTAGAACATGCAAACTCCACACAGAAAGACCAGTGTGTGGAGTGTATGTTCCACCTGGTACTCGAATCCCGACCTTCTTGTTCGGATTCCACTATGCTAACCACTGCGCCACAATCCCGCCCGCTTTTCACATCCTTGAAACGGTTTTTACGACTCTTTGAATTCCATTTTTGGCGTTTTTCTCCCAGAATAAATCAGTTTTTTTTTCACGCGTTTTTTAAACCAAACTTTTATAGTTTAGTTTTCGTCCATGTTTTGAACTTACTTCCGTACAAATTGTTCCAAAAGTGGATTTTTTTTATGTCATTTATGCTCGTTTTTTAGTGCAAAAATTTGTTATGATTTTCCATATGAGGCGGTGTGAGTCACCCCGAAAACCTAATCAGTTCATCTATAGTCGGTACTTGATAACTGGGCAGTGGCATTAAAAACCCCACAGTGGTTCATTTCAATGACACTACCTTGTTACTCAGTACTAACTATAGATTAACTGAGGTTTTTCATGGTCAAACCTCCAAAACAGATCAAAACTAAGTAAATGTGCTTATAGCTTTTTTTTGGTATTTATCGTATTTTCGAGCGAACAAAAATATCATGTTTATGCAATAAGATCAAAAAGATCACCCCAAAAAAACCACAACACCCCCTCTTTGATCATTTTCTTTGATGATTAACCCGCCCTCTCTCTCTCAGCATGGACGGAGCCGATCTTTGCTTTGAGATTGTGAAGCGAGCCGACGCCGGTTTCGTCTACAGTGAAGCCGTAGCCAGGTACGAACCCCCCCCCCCCGTGCCCCACCCCCTTTTCAAGTCACCCAAAAAACAAACATCTTCCTCACGTGTTTTTCTTTTTTTGGGGTTCCAGTCACTACATGAGGCAGATTTTAGAAGCTCTTCGGTACTGCCACGATAACAACGTGATTCACCGAGACGTAAAGGTACGTTTTTGGATTTTTTTAAACTTTTTTTCCACCGAAATTCAAAAGTCGTTTATCTTCAGTCTGACTGAAGGTTCGTGGTTTTTCAACCATAGACCTCGCGTCTTTTCTTAGACGCGCTACAGCGACTTTTTTAACCACATTTCATTTGTCGAAACCAAGTTATTGGTGGTAAAGGTAACGAGGGCTTCTGAGATAACGAACACTTTCTGTGTCAAAAACATATTTTTTGTCCATCCTGTGATCAAATTTGGTCATTTGTTCAAAACTTATTGGTGTTTTTTATGTAAACATGCTAAACAATAGATTAAAAATGTTTTAAATTTGCAATTTCATCACTTTTAGCTTTATAAATACCTCAAAAGCATGTAAACCAAACGCCACCTAGTGGTAATTAAGTCTAATTACATCATAATTGTCGTCCGCAAGATGCTCGATCTTAGCTTCCCTGGTCACCAAAGCTAGGATAAACTGGAAAACCCACAAACTTTAACTTTCCGAATTAGCTAGAACTTAATTGCTAGCGTAAGCCATTAACACTAGTTCCACCGCGTTCTAAATCTACCTGCAAGCGCCATGACCGTCAATGTGACCCCTTATGTAATTATTCATGTTTTGCGCTGCTTTATTTCTTAAATAAACTTTTACACTCAATTTTTAAAGTAATAATAATAATAAAATGTTTAATATTTTTAAAACCTCCGTGTAGTCCCTCATTCATCCAGGAGTGATCCATAGTAGAAAAAGTTTCAAAAAAGTCTTCTGGACAGTTTAATTATTCAACGAGACGTTTCGACTTCCATCCGGAAATCATTTTCAATCTGAATGAAATGTACTGAAAACTGGATCTATTTGTCCTAACCTGAGTAACAGGTAAAAAAATAGTAAGAAGGGCTCGACCAATGAGACTGTGTTCCTTAAGATGGCCGTGAATGGCTCCTATTGTAGCCACAGACCAGTAAACAAACCTATTGTAAAAATGCTAAAAGCCTAGTGAATAGAGAAACCTGCTAACGAGAGTTAGTGGACTAAAGATTCACGCCTCTGGTCTGTGGCTACAATAGGAGCCATTCACGGCCATCTTAAGGAACACAGTCTCATTGGTCGAGCCCTTCTTACTATTTTTTTACCTTTTACTCAGGTTAGTATAAATGGATCCAGTTTTCAGTCCATTTCATTCAGATTGAAAATGATTTCCGGATGGAAGTCGAAACGTCTCGTTGAAGAATTAAACTGTCCAGAAGACTTTTTTGAAACTTTTTCTACTATTTTTAAAACCTAGAATAAAAAAGTAAAATTATCTAATTTGTCAATAGCCTACTTTTTTTCCGCATTTTGCGCTATCGCTAAATTGGCTATCGGCTATATTCCAATATGTTAACCGGAAATTTCAAGACTTATCTAAAAAAAACTAGGCTGACTTTTTTCGGACAACAATTTTCTTACTCTCTACATGATATCTCTAAAATGTTTCTGTAATGGCGTCAGAGTCCTCCTTGTCTCTCTCCACAAATATAAACACACACTTAAGTGTGGCCGTAGCAATGTGTTTTTTGCCATAGCAACATAGCAACAACTTCCAATGCGCGTTTCCTCTCAGCTGCTGCGGGGTGCAGCAGGTTAGAGGAGATAAAATGCTTATAAATTTTGAAATGTTTATTTTTAGAACACAAAAACGACATAAAATAGAAAACATGTTTATATTAAAAGTCATAAAAGATCAGCCTCTTAGGTGGTGTTTTATTTATTCTAATTAGCATATTAAAGTGACGTGCGGTCAAATTGCTGTGGCAGTCTTAGTGGTAGTAGTTACGCCCATTTGGAACTGATCATGTTAACTTCGGCCCGAAATTTTCAACATAAACATACTGTTAAAAATTAAACAATGGCATCATCAGTAGAAATCTACGAACCTTCTGTTTCCGAATTAGTTAGGACGTAAATGCTAGCATAAAACAAGAAGTAGCCCCAATTTGAAACTGGACGTTAATTTTTGTTTATTTTTCTTAAAAAATAAAACAAATTCAACTTGATTAATCATTTTTAATATTAAACAAATTAACACAAAAAGTTTCAAATCCTAACAAACATGTTGGCTATTGCCCAGAAGGGGGCAGTGTGCTCATCGCTACGCGGTGGAGGTTTGAGTTGATGACGCAGACGCTGGTCCGAGGGGTCAAGTTGTGCTCGGGTGGAACCAAAGTCCCCCGCCTCGATTCCATCGTGGAGCTCAGCGACGTCACTTCCGTCGTGAAGTTGAGCCGTCTACAGAACCACTTCCCGACGGCTCGCGCTGCCGCTTTCCGAACGCAACCAGACAACAAGAAGTACATGACCGGATCCAGGCAGCTGTTAAAAGCCGAGAACAAAAGCATGATCTCGTTGGTGTTGTGCACCATCCGTTGGTTCCCGCACGAGTCGTCGTCGTTGATCTGGGAGTTGATGTACACCGGGCGGAAGACGTGGTACGGTCCAAAGGAAATGGTGAAAAGAAAAAGCACGAAAAAAGACTTCTTGGCTGTTCTTTTGTATTTTCCGGCGTTGGGGAGGTCGGGTTTGTTGCGGGACACGTGCAGCAAGCGGGCGGCTATCTTGGTGTAGGACCCTACTAGGATAACGAAGACCAGCCAGAATAAGACGATCGCCACCATGTTGATGTAGGCTTGAATCGGTCTTTTCTTTCTGTAGTGGAAACATTTGTTTTCGTCGCCATCTTTTTCTGCCATGGCGACCATTGCTACGGCAACCATTCCAAAGAATCCCCAAACAGCTCCGCATACTATCCAACTCAGTGGCCACATGCGACCGAAGAATCTCAGCTTCCTCTTCATCCCAGTCCGGCTTCTACCTTTACCCCGGAGCCTTAGATAGCGGTCCAGCCCAATGAGCCCCAAAAGGACTATGCTCATGTACATCGTAACGTAGAAAATGTTCCCCACAACGCTGCACATCCTGAACCCCAATGTCCAATAGTCCTCCCGAAAGTGGTAGACCATCCTAAAGGGCAAGCATGCCAGGAAAACCAGATCGGAAATGGCACAGTTGATAAGGAACACCTGCACCGAGTTGCGGCTGGATTTGAGGAAAAGAAAAACCCAAAGAGCGAACAAGTTCCCGATCAGGCCTAGTACGAAGAAGAGCGAGTAGAAGGAAGCCAGCGAGAGTCGGAATGCCCGGTCATCAAACACGCAGGGTGTAATGGAAGTGTTAGAAGAGGTAACGGGCGAGGAAATCCGTGTGAAGGAAGTGGAGTACTTTGTGGTCATGGTTGACAGGTGGTCGACGTCTTCACTCTGCAAAAAAAAACGCAAAGTAGATACTTTTATTTTGAGAAATACCAAAAGCTAACCGTTCATGAGTGGCTGGCATGAGTAACGGGTAAATTCCAGATTAAAGGTCAGGGTTTCTTTGTGACCTTCTAAACTTGGGCTTAAATTTTGGACCCAAATTTGCGCCCAAAAATGGCAAGTTTGGTACTAAAATGAAGATTAAAAAAAACTTACCATCGGAATTCTTTATGGTTCTTTAGACGAGAGAAATTTGAGACGGTCCGCTGATCCAATTAGACATCGTTATAAATCGTTAAAATGAGTTTTTTAGTCCGTGTTTAAGGAGCCAGAGAGAGTGTGCAAATCTTGAAAGCGTCCTCCGTGAAGTAGTACCCCTTCTCATATCTTCTTTTTGTTATGTCCTCCTTTTCGAGCTTTTCCTTTTCTCTCACGCGCTGAAACCGGGCTGTTGAGTCTCTGCTGCGGCTTCTCACGTCTGTTTTTATCTAGCAGCATCTTTTTAACCAGAGACTTCTCCGAACATCCTCCACGCCCCGCAGTTCCTCCTTTCACATGCACACAGAGGAAGTGAACCCATCATCGCTCACTATATTTTTCTGCTCTCTCTTCACAATCGGGGGTGGGGGTGGGCAAGTTTATTAGATCTTGCTCAAAAAAAGCAGATAAGCAAGTCAAAATTAGCTTAATGCAAACCTCGTCAAATGTCCCACATTTTGATGATGGGACCATTTCTGCGAAAAATTAAAATAGCGATACGATTGAAATGAATGGAGGAAAAAAATGTTGCTATTTTACATTTTCAAGCACAAAAATTTAAGATAGCTACATTTATCTAGGCCAGTGCTTCTTAATTATTTTCTGTTGCGCCCCCCTCACTCTCAGCCGTGACTATAGTTAGTATCACCCGTCTGTGAAAATGTTATAAGTACACATCTGCATAACATAATATCATCATTACCATGAAAGAAAACAAAGCAACAAAAAAAAAGTAACGTACAACAAAGAACCGCTTTAATAATATTGTTTTTTAATTTGTAACACTAAAGATTAAAAGTGCATCAATTAACTTGAAATTAAAAAAGCGCCAACTACTGTAGTGCAGTGATCCCCAACCACCGGGCCGTGGGTCATGGGGTACCAGGCCGCATAGAATGAAGAAATAACTTCCATTATTTCCATTTGGTTTATTATTAGAGCCTTAATGACAAAGGTTTTCTTGATTCTTGATGAGGATAATTTAATTTGAAAAGTGACCAAAAACAGAGTTACGAAGCAGACTGGACTTTAGAAACACTCTTCAGGTTTCAGGTCAAAATGGGACTGTCTGGTTCCAGCAAAACAAACTCAGAACTCCGATTGATCTAGTTTTACTGTGAGGCGCCTAACTGGTATTTTTATTCACTTTGTTTTTGTGATGTCCTTTATTTTGAAGGTATGTTTACCGTTACCAAGGCAACCAGATTACGTTAGAGCAGAGAGAATGTTTCCGCGTTATAAAGACGCAGCTAATAAATTTTCTCGTGAAGACAAAAAGGGTTTAAGTTTATTTATTTAAAAAAAACATTTTTCAGACTGGTCTAATCACCTTTAGACCGGTCCATGAAAATATTATCAGACACTAAACCAATCTGTAGTGCCAGAAAGTTTGGGGACCTCTACTGTAGTGGATGTGCAATTACACTTTATTCTAGTACGGAAAAAAAAAAAAACATGTTCCACAGGGTCACACGCGCCCACCCTGGTATCGTGCCGAGAAGCACTGATCTAGGCCAAGGATGGGCAAACTTTTTGACTCGCGGGCCACATTGAGTTCTAAAATTTGACAAGCGGGGCGTAACCAGCAGGTGAGGGGGAGCGGCGTGCCCCCAAATCCCTCTGTACCGGCCAGCAGCTCAAGTGCTTGTTTTGTCCCTCTCCTTTAGAAAATCCTAGATTCGCCCCTGGGAACAAGATCAGATGGATGGCATGCTTTGGTAACCGCTAGATTAGACCGATAGAATGACGGTAGATTTTAAACAAGCGCTAAAAGTTACATGAAGTGCGTTAAATTTCAAATCTAGCGGCGCTAGGTTTGAAATCTAAGTGCTTGATGTAACATTTTGCTCGTTTTAACATCTAGCACGCTTGTTTACGTGTGTGTATTGGCCCCGATGGCTTTCAATATCTGTGCACATTGTCAATTTTAAAAGTGTGCGCATCAAGAAGACACACATTTTAATGTGAGCAGTGTTGTTAAATTTTTGGCGCCATCTAGTGACGAACATTAGAATTGCAGGAAAAATCAAACTAATATGGTTTATTTCGTTTAAAAAAATTCTTGTTCCGCGGGCCGGATTAAAACGTTTAACAGGCCACATGTGGCCCGCAGGCCGCAGTTTGCCCATACCTGATCTAGGCCGCCATTAGCGGGCTTAGGAGAGCTCTGGATGAGTTGACGTTAGCCAAGACCGACCAGGACCGATCAAAATAATTGTGGACAATATGAAGCGTCCATAAAAAGTTACAGGCCAACCAGGAATGCGAAAAATAGGCGTTAGCTACCATGCTAGCACGACTTACCCTATCCATGACACTTTTAACATAGCAGGACACATTTTACACGCTCCTATTCCCACTTTCACCACAAGTTTGGCGTACGATGAGCGTTTAATTCAGGTCCCGTGTCAAATTTTGGAGGCTTTGTCAGGTCAAGCGAGGACAAGGAATAGTCAGGCTTTTACACTTCCTGCTCGGTGATGAAGCTTTCTAAATTAACATGGTTTCATAACTTATTGTTTAATGCAAATTGTAGTTGTTTAAGCGCAAAAAATATATGAAAAGTTCTTTTTTATTAGATGGAAATGTTAAGCTGACTTTTTTTTTGCCGGCCTCGTCTTAAACTTCTCTGAAGAGGAACGTTTAAATCATAATCTGAACTTGAAGCTTGTTTCTTAGACCAGATTTCTGTGGCTAAAGGCTCTACCTCCACTTGGACTAGAAATCCCTGGCCTTTTGAGCAGCCCTCCATTTTGATTGGATAATATTTTGTTTGATCTGTACTTCAAAGGAAATTTTATTTATAAACCACTTTTCAAACATGAATTTACCCATAATGCTGTTCACTAACATATGTATGTCCTAACCTTTGGCTTCCTTATTGCTTTGTATTTAAATCAGCAGCATAGTAATAATGTGGTTTTATTTGCACGAAATTGCAAGTCATCGTGAAACCTTCTCCTCTCACTTTGAAGTGCACAAACAAACCTGTGCACTTTTGCACACAAATACTTACCGCAAAGTACGCTAAAAGCAACCTTTTCCTTTTTGCGTTACGTTTCAGGAAAAAAACTGTTGAAATCAGCTTTTAGCCTAGTTTTGATTCTGATATGTACTTTTTTTTTCTTGTAGCCGCATTGTGTGCTTTTAGCCTCGAAAGAAAACTCTGCTCCAGTGAAGCTCGGAGGATTCGGAGTGGCAATCCAACTGGGAGAGTCTGGCTTAGTTGCCGGAGGTATGAATACACAAAGCATTTTCCCAAACTTACACTGAATGATTAACGTTTTAAGTCACATTAAATGTTCTTTTATGCGAATAATGAGTTTTATAATAATCGATTTGTTTTTCTTGGTATTTGCATGCAAACGTATATAATTCTCCTCCCGATGTTTATTTTTACGCATCAGTCATTTCTGCAATTTTTTACGAGCGTTTTTTGCGGATGTAACACCTCAGCGTTGCGACTTCCCCATAACAAATGACCAGAGGTGTCAAGTAACGAAGTAAGACTACTTCGTTACCTTACTCAAGTAGAAAATCTCGTTATCTTTACTTTAACGAAGTAATTATTTTTTTGTCTACTTTTTACTTTTACTCACTACTTTTTTATGCAATTATCTGTACTTTTACTTCGTTAGTTTTATCAAAAGTAGTCGCTACTTTCTCCATTTTGTCACCGTTATAAAGCCGCGACTGTTTGTCGGATTTTTTTTTTTTTTATGAACCCTGAATGCATCAAACAAAGGAACAGATGAATGATTGGCTGAAAGGTCCAGTCAATCATTACTTTGGGGCGAGTAGCCCCGCCCACAAACTTTTAAAGAGCAAGGACGTCAATTTCCGTGTTTGAGACTCGGGCTCGGAAATCAAAGTGTTTCTGATGCTGCAACACTGAACTTTGATTGAATTATCAGTTTTTTTTAAAAAAAAAAAACAACAACAGCAAAGAAATGTTTTATTATTATTTTCAGTCTTAGGTTATTGTAAACGTCTTTGCTGAAAATGTTGTAGATGGTGTTTTTATAAAAATAACTTTGATCTGTGACGCACTATTTTATCTTTAGAAACAAAGCTAATTGAACTGATTCATCCATAAATAGTAGTGGATGAAGTATTTGTGCTTAAAAGCATCCAAAATGTTATTGATTAGTTTATAAAGACTGACTGAGGAGATTAAAACTACACATCGCTTAGATTTTGTATCATGAAGATGTTTGGGTTAACATTAAAAAAACCTTATATGTACACATATATATGTAGATATGTATAAATATAAATTTATATATACCGTCTCCTAAGTCCCGCCCCTACTGGTTTTTTAAAATCTTATTTCCCTGGTTATTTTTTCATTTTTACAGTTCTTAAAATTTTAGAAAAAGAATTCAAGAATTTTGCCTCCTGTGTGTTTCCTTCACTCCCACTGCCTTACGAGTGCATGTAAAGGGTGTTATTTTGTCAATGGGCGTGGTTTTACTGGGTGTACGATATTTTTTGTAAAATACGATAATTTTACGTCATTAGTACGATAATCCAGCACCTCCCAGCTGGCAACGCTGGTTCCATGCGCTGGTTCCATTATTAAGAAATAAATAATTCTGATTCATAAAGTTTCACCAAAACACTTTCATTTATTATCATATTTTCTGCTCCTTAAAGTATGTGATAATAGTTAAAAAATATGTTCACACGCTTTAGTTAACAATATTCCTTTTTTTCTGAAAATTACTTTTACTTTTTTTACTTTAAGTAGTTTTAAAATAGGTTACTTTTTACTTTTACTTAAGTAGAAAACTTGAGTTGATACTTCTACTTTTACTAAAGTAGTTTTTTAACTCGGTATTTATACTTCTACTTGAGTAGGAAATGTTGGTACTTTTGACACCTCTGCAAATGACATATGTGGCCATAATTAGCTTCGCCCAAAACAACGACAAAAATGTTCTCTGATATCCGAAAGACAATTTTCACATAAAATGTGTGCGAAGTTTAACTGTTTTCGCCAACTGTCCGAATTGTAGTTTCTTGTTGTTTTAGTTTTACTAAAAATTTAGCTTTAAAATGCTAATAATTTGTGAAATTAGCGATTAAAAAAAAAAAAGATAAAGCTGATATTGTTTGATGTGCAAATTTCTTTGAGGAATCTTAAATTTTTTATACCATAACAATTTTTTGGAGTATAAGTCGCTCCAGAGTATAAGTCGCACCCATCTGCCAATATTTAAAAATGCGACTTATACACTGAAAAATATGGTGCAACTTATTTCAAATGGAAACAAAACGTTGTCGCAGTAGTTTGCCGAACTCCTGCAAAACTAACAAGTTGTTTAGTTTATCAAAAAAGTCGTGTTTAGTGAACTTTCTGTTTGGCAAAAGAACAAATTAGTTTATTTCTATCAATTATTTACCGACATAAGTACCAATACATTGTTTTGAATAAATATTTTACTGATGTTAAATAATAATTAAACTAAAATTTTTGATATATTTTTTTAGCTACTGCGACATTTGCTAAAAAGAGACGTCTATATTCGGAAGTTCGAATATAAAATTCTTGCTGTTGTATTTTTCTTTACTATTACTTTAAAAAATTGCGACAATTTGACAACTTATGTAAAAATATTTTGGTGCTTTGAACCTTTGATGAACAAATGTTTTAGAAAATTTATCAATATTTATTTTTTGATTTTCTTTGATCTTTTCTTTGATCTTTTTCTTTTGAAAAGTGTCCTTTTTTCTCATCATAAAGTTGTTCCTCTGAAATTTTCTGACATTTATTTTCTGAATCATGATCTTGTGGTTTTCATATTGTTTTAGTCATAGTTTTTTTTTTTTAATCTTAGTGACCACATTTTTTCGTAACTCGAACCTGATGCAAGATCACTCTGTAACTTTGTGGTTTGTAAAGTTTTCCGGTTTTGGAACTCGATTTTAACCTTGATTTGCTGAGAACTAAACCTACTTTTTTTGTCTCTTTTGGTACAAATAGATTAATGGAATGAGGAAAACAAAACTCGCAAGTGTTTGAGAATTCTTACGTAATCTTCTGAATAACAGAACTAGAAACAGACTTTTTTTTTTTTTTAGTGACTCCAGATGGACTGTTTCCTGTCGTTTGGTAAAACTAGAAGCTAGACGTTCAGCAGCTGTTTCGAGCTGGGTGTCGATTAGAAAGCGTGATAACAAAACAAAATGTACACTTTTTTAAAACTTTGCGATGAAGCAGTTTGCTTTACGTCAAAACGACAGGAAGACGTTGGGCTTTTTTTGTATTGTTTAGTCACAAAATTCACATTTTATAGACTTATTTTTTTTAAAAATACAAGAAAGATATTAATGAATAAAAGACAAAGCAAAAAAAAAAAAAAATTGGGTTATCTGTCCGAAAACAGTTGCGTCAGTTGGTCCACACTCTAATTTTAGAGTGGACGGATTTGACTTTTGTGAGTTAATGACTCTTATTCTTTGATTCTTAGCTCCTCCCCTTTTAGGGGGAGGGGCTAAAAACCTTCTTACTTACATTGGAATGGAATAAAAAATCGACACCAGGTATGTTTTAAACATGGGAATAACGATTGAACTTTAAAAGCACCCCAACCCTTACGTTTTCTTCTGCTTTCCGATGAAACGGTCGTTAGCGGGTGAAAAGCAGAACTGGTTCCAAACCAATAAACAAACATAAAAACCACTTTTTTTAAATTCCTAGAAACCTGAACTATCGAATTTGGCAGCATCTGTTCTCACTTCCCATTGCTAATAATTTCACCTCGTCCTTTCAGGTCGGGTGGGGACTCCCCACTTTATGGCCCCGGAGGTTGTTAAGCGTGAGCCGTACGGTAAACCGGTGGACGTGTGGGGATGCGGAGTCATCCTCTTCATCCTTCTTTCCGGCTGCCTGCCTTTTTACGGCACCAGGGAACGCTTGTTTGAAGCCATCATCAAGGGCAAATACAAGGTAGACGGAAAATCCGTGCATTCGGACTGGCGGGGTTACCATAGCGATGCTTTGACGGCTTTATCTTCTCATTCAGATGAATCCACGCCAGTGGGCCCACATTTCAGAGAGCGCCAAGGACCTGGTGAGGCGTATGCTGATGTTGGACCCCGCTGAGAGGATCACAGTCTACGAAGCTCTGAACCACCCCTGGCTGAAGGCAAGACAACCTCACATGGTTCAATTCATTTTAAATGGGTACATCATGGGTAGGGTTCGGTTTCTCGCCCTGTAGGAGCGCGACCGCTACGCGTACAAGATCCACCTCCCGGAAACGGTGGAACAACTGAGGAAGTTCAACGCCAGGAGGAAGCTGAAGGTAAGTGATATGATCGTTTATTTCTAATGTTAATTCTCAATAAATCTCATCGTCGTTCCAACGTACGACCAATAAAGTTTTGCCTACGCATTGTGGTCGCGACAGATAAGCAGTGCCGAAGAGTGAAAACGAAACAGGAAGTGTTATTTAGGTCAGATAAGGACAGCGTTTTTCAACCAGAGTTCCGCGGCACGCTAGGCTACTATAAGAAATAGTCTTGTCATTTTATTTACAAACATTCAGGGTTGTTTTGCGGTATATCGGTTACTGTAACCATAGCAACCCACTCTTCTTCTCTTGGCTTTTTTGGGATGTTGATGTGCGTCAAGAGATTTTTCGATGTAAAAATGTACCCTAGTATAAAAATGGTTGAAAAACGCAAGATATTTTGGGTGTTTATGTCGGAAATTATCGATGGGAGCAGGCAAGGGCAAACTACGGCCCACGGGCCACATGCGGCCCGTTAAACGTTTTTATCCGGCCCAAAAAAAATTTAATAAATAAACCATGTGAATGTTTTATTTTCATGCAATACTGATGTTTCATCACTAGAGGGCGCACTCCAGATATAACAACACTGCTCCCATTAAAATGTGTGTAGTCAAAATAGGATGCCCAAAGATTTTAAACCTACATTTTAAACTTAGCGCGCTAGATGCACGTTGTTTGAAGCGCTACGGCGCATGGTTTTAATGTTAGCATGCTATATTACGTGCGTGTAGCGGACCAAAGTTAGGACAAAGTTTGTCTGACCCCGTAATAACCCCGGAACGACGCAGATCAAGACAAACACTCCACGATGATGCGATTCTAAGGTTTCCTCACAACAACCATTCCCTTCCATTTCCCAGGGTGCAGTGCTGGCCGCCGTTTCTAGCCACAAGTTTAACTCCTACTACGGTGACCCGCCCGAGGAGCTCCACGATTTCTCAGATGACCCGACCTCTTCAGGTACACCACTCGGCACTTCATTAGGACCACTAAGTTTTCTATTGACGCAATGAACCAAATCAACAAAGGAGTCCATTTTTTTTTAATAGATGTTTTAAAGCTGTAAAACACTCGCTACAAACCTAGCATTAGCATTTTCAAACTTTCCTTTGGTCATATTCACATGTCCGGTCTGTTGTGATACGCTATACCACCACTAGATGTCGCTAGTTACAACATGGTCTACGTAGCCTTACTTCTCCGACTGGCTGCGGTTCTATGAAACGTTTGATTTGATTTTGTGTCAACGCTAACGCTGTTAGCTTTGATTTTGTTTACAAACTAGATAAAAGCTAATTTTTTTCCTACTAATTGACGTCAGTGTCGCTAGAAATGTTAGCAAAACAAATATTCAGCTACAATTGACCCTAATTTCTAAATTGGACAAATTGGGCGATCAGACGGTCGTAAGCGGGTCCATAGAAATAAACGGAGAATTAAATGTTTCTATTTTACATTTTTTAGTATAAAAATATTGAATTGTAACGTTTAGCCTAAATTTTCAAGGAAATTTGTTCCGTTCCGTCATCTTCCGCTTGTTCCGGGGTCGGGTCGAGGGGGCAACAGCCTCAAACGGGTAGCCCAGGCTTCTCTCTCCCTGGCTGCATTCTCCAGCTCACCTGGAAGGATCCCAAGTCGTTCCCCGGCCAGTTGTGAGACATAGTCTCTCCAGTGGGTCCGGGGTCTGCCCCTTGGTCTCCTCCCGGCGGGACGTGCCCGAAACACCTCGCCCGCGAGGCGCTCGGGGGGCATCCTGACCAGATGCTCGAACCACCCCATCTGGCTCCTCTCGACCTGGAGGAGGAGCGGCTTGACACCGAGCTTTCCCGGATGGCAGAGCTCCTCACCCGATCTCTGAGTGAGAACCCAGCCACCCTGCGGAGGAAGCTCATTTCGGCCGCTTGTATCCGTGATCTCATTCTTTCGGTCACCACCCACAGCTGGTGACCATAGGTGAGGGTTGGAACGTAGATCGACTTGTAAATCGAGAGCTTTGCTTTTTGGTTCAGCTATCTTTACCACGACCGACCGATGCAGCGTCCTAGTTATTGCTGACGCCGCACCGATCCGCCTGTCGATCTCCCGCTCCATCCTTCCCCCACTCGTGAACAAGACCCCGAGATACTTAAACTCCTCCACTTGGGGCAGGACCCTGTCTCTGACCTGCAGGGGGCATTCCACCCTTTTCCGGGCGAGGACCATGGTTCGGATTTGGAAATTTGTTCAATTGAAAAATAGGGGCGAAAAATAAGCGCCGGGTGGATTTTGCCCCCTGGTTTTTGGGGTATGTACAACCAATCAGCATGCAGAACACAAGCCGTACATTTGGACGCAAAATAAAAAATGCGCCGTTGTAAATAAAACCAAAAAATTCCACTAAATTAAAAAAAAAAAAAAAAAATTGTGACGGACCACCAGGTGTTTGGAATCATTAGTCAGCTTTAATGTATAAAATATTTGATGAATGACCTTGGGACACACCAGCTGGATGGGTTCCACTCTCATTTTTCTGAGCTTGTGGTTTCTGTCTGGGAGGAAGTCCTTTTGTTTGTTACCCAACAGCCTCACTTCCCTGTCTCCGACTTTAAACTTTCACTTCCCGCACATTCCGATCATCTTTTGGGTTCTAATATCATTTATTGGTCCACCCAAAGCCCAAAGTTGCTCAAATTTTTAGCTAACATTTTTAGCTAACATTTTTAGCGGGTTTAGCGTGTGTTAGCTGTGTTAGCTTTAAATTATTTGCTGATTTTGCTTCTTTTTCATGCTTTTTTTTCCCTCCTTTTCTTTACTTTTCGTTACGTTCAACCCCCGAATTTTAACTCTGTGACTCTCCAGTGTTTTTTATTGCGCTGAGTTTCCTTTAACGCCGGCTTCTTTCTCTCTGCTGGTGTTTTCCTGCTGCCTGTAGGACTGCTAGCTGCTGAAAGTACGTATCCCCCCCCCACCTACCCACCCATAGACGTGATGTGATTCCACCGACCCACCCTTTTGCTTTGTAGCTGCTTTGTTTTTACTTGTTACCCAATGATCCGAGCCTAATCTGCTTTTGTCTTCTCTCTTGTTTCCTTTTTCGCAAATTCTCACCTAATATTTGTGTTTTCCGCACAATTACCCGGCATTGTATTCTTAACGTTTTTTTTGTTTGCTTTTCTTGTTTTTTTTCTCAAAGTTGTAAAGTTTACAAATGTAAAAAGTTGGTTTACGTTTCAGATTTTGTTTGTTTTTCTTGGACAATTGAAGCAATAACATGTTTTAAATTTACGTATTTAGGTCCTGATTTGATTCGGATACGGTGTTGAAGTAACTCGATGTATCCGAATTTTAGTTTTAGAATGAGTTCTCAGCAACAATTAAAAATGACAATCCGAATAAAAACAGTTAAAAAAACTACAAAAAAGTCTAAACCAATAAACTACTGTTTATCGTAAATCGAAGTAAACGAGATGAGATTTTTACAACAAATAACGTTGAAGATATTTCAGTTAAAATTGAACAACTAACAATCAGAAATTTAAACGACATAAAACTTTATGCTAGGTTAAAAAACCGGTGCTGATCGGAAAACAAACGGGAGATTCGCAGATTTATATTCTACTTGTGACAAGAATAAGAAATTTATTCAAACTGTCTACAAAAAAAATAATCTCCGTCTGCTTTATTTCTACAGGAAAAAAAACATAGGTGTGTTCTAACAGAGAGGGGACAAAAAAATTCCAGACGCCCGCTTTACTGACGAGTCTGAAAAGAAGTATTTACATTTCTACCGAACACGAGATTTTGCAAAACAAAAACATATGTTTTAAATTTTTTTGTTAATATAGAAAAATTAGTCATCGGCGTATAACTTGAATCTGAAATATATCAAATGTGATTTTTCTAAATTACGACAAATAAAATTAAACATTCTTCTGTTAAAATAGAACGAGTCATTGGGATGTAATTTGAGCTTAAAATGAGTTTTAAAAAAATTTCATAGATCACGATAAATTTGAAATATTTTAGTTAAAATAAAACACTAAGTCATCAGCATATTACTCAAACCTAAATGGCAACAAATAAATTTTTTTATTTGATTATTACAAAATATTTACATATTTTAGTTAAAATTAAACAATGCTTCTCAATTTTTGTTTACATCCCTCGTAGCAAGAAGTAAACATTTGCGCGACTATTAATACTATACTTCCTGTTGCCTGTTTTATGAGAAAAAAAAAAAAAAAAACGTAACACCATAGAGCTAATATTCCCTGGGCTCACGCCAACAATCAGAGAACCACTGCCAACTACTGGCATGGATGTACAATTACACTTTATTTTAGTATGGCAAAAAAAAAAAACGCGCCCCCTGGCATCGTACAAAGCGTGCCCCATTATTTGAGAAGCACTTAAATTGAAAAACTAATTACCTCCGAGTAACTTGATCCTAAAAAAGAAAAATAAGTTTTTCGGATTAAAACAAAGAACTTTTTAAACATTTGAATTCAAATAGAACGGTGAGTCGTCGGTATACGGGTTGAGCTTGTGCTCGTTTTGATTTAAGAACAATAAAAATTAGCTTTGATCGGAAAAATATTTATTCAGCAGCAGAAAAAATATTGATAAATTCCGATTACAGAACAAAACAAAAATATTTACATAAGAAAACTTCACGATTTTGCCGCAAAATTAGTTCAAATTAGCTTTTCGGCTTTTTTTCCGACAAAAACCGATAACATTTCCATTTTTTCCGAGTTTGTTTTTTCTGACTTTATGACCCATTTTGTGCTTTTTTTCCCCTCTTTAACCTTTAACCTGTCTCTGACCCCATGTATCGCTCTTTTCTCTGGTTTTGCTGCATGTGTGGGCGTTGCAGCAGGTACTGGGGGCGGGGTTTAATAGTTTTTTACGTGTTCGTCTCGTCTTTTTGTCGTGATTTGCTTGTTTTTATGTTTCCTTATTCTTTATTTTTGCCTGTTTTCGGGTGTCTCTGTGTGTTTGCATTTTGCACCGACTGCCTGCAGGAGTCGCTCCGTGCTCTGATTGTTTGATCGTAGCGCCGCGATCCGAACAAAACCCGCTTACGCTAGCTGTTTATGTCTACGCAGGGGCAGTGTCGCAGGTTTTGGACAGTTTAGAGGAGATCCATGCCTTGACGGATTGCAGTGAGAAGGACATGGATTTCTTGCACAGCGTCTTCCAGGATCAACACCTCCACACCCTCTTAGACGTGAGGATAACGTGTTGTAATATCCAAACCCACCACTAGATGTCGAAACTACGAAAAAGTCTTTTTTTTCCGTTTTTTTTCCAGCTTTATGATAAAATCAACACCAGGTCGTCCTCTCAGCTTCGAAACCCTGCGAGTGATGGAGTCCAACGAGCCAAAGAGGTCATTAAGTAACAAAAAATTTTTGGACGCCATTTTGATTAGTCACATTTTTTGTCCTACGAAATTGTTCATTTGTTCTTTTTTTAACGTACAATTTCCCTAATGGGGAAATTATTTTTGCTGCTTGGGTGGGAGTAACTGGGGGTTAGGTGTCCTCCACACTTAGGTATGGCCCAGTGGGAATCGAACCAGATTCACCCGGTCCAAGGACGGACTTTCTACCACTGAGCTAACGCCTCTCTCCTTTTTTCATAAACATGCTACGTACTTATTGAATGTTTTGATTTGACGTTTTTAAACTAGAATGATTGTAAATCATTCAAATTTTGCAAACTCCTCCACCTTAGGCCCCTCCCCCTACCTTAGGCCACTCCCTCCACCTTAGGCCACTCCCCCCACCTTAGGCCCCTCCCCCCTCAATTTTTTTTTTCGAACATGCAAAACTATAAATTTATTTGATTAATTTCACAAGAATATTTGGATATTATGTTTTCTAAACTTAGGCATGGGCTCATTGGGAATCGAACCGGGTTCTCCGTGTCCAAGGATGGACTTTCTACCACTGAGCCAACGCCTCCTTCCTTTTTAAAAAATGTGCTACGTACTTATCGAATGTTTTGATTTGACGTTTTTAAACTAGAATGATAGTAAATGAGTCAAATTTTGCAAACTTCCCACCTTAGGCCCCTCCCCCTACGTTAGGCCACTCCCTCCACCTAAGGCCCCTCCCCAAATTTTTTTTTGAACATGCAAAACTATAAATTTATTTGATTAATTTCACAACGAGAATATTTGGATATTATTTGAATGTATTTTTTTTTTAAAAATGACTTTTGAGTTTTCGCTCAAATCCATTTCTTGTCCAGGTTTTGGAAACCATTTCCTGTTACCCAGAAAACATGGAGGCCAAGGAACTGCGGAGGATTCTCACACAGCCTCACTTCATGGTGAGACATAACACGGAAACATTTTTTTTTTTTTTTGAACTCGTGTTGGAAGCAGGGCTCTTCGGACAATCCCTCTCCCACAAAGCTGCTTAGCACGTTAGCGAGCGCCCCAGTGGGGGTAGACTCATTTAGAGAGAAGAGAGGAGAGGTAGCGGCGGTATTAGAGCAGCAGCTAAACAAACAAGATGTTTTTATTCTCCATTAAAAACATCTTTGTTAGCTTTTTGTAAAAAAACGGACGCGAGACGATCTGACGAGATTTGGCGCCCCCAAAAGGTACGACTCAAAATTGCTAGCTTTTATTTTACAAAGCGATAATGAAAACAAGTGTGTGTGTGTGTGTGTGTAGACATACGTTTAAAAGTGAGGTCACTCCTTTTTGCATGCGTCACTTTGTTTACGAAGTTTTGTTCTCAACCGTCCCGAATCAGTCGGCGGCCATTTTTTTTATTGAAATGTCGTAAAACTAGTTCATTTTTTTATTAAATATGAAAAAATTGGAGCATAAAATCTGTTCAAATTAAACCACACTGACGGTAACAAGCAAATCCGCGAACTAGCAAAAAAATGCTAACCTCCCTGACTAGGTCGTCCCGGCTCTCCTTTTGTGGCTATCTTAAATTTGTGTACGTTTTGTAGTTGGTACGCAATAAAAGTGAATTGTTTCTCAAAATGTCGCTCATGCTGCTGCTTGCACTGATGCCGGGCGGTGCGTACAGCGACAAACCGCCCGGCGGGTGAAACAAGCTAGGCTCAATTTTTACGTCAAATTCTTTTGTGCCGTTTTTTTTTTTTTTTTTTTTTTTTTAACTCGCTCCTGTTTGCTGATTTAGTGTGTAACACTTACTGGTGTCTGCCCCACTCAGATTTGGTTCAATCCAATTAGCGAGCTCTGCTCTCTTGACTTGCCTCGGAACGTTTTAGCCCGCGTGGCTTAGCGAGATGAACGAGGCGATTTACACGAGGTGACACATGCTGCCGGTTCCAGAACAAGACGGGAAGACGTGTTCCCGTCACCTCTTTGGATACTTCACTTAAAAACACAGACATTTTGTTTAAAAGAGCCAGTAATACGAGCAGGATTAGGAGGTCGGACATTTTCCAGGTCAGCGGGGGTGTTTCTCTTAACCGTCTTTTAACCCGGTGAGTTGCTCTAATTTCAAAATTTTAAAACGTTTTTAATCCCAGCTGTTCAACAACATCAGGATGAACAGATGCTACGCTAGTGGGAGAAGGGGGAGGGGTTTTGTATTGTTCGGTTAGACAAATGGTTCCCAAAGAGGTTCACAGTAAGCCATTTTGTAAGGTGGCCAAACTGTGGTCCACAACACATATGTGGCCCTTTAAGGCTTTCTGTTCGGTCCTCTTGGGATTGGATTCTTGAGGTCTGACGCGTTTTAAATCCGATTTTTTCCCCCCCAGGCTCTGCTGCAGACCCACGATGTTGTGGCTCATGAAGTGTACAGCGACGAGGCTCTGAGGGTGACTCCGCCCCCTACGTCCCCATACCTGAACGGAGACTCCCCGGACAGCACCAACGGAGACATGGATCTGGAGAATGTGACCCGAGTCCGCTTGGTTCAGTTTCAGAAGAACACAGATGAACCGATGGTGGGTGTTTACAAAGCTAGTAGGATACCCACTCTTTGATCTCCGGGTGGGGTTCCCAAACTTAAAAATATTGACGCCTTTTGGAATGAAAACTGTTTACCTGAATTTTTTTTCTGAGTTGTCGCGTTTTCTCTTAAAGGGCATCACTCTGAAAATGAACGAACTCAACCACTGTATCGTGGCACGGATCATGCACGGCGGAATGATTCATCGACAAGGTATGATGATCTGTGTTCGACTATTTGGCCTTAAATGTGTAGCGTTTAACGCCTGCCGATAATGACCAATTTTTTTTTTTAAGAGACACATTTTCTGAAACTAAATCGGTATTTTACAACGATGTATACTTTCTGTGCACCACAAGGAATTCCGTACAAATCGGAGAAAATTTACGACAAATGCGCCCATTAGTCTTGGAAATGCGATCTTGAAAATTTGCCCGAGTAATTTTCCATTTAAATACTTGCTGTGGTCGAACCAAATCTCCATTTTTTTTTCTTTTTGGGTGTAAAAACAGGTCAAATAGTATTTTTCTTGACGGACCACGAAAACAAAAGGTAGCCATTTTTTTTTCTTATAGCACAATAAATCTATTGAAAAAAAAAAGTCGACTGGTTGTTTGACGTTGATTGATTGCGATTGAACATGGCTGATTTCGATCGACGGGGTCGATAGCGAGCGACTCTTAAGTGGTCATTGGCATTGTCGACTGATCGACCGGACGGATTGTGAGCGACCTGGGCATTCTGCGATCGACCGGCTGATTACGATCGACTTGCTGATTGCGATTCACTGACTGATTTGTGATAGACCGGTTGATTGCAATCGACTGGCTGATTGCAATTGACCAACTAATTGCGATCGACGTGATGATTGTGATTAACCTGATGATTGCGATCGACTGGCTGAGGACGAAAGTCTTATCAAGATCAAAGCATTGTTCGAGATGGCAGCCAATTGCAATCGTTCAGTTGACTGTTACTGACTGATTGCGAACTAGTCGGTCGATTGCGATCAAAAGGCTAAGTGAGATCAACCTGTTGATTGTGATCGACCGTTAACTGTTTTTTTTTTTTTACATATCTTTTATTGACTGGTTGATCACGTTTGACTGACTTATCGCGATCATAAATACCTCTCCCATTTCACGATGTATTATTACGTTGAGTTTTTCTTTCCGAAGTCGTAAAATTTGACTACTTTCTGTTTTAAATCCTGTTTTTTAGGGACTTTACGTGAAGGAGACGAGATCCGAGAAATCAACGGCATCAGCGTTGCTAATCAGACCGTCGAACAGCTTCAAAAGATGCTGGTACGTAGAACTGATCGCATTCTTTGTTTACAATATTCACGATTTTTACGTCATTCATTGGTTATTAATAAATTTTTGTGTTTGTGATTCCGCAGAGGGAGATGAGGGGGAGCATCACTTTTAAGATTGTACCCAACTGTCGTTCCCAGTCGATGTCGTGTGAGGTAAAGTAACGTAAAAACAACGTAAAAAACTACGATGTCTGGAGAATAAACGGGACTCGTGTTTATAATCTACGAAGAAATTTATTCCTTTTTTTTTTATTTATTTATTTTATTTATTTATTAAAAAAAAAAAGATAAATTAATAAAACAGAGAGGCGTGTTCTAAAGGCATTTTCTAACGGAGAGGAGGCGTGTTCGCAAGGAGAGGAGGCGTGTTCTAACAGAGAGGAGGCGTGTTCTAACGGAGAGGAGGCGTGTTCTAACGGAGAGGAGGCGTGTTCTAACAGAGAGGAGGCGTGTTCTAACAGAGAGGAGGCGTGTTCTAACGGAGAGGAGACGCGTTCTAACGGAGAGGAGGCGCGTTCTAACGGAGAGGAGGCGCGTTCTAACGGAGAGGAGGCGCGTCCTAACGGAGAGGAGGCGCGTTCTAACGTAGAGGAGGCGCGTTCTAACAGAGAGGAGACGCGTCCTAACGGAGAGGAGGCGCGTTCTAACGTAGAGGAGGCGCATTCTAACGGAGAGGAGGCGTGTTCTAACGGAGAGGAGATGCGTCCTAACGGAGAGGAGGCGCGTCCTAACGGAGAGGAGGCGCGTCCTAACGGAGAGGAGGCGTGTTCTAACGGAGAGGAGACGTGTTCTAACAGAGAGGAGACGTGTTCTAACGGAGAGGAGACGTGTTCTAACAGAGAGGAGACGTGTTCTAACGGAGAGGAGACGCGTCCTAACGGAGAGAAGGCGTGTTCTAACAGATAGGAAATCTTCGGACCCCCACTTACAGACAGTGGAACCAGAGTTGAGATCAGGTTTAGGGGTGCTCAGCAGGGTCAACACATCCGTTCTTTAACCTGACACTGTGTCTTTGTTTCTTTTGTAGAGAGAGTCGCCGGATGTGTCCCGGCAGTCGCCCGCTAACGGCCACGCTAGCGTCACCAGTTCAATCCTGGTACGTTTTTTTTTTTTAATTTTCTCACAAGTTGCGATAAAGTTTTCTAAACTTCTTTGTTTCCGTTTCAGGACCTGCCGTCAACAATTCAACCCAAAGGTCGTCAGGTGAGATTAAAATTTCCAAGTCCGACGTGCATGAAAACACACTCCGGATTTGTTTTTGTTTACATTCTCGTTTTCTGACGGAAAAGTATTAAAAAGAACCTAGTTTTTTTCTCAAAAAAAAATCAATTTCACAATCCCCCTCTGGGTGGCGTCGGTTTACGCATTCTTCGTTCATCCCCCTCTTCTGTTGTTTATGCACCCCTACATTTTCTGCTGCATGATATATGTGTGTGTGTGTGTGTGTGTGTGGTATGCTCTCAACCCCATAGATCTCCAGACCGGCTATCAAGGACAAATTGTCCATCAAGGTAAGTCGGATCTAAGTGGAACCACTTTTTAGAAGTAGAACCCGACCCCCGCCATTCCTCACCGCGCAGTATGCTACCTCATCGTAGTGACGTCGTGACAAAACTCCCGACTTGAACGTTCTTCTAGGACCGCTTCTCATAGTTGCTTTTTTTCCCCCCCGCTTTGACTAAAAACATCCGAACTATTTTTTCGCCTAATGTTGTCTTTCTTTTTTTTTTTTTTTTTGTCGTAATTTTCAGATTTACGTGCGCGCTCAGTTCGAATACGATCCGGCTAAAGACGACCTGATTCCCTGCAAAGAGGCAGGCATCCACTTTCGGGTCGGGGATATAATCCAGATCATCTCCAAGGACGACCATAACTGGTGGCAAGGAAAGTTGGAGAACACGAAGAACGGCACGGCCGGTCTCATCCCTTCACCTGAACTCCAAGAATGGTAAGAAAAATAAAGTACCTACCATGTTTGAACTGGTTTTAGCCGTGGGTTTTGTTGTCCGTCAAGCCCATATTTCAATCTTGGTTCGGGATCTTGTTTTTTTTGTTCCTACCAATGGCGATAGGTCGGAATTGGACATAGCAACTCTTCCGCCAAATAGGAAGTACCTGAAAACCGTGACCGCTCATTGAAATTGGCAGCCATCATTGAGTGGCCTTTGTTGTCACGGCATTATCGAGAGTTAGGGCATTTTTGGTCGTGATTTCAAGTTATTCCACCTTTACACATCCAGACTATGAGTCAAAAAGTTCGGTTTATGCTAGGCCAGGGGTGGGCAAACTTTTTGGTTCGTGAGCCACATTGGGTTCTAACATTTGACAAAGGGGCCGGAACAGAATCCGATGTATGACATGCTTTGCTAACCGCTAGATTCGACCGATAGAATGTTGCGTTAGATTTTAAACAAGCGCTAAATGTTACATTAAGTGCGCTAAATTTTAAATCTAGCGGCGCTAGGTCTGAAATCTAGTGCGATAGCGCTTAAAAACGTACATTTAGCGGCGCTAGGTTTGAATTCTAAGCGCTTGATGTAACATTTTGCTTGTTTCAACATCTAACACGCTTGTTTACGTACGTGTATTGAGCCCGATGGGTTTCCATATCATAGAGTACGCCATCTAGTGACAAAATCTCAAAATTGCAGGGAAATAAAACACTAACAGGGTTAATTTATCTATTAAAATTTTCAAGTTCAGCGGGCCGGATTAAAACGTTTAACGGGCCGCATGTGGCTCGCGGGCCGTAGTTTGCCCATGCCTATGCTAGGCTATCCATTAGCAGTGGCGTGTAGTCAATAGTAAAGCTAGTGTGGAAGCTTTGGATTTGAATTCGGAGGGGGCGGTTCTCAACCGGACCGCTTTTACACTCAGCTTTGATTCTTTTTAAAGCAAACAGAATCACATCATCTGCATAGAGGCAAAGTCAGTTGATTGAATTTAATCATTTCGGCTTGAAAATTCTTTTCTATGCTCTTTTCTAAAGAGGTAGACATTTTATTTGGTTAGCAAAACCCAAGGCCACACCCTCTTTGTGAGCTTTACTTGCATATGTTTTTGTTTTGTAGGCGTGTCGCGTGCATAGCCATGGAGAAAACCAAACAGGAGCAGCAGGCCAGTTGCACCTGGTTCGGCAAAAAGAAGAAACAATACAAAGATAAATATTTAGCCAAGCACAACGCAGGTAAGCGTACGACCAATAAAGAGCAAAGAGGAATTTAAAAGCCAAATTTTCTGGCTTCATAATGATTCTGTTTATCGTGTAAACTTTGATGTCGCATGTTTGACGTCCTTTCCCTCCGATTGACCTTATTCTGCTGTTTCCGCAAATTTATACCTCGTTTTCCAGTGACTAACGGCCTTTTTTGGTCTAAACAAGTTGCAGTGAAGTGTTTTTGGTTGAATTTGTCCTGTTTTTTTGGTCTTTTATTAACCCTTCCGCTCCCGCCCTTTGTCCATATTTCATGCTGTCTCTTACCCAATGAAATGGCTGCATGTAAGTAACCTCAAAGCTGGCTTCCAGCTTCTTTTGTTTTGTTTTTTTTTTTCGTCATCCCTTTTCTGATGTTGAATGTTTGTAACAAACTTCTCTTTGTTTATTACTAACATTTAAAAAAAAAAAAAAAAGAGCTAAGTTAGACTAAAGTTTTGATCGCACAAAAAAAAGCAAAAGCTAGGTGTCTTGATTCGGGAATTATGCCTTGCTAATTCCTAGTAATTTCCTAGTAATTTACCCCGTAATTCGTGTTTTGGGGTAAACACAAATTACGGGGTAAATTACCTAACGTACTTTAGCCTAGCTAAACACAAATTACCCCGAAATAGTTCGTGTTTCTGAGACCTTTTGCTGAACTTTTTGCTTAACATAGATCGTTTGCAGAACAAGCGTTTTTACTTAGCTACTTAAAATTGGGGTTCATTAATCTCACTAACTTGGTTTACGCAACTTAATTAAAAAAATAACGACAAAACTTGGGCGCAAACAACCTAAGCTCCATCTCGCCCTACCACCGCCTCTAAAACTCCTAATATGGATTATGCAAATGATGTCATGCATATGTAATACTATTCAAATGAGCCCGTACCGCCTGTCATTACTCAGATGGTTAAATTCAAGCTTATATACAATGTAAACAATTATAGTAACAATTGTATTACTTTTGTACTTGTATTACTTTTTCATTTGATGTTCTAATTTTCATTTTATGTATTGTGATTGATTTCTGAATATTTACTTATATGTTTTATGATGGATTTCTAAGTATTTACTTATATGTTTTTTTGCTTTTATGACGATTTAAAAAAAAAAAAAAAGGGTCGGCGAAATAAGCGTTTGCTTCAGCCGATACCTTTTCGGTCCTTTGCTAAAATATAATTATTTTTCTTTCTTTTATTAATGTGAAATTACACTGTGACCGAAATAAATAAATAATAAAAAAAAAAAAAGAGATTACAGCAATGTGAGGCCATTGTGGCGCACACTGATCTGTTAGTGAAATCGTACGAAATAGTCTAACTCTAAAATAGTGAGAAAATCTAAAGTAGACGTGTGTGTGAATCCATCACAGCCATTGGAAGCGTTCAAGTAAAACCCAGTTTAAAGTTTCAGTGATATTATTAATTATATTTACGCGTAAGATGTGACAAATTAAGTAGAAATTGTTTCAAAATAAGTTTGAATTTACTTATATAACTTAATCAAAGATATTTTTTATGGTTTTGCCCAATTTTCTTATATATACATGCCAGGGGCGGATCCAAAGGGGGGCTGTAGGGAGGTGAATGGGCACCAAAATGCAGGAAAATGACTCTTTATTCTTAAAAATGTTCTGGAAGGGGGATGAATGTCCCTAGCCCCGCCTATATTGGCTTTGTCAATGACCTCACGCCCCGCCCTTTAGAAAATCCTGGATTCGCCCCTGTATACGTACGCTGACAGACGTAACAGGTTTAAACACACTTTAGAAATGGAAATATCCATCTGATAAAAATCATAGATGACCTCAATAATTTTATACACATTCCAAGAGTTTTTGGTTCATTTAAGTTTACGAATATATTTTTCTGTGTTTTTAACAGTTTAATTACTCTTTTGTTGAAATACAAACAACTTCATTCTTTTTTGTTAATTTTTTTTGCATCTTAATCTTTAATTCTAACCCTTCGCTAATTCTCGGCTTTGCAGTGTTCGACCAACTAGATCTGGTGACCTATGAGGAAGTGGTCAAACTGCCGTCGTTCAAAAGGAAAACATTGGTTTTACTTGGTAAGTCTGTTGTTTTTTTTAAACGCGTACGTTGAACCTTTGAAATTTGTCACGACGATGAAAAACAAGACAAACCTGTTCAAAAAGGGTTTTGAAATAACGGTCTTTGATCTTTTCGTGCAGGTGCACATGGAGTTGGGCGGCGGCACATTAAGAACACACTTATCGCTAAACATTCTGACCGCTTCGCCTATCCTATTCCTCGTAAGAACACACACTTTTCCCACTAAACAGCGCTTTTTATCTCGTCACAACATTCCTTTCTCATTTCCACTCCAGATACAACTCGGCCTCCCAAGAAAGACGAGGAGAACGGGAAAAACTACTTCTTTGTATCTCACGATCAAATGATGCAGGACATCAGCAACAATGATTATCTGGAGTACGGAAGCCACGAGGACGCTATGTATGGAACCAGGTTGGAGACCATCAGACAGATTCACGCCCAGGGAATGATCTCCATCTTGGACGTTGAGCCACAGGTAATTAAAAATTTCGACATCGTATGAAGAGGATTTTTCGAGTTTCTTGTTTGAACAAAGGATATTTTGTCAAACTAATTAAGCAAAATTACTTTTGGACTCAAATTTAATCAAATATTTTAAGTATTGATGAATATTGAGCTATAAATAGAGTTTTGGACATTTGGGAAATAGACTCGTGTATCATCTGCGTAGAAATAATCGGACACATTTTAACTTTGCAATTTTTGCATTCAGGGCAAAAATAATTGCAAGAGGGCCCCAAACTAGGACCTGTGCTTAAAAAGGACCACTTTGACTTCTGTTTTACAGGCACTAAAGATCCTCAGGACTGCAGAATTTGCTCCTTATGTCGTCTTCATAGCAGCTCCCACCATCACCCCGGGCATTACCGAGGTAAACTCCTCTCTGTGTTTAAGTTTCATTTAATCACGTGGACTAACCGACTCCATCAGCTCTGGCTTGTTAGTATAAATTTTAGTATTTGACCAAATCCAAAAGCTGAAAAAAGCGGACATTGAACTAAATTTACACTATCAAAGCCAGTTTTGTATTTTTCTGTCATCTTTTTTTCTTTAACTCACTAACGTCACTTGTCCTGCTTGCTTTAAGCATGTTTGTATTTTCTTTGGCATGCCCGTTTTCATTTGCAACTAAGGTCCCGCGGTGGTGCAGGAAGCTACCTGTGAGTATAGAGTTTAAACACGTCTGGCCCTGTGCTCGTCTACGTAGAAACCAGCTAGCTTTGTTGTACCCCAAGTCCTTTAAATCAGAGGTCCCCAACCTTTCCTGCGCTACGGACCGGTCTAAAGGTCCTCATGAGAAAATTTATTAACTGCATCTTTATAACACGGAAACGTTCTCTCTGCTCGAACGTAATCTGGTTGCTATGGTAACGGTAAACATACCTTCAAAATAAAGGACATCACAAAAACGAAGTGAATAAAAATACCAGTTGGTCTCCTTCACAGTAGGACTAGATCAATCGGAGTTCTGAGTTTGTTTTGCTGGAACCAGACAGTCCCATTTTGACCTGAAATCTGAAGAGTGGTTCTAAGGTCCAGTCTGCTTCGTAATTCTGTATCCAGTCACTTGGCTCAAATAATAAACCAAATGAAAATAATGGAAGTCATTTATTCATTCTATGCGGCCCGGTATCAGTCCGAGGCCCCGGGGTTCGGGACCACTGCTTTTAATGACCCCTTTTGTTCAAGTGTTTATGTGGTTATGATGCTTTTTATTTAACCTTCGTGAATCTGGTGACGTTATATAGAGTTGCTAACAATCAAAGCTAAAGGAGTTCTTAAAAAAATGTCGTCCATTTTTGGCCTGGCAGTGTACATAAGCGGTACTGACTTAAACACCAGGTCACTAATCTTTAAAAAGCTAACCATCTTTTTTATGTTCGCGCCACCAGGACGACTCTCTCCAGCGACTCCAAAAAGAATCGGAGATGCTCCAGCGCACCTACGCCCACTACTTCGACCAGACCATCATCAACAACGAGATCGACGACACAATCCGCCTGCTGGAAGAGGCTGTAGACCTGGTGTCCAACACTCCCCAATGGGTCCCCGTCTCCTGGATCTACTGATCAATGGAAGCAAAGCCCCGCCCCTCGTCATCATGTCTATGTAGATAAATGAAAAAGAGGAAAATAATGACTCATTCGTCCTCCGCGGTTCATCCATATAGTGTACATATATACATATACGTGTACATAGAAATGATAAAAAGCAACACTAAGTGAGTGTAGTTCTGTCCTCGTGTAGTGAGAGGGGCGCTAGTTTTTTTTTTTGTAATTTTTTTCTAACGGATGGATGGAAAGGCAATAGCGAAACGGGGCCATACCGATTCGCCTCCTGTGGTACTGTTTCCTCTTCGGGCCGCGTAAGCCCGGTCAAAAAAAGCACACCAGAAGCTGCTACATGACGAGTTAGCTCCCTCAGCCCTTTATCTCTCCGGTGCCTTTCAGTTTGTTGAAGGAGCACATTGAAACCCCGCCCCACCCCCATTGTTGCCGTCGCCTGCTCCCCAACCGCCCATTTTCCTACCAAACTCCAATGGTCTTTGTTTACATCTCAGTTTGCACAAAATGGACCAGGAAGAATACCTACTTCTCATCATTGTCCCTACTTCTTGTTTCTACGCTAATCAGCAGGTAAAAGCACTGATATGAACTATTAATGCCCGATAGAAAGGGGGTGGGGTAAAAAAAAACTGCCTTACCAGAAGCTCTTAAGGGGGAAGACGTCCGTACCACCTATGCACACCCCCTGGTTTCTGCGTTGGGAGGCTTCAAGCCCCATTTACCCCCCTAAAACCCCAAACCCTAAACTGTTATTTGTTGTCTCCAAACAAAAAAAATGGATATAAAAAAGTATTCTTGTTTTCAAAGGAGAGATAAAAAAAACAAAATTTGTGTGTAAATGTTTCAATGGTGCGTACGTCATGAGTGGATTTACAAAGAGCCAGTGTACATTAAAAAAAAAAAAAAAAGAAGAAGCTCGGTATGTGGAATAACCTCTTTCTTTATCAGAAGTGGCACAACAACCCCAGCGGGTGACGGGGTGTAACTATGTGGTGGCTGTTTTGCCGCTCTGAGTAGAAGTCTTTTATTTTGAAGTCCTGTGTAAAAATTGCCTCTGCGATGAGAAAAAGCAGCTCTTGTACGAAATGTTGTTCTCTTATCTTTTTTTTTTTTTTTTTGGTTCATTTTTTTGTTATTTCATTTGTAAAGAAAATATATTTCCTTTTACGTGTTTAAAGTAAACAAATTTGTCTTCCCATTTTTTCTGGAGATGCGGTTTCGGGTCCACAAGTAAGAACAAAAAAAACGCATTTGGAATTTGACTCATTACTTAGTACAGGCATGGGCAAACTACGGCCCGCGGGCCACATGCGGCCCGTTAAACGTTTCAATCCGGCCTGCCGAACTTAAAAAAAAATCTTCTTAGTTTTATTTTTCCTGCAATTCTGATGTTTTGTCACTAGATGGTGCCAAAGATACAACAACCCTCCACACACTTCGTCCCGGACCCGACCCGCTAATCAAATGTTAGAACTCAATGTGACCCGCAAGTCAAAAAGTTTGCCCACCGTTGACTTAGTATGTCGGACTCATTGTCGTCAAAAATAAAACTTTAAATTGCGAAAAAAAACAAATAAGATGAATATTTTATTTATCGTGCCCGTTAGAATCACGCGGGCTAGCTAAGCATTTTGCTTGGAAGACTTCCACAAAGGCAGAGGTCACTTTAGCATTATCAACATTTCCTAATTTACCGAAGGAATTTTAATGAAAATGCCCACAGTTACTCAGTACAATTATGGATGAACCAAAATTTTCAAGGTCATGTGACAACAGTGCAGGGTCTTGATATGAGCCCTCAATCGTTTAGCAAATAAAGCCACAAAGTTAGCATTTAGCTTAGCATTTTATAAGTTTTAGAATATAAATTGACGACGATTGCTGATGATCGGTGCGGCGTCAGCAATAACTAGGACGCTGCATCGGTCCGTCGTGGTAAAGAGAGAGCTGAGCCGAAAAGAAAAGCTCTCGATTTACAAGTCGATCTACGTTCTAACCCTCACCTATGGTCACCAGCTGTGGGTGGTGACCGAAAGAATGAGATCACGGATACAAGCGGTTGAAATGAGCTTCCTCTGCAGGATGGCTGGGCTCTCACTCAGAGATCGGGTGAGAAACTCTGTTATCAGAGAGGAGCTCGGTGTCGAGCCGCTCCTCCTCCAGGTCGAGGGGAGCTAGATGGGGGAGTTGGTTGTTTTGGGCACGTCCCACCGGGAGGAGACCAAGACGCAGACCCACGAACCGCTAGAGAGACTATGTCCCACAGCTGTCTGGGGAAAGACTCTGGATCCTTCCGGGTGAGCTGGAGGATGCAGCTGGGGTGAGAGAAGCCTGGGCTTCCCGTCTGAGGCTGTTACCCATGCGACCCGGCCCCGGATGAGCGGAAGACGACGGAACGGAAAAGAATATAGATTGAAAAGAATCAAAACCCTGTTGAGGACAAGCGGTTCAGAAGATGTATGAATATATCCGGATCGTCCTCGGCTGACTCCTGGCTTTCCTATCCCGTGGCTCTCATTTCATATCTGGTTCCTCTCTTGCCTATTCCCCCAGGTACTGTCCAATTCATCCGGATGAAGCCCATCTGCTGATTTTTCTAGCCGTAGAGCTAGATTAGCTAACAACCAACAGTGCTGGGTGCTTTGCCTTTAAATCCGGTGGGGATCCCTCCTTCATGTGGATCCCCATGGGGTTTCTTTTGTATGTGTTTATAACAAGTTAAGACTTGGGAATGAATTCTCAGTAAAACTGTGTTTTAATGTTAAAAATAATCAAATAAATCATTAAAGAAAAAAAAACCTAATTAATTAAAATTAAAATAATAAAACAGTTTGAATATTAAGAACAAAAATAAAAAAAATCTTAAAAGCTTGTTATAAAAATTAGACAAAATAATTTTTTTTAGTTTATTTTCCTAAATATTTAATATTTTTTCATCAAAATTAAATTTATTCGCTGTTTTTATTAAAAATTATAAAGATTTAAGCCATAATTTTCTGTTTTTATGCTAAATTTGAACACATTGCGAATTTAAATGGCGACCCGGACGTGAATGTTTTTTTTTTATATATATATATATTTAATGTTAAATGTTTTTAAAATTAATTTGAGTTAAATATTTTAATCAAATGTTATTTTATTTGCTGAAAAAAAATCAATTTAAATGTAATTTTGAAGCAAAAAAACTACAAAAATAAAGCTAATCATTTCAGCTCGACGCCACCGGACGTGACGTCGAGCTGACGCCATTTTGACGTGACGTAAAAAAAAATGACGAAATAGGAAGTGAATTCAATTTTTTTTTCACGCTAAATCTTTAGCTTAGGTTATGTTTACGCGTTTTTAACAAAATACTTACCTAAATTTGTTTAAATTAAAGGTAAGAATCAAATTTTATTCGTTTAATTTTTCTACAAATTTTGAATTAATGGCGCGAGTTTGTTTTGAAATGAATCGAAGGTGAAATGTTGTTCTTAAAACTAGCTTAGCATGTTAGCACGTGGTTTAAAAATGTAAATAATGTCAAATAATATAAAATAAATGTTTTTTTTTTTTAATAATTATTATATTTTTTTAAGGTTTCTAAAATGGCGTCCAGAGATGGTCCCAGAGCTGCTGGGACAGATGGCAGCGATTTTCAACACCGAGAAAGAGTTGCTTCTCATTATCAGATGAGGTTTGATGATTAAATTAAAGAAAATATGGTTTAATTAATACAAATTAATAAATAAAATGTTTTTTTTTTCTTACAGCGTTGCATTAAAGTCTGAAATCCGTAAACTTAACCTGGTACACCTGGTGATCTGGGTTCTGATGACAGCTCAGGTAAATTTGGGGATGGGTTGCTGGGGTAACAGCCTCAGACGGGAATGCCAGGCTTATCTCACCCCGGCTGCATCCTCCAGCTCACCCGGAAGGATCCCGACTCTTCCCAAGCGGGTCCGGGGTCTCCCTCTTGGTCTCCTCCCGGTTGGACGGCACGGAGGCATCCTGACCAGATTCCCGAACCACCCCATCTGACTTCTCTCAACCCGGAGGAGGAGCAATTCGAAACAGACCTCCTCCCGGATGGCAGAGCTCCTCATTCAAACTCTTGAGTGAGAGCCTAGCCACCCTGCAGAGGAAGCTCATTTCGGCCGCTTGTATTCGCGATCTCATTCTTTCGGTCACCACCCACAGCTGGTGACCATAGGTGAGGGTAGGAACGTAGATCGACTTGTAAATCGAGAGCTTTGCTTTTCGGCTCAGCTCTTTCTTCACCACGACGGACCGATGTAGCGTCCTAGTTATTGCTGACGCCTCACCGATCCACTTGTAAGTTTCAACTCCAAAATTTTAATATTTTTTTGCTTGAAATCTGAGAGAAGCCAGATGGGGTGGTTTGGGCATCTGGTCAGGATGCTTTCTAAATGGCTTGCTGGTGAGGTGTTTCTGGAGGAGGAGACCCGGAGGCAGACCCCAAACCCGCTCATGGGGTTATGTCTCACAGCTGGACAAGGAACACCTTGGGATTTTCATTGGTGAGCTGGAGGAGGCAGCCGGGGTCAGAGGAGCCAGAGCCCCGTTACTTCTCTGGTTCATTAGTACCAACTATAGATGAAGCTGACACATGGTCTTGGGTTCTTCTTTTTCCTCTCAGGTGACGGTGAGCCAGCTGAATCTAGTGTCCCACAAAGTGGTAGCCTCTCCTTACCAGTGGGAGTACCCTTACCTCTTGAGCATCGCACCCACCGTCTTCAGCTTCTTGGCGCTGCCACGGAACAACATTAGCTACCTGGTCATCTCCATGATTAGCGGAGGCTTGTTCTGCGTGGCGCCGCTGATCTACGGCAGCATGGAGATGTTCCCCGTGGCTCAGCAGCTGTACCGACACGGCAAAGCTTACCGCTTCATTTTCGGGTTCTCGGCCGTGTCCGTGATGTACCTGGTCATCGTGATAGCCGTGCAGGTGCACGCCTGGCAGATCTACTACAGCAAGAAGCTGCTGGATCAGTGGTTCACCAGCACGCAGGACAAGAAGAAAAAATGAGCCGATCCGGCTCGAAAGACTTTGTTTTCTATATTTATAAATCAGTCCTTCAGTTTCATGTAATTTTTTTCTCAATCGGATGAGATTTGTTTAATAAATGAGACTGAAAAGAAAATCAAACTTGTTTATTTGCCAAAAAAATTACACACATTTTGATTTGATTTCAAACAGTTATTTACAAACATAAATATTTGTTTATTTGAAATCTATATTTTTTTAAGTTGATTAAAGTTGTTTTTCTTCACGTGTTAAAATCGGTTTGTATTAGTCGGGCTGCGTCATACAATTTAATAGATATCGCTATAAGCTAGCTGCGAAATACCGCCAATTTTATTTTGTGCCCAGTAGCTTTTTTTACTCTTGTGATTTTAAAACATAAAAAGTTCGGAAACTTTTTTGGTTCGCGGGTCATTTGACCAGGGACCCGGAACAGGAGCAGATCGCTGTTATGTTTTGGTAACCGCTAAATTAGTCGGATAGAATTTTGCGCTAGATTTTAAACAAGCGTTAAACGTTACATCAAGAGCGTTAAAATTCAAATCTAGCGGCGCTAGTTCTGAAATCTAGTGCGATAGCGCTTAAAAACGTGCATTTAGCGACGCCACGTTTGAAATCTAAGCGCTTTTATGTAACATTTTGCTTGTTTTAACACCTAACGCGATTGTTTACGTGTGTGTATGGGCCTCGATGGCTTTCCTTATATATGTGCACACTGTTTATTTTGACAGCGTGCGCATCACGGAGACACACACATTTTAATGGAAGCAGTGTTGTTGTTTTCTCAACAAAGATAATATATCTAGAGTGTGCCATCTAGTGACGAAACATCAGAACACATATAAATACCCTAAACAAAAGCAGTTTTATCTTTTCAGTATTTTTTTTCTATATTTATGAATTTACGCGACCAAAAAGAACACAAATTCAAACTGAATTAATCGCCTAAAGATGATTAAAAACATTTGATTCAACATTTAAACAATTTTTACACACATTTGAATTGATTTCAAACTTAAAGTAAATTATAAAGAAATATTTATGTAAAATTCAACAAAAAAAGTGTTTCTTTTTTCCATCTTAAAATGCGTGCGTATTGTTATTGAAGCTTCACGAAATATCGATTTCAAATAAATATTGCGATATTAACATGGATTTCAAAGTGTTTTGATGGTCACTTTGTGAGAAAATTTTTGTTTTACGTAAAGAATTTCATGCAAAATTTTAATTGTTTTTTATTACCAATAAATATAAAAAATCCTCTTTAAAATTTTTAATTTCTTAATTTGATAAGATTTTTTTTTTAAATGACCAACATATATCTATTTAAAAAATCTTGATTGTTTTGGTTAAATATATTTTTATTGCTTTAAAATTCCACAAGAGGGCGCTAAAAACCTAAAGCCAAACATCTGAAAAGTTAAGCGAATTACTTTCAATCTTCAAGTTAATTGTCATTATTTTACAATTTGGATAAATTATGCTACTTAAAACTCCATTTTTTAAAATATTATTTTTATTGTTGCAAAACATTATACTAACAAAAATCGTATTACGTTTTGTGTTGATATTGCGAAATCAGACGGATTCGATATTTTGTGATTATTGTGCATCCCTAATTACTCTATGGAAAACCATTGGGGACACTAGATTTGAAATTTAGCGCGCTAGTTTAATCATTTAGCGCACTAGTCTATGTACATGTAGTGGCCCGAATGGCTTTCCATATTCCGCACAAAAAAAGAACTGAAACCCCACAAAAAAAAAGTTGTTACATAGTAACAAACTGTTTGTATGTTTCACTGAAACGACCGAAATCTGCCGCTATCGGCAAATTCTAAAAATAACTCGACTGTCTGACTGACAGTGTTCTGAAACGTCTCTCAGGCGCGGAAAAACTTTCCTTTGAGGATTTGTCGCACCTGAAAATATAAAATAAAAGCGTTACACAAGATTAATAAACATATAAGGTTTGTTTTGTTTTTTTAGCTCGCCTTGTCCCCGATTGGTCCATCGGGCGCTAGCTGTGATGGCAGCTCGTTCTCGAAGTTCCTGCTCCCCGGATCGGCTCCTTTTCTCATCAGGAGCTTCACAACTTCCACTTGAGCTTCTTGGTTCTGTAAGGAGCTGCTGATGTGTAGCGCCGTGTTCCCGCTGAACGTCTGCACCAAAAAATCAGTCAAACGTTTATTTGATACTTTTAATCTGTACGTTTTACATTTATTTGCGATCATAAAGTCAACAAGTAAAAAGTCTTGTAAGTAGTTTTGCTAAAAAAAAAAAAAAAAATTGTATAGATTTCGGAATGTTACGAACCTTTATGTTCACGACAGCAAGAGATGTGGGTTGGTTCAGAAAAATGTTCAGAAGCTCCAGATTTGCTTCCTCGGCTGCCATGTGAAGACACGTACGCCCACTTTTCAGCTCCTAGGACGCAAAAAAAAAATTTTTTTAATATATCTATCTCGAAAAAAGGAAAAAGTGAGGTGTAGTACCGACTTTTGTCCCGCAGGAGGCGCCCATGAGCATGAGCGTCTTGATACACTCCACGTAGACCAGTCTCTTCTGGGAGGACTCCATAGTGACGTACTGGCAGGGATTTTCCAGGAGTCTCGATTCTTTTAAGATGGCGTTGTGAGCGAGGACGGCGGCTTGGAGCGGAGTCAGACCTATACGCGCAAATACGTTAGCTAGCTACACAACCTACGAACTTATTTCCATCAGATTCTCTTACCGTCATAGTTAAACATCTCAAAGTCGTGATGCTGTCCGTTCTCGATGAGAGCCCGACGGATACTCTGGAGGAAAAATGAAAAGTTCGGACTTTATTTAAAGAGATAAAATGTTTGTTTTGTTTTCAAATGGTTTAATATATACTTTTTTTTTTATTTTTTATAGCTACTCATATCGTACGTGCCTTTAAGGCAGTAACAAAACATAACAAAATAAATGTACTTCGTTACTGTACTTAAGTAAAAAAAAAATGGTGTATGTATACTTTACTTAAGTAAAATTTGAGATCTGTACTTTTTACTTTTACTTCGGTACTTTTGAAAAGTGCGTTGAGTATTTTTTGTTACATTTTCGGTCAGGAATTTGAAAAATATACAGGTTTTTTTTAGCATATCTTGAAGCCGCATCGCCAAAATCAACCTATAGAGGGAGCAGTTGAGCATCTGCGGTCTCCAAGAGGGAGAAGAAGAAATGAATCGAGGACCAATCAGAATCTAGAGTAAATATTTTTTGCAGTCATTCAAAAAACTAACATCAAATGTCACGAAAATTGAAAAAGTGCTACTTTTTTACTTAAAAAGTCAAATTTACACCAATTACTTTTGTACTTTTACTTAAGTAAATTTTTTTGCCTAATTATCGGAACTTTTACTTAAGTACAAATAGTGCGTACTTCATCCACCACCGCTTAAAAACCTAAAAACAAACACAAATTATGTAAAAATACTATTTATAGTTACTATTTTTAGGCCAAAGTGTCAATATTTGTCTAAAAACTTTACGCGGCTCTTTAATGTTCATTATTTCCGTTTTTCGGACTTAGCTAGAAATTACTTTGCATAATTTATTTTAGTATCCGAACAGCTACGCAAAATCTGTGGTTTCCTATCTCCTTTTTAAAAAAAAAACACTTCACCTTTTTACATAAGATATTCATCATTTTGACGTTTTTACGGCACACAAACAAAATAAAAACGTGTTTTAACACGTTCCGATTAAACTGCCTTAAGGGTTGTTTTGTTTGCTTTAAAAGCAGCAAGTAGGAAAAAAAACAAAATAAAATGTAATGTTGAGTAAATTGACAAAAATATTTGCGTTTTTTAAGTTCAAATAGTTTATAATTAATCTGCGAATCAACGCAGAAAAAAACAAATGATATCAGATTAAATCTATATTATGATAAAAAGGAATTTGAAGATCGTCAAAGATCGTTGTTTTTTTTCTTTTTTTGCGTCACAAAAAATGCCGTTCCTTCTCACTTATTTATGTTTAGTTACGCTCAAAAAATTTTTTCTCATTCCTTTCAGAAAATACGAACTTGTGTTTTGTTTTGAACACAGCGCCCTCTGTGGTATTTATATAAACTGCGAAGTATTTTTTAGTAATAAGAACAACTCTAATTTAAAATTGTCTTTAAAAAAGCAGTGTGTGGTGATGGGTTTAAAACATCTGTTTAGAAAACAAAGAAAAAGACGACAAAGTTGACAACTTTGCGATTTTCGGATTTGTATATTTTGCCATGGCAGAGTTGGTGTCTCCTGCAGGCAGGGGGAGGGCCTTCCGCGCTCATTTAGGAGATTGTTTTTCTCTCTGTTTTTTCAACTGGCAATTTTTAATTTAATTGTTCTAATTTCAGAATTCCAACTCGGAAAACAAGTTGTTTCCGATCGCATTTGCAAAAAAAAAAAAAAAAAAGTCGGATTAAAGCAAATTGTTTTATTTTCTTATTTTTTTGACTTTGAAACTAAAAAAATAAAAGAAACTTTTTATACTTTAATTGTCAAATGAGTTGTTTTTCAATTTTAACTTAATTTTTTAAAATTTTTTTTAATATAACAACCCGAGAAACAACAAAAGCACGCGATTGGAAATTAATAGCAAAATATTTTGATGTCGATGTCAAAATAAAAACAGAATGACGGCAAGAAAAACGGACTCCTTTTTGGCTATTGCGATTTTTTTTTTTGCGTTAAAGAAAGAATAGCTATAAAAGAATTTGCGCTACCTCTGCTAATCTTATGCGCTTTGCTGAGTTAGCGCCCTAAAAAAATATTTACGCTGTGTCATGCACGCAATCCAGAGGCTAGAGTAAGTAGGAGCAAGAGGAAGGGGAAATCCACAGTATAAAAACAGAAAAAAAATACTTTTAAGACTTTATTCTGGCAAATTTCGCATTTCTTCGCTAACTATAGCTAGCATGTTTATCTCCATATGCTACAAGAACTACGACGTGCACATGTTAGCATTATGGGATGGATTACCTGGAGACTCTGGAAGTGACCTTTTTCCGCACAAACATGCAGAGGAGTGCGACCCCACAAATCTCTAGTTCCGATCTGAGCTCCGTGAATCAGAAGATCGTAGACGATCAGGTGCTGATTGCTCGCAGCCGCAATCTGGAGAGCAGTCTACACACACACACCATGAGTCAGTCACACACACACACACACACACACACACCCTACTGGGAGGCTGAAATCCATCCCTACCTGCCCATTGTGCTCCTTCATCTCCAGGGAGCCGCATTCGGCCATTTTAGCTGCGAGAACATAAGCGAGAGCTCGTTTTCCTTGAGCGACGGCAATGTGGAGAAACCTGATTGGAAAAAAAAAGAAAAGAAAGTAAATATTTACACGTTTACGCACAAACACGATAAAAGTTTAGAAAGTCTATAAATAAATTTATTGTTTGTACTAAAACACTCCTTGTTTTTCTTCAAAACGATCGTTTCTAAGCAACACAATCAAAAACTAGTGAGTAATTTAATCGGAATGTTTTCAGCTACAAGGAAGTTTGGACCAGGCGTTCCCCCAGGCACACGTCTCGGCCCGTTTCACAACCTCATTTTTTCTTTCAAACTTCTCAAATAAAAGACGTAATTATTGATAAATTATGGCTTTTGAGGAATTTGTGACACTTTTATACGTTCAAAAGGGAACGGTTTGTGCGTGTTTTGACAAAATGGGCGTGTGTGTCGTCGGTATGCTGACGATGTAGATGTATTTTTATCTAAACGTAGACGTTAAAAACGAGCATTTAGGTACTTTTTATTATAGGAAATAAAAGTTAAATATTTACTATCTCGACTAGACTGAGCGGCCATTTTGTACTTTGACCTTCCGCTTTTTGAGCGTTTCAAAGATTCTCTTTGTTTATTTATGAACCGCGGATCACGTTACCGCTCGTTTGCACATGGATCATCTTTCTCATTCTGGATTTTATTGAAAAAAAAAAAATCTTGTGTGAGAGAATTCATACGTACGTGTCCCCGTCCGAATCCTGCTGAGTCAGCAGATCTGCCGACATACTTCCGACGTTTTGCTCTTCTTGTTGAATCTGCCAGTGAAATAAAGTCATTTTGCCGTCAGATGTCGGAGAAATCGGTTGTTGCACCGGTTGGTAAATTTGCTGCACGCTCATGTTCGCGGCTAATTGAAATTTTTCGTTTGCCGATTCTGGAAAGTTCGGCTGATAAGGAGTCGCGACGTAAGTAAAGTCGCTTGTTTTCGCATATTTGACTTCGGGCTCCCAAACTGTTTTCTGAAAGAGAATGAAAATACGAAATAAACATGTGGCATGTAAATAAAAACAAATTTTGCGTTTAATTTAAAATAATAACAATTAGCTAAAAGCTAAGCCACTTTTTTTTTTTTGACAACTCATTCTACAGCGGCTCAAATTTTCCCTCGAAAAATAAAATAAACAAACATAATGTTTGTTTTATAACCTGTTTTAAAACCAGACAAACATTAGCTTAACTTTTACTTACCGAGCGTCTTAGTTTCAGCTGATCTTTCACCGTGATGTTTTTTTGGACGGGTTGGTGGTACCCAGGATGTTTCAGATCAGCCATGAAGAATCCTGAAGAGAAATAAGTCGGAGATGCTAACCCTCAAAATTTTTTTCACAAATTTTTTTGCACACATGAGTCACAATTTTCTGCTACATTAAATAAATCCGGGGAAGTTCGCGGGTTGTATTCCCACTGAGTTTATGTTTGGGTCCTTGGAGAAGACACCTAACCCCCCGTTTCTCCCACCAGTGGCAGCCTGCTGCGGTAATGCAGCACACAAATTTTTCAGTGAGGGATCAAAAAAGTACGTAAAAAAAAAAAAAAAAAAAATCCATCACCCGCGCAAACGTTAGCATAAGCTTACGTTTAAAACTTAAAAAGTTTAGTAAATTATCAACTTCACTTACGAAATTTTGTGAGCGTAGCAACAACACGTCCCAAACTGTTTTTATTTTAATAATAAACTAGACATTTTTATAACATAGTAATAACATGTTGTAACGCATCGCGTTTTTTCAGCGTTATGCTAATTTTAAAAGCGCATCTCTAACTTTCTCTTTGGATACGACACACTAATCACAATAATTATCGGAAATTTCAAAGTACGATAAATTGATCGGTATAAATATCGTATTTGCTTCAGGTATGACTTTACGATAACAAAGTAAGATCTGACGGAACAGCAGCGGGACGTCAGTGACCTCACATATGTCGTAACTTTTTAACTATAAATGTAATACTGGGACTTAAATTTCTCTATAAAGTAGCCACGCCCTTTTCAGAGTGAACTATTTGCGGTATGGCGTACTAGCTACGCCGTAGCGCCAATTAGGTTTCAATCTTTGCGTTCATCGCGTCATTTTTAGAGACATTTTTGATACTAAGATGACAAATTGTTACATAGTTAAAGGTTTTTTGACGACAAACATACTGCCTATCTCTAACGGGGATCCGCTTCTACGCAGATGACTAACTCATTTACATCTACAATTAAATAGAAGGATGTGTTGGAAGTGACGTCAAAAACACATCAGGAACACCTCGGTGTTATCCGTGTTTATCTTAAAACGGGTTTTCTCGTTTGCTGTGAAGCATCACTGTTTGTTTTAAATTAAATCCAAGTCAAATAAAAATATTAAATACAAGTAACGAAGCCCGAACCGGAATCAGACGGAATCATAGATAAGAAGATTCTCTCTTTGTATCAAGTTGTTCATGATTGGACGAGTTTAAAATAATTTTGTTTAAAAAATATTTATAATTAATAAATTAAAATAACGAGAAAACAATAAAATTTTCAGCAGGTAATGAGTTTAATTTTATAAATTCTAATCAACGCAAATCGGTCCAACTATTAATAACTGGTTTACTTTTGAGTGAAAATAGTCTCCTAAAGTTTTTTTTTTTTTTTGTGTCCCATGGTCTATGACCTTGAAATCCAAATCAGTTCATCTATAGTTGGTACTGAATAACTGTGAGCAGTTTTATTAAAATCCCTTTGTGTATACAAATGATCTTGTTTCGTCGCTTTTCTTACTAAATATAAGAAAATATTTGGCATGTTTTGTTTTTTTTGGCAGTCGCGTGACTTTAACGGTATTCATAGAAATAAATCGAGAAAATAAATGTTGCTTTTTTACATTTATACGAACAAAAAAAGTCAAATAGGTATATTTTCTGTAGGTCTAAATAAATTAGTAACAAATTTTTTCTGAATCTACAAGCAAAATTTACTTTGGAAAAAGTTTGGTGAATTTTGCGACAGCCAATCAGCATGGAGAACACAATCAGTCGCAGAAAATAAAGAGGCAAAATGAACAAAATCAGACGCCAAATCCCCAAAATATCAGCCAAATAAACCGTCTAGATGTCTCTGGTCTTCCACGGAAAAATAAGTCAATTTTAAAAAAAATTTTGGCAAGGTGTTCCCCAGGGCACCTGTCTCGGCCCATTTAAAAAACTTTTATTTTTGAAAATCTACATTTAAATTGTGAATATACGTGCAAAAATCAGCCAAAATAAGTCATGTTAATCTTTCAGATTGTAAATATTTAAACACAACCAGCCACGGAATTTATTTCCCTGTTGTTTCCTTGTTTTAGTCAAAATAAAGTTTAAAACAAACCTGAGTCAGTGGGACTAAAACTGTCGACTGGTGGTAAAATCTGTCCCCTGTTTTCATTTCCTCGTGGATCCAACATGTTTTCCCACGGTTCTCCCAACGTTTTTTTTTCCTCCCACACACAAGCACTGCACGGAACAGAAATCAGATAGGACAGGCTCTTCTCACGCGAGATCAGAAACACAGATTAGCCTGTAAAAGTTCAGTTTCCTGCTCAACAGGTGACTCAGGTACCTCTCGACCGTTTCCATAGAAACATAACATTTAAAAATACACATAATCTGTAAATGTTTTACGTTTATGTGCAAAAATACAGTTTTAAGTCATTTTTAAAATAAAAGTGACTATATTATGATATTAAATATAAATAATTTTCTGGCTGCAATTAATTAACTTTGAAGTAAAAAAAAATGAAGTAAAAGTATGTCATAAAAGTGGAAACGCCCTGTTCGTAGAAAACCGAACAACCCTACCTGTTGCAGGCGAGGCAACACATGCAATAAAAGTGCAAAAGAGGACACGTCTTAATTTGTTTTCCAGTTTAGCTCCTCCTTCTCACTGAGGAAAAAAAAGAGGAACTAAATCCATATTTAAAAATAAAAAACTAAAGTAGAACTTTAAAGTTCAAAGGATTTTTTGAAGGTTTGATTGGTTAAATAAGAGAATTTTGTTTGTAAACAAATTTTTTTGCTGAAAAACATTGTAGAAAATATTGAAAATTGACATTTTGATTGAATTACGACACTTTTAAGAAACTTTTAGCATTACAGTTGGATTTGTTGACCAGAAAAGAGGCTTTGATCGGATTCCAAAGTCGTTTAAATTAAATATCGGCGAAAAAACAGCCAAAAAAATGACAAAATAGCCCCAACTTTTGGGGCTTTTTTTCCAGCTTAAATTCAACACAAAAAAATAGACGTATTTTGTTAACTTATTTTTATTAGAGACGCATCTTAAAATATCCTAAAAAAAAAGAAGAAAATAATAAAAAATACAGCCCGAATTACAAACATGGAAGATTTTACTGGAAATATTTTCAGAGCTTCAGTGCTGGTCAAAATTTTTTACAGCATTTTAAAAGAAAACAGCAAATTCACACAAAATAGAAGCAAAAAAAAAAAAAACGTCATTTGTCAGCCTTCATAAACATTTTTTGTTCTTTCAAGATTTTTAACTTTATTTTTAAATATATAGAAAATTTTTTTCCGAACACTTGCGAGTTTTTCCTTCAACTGCATGATTCCAAAAAACGTAAAAACGCAAATTAATTTTATTAGCTAAACAAGTTCTGACTTCATAGTTCACTGAAACCTAAACAGATAAAAACGTTACGGAGTCACACACACGACAAATGACAAATACTGACGTGCGTACGTTTGACTTCCTTGTTTTGTTAATAAACGCAACCCTGACGTTGTTAAAAAGATTCAAGTTGCTAAAAAACTTCATCAAGTTTTTTTTTTTTTTAATTAGCTGCAACAAGAAGAAAATTATTATCAATTTTAATGCAAAATCGATTAAAAAAAACCCCAATTGTTTAAAAAATACACATTAAATTTTTATACAACTGCTAAATTTAGTTTTGTTGATTATTTTCTTTCCCTTATTGTCAAAATAACATAAAGTGCTCCAAAAAAAAAACTTCGCAAAAATAAGAGTGTTATTGTCAATGTTGACGATCGCGCGTGTGCTTCACCCGTGGAACGCAAAACATTTTCTTCAGTGTTGGTTTTTCTCAAAGATAAATATAAATAAATAAATAAAAAGAACTACATTTAGTTTTGTTTTTTTAGTGACTCTAAATCAATTCCATATTTATTCTTCTGGAATGCTCCGAGAGAATCCGCCACCGTCGTCGTCTGCTATTTTTGACCTAAAATCAACAAAAAAGCAAACAAAATTTAGACAAATCCTTTCACATTTGTATAAAAAGTGAATTTTTTAACTAACTCGATCCTGTGTGGTTCAAACTGAGATGGACGCACCTGCGATGCATTTCGCGCCGATTAGCATCAACATGCTTCCCATGATGTAAAGACCAAGAGGAACGCTACTGAAGATGGTCGCCTCACCTGTCAGGAGAGAGATATCAGTACGCGTCAGCACGCTGCTGTACGTCTGTAACATTTTACACACTCTAAACCAGGGTTTCTCAAATAGGTGACCCTGTGGAGCACGTTTTTTTTTCACAGGTGACCCGGTGGAACATGTTTTTTTTTTTTTTCCCACAGGTGACCCTATGGAACATGTTTTTTTTTTCTACTAGAATAAAGTGTAATTGCACATCCACAACAGTAGTTGGCGCTCTCATTGTCAGAGTGTGCACAGGGAGTAATAACTCTATGGTGTAGAGCAGGGGTCCCCAATCTTTTCTGCGCCACATACCGGTTTAGTGTCTGACAATATTTTCACGGACCGGTCTAAAGGTGATGAGACCAGCCTGAAAAAACTGGCTTTTTAAAATCAAAAATAATAAACTTAAATCCACTTTCTCCACTCGAACGCGCGCTCTTCTTGCCATGGTAACGGTAAACATGTACCTTCAAAATAAAAGACATCCCTAAAACAAAGTGAATAAAAATAACAGTTCTGTGCGATACAATGTTATGCAGAGGTGTACTTAAAACAATTTCATAGACAAATGATACTAATTATAGTCACGGTGGAGAGTGGAGGACGCAACCGGAAATAATTGAGAAGCACTGCTCTAAACAATGAAAGATCGCAGTTAAAAATTAGATTGTTTTTTTTTTTCCCGCTTCAATTTTCCGATGGCTAGCTTTTAGCGGCTAAGGAGGGATTTTTTTTTTTCAGGAATGTCTTTAAAAATGTATGTTTGAGACTGATACCAATTTAAACGGTCTGAGTGCGGCTAATTTCCGATTTAATCAGCCAATTTTTAACCATTTTTGTTTGATGTTCTTGAACAATGAGAATTTATTTTTTGTGTTAAAGAAAAAAAATTACGATTTTATGCATTAGAATATGTTCGTATTGTACGTTTCTAACCCGCGCGACCACGGACACAATCACACTAGACTATGCAAACAGTGTCAGATTTCCATTGTTTGTATTTTTAAGTTTAACAAAATAATCTATTGCTTTAAAAAATAGTTTACATTTATTTCTATAATTTTTCCTACTTTGTGAAATTACTACGTACGGTTTTCCTCTCCAGCGTCCGATGTCTCCCAGTTCATCGATTTCGACACTGCTTTCTTCCATCGAGCGTAGCGAATCTCGCTTTCTGGCGAAACAAAACAGTCGTGTTCAGTGTTAAAAACGACATCATCGTCATATTTGGGCGGCGGCTCTTCGTACCATCCAGGTTAATCTGAGGCTCGAAGCGTTCCGACGTGACTTCGCTCAGGTCTTCGGGGTTGAGGCTCCACACGCTAACCCCGTCGGCTGCTCCGGCCGCCATCGCCGCCCCGAGTGCGGTGGTCTCGGGCATGGTGGGCTTCACTGAAAAAAACACCATGTTAGTTAAGCCGAATGACTATATTTACAAAATATCTTATTGCGATTTTTTTTGTCTTATTTCGCAATTTTAATTCAATATTCAATCTTTAACATATTTTTTATTTAATTTTGTTAAAAATTGATATTTAACTAATAAAAAGTCCCGATTAAAAAAATTAGCTTGACATTTTAAAAGGTTTGCTTTTGGTGGTCGTTGACGCCCTCTTGTGGAACTTCAGTATCATAACATAAATAATCAAGTTTGTTTTTTAAGGTTTTATCAAATAAAAACTTTCACTTTTCATGTTTATTAATAACATAAATAAAATTTTATAAACAATTCAAATAAAAACATTTTTATAAACTAAACAAATTTGAATAATAAAAACATTATAAAACTAAACAATAAAGTTGGAACTTTTTCGTAAAAATCTAACTGTGATCTAATCCGCTAGCTATGCGCGTTACGTCGCCGTACCGACGGGCATGCAGAGGATGTCGGCCTGCAGCTGCATCAACAACTTGTTGGACGTCGCGCCGCCGTCCACCTGAAGCTGAGTCATCGGAACGCCGCTCTCCAGGTTCATCACGTCCAGAATCTTGATCCCGACAAACACAGACGTTTCAATCAAATTATTTTCTTCGCAAACGTATGTTTTTTTTTTTTTGCTAGTTTTTACCTCACGCGTCTGGAAGCACATGGCCTCCAGAGCGGCGAACGCCACGTGGCTTTTATTGGTGAACTGAGTTAAACCGCAGATGATCCTGTTGAACAAAAACAATCAATTAGCGAATTAAAAACGTGTAAAAATGACGATAGTTCGTTGTTCTTTTCACCCTCTGGCGCTGGGCTCCCAGTAGGGGGCGTAAAGCCCTGAAAACGCAGGAACAAAGTAGCAACCGTACGAGCTTCCGACCGATGCAGCAAATCTTTCTGTAAACAAACAAACAAAATACTTTTACTGGGAAATCTCAGACAAAATGGCCGCCGTTTTGAGGGATAAAAGAAAAAGAAAAAAAACTTACCAAGTTCTTGTTCCGACTCGATGATTTCCAAATTGTCGCGAAGCCAGCGAACTAGAGCTCCAGCGATGGCCACGGAACCCTGTGGAATAATAACAGCCAATCAGCTTCAAGACACCTGAGGATTACGTGAAGATTTGCTTCAATCTCAGATTCAGGTGTTTGTACCTCGAGGGCATAAAATGCGGGTTTGTCCCGCCCCAGTTTGTAGGCGACGGTGGTCAGCAGGCCGTGATCGGACAGAACCGGCTAAAAAAAACAATGCGTTCACGTCAACGAGATGTTTACATACGTCACTTTTAACGTGCACGACGACGACCCACCTTAGTTCCAGTGTTTCTCAGCAAAAAGCAGCCGGTTCCGTAACTAAAACACAAAAATTAGCTTAAATATTTTGTTCCAAATTATTATGATCGTTTTATTTAAATATAAATCAGACAAAAAAGCGGGACGAACGAAACAGCTGCAAAAATGCCAAAACAAAGTAGAAAAATGTCACTTTCTCAAAACAATTTGAGATTTTTTTTTAATGTTTAACATTTTTGTATTTTTATTTATAATTATTATTTTTAAAATATATTTTTATTTATATGATTATTTTTAAACATAATTTTATTTATAATTATTATTTTTTATTAATTGTTAACTTTTCTTTATAACTTTTTGAAACATATTTTTATGTATAATTATTTTAACATATTTGTTAATAATAATTTTTAGATATTTATATTTTTATTTATAATCATTTAAAAAATATTTATATTTTATTTAAAATTATTATTTTATTTCAATTTATTTTCAACATTTATTTTTATTTATAATTATTATGAACACATTTATATTTTTATCAAAAATTATTTTTAACACATTTTTATTCATAATTATTTTAAACATATTTTTTATTTGTAATTATTTTTTAACGTATTTATATTTTTATTTAAAATGAATTTTTTTTAACAAATTAATATTTTTATTTTTAACTATTAAGTTTTAACATACAGTGGTGGTCAAAAGTTTACATACACTTGTAAAGAACATAATGTCATGAGTGTCTTGAGTTTCCAGTTATTTCAACAACTCTGATTTTTCTCTGATATAGTGATTGGAACAGATCCTTCTTTGTCACAAAAAACATTCATGAAGTTTGATTCTTTTATGACTTTATTATGGGTAAACTGAAAATGTGACGAAATCAGCTGGGTCAAAAATATACATACAGCAACATGAATGAGCAATTTTGGAGACTTAGAAAGTTGTGTCAATGACATGAGCTTCATAGCATGACCTCTTAACTTCTTGTGAGTGATTATGAGTGACTACAGCTGGTGACTTCTCTGAGGCCATTTAAAAAGGGCTCATTGGATAAAAACACCCACAAACGCTACAATGGGAAAGTCAAAGGAGCTCAGCACAGATTTGAAAAAGAGAATTATTGACTTGAACAAGTCAGGAAAGTCACTTGGAGCCATTTCAAAGCAGCTGCAGGTTCCAAGAGCAACAGTGCAAACAATTGTTTGTAAGTATAAAGTGCATGGCACTGTTTTGTCACTGCCACGATCAAGAAGAAAACGCAAGCTGTCACCTGCTGCTGAGAGAAAACTGGTCAGGAGGGTGAAGAGTCAACCCAGGAGCACCAAAAAGCAGATCTGCCAAGAATTAGAAGCTGCTGGAACACAGGTGTCAGTGTCCACAGTCAAGCATGTTTTGCATCGCCATGGACTGAGAGGTTGCCGTGCAAGAAGGAAGCCCTTGCTCCAAAAGCGGCACCTTAAGGCTCGACTAAAGTTTGCTGCTGATCACATGGACAAAGTTCTGTGGTCAGATGAAACAAAAATTGAGCTGTTTGGCCACTGCCCAGCAATATGTTTGGAGGAGAAAAGGTGAGGCCTTTAACCCCAAGAACACCATGCCTACCATCAAGCACTGTGGTGGTAGTATTATGCTGTGGGCCTGTTTTGCTGCCAATGGAACTGGTGCTTTACAGAGAGTCAATGGGACAATGAAGAAGGAGGATTACCTTCAAATTCTTCAAGAAAACCTGAAGTCATCAGCCCGAAGGTTGGGTCTTGGGCACAGTTGGGTGTTCCAACAGGACAATGACCCCAAACACACATCAAAAGTGGTAATGGAATGGCTAAATCAGGCTAGAATTAAGGTTTTAGAATGGCCTTCCCAAAGTCCTGATTTAAAACCCATTGAGAACATGTGGATAATGCTGAAGAAACAAGTCCATGTCAGAAAGCCAACAAATTTAACTGAACTGCACCAATTCTGTCAAGAGGAGTGGTCAAAGATTCAACCAGAAACTTGCCAGAAGCTTGTGGATGGCTACCAAAAGCGCCTAATTGAAGTAAAAATGGCCAAAGGACATGTAACCAAATATTAGCATTGCTGTATGTATATTTTTGACCCAGCTGATTTCGTCACATTTTCAGTTTACCCATAATAAAGTCATAAAAGAATCAAACTTCATGAATGTTTTTTGTGACAAAGAAGGATCTGTTCCAATCACTATATCAGAGAAAAATCAGAGTTGTTGAAATAACTGGAAACTCAAGACAGCCATGACATTATGTTCTTTACAAGTGTATGTAAACTTTTGACCACCACTGTATTTATATATATTTTATTATTTTTAAAATATTTATAATTTTATTTATAATTATTTGAACATATTTATTTTTATTTATAATTATTATGTTAAACATTTATTTATAATAATAAGTTTAACCAAATTTATATATATTTTTTATTATTTTATCACATTTATATTCTTAAAATATTATTACTATCAGATTCAAATTTGAGCTGCGAAGTTACGACGCCCGGTAGCCAATCAAAATTCATGGTTAAATAATTACATTTTAAAGTCAACAAAGATAATATTTTATTGAAACACTAATATTTAGAAAATATTAGAAACACGTGCAAAATATTATAAAACATTGTTTTTAAATATAATTCTACATACGTGTTCTTCGCTTGTCCGGACTGAAAACACATCTGGCCAACCAGAGCTGCCGATTGATCTCCGAGGCACTGATCGGAAATGGAACGTCAAACAAATCAAACCTTATCAAAAAAACGGAGCATAAATACATTAAAAAAAAAAAAAATTCTTACCCCCGATATTGGAATTCCTGTTAGCGCTCCGGATTTCTAGAAAATAAAAAAGAAGTAATTTGTCTCCTTATATTAACCGAAAAAAGACAAATGTTAGTAAAATCAAGACAAAATCTACCTGCATGCAGAAAAACATAAAAAATTAATATTTAAAAAACTTCTCCCGTTAATTTTTTGCTAAAACATTCACGTCACAAAAACAACACGAGGATAAACGATGGAAGGATGAAAAAAAAACACGTACAAGTTTGGTTAAATATTTAGAGACAAAACAATCAGGAAGTGAAGCAAACAACAAACGAAGAGTAAAAACGTTAGAATGAAAGACGTGATCGGGACGAGCAGCATGCTACTACGAAAAAAAAACCAGACACCATTCAGTACATTTCCAAAACAGCAGAGAAGGAGAAACGGCAGCGGTGGCCATTTGGTGGTACTGCACCGATGTGTCTATCTAGCGCAGGGGTCGGCGACCCGCGGTTCTTTAGCGATGCCCTAGTGGTTCACAATAGGTTTTTCGGAAAATATTGAAAATGGAAAAAAAATGGAGTTTTTTTCTTTTAAATTTAATACTACGTTTCTTAAGGTTTTCAATGCTTTAAAAACGTGTAGAATAAATTGTACATTTTAACATTTCTGTCAACGAAGTTTTGCGTCACGGCCCGCGACAAGTTTCTACGAGCACGGCGGGATGCCAGGCCGTCGGAAACAAAATGGAGGCCGTGTGAAAAGCCATTGATCCCAAAAAAAAAAAAATAACTGAGGACCAGATGATTCAACATTTCTTGAACCGAATAATTTGCGTTTTTTGCCAATGAATGCGAAATGAAAAACTAAATAAACGCTAAATTCAAACCAAAGATTTTATAATAAAGATCTTTAGAAAGTTTCTTTGCTGAAGGGAATCATTGAATTACGAAGTTACGGCGCAGACTAGACCTTAGAAACACTCTTCAGGTTTCAGTCCAAGATGAGACTGTCTGGTTACAGCAAAACCATCTCAGAACTTCCACTGATTCACTAGTATTTTTATTGACTTTTTTTTGTGATGTCTTGTATTTCGAGAGTATGCTTTAACGTTACCATAGCAACCAGAGTGCGTTAGGACGGAGAGAAATTTACTCACGTTCTATTAGCGCCATGTTATAAAGACCCTGCCAATAAAGTTCCTCAAGAAAACAAACTCGATTTATGTTTATTATAATTTTTTTTTTTATAAAATACCAGTTTTTAATATCGGTGAACCTTTGGACCGGTTTTTGAAAAATGCCATCAGACCGGAAAAGATAGAGGGCACTGTCGTACCGGATGCACTGCATCGTAAAGGCTCAATATGTATTGGCAGCCATTTTGATAGTAGGCTAAATTAGCTCATATAAACAAAAACAGCAGGTTTTGCGTTCATTTGAATGCTTTTTCGCGGCTCCATGCATGTTAGTTTTTTTGGTCCAACGCGACTGTTTCAACAGTTTCGGTCGCCGACCCCTGATCTAGCGAGAAAATCTTGTTTTAACCCGTTTTATTTAATAAAATTGTATATTTTTCTGTTTAAACACAACATAAATCGTCATAATTGAACTAAAAACATTTGTTTGTTATAAAAATAAACCTTATTCTGTTGCTTGGAAATGACGGCTAATGGCGTCCACATGCTACGCTAGGTGATTTACGTTTACGGTCGGCAAAAAAAGAGACAGTCAGAGTTACTTACCAGACTAGAACTTATTTTCTACCAGTGAGAGAAAAGAGAAAAAGACACACTAAAAAAAATGGCTAAAAAAATATTTTTTTTTTTTCGGTCAACCTTCATGCAGAGTTTGAAAGCACGCGCAGCCAAAAGGATGAAATACAAACCAAACGAACCTCTTTTCATTTTTACTGGCCTGCTGTGTGAGACATTCCATTCTTTGAACAAAACATGTCACACTAAACACAGCGATAAAATTATTAGGATAAAAAAAAATATTAATCCGATTTTAAAATAAAATGTTTCGTACGAAGCAAACCGGGTTTTTTTGGACTTACCATGAGGCCGTAGATTTCCGATGAACTCCTCACTTTTGGTAAAATCGACATGGGTATGCCGAAATATCTAAAAGTGAAAAAAAAACAACCTTTATTTATTTTTTTAGTAAAGTTTTTATTTTGATGATGTTACGGCCCTGGCCATAAGGGGGCATCTTGTTGTGGTTTCCCTCTGCCGCTCCTATTTGTGCACAGGTGTTCCTGGTTCTGCTTGCCTGATTGGAGCTACTATATAAGGCACCAACATGTGCCTTCTCGGGGTCGGCTCCTCTGCTCTCTCCTCCTCGCACTCCCGTGCTGGTTGCTCCTGCTCCTGCTCCTGCTCCTTCGCCTTCGCCCATGCACATTTGAGTTTGTCTTTTCTTTTACGCACCACATTCACATCGCACCCATACACCTGCTCTTCACTCACACAACACCACCTACGCCACTGATCTTCCCATACTCACACCTCATACTCTTATTTTTTGTTAATATTACTTATCTTTGTTTAATAAATATTTACTTTTGCGCACCTTACCTCCGTTGTGGTCTCCCTTTTTGTTATGACCTTGAGCCAGTCATAACAAAATGGGGGCTCGTCCGGGATGTTTAGAATCCGCGTTTGCCTTGGTTTAGTGGATTTTGTTTGTATTTTCCGTGTTTTGGTTAAAAAGCCGGTTTTGGTTGAGCGTTTTACGCATTTGGCACAGCTGTTCCTTGTGAGTATTCAGGATCTTGTGACTGAAGTTGTGCGTGCGTCTGATGGGCGTGTAATTCGGGGTATCTCCCGTGACGTCAATATCCTTATTTGGATTAGAGTTGCGCTCTTTGGGAGACTCAGGAGGTTTGTCTCGTACCCGTGTTGGTGCGTGTTTGGAGCGAGGTGGGAGTTTTTGTCTCTCCATGGCGTTTGTCAGCTGCGGCTGTTATCTGGACAAGAAGGTAAGTGTATGACTTGTAATGTGCACTAGCGCTAAGAGGTGGGAAATCCCTTGTAGGTTTGGCGGTGTTTCTCATTAGGGGATTCACTGCGGTTTAAACTTTTAGTGTGGAAGTTAAGAGCGGGTCGAAGCTTCCCTCCTCCCCTCTCCCTACGTCGGCTCGGGAGCGCGCCGTGGTTACGGGGAATCGCCAGCGTGCTGGTTGTTCTCCCGTGCCAGCGGTATTTGGCGCATAAGAACCCATCGCCACGCTTCCCGAAGACTAGGGGTGAGTTTGTAAGATTTTTTTGGTTAGGTAGATAGCGGGATTTCTGATCTTCTTTTTGTGTACATTGCTACGCTATCACTTTCACTTAGTCTTGTTTGTTTGTAGCCATGGATGAGTTAGTGGAGGATTTTGTTGAATCACCGTGTGAACAAGGTTTGGACCACTGCACTAAGAAGCAGTTGATTATGATTGCAGAGCATTTTAAAGTTGATATCGGTGATACGAAAAGAATTAAGAGTATTGTTAAAGATAATTTGAAAGTTAGATTATTTGAGTTGGGCGTTTTGAAGCAGGTAGCGCAGCCTGTTGGTGTGGCCTCAGCGTTTGTATCAAGTGCCACTGGTTTAACTTTTGAGCAACAAAAAGAATTGGAGTTAATGAAACATCAGGTAGAAATGGCAAAACTTGAAATTGAAAGTCAAAGGCTAGCGTTGATCAGAGAAGGTAGGCTTGATTCGTCTGGTAATGAGCGTGCGTCAGGAGCGCATGTGAGTAGAGATGAGCTTAATGATTTAAAGCTTGTTCCTAAGTTTAATGAGAGAGATCCAGAGACCTTTTTCTGTTTGTTTGAACGTTTAGCGGATGCTCGAGGTTGGTCTGAACAGACTAGTATTTTGATGTTGCAGTGCGTGTTAACTGGTAAAGCGCAACAGGCGTTCTCAGCGTTGCATGATGTTGACAGCGCTAGGTATTCAGATGTTAAAGGTGCTGTGTTGAAAGTTTATGAGCTTGTTCCTGAAGCATATAGACAGCGTTTTCGGAGTTGGAGACGTGGAGATAGATCACATTTGGAGTTTATGCGTGATTTGGTAACACATTTTGAGAGTTGGTGTTCTTCTGCAGGCGTTAAAACATTGGATGACTTAAAAGAACTTATATTGTTGGAGCAGTTCAAAATTTCAATTTCTGACAATATTTCTGTGTACGTTGGTGAGCGTGGAGTTAAAACTGTTGCTGAAGCCGCTGCGCTCGCAGACGACTTTTTTCTGACACATTCTATGAGTAATAGTGCGCGTAATGGATCTTTTCATTATGAGTCGAAGAAGTGGCCTGATACAGAGAATAAAAGTGGAAAACAATTGCGCGATTTAGATAAAATTTGTAATTACTGTCATAAGCGAGGACACTGGAAAAGAGACTGTTGTAAATTAAAACCTCAAGCTAGGCGGATTTCTCCTGAACGTAAACCTGCATTGTGTACTGGTTCTGTCGTGAGTACTACTGTGTCTGGGGTGTGTGAGGTCGCACCGGAGTTAAAATCTTTTCTGCCGTTCATTACAGAGGGCTATGTTTCTCTTGTGGAGGGTGATGAACGTGTGCGCGTCAAAATTTTGCGTGACACTGGAGCAGTTGATTCATTTATTGTAGCCTCAGCGCTTCCCTTTTCTGAGCAGACTTCAGTTGGCCCCTCTATTCCTGTTGTGGGAATGGGCCTTAATGTTTTAAATGTACCACGACACAAGGTGATTCTGTCTTGTGATTTCTTTCAGGGGGAAGTTTGTGTTGGGGTGCGTCCAGCTTTACCAGTGGATGGTGTCTCTATGATCTTGGGTAATGACATCGCAGGTAGTAGGGTCTGGGCTGACGTCCCTCCTCCTGCCCAGGTGACATTAGAACCATGCGTTAGTAGTCCGGATCAAAGTGAAGTTCAGTTTCCTGAGGTGTTTAGTGCGTGTGTAGTTACTAGGTCCGCTAAGTTAAAAACTAAAGGTGAGGAAGTTGATCCTGCCACTAGTTGTAATTTTTTAGTGCCTGTTCCTCCTTGGTCAATCTCTCACAGTGAGCTTGTACAGGAGCAGAAGGCTGATAGTACGTTAAAAGAACTTCTACATATGGTTTGTCCTTCAACTGAGGTTAGAGTTCGTCCTAAATGTTATTTTATTCATGATGATTTGCTGATGAGAAAATGGACTCCACAACTTGAAAGTTTTGTTGGTGATCCTGTTTTCCAGGTTGTTGTGCCTTTAAAGTTTCGTGATGCTGTATTACAGATTTCTCACGACCAGTGCGGACATCTTGGGGTCAGGAAAACCTATGATCGTGTTATGAGGTATTTCTTTTGGCCACGTCTGAAAAGAGATGTTTCGGCATATTGTAAGTCTTGTCACACATGTCAGTTGACCAGTAAACCAAACCAAGTATTACAACCTGTACCACTTAATCCCATTCCTGCTATTGGTCAGCCATTTGAGCATTTACTTATAGACTGTGTTGGCCCTTTGCCTCCAGCTAAATCAGGTGCAATGTATTTGTTGACTGTAATGTGTCAAAGTACTAGATATCCAGCTGCGTTTCCTTTGCGCAGTATTACTGCGAGGAATGTAGTACGTGCTTTAACTCAATTTATTTCTGTTTTCGGACTTCCACGTGTAATTCAGACTGATCAAGGGTCTAATTTTTGTTCAAAGTTGTTTGCACAGGTTTTGAAACAGTTAAAAATAAAACATAATCTGTCTTCTGCCTATCATGCTCAAAGTCAGGGTGCTTTGGAAAGGTTTCATCGAACTCTGAAGTCAATGCTCCGTTCTTTTTGTGTCCAGATGCAGGGAGATTGGGAGGAGGCTCTGCCCTGGATGATGTTGTCAGCGCGCGAGGTGGTCCAAGAAAGTACAGGGTTTAGTCCTAACGATCTGGTTTTTGGCCATAGAGTTCGCGGCCCGTTGGCGCTTTTGAGGGACAACTGGACGGAGTCAGATCCACCAAGTAACTTACTTGACTTTGTGAATGGTTTTAGGTATAAGTTGTACAAGGCTCAGGAAGTAGCTAAAGAGAGGTTGGCGGGTGCGCAGGGTAAAATGAAAAAGCTTTATGATCGCCATACTGCGTACAGAGAGTTTCTCCCTGGTGATCAGGTGTTGGCCCTGTTGCCCTTGGTTACGTCACCATTCCAAGCCAAATTTTCCGGTCCATATGTTGTGGCTGAAAAACTTTCTGATCTAAATTATATGATTTCTACTCCTGAACGAAGGTCTAAAACACAACTTAGTCATGTTAATTTGTTAAAGCCTTATTTGTCACGTGATTCTGTGAATGTTGGAAAGTCTGAAATTCACCCTCAGTGTTTATCTGTGTCTTCCTCAGTTGTGGCAGAGCTGGGAGATGAGCCACCAGATCCGGATGAGGCGTTGGTGACGGGTCGCTTGAAAAATACGGATTCCTTGTTGAATTTGGAAAATTCATTGATATATTTGGATGGCTCAAAGAGGTTCCAGTTGGTTAAATTGATTAAGGACTATGTTTGTTTATTTAGCGACACGCCGTCGTGTACAAATGTCCTAACGCATGATATTGATGTCGGTGATGCAAAACCTATTAGACAGCGTTTTTATCGTGTCCATCCAGAGAAGAGAAGTTTACTTGACAACGAAGTCCAATATATGGTTGAAAATAACATTGCTTTTCCCTCTGATTCTAGTTGGTCTTCTCCGTGCCTGTTGGTTCCGAAATCTGATAATACACCTAGGTTTTGTACAGACTTTCGTAAAGTAAACTCTGTGACTAAGCCCGACTCTTTCCCGCTCCCGCGGATGGAGGACTGCGTTGACCAGGTGGGAGGGGCGAGGTTTGTGACAAAGTTGGATTTATTGAAGGGGTATTGGCAAGTTCCATTGACTGCACGTGCTAAACAAGTGGCTTCCTTCATCACACCAAGTGGTCTATACTCTTATAATGTCATGCCTTTTGGTTTAAGAAACGCGCCAGCGACATTCCTGCGTTTAATGAACATAGTTGTCCGCGGCCTGGATGGATGTGCTGTGTACTTGGATGACCTGGTAGTTTATTCTGATACATGGGATGAACATCTTTACAGACTTGGAGAAGTTTTTGGGCGTTTGTCTAGAGCAAAGTTAACAATAAATTTGGCCAAATGTGAGTTTGCGAAAGCCACTGTCGTATATTTAGGCCGTGTGGTTGGTCAGGGGACAGTCAAACCTATGCGTGCCAAAGTGCAAGCAGTTGATCAGTATCCAGTACCTGCGACTAAAAGAGACCTAATGAGGTTTCTGGGGATGGTTGGGTTTTATAGATGTTTTTGTCCAAATTTTTCTTCTGTGGTTGCGCCACTCACTGACCTGTTAAAGGGTGGTGTTGAATTTGTTTGGTCAGAGATGTGCCAAAAAGCGTTTGAGAGAGTGAAAGGTCTCATAACAAACTCTCCTGTATTGGCAGCTCCAAAATGGGATAGGCCGTTTCTGATTGAGGTGGATGCTAGCCTGGTTGGGGGAGGTGCTGTGTTATTGCAGGCTGATGATGCGGGGATCCGGAGGCCGGTCTGTTTCTTTTCTAAAAAATTTAATAAACACCAGGTCAATTATTCTGTTATAGAAAAGGAGACGTTGGCGTTGATATGGGCGCTCCAGCATTTTAGTGTCTACATCGGGTCTGGGCCCGTTGTTGTTTTTTCTGACCGTAACCCTCTTACCTTTCTGGCCAGTCTGCGGACTCCTAACCAGCGGCTCATACGTTGGGCTCTCCATCTTCAGGCTTACTCCTTGGACATACAGCACGTCAAAGGCCGAGATAACATCGTGGCGGATGCACTCTCTCGGGCTGTGTAACATTTTGAGGAGGCCATTGGCTTCACCCCACCGTGTTCTGCTGTTCTGGGACGGCACGGTGGTTTTCCCCTTGTCCCGGGGCCACCCAGCAACATTAGGTATTATTTCTGTTGATCTAGTGTAAAGGCTAAAGCTTTCTGTTGGGTCTTGTGAGCTGACTCTACTTGACTAGTTTTGCTAATGTAAGCCCACCTTCACTTTTTATGTACGGGTCCCTTAGTGGGGTCCCTTTCTTGTAGGGGGGGGGTGTTACGGCCCTGGCCATAAGGGGGCATCTTGTTGTGGTTTCCCTCTGCCGCTCCTATTTGTGCACAGGTGTTCCTGGTTCTGCTTGCCTGATTGGAGCTACTATATAAGGCACCAACATGTGCCTTCTCGGGGTCGGCTCCTCTGCTCTCTCCTCCTCGCACTCCCGTGCTGGTTGCTCCTGCTCCTGCTCCTGCTCCTTCGCCTTCGCCCATGCACATTTGAGTTTGTCTTTTCTTTTACGCACCACATTCACATCGCACCCATACACCTGCTCTTCACTCACACAACACCACCTACGCCACTGATCTTCCCATACTCACACCTCATACTCTTATTTTTTGTTAATATTACTTATCTTTGTTTAATAAATATTTACTTTTGCGCACCTTACCTCCGTTGTGGTCTCCCTTTTTGTTATGACCTTGAGCCAGTCATAACAATGAAAAAATATAAATATTGTAAATAATAAAAAAAAACGTTTTTTTAAACACTTTAAAAAACTAAAATAAGAAGCAGATAAATAAATAAAAATAGTCGTAAACTTAGCCTAGATAAATTTTTCCGACAGCAACAACCATAAAATATTAATTCAGGTGCCAGGCGGTGCGGGTAGACGAGAGGTGGGCAAACTTTTTGACACCCCCCCCCCCCCCCCCGCGGTCGACAAATTCGACTTTAATTATTGTAAACTTCGGTTAACATATGCACCAAAATGCAGAAAAATTAGTTATTTTTCAAAAACGTTCTCGGGGGGCTGTTTGCTTTGCCCCCAGACTGCCCTATACTGGCGAGCACGACAGTTTTGTGCCCCCCCATCCCTTTACAAAATCTTGGATTCGCCCCTGGGAACAGGAGCAGATGGATGGCATGCTTTGGTAACCGCTAGCTTAGACCGATAGAATGGCGCTAAATTTTAAACAAGCGCTAAATGTTACATCAAGAGCGTTAAATTTCAAATCTAGCGGCGCTAGGTCTGAAATCTTAGCGAGCGCTTGATGTAACATTTTGTTTCTTTTAACATCAAACACGCTTGTTTTACGTGCGTTAATTGGGCCCAACGGCTTTCCATATCTTCGCACACTGTTTATTTTGACAGCGTGGGATCACGGAGACACACACATTTTAATGGGAGCAGTGTTGTTGTATTTTTGGCGCCATCTAGTGACTAACATAAAAAAAAAAATCAAGAAAATCGAACTAACATGGTTTATTTATTTTTCTAGTTCGGCAGGCCGGATTAAAACTTTTAACGGGCCGCATGTGGCCCGCAGGCGGCCCGCAGGCCGTGGTTTGCCCATGTCTGTGGTGGACGCTTAAAAATATCACTGGTAACGTAACAGAAAAAATAACAACCAACTTTTTATTTTTTGATGTGAGTAGGATGTAATTGCACATCCACTACAGTAGGTGGCAGTAAGTGCTTTCATTGTCGGAGTGAGCACAAAAAACATTTGCTTAAATGCACAATACTCTAGGGTTAATACTTAATACTTCGGAGTTTTCTCGTATTTTTAAGCAAAATGAGGGACTGGACTACGTCATGTTGACCTAAAAAAAAATGTAAATATCTAAAAAACTAAAATAGCACAGACAAAAAATTTTTACAGCACAAACGATTGACATATTTTTTGTTTATTTTTGTTCGTATTTTTTTTTTTTTAGAGGGGCCAGCTTCACGGAGCTCTACCCTTATCTGATAAGTAAAATTGAGGGTCTCTCTCCCGCTGCTGTACTCACGGTACACATGAAATAGTTTCTGTGCTAACTTTAACATCAAGAGCTCTAAAAACTAAACATGCGACAACATTTTTGTGTTTTTTTTCTTACTCGCAAAGTTCCGGGTCCCAGTCCAAACTGTGAATGTTAAAGAGCATGGTCCTGCTAGCGTTGGTCACATCCGTGCAGTGGATCCCACCCGACGTCCCTCCGGTTAAACACTAAACATAACAGTCATTAAAAACTCAATGGACCACTGTTTATGAGATTTTTGTTGATTTGATTACCCAAATCAGCCAGGAGTCCACCGTTCCAAACATCGCCCGTTGAGACTTCACGGCTTCGCAGACTTCCGGAACATTGTCCAGTATCCAGCGTAGTTTCACCGCGCTGAAATAAGTGCTGATCGGAAGTCCTGTTTTATGCTTCAAAAATGGGCGGGATTTAGAATGATTTTCACAAACAAGTATCAAAAATTTAAAAAGTACAAAAGATTCACCTTCAAATGGTTCTTATTCTTTCCCGGTGCTTTTTCGATCAAATTCTCAACCGTAGACTGAGTTCGCAGGTCGAGCCATACTGAAGAAAAACAAACCCCGTATGTAAACGCAGTGGGTGGTCAGGAACTTAAAAAAACATCTAAATCACAGACTAATGAGTCTTTAATAGCTTCGATAGTCGCATATTTTTATATAAAAGCATAAAAAGCAAGCTAACATGTGTCGCTAAGCAGATTCAAACTTAACGGAGTCTGCCTGGAGGCCTTCAAAATTTCTGAAAGCCTTTAACTTCTTAACTCTCACCTATCTTGGACATAGCCAAATGCCATTGCTTATTACAGCAGCATCTTTCATCTCACATACTTGTACTATACATCAAAATAAAGCTTAGACCTTCTAGTTTCGGTAGATATGTACATGGAGAGTGTCAGAATTTCAGTGGTTCAAACATAAAACATAAAAAACATAAAAAAAAAATGTACGTTTTTAACCTCGCCTAATTTTGTTCATTTTCCAATGTCCCTAGCCAAGACATACTTCTTAGTAGGAATAATTCCTTCCATATGTATGATAAAAATCTTGTTGACAACAACTGTGTAAAGTTTCAGATCTCTAGGTACAAGTATTTTTGATTTATTGACCTTTTAGTATAAAAAGTGTCCATTCGGAACAAGCTAGCCAAATATGCGCCAAAGCGTGCCAAATTGAATTTTTGCAATTCTATTACCTTTTTATTCATAAAAATGCATATTAGTGTTTCTGTGACTGTAACTACCCCCTAAAGATATTTTTTTTCACAATTTTTCAAATTTATATTTTCATATTTTTGGCTGTAATTTTGAATTTTTTCATAAAAATCATAGACAAAACCCCAGAAATACAGTTTGCCAAAAGAAAAGTTGAAAATAAATCACATCGTTAAATGTTTCTCTCTTTCTGTTCAGTGCGTAAAGCTCACTGTGCCTCTGACGATCCAAGATGGCCGCATGTTTTGGTCAGAAAATTGTCATTACGTATTTGAATAACAAGTTCTGCGATTGGGCCGGTTAAGAGTCCACCCCCTCGTTAAAAAAACTGTGACTATTCGCTATCTTTTCATGTCAATCGTTTCGTATAAAGAGATGTCATTAGCCAGCTAGCAGCTAACAAGCTAACGCCGCTGTTAGCTGAGTGAGGAGCGCTTGTTTCATTTAAAGTCACCAACCAAACAAACCCATGACCGGAAAATCTCGCGAACTGTCTCACTTTGTAGCTACCTTCGTGAAGAAATGAATCACACCAAGGACTAAGTTATAAACACAGCGTGGCGGTTGCTATGGAGATAGGAAGGCGACTCCTATGTTGCATCATATGATTTATCGCAGAAAAAAAATTATGTTTTCCGAAGTATTTATCCAAACTGGGTTGCTTTTGAGAAAATACAAATTCATATAGTTATTCTGTGGATTATTACAGACAAAATGAGACCACATACGGTACATAAAGATCGAACCCGTCTGAGGCCATCAGAACTGGATCATAGATAAGCTGTGCGCTCTACACAGTTTGATTTTTTTGCGGATAATGAGTTATTTCTTCTTGAAACTTGGGAAAACACAAGAATGAATGTTACGATCGTTTTCTTGAAAGTCTAAGCTTTAAAATGAGGTATAACTTACTGGAGATGAACAAAAAATAAGTGTCGTTATGAGTGCAGACATTTTCAAAACACAAAATGGCCCGCCGACGGGACGGTGGGTTTAATGAGGTTAAACACAAAATACATAAAACTTTTACTTTAATTATAGAAAAGCTTGGGCTCGCATTCTACAGTCAAGTCGTAAAATTCGACCCAAATATTCAGTTTGAACATAAACAAAGCGTTAGCAAGCGTACCGATAGCGTTGTAGAGCGGCTCTCCTGTTTCTTTGTCCCAAACAACTGTCGTTTCTCTTTGGTTCGAAACTCCGATAGCTAAAAGGATTAAAGTCAATGTTAAAGTTCGGTGAAAAGGATCATGCGGATCGCTAACGATGTTTACAATACCTTTAATGTTGGATATATCTATGTTTAGCTGCGTGAGTTTTTCACACGTCCGTTCCATACACTCGTATACTGAATGTAAAATCTCCTTCGGGTCTTCTTCTACCCATCTAAAAAAAACACAAGAAAAAGTCGGAATGTGCAAAACGAACAAACAAATTTGAGCAAATATTTTGTTTACCCTTCTTTAGGGAAGCTCTGTTTGATTTCCACCTGGTGGTGACTGAGGAGCTCGGCCGTTTTAGAGTTAAATACCTTTAAAAAAAAAAAAGAGAAAAAAATACGTATCATTAAAAATAGGTCTAATTTTTTTTTAAATTACGCTGACACAAGAGGTTTACCGTTTAACTGAACCGGATTATGTAGGTACTTTTAATACCCTACCAAATCTGACAGGTATAATCCGGAGGTAATCTGTTTATCGAGGTTGTAGGGATAAACGATCCCGAGGTTGATAGCGAGCATTTTAATCATTACTTGATTTAAACGTTAAAAATGATGCGAGTTTAACCATAAAAAAAGATTTTTAACAAAAATTGATTTCAATGGGCGGGCCGGAACCAGGGGGGAAGGGTGCCTTCTAGTTCAGTGTTCTTGGAGTTTTGGCGCCATCTAGTGACAAAACATTGGAATTGCAGGTAAAATCAATCAAAAAGGTTTATTTTTTCTATTTTGGGGGGGCCGGTTTAAAACATTTAACAGGCCCAAGTGGCCCGCGCGCCATAGTTTGCCCATGCCTTGGCTAAACCCATAAATTATTCATTAAAAGTTCGCAAAATTATTTGATATATACAGTATGTATTTACGATGTTTAAACTGAGTATATTTGGGGAAAAAATGAACTAATATTGTTTATCAATGTCAGAATTTAGAGCCATTTTCATAACAATCAGCAAGGGGCTTGAGAGCAGGGATGACCTAGTCAGGGAGGTTAGGATTCGCATTTGGTTAGCTGGCAGCTCGATTTGTTACTGCTAGAAGTGAAAAGTAGAACACTGATTAAAACAGGAGGAAAAACAGAAAAGAAAACAAATTAATACAAAAAAAGGTAAAAAGTTGAGGCGCCTCACTGAGGCGCTCCGGAGGTATCCTAACCAGATGCTCGAACCACCCTACATGGCTTCTCTCGGCCCAGAGGAGCAACAGTTCTACTCCAAGCACCTCAATCTCTTAGTGAGAGCCTAGTCCCCCGGCATAAGAAGCTCATTTTGGCCGCTTGTATCTGTGATCCTGTTCTTTTGGTCACCACCCAGAGCTGGTGACCATAGTTGAGGGTAGGGACGTAGATCAACTCGTAAATCAAGAGCTATGCTTTCCGTCTCAGCTCTTTCTTAACCACGACGGACCGATGCAGCATCCTAATTATTGCGGACGCCACAATGATCCGCCCTTTAAGTAGGCTTACCACCTTCTTGCCTATGCATGGCTGCATAGGCAAGTGAAATGTCTTAACAATAATATCTGAAAATATCAATAAAAGTTATAAGTTTGCCAAAATGTACATTAAAAAATGGATATATTTTATTCAATCGAAAGAATTCCAAATGGATCTTATGAAAGAACTTGATTCTACTTTTTAGCTACTCGACGATAAAAAATGCGTGAATTAGTTTTTAGGATTTTTTTTAAGACTTTTTACTTTGTTTTGCTTTTTGAATGAATTGCAAAACTTCAAATTTATTTATAATCAAGTAAAAAAAATCCTCAAACGCATTTTTTAGACTTAAATTTACATTTGACCAAAAAATATATATTTTAAAGACTGTTTATAAAACAATTCAAAATATTTAACATTAAAATATAAATATTTTTATTTATACCATAAATATTATGATTACACTAGTATTTTTTTGTGTTTAAGATAATCGCCTTGTTATGTCTAAAATCTTCTTTTTAGAGTTTTTTCGTAAGGAAGCACATGGTGCGTCACCATGGCAACATTTAACACTAGCTTCTCCGAAATGAATATATAAATATTATCTTATTTTATTTACTTATCAGCTTAAAAACAAAGCAAGTAGCTATAGCTACGAGCCAAGGACACGTGCCTGAGACTGTTTCTGATCAGCCTGCAGGAGACGATCGCAATCTCACCAGAAACCGTGAAGAGCTAGTGCCCTGGTCTATCGCAGCGACCAGCGGGCCGAGTGTTATCCGGTGTGAAGACGCGGCCATGGTGCCGTTCATGGACCACCACAGTTCTCTGGATGCGGCTGCACAGGAAACGGATTTCTCTCCAAAGGCAATTCAACGCTCAGTCGCGGTTTGGTGACGTCACAAAACTATACCCCTCATTGTCTCTCAGTGATGACGCACGTGATCGAATAACTCAACTTTTAGACTCGAATAAAAAGAGATTATTTGTTTTCTATGTATCATATGTAGTAAATATGCGCGTAATGGAAACGTGAAATTTAATATAGAAGAAAATAAAGAGGAAAAGAAGTCGTTCCCATACCGGGAGTCGAACCCGGGCCGCCTGGGTGAAAACCAGGAATCCTAACCGCTAGACCATATGGGAGGCTGTTAAAACTACACACATTTTGTAGTTTTATCGCGTAATCTGGCCAGATACGTAAAAAATACGCTAGCCTTTTAAATTATAGATATAGTAGATAAAATTTTAACGTCACCTTCTTATTTTCTATCTCTTACGAGCATACGGCGGTGCCAGAGTTCATTCTGGCTGTTTCGAGGCAATGGGCAGGGTACACCCCGAACAAGTCACCAGTTTGTGGCAAAGCCACAAACATACAACCATACATACATACTCATTCCTGGGGTAGCCAATCAACCTAGCATGCATGTTTTTGGAGGGTTGGCGGACACCAGAGTACCCAGAGAAAATACACGCATACACGGGTAGAACATGCAAACTCCACACAGAAAGGTCAGGGTTCGAAGAATCGTTTTGGAGACATCGAAGGAAAAAAAAGTAACATCTTCCGCTTATCCGGGACCGAGTTGCTGGGGTGACATCCTCAGACGGGAAGCCCGGGCTTCTCTCACCCCAGCTGCATCCTCCAGCTCACCAGGAAGGATTCCGAGTCGTTCCCCGGCCAGTTGTGAGACATAGACCCTCCTGCGGGTCTAGGCTCTGCCTCTTGGTCTCCTCCCGGTGGGACGTGCCCGACACACCTCACCAGCGAGGCGTTCGGGGGCATCCTGACCAGATGCCTGAACCACCCCATCTGGCTCCTCTCGACCTGGAGGAGGAGCAGCTCGACACCGAGCTCCTCCCAGATGGCAGAGCTCTGAGTGAGAGCTAAGCCACCCTGCAGAGGAAGCTCATTTCAGCCGCTTGTATCCGTGATCTCGTTCTTTCGGTCACCACCCACAGCTGGTTACCATGGTGAGGGTAGGGATGTAGATCCTGGTTACCATGGTGAGGGTAGGAACGTAGATCCTGGTTACCATGGTGAGGGTAGGAACGTAGATCCTGGTTACCATGGTGAGGGTAGGGATGTAGATCCTGGTTACCATGGTGAGGGTAGGAACGTAGATCCTGGTTACCATGGTGAGGGTAGGAACGTAGATCCTGGTTACCATGGTGAGGGTAGGAACGTAGATCGACTTGTAAAGCGAGAGCTTTGCTTTTCGGCTCAGCTCTTTCTTAAACCACGACGGATCAATTATCGTGTTTATTGTGACGTTTGTCTAATTTGCTAAAAACTTTTTCAATAAATGTCCCCTTAAGGTCTCTAAGGAGACGGTTGCCCCCAAATCTACCTTCCGGAAAAACATCTACTGATTTCTTCAGATCAGTAGAGAGTAGAATAAGCCAATATTTTAAAAACAGTCTACTATCCTTAGGGGAGGGATCTCTTTTACGTTTGGGACCCCATGAGGTTTCTTCTTCTTTTTTTTTTTCGCAGTTCTTGTTTTTTTAAAATTTTTCCTCACGTGAAGGAGTATCTAAGAGCAGGAATGGGCTGAAATTGTTTAGCTAGCTTTCATTTACTTAGTTGTATCTTTACATTTTTCCCTTTTTCATACTTTTCTTACGATCTTCAAAATAAAAGTCCTTGACACAATTGTTTCTTGATATCGGGCTGTATTAAAAATATAATTGAACAAGATAAAATAATAAAAAATAATTGTAATAGTAATTGAAAGTTTCTGATATGAGCTCTGTGAATTCCAGCGTGGAACTATAATTTATATTTTCTTTTGTTTACAACACATACAATGTAAAAAAAAAAAAAATACGATTTAGTCGAGATTTTAATTAAAATTTGAATATTTTTTAATCATATTGATTTTAAATATTAATTTTTGATCAATTTTAATGGATTAAAACATCTTAAAATATTTAAAACATAACTATTTTTGTCAAATATTGAGTTTTTTAGAATTACATCCACTTTTATTTAGGAACGAATTACTTTTAAAATAGCGTAAAAAAGTTACTAAATCAGTAACTTTTTGATAAAAGTAAACTTTAACGTAACTAATAACATTTTAAGTCGCATTCATAACATTATTAATTGATTAATTAATAAATAATTATAAATAATAAATAATAATAATAATAAATAATTTATAAAAAAAATAAAGTTTAATTTGCTTTAAAATTAGCTGTGTTCAGTGACGTCATCAAAAAGGGACGGTGTTGTCATTTTTGGTCGTTTTGCCTCGTTTTTTAAGAATTTTACGCTTGTTTAATAAACAAATTTAACATGTAAGTAAATAATTAACCATATTATTACATTTTTAAATGTTAAAAGTTGTAATTTTAGTCATTTTTGTTGATTTTTCAAAGCTGTTTGCATTATTAGCTTCACATGCTAAATTTCCTATGTTTGTGACGTCATCTAAAAGGGACGGTTTTGTCATTTTTGGTCGTTTTGCCTCGTTTTTAAAGCATTTTACGCTTGTTTAACAAACAAATTTAACATGTAAGTAAATATTTAACTATAATATTAACATTTTTGATGATAAAAGTTGTAATTTTAGTCATTTATGTGGATTTTTCGAAGCAGTTAGCATTATTAGGTTCTCATGCTAAATTCAATGTCTGATTTTTTACTGATTATTTTGTGGATTTTTTAGGGCTGATTATTGGAAATCACAACCGAGGAAATTCTGCCAATACTGTAAATGTTGGATTGCAGATAATAAACCTGTAAGTGGATTAAAAACACATAAAATGTTTAAAAATGATCATTTTTTTAACATATATTAACAGCATATATTTTCTTCTTCAGAGCATCGAGTTTCATGAAAGAGGCAAAAATCACAAAGAAAATGTGGCTGCAAAAATTTCAGAGGTTTGTATAGAATGTAAAAAGTGAATATTATGTTTAATATTAGTCTGATACAGTGGCGGCTGGTGGTAAAAAAAGACTGGGGGGCGCACATTTTTCAAACACACACAAAATTTTTTTTTTAGATATATTATATAAAAGTATATATAAATATATAAAATAAATATAAAATTATTCGTGACAATATGTGTCTGTTTTTGGTGACTTCTTCATTATGTTTCCTTATGCCAGTTCGGTAGCCTTCATTTAATTGTGCCAGGATGTTACTACTGCCAAAAACACCTAGCTTATTGCTACTATCAAGATGGGTGCGGCAAGTTTCTTGGCGTTTGCACTTTTCAGACAAATGCTTCAAGTCACTCACCCTGTTGATATCCACACCTTTTGAGTTGCTGCTGAACTAAACAATAAGCAGGGGAAACAAAAAAAAGTGTTTCTCATCCAGTTAGCCACCGCCATTTTTCATAGACCTTCATTATCCTCTCACATAAAAGCGGCTGCGATCTCCACTGTTTTGTTGCACAGTCAAATCTGGGGTGTCCAGTCCAAGCTCCTTCACTCTCTTTTTTTCTTCTTTAGAACGCTTAGAAAACGGATTCTGTAGAAGGGACGACACTGAATTCTCTTTAAAAAAGCCACTAGCATTGTTAGCAACTGAACTAGCTTCCGACGCCATGATGAAGACTCCCAGAATTCCGCAGTGAAAAGAAAGGGCGTGGCGTGGGTGGGATTTATAGGTCAGCTTATAGCTAATTGATTGGTTCATGTAACAGACTGACAGAGAGGATAACCTATCACACACCCGATGGGCGGAAAATATCTGCGCCCCGCGGGCGTGGTTATGGTTTGCAATACACATGAATGGGAAAAAATTTAGCGCTGACGTCACGTTTTTTCCATAAAAACCGGAAGCCACATACACTAATACGTTTTCCTGGTGGGGTGTACCTACCCTGCGCCCTCGTTCCGGTTTGCACAGGAAGTAATAAAATAAAATAAAACGGTGTGAAACATTATTTAAATGCATGTAATCTTCACACTCGACAGTTTTGCATACTTATAAACACATACATGTTTATATATGTATATATAGATATATATGCATATATGTTTTTTGGTGATCAGGTCGGGGGTGCGGCGCCCCTGCGCCACACGTCACCAGCCGCCACTGGTCTGATAACAGATGTAGATCAGAAATGTGATCATGTTGTTTGATTTTAATCTTCTTTTACCCTCAGAAGAACCCTAAAAGTCTCAATGGTCTTGGGGGTTCGTATTTAATTTGACCTCCCAGTGATGTACGGCCCCTCACGGAACCTGAGGACCTATAGTAACCGCCTTTTAGTGATACCAAAATGTTAGAATAAAAATCCACAGTGAGGTATCCATTTAACATTATGATTCTCTTTTGTGGGACAGCCTGCTAGAGGACCTCAGGGCCGCTGAGTCTGTGGAGGGGTTCTAGGACATTTCAGCCACGGACATTTGAGCCAAAAAACTGCAACCTAGGATATTTGAGCCATGTGCGCCCCCTAATTTAGGACATTTCAGCCACGGACATTTGGGCCAAAAACCTATTTTATGTTGAAAATTGTGATATTTTATGTAAAAATTTTATCGTAAATAAACAGTTGCACTACAGAAAATAATTGGTTTTAGTCATTTTTATCCCATGGCTCAAATAAAAAATTCTGATATTTTTAAAAATTTTTGATATTTTATGTAAAAATTCTGATATTTTATGTAAAAATTTTATCGTAAATAAACAGTTGCACTACAGAAAATGATTGCTTTTAGTCTTAAAAATTTTTATTGTGCTTTTAGTCATTTAAAAATTTTTTTATCGTAAATAAAGAGTTGCGCCCAGCAAAGTTGCGCCCAGGTTGCAGTTCTTCAAATGTCCGTGGCTGAAATGTCCGAGCCACCGTGGCTCAAATATCCTAGGTTGCAGTTTTTTGGCTCAAATATCCGTGGCTGAAATGTCCGTTCACCCCTGATAACAGATGTAGATCAGAAATGTGATCATGTTATTTGATTTTAAAGGGACTTCTACCCTCAGAAGAACCCTAAAAGTCTGAATGGTCTTGGGGGTTCGTATTTATTTGACCTCCTTGTGAGGTACGGCCCCTCCCGAGAACCTCTAGTAACAGCCTTTTAGTGATACCAAAATGTTTGAACCAAAACCCACAGTGAGGTAGCCAGCTAACTTTAGGATTCTCTTTTTTGGGACAGCCTGCTAGAGGACCTCAGGGCCGCTGAGTTTGTGGAGGGAAACCCACATTTTTAACTTGGCTTTTATGTGATTTTTATTTGTGTTCAATATGATTTTATTGAAATCAGTTGCAGTTTTATTTTTCTGATTTAGTTTTAAGATTAATTTCTTAATGAGCTTCCTCCGCAGGGTGGCTGGGCTCTCACTCAGAGATCGGGTGAGGAGCTCTGCCATCCGGGAGGAGCTCGGCGTCAAGCCGCTCCTCCTCCAAGTCGAGAGGAGCCAGATGGGGTGGTTCGGTCATCTGGTCAGGATGCCCCCCGAGCATCTCGCAGGCGAGGTGTTTCGGGCACGTCCCACCGGGAGGAGACCAAGGGGTAGACCCGGACCCGCTGGAGAGACTATGTCTCACAGCTGGCCGGGGAACGACTTGGGATCCTTCCAGGTGAGCTGGAGGATGCAGTTGGGGTGAGAGAGGCCTCGGCTGCCCGCTTGAGGCTGTTGCCCCTGCGACCCGACCCCGGAACAAGCGGAAGATGACGGAACGGAACGGATTAATTTCTAAAACAGTTTTTAAACGGTTTTAGTTATTCTATTGCTTTATTATGTGTATTATTCCAGAGTATCCTCATGAGGATCCTCCATCCCAGAAGCTCAGCCTGGGGGGTCTTCTTTGTGGGGGTCTGTTTGGTCCCTCACTTTAGCCACGTGGCTTCTGTGGGTGCCCGTGTCACCTGGAGCTGGGTGAAACCTTGGGGTTTTGGCCTCTGCAGTCATGGGCAGGCCGACTCCTGGTGTGGATCGATCCCCAGTTATTATTTCATCACAGCAGCATCAGGCCAGATGTTTGTTTATCGTTCAGTTAAAGAGACAGTAGCAAGGGGGTCGGGAGAAGTGTGTGATTTTTTTTTTTTTTTTTTTTTTATGTATGTTCATTTGTTTTGCACACAATTTATTTAGTTAATCTCGTTTCTAATTTCTTCAGATTAAAAAGAAATCTGTTAATAAAATGAAGCAAGAGAAGAAAATGTGCAAGCAGTTCGCCGCCATGGAGGAGGCCGCTCAGAAAGCCTACGAGGAAGATCTGAAGAGGATGGAAAGAGAGGCCAAAGGTTTAAATTACGTTCACAAGTCAAGTAGGAATGATTCATTTGACCCCTAAATGGCAAATTTTTGTTTTAGGGATTTTTACTCCTCTTCCTGCTCCGCCCACATCGCAACCAGAAGTCACCGTGCAATCTAAGAAGCAAGAAAAGAAACAGAAGAAGAAACAAAAAGGGGAAAAAAAAGCGACTGAAGTTTGGGTGGAGGGTCAATCGGAAGATGGGCACACATACTACTACAACACAGAAACAGGAGGTGAGGAATGATGGGTAACGAACTGAGAGCTAGGACGACCTAGTCTGGGAGGTCAGGGTTTGAATTTGATGGTAGCTAGCATCTCTGGTTGAAAGCGCCATTTTGCTTCTTAGCCAAACCTTCAATGAAAGTAACGACAACCAAAATCAAATATATTTGTTTGTAAAAGAAAAAAACAAGTAAAACGGGTTAGCGTCGTGGGGATCGGGAAGAGCGCTAAGCTTGGAGAAGTTCTCAGTAAGCTAACAGTAGACGTTTTGACTTAGTTGGTTTAGCGGTAGCGGAATACTAAAGCGGGATAATAAATTAAGAAGTGTAACAAGTTTTGTATGTGATTATATTTGTGGAGAGAGACAAGGAAGGCTCTGACGCCATTACAGAAACATAGGTAGGTTGAGTGAGATAATATTGAAGAGAGTACGAAAATTGTCTCAATAAAGTCAGCCATGTTTTCTGGATAAGTCTTGAAAGTTCAGGTTGACATATCGGAATATAGCCGATAGCGCAAAATGCGGAAAAAGTAGGCTATTGACGAATTAGCTCATTTTACTTTGGTGTTTGCTTTTTTATTCTAAGTTTTAAAAATATTTAACATTTTATAATTATTATTACTTTAAAAATCGAATGTGTAAAAGTTTATTTGTGCAAAAAAGCAGCGCAAAACATGAATAATTACATAAGCGGTCAAATTGACGGTCATGGCGCTTGTAGGTAGATTTTGAACGCGGCGGTCATAATTTTGACAAAGTAGTTCATTTTTTTCGCATGTCTTTCGATGTTTCTCATAAAAGGAAAACAATTTTTTGATGTTTTTGTTTTGACAGAGTCCCAGTGGGAGAAGCCAGCTGGTTTCCACGGACACGGTTCCGTTTACGCGCAACAGCATCAGGTTCATCAAACATCACTTTTGATGTTAAAAGCAGTGTTTTTAAAAAATATTTATATTGTTTTGTTCTTTTTTAGGCCACACCCGCTTCTCTGTGGGTGTCGGCAGTCAGTCCAGATGGTTGTACGTATTACTACAACACCCAAACAGGAGGTACGGACATGTCGGTTCTTCTCACGTTCCGATCGAAACAGTTTTAATCGGGTTTACTTTTGTTCAGAAACAAGCTGGGAACAGACGGAAGAGGTACCAGGATGTAACACGGTGGAGATAAAAGAAAAAAAATCGGACGAAATATCGCAAGAAGTTGACGCTTCGCAACAAGAAAACGCAGAGGAAACCAAAAATCAAGAAATCAGTTCCAAAGTAAGAGAGATTCTCCAGATCGAAAGACAACAGCGCTACCACTAGGCCAACGCCCCCTGGGACTGTTTGTTAATTGTTTTTTTTTTTTTTTAGAAAACAGAAGCAGAAGAAAACGTAAAAGAAGATAAAATCCAAAGCGATACAAAAGACGACGTGACGCTACCGGAAGCAGCGACAATAGAAGAAACGCAAGTGATCCCGATAAAAAGAGCAAAAGTCGTTAATCCATACGGAGCGTGGGAGCAGATTAAAGAAGTCCAGGATCCATAGTGAGTTACTCGTACCTCAAAGAAAGCTAGCTTTTGAAAATTTTTGCGATTTTTGAAAATGTTAGCGACTTTTTTTAAAAAAATGTTAGCGGCTTTTTAAAAAAATGTCAGCGACTTTTTAAAAAAATGTTAGCGACTTTTAAAAAAATGTTGGCGACTTTTTGAAAAAATGTTAGCGACTTTTAAAAAAATGTCAGCGACTTTTAAAAATGTTAGCGACTTTACACTCTTTTTTTTTTTCTCCTTAGCGCTAAGGTCGACCTCCAGCTTCCAAAGGTGGAGGAAAACATCGCCAGCGCACCGCCCGAACTCCTACCGGAGCCGAAACAAAAGTTTAAGGAACGAGTGATCACCTCAATCGGAGACGAAAGCGGACCCACTTCTTTCAGGAGAAAAAAGCCGCTAAACAGTCGAATGAGGAACATCCGACAAAGAGACGACGACGACTAAAAAACGCGACAAAAAGACTTTTTTCGTCAACTTTTGATCCATTTTGTTAGGATTAATGTTAAAACATTCCAGCTTAATTCTGATTGGATCAAATTGAGTTCTTTAAATGACGACATTTTTTATGTAAATAACTTGTTATTTTATGTTAAATAAACACTTGGATGTTTTAACGGTTTGTCTTTATTTCGGACGATATTTTACAAATAAAACCAAATATTTGGCGATAAAAGAAAAAATATGTAGAATAAATAAAAAAAAATGTTGATTTTTATCGTAAAAACTTTTTCATTCTTGTTGCTGTTTTTTTTCGCGGGTACGCCTTAGCGGTCAGTCGGTAGTTCGTCCCGTCTCCACCAGCTCCATGAGAACTTCGCGATCAGCGTGTTCCGCCACGTCTTGAACCATCTCCTTCAAGGCTTCCCCACCTCTCATAAACTCCTGGGTACGAAAGAGGAGGAAAAATAAGGATTCTTGGAGAAAGAAAGCAGAAACAGACGCTTTTTTTTTCGTCTTCAATGTTTTTTGATTGGGTTACACCAGTGCTTCTCAATTATTTTCTGTTGCGCCCCCCCTCTCTCCGCCATGACTATAATTAGTATCATTTGTCTATGAAATTGTTCTAAGTACACCTCTGTATAACATTGTATCCTCATTAAAGAAACAAAAAAAAAAGCAGTGGTCCCCAACTACCGGGGCGTGGACCGGTACTAGGCCGTGGGTTATGTGGTGTCGGGCCGCATAGAATGAAGAAATAACTTCCATTATTTCCATTTGGTTTATTTTGACGATGTTTTAATTTGAAAAGTGACCGGATACAGAGTTACGAAGCGGACTGGACCTTAGAAACACTCTTCAGGTTTCAGGTCAAAATGGGACTGTCTGGTTCCAGCAAAACAATCTCAAAACTCTGATTGATCTAGTTTTACTGTGAAGGAGATTAACTGGTATTTTTATTCACTTTGTTTTTGTGATGTCCTTTATTTTGAAGGTATGTTTACCGTTACCAAGGCAACCATTTTTTTCAGGCTGGTCTTATTTTGTTTTTCTACACCTTTAGACCGGTCCGTGAAAATATTATCAGACACTAAACCAGCCCATAGCGCAGGAAAGGTTGGGGACCTCTGCTGTAGTGGATGTGCAATTACACTTTATTCTAGTAGCAAAAAAAAAAAACATGTTCCACAGGGTCCCACTATTTGAGAAGCACTGGGTTACACAAATAAGTTAGGTTATTAATTTGCGTACATTTTTATTTAAAATAAATCAAAACAAGTTTAAATCACACCTTTATATCTCTGGTGGTGTATCCCGTGCGGTGGTCCGTGACGCGATCCTGGCTGAAGTTGTAAGTTCGAATCCTTTCGGATTGAGCGCGCGTGCCCACCTGGAAGGAGAATTGGTTAAAAAATAATAACATAAATAAGTAAAAAAAAAAAGTACAAACAAACAACCTGCTGTTTTCGTGCCGTCTGCCTCTGCTGCGTCTCTGTACCCATCATGCTCTGGTAAAGTCGGGCCTTCAGCACGCGCATGGCCGTCTCTTTGTTTTGTAGTTGTGAACGCGTCTGCTGGCACTCCGCCGTCACGCCTGTAGAAATAAAGAGCGTCATGAAAAAATCCGATCATTTGAATTTATCGTCTCTTTTTACCGGTTGGAAGATGAACGATCCGAACCGCGCTATCCGTCGTGTTTACGCTCTGACCTCCGGCTCCTTTGGATCTGAACGTGTCGATCCGAAGATCCTTCGGGTTGATGTGGACGTCCAACTAAGAGCGAACAAAACTAGACGTTCGTATGTTCGGTTAACCACGCCCCACATACTAAGAAGTGGTTTACTGAAGGTGCTCTGCTCATGCTTAGTCCATACCCTCAGCAAGGAATGTCACTTTAATGTGATTCTATCAAAATAAGAAAATTGCGCTAGCTTGGCTATGCAATTTACAATGTACTGTATGTGCGACTTCGAAAGGAATTTATGCTGTGTCGTGCATGTCAATACAGGATTCAGTATGGAGCGAGAGGAGGGGGAAATTTATAGCATCCAAAAGGAAGTGAGGAAGCTGTGATGTAGCACCTGTACTGGTTGTGGTAGGATGACTACCGTCATGGTTCCCGTGTGGATACGCTGCATTCTGGAGGACAGGCCAACCTCGGGGATTCTGTGCACCCGGTGTGTCCCACCCTCGTACTTGAGCTGCTTGTACACGTTCTCTCCGGCTATCCTCACCGCGGCGTGGTGCAACCCGCCTGGACAGCAAAACAAGGAATAAACAATCAAAAAAGAAAAAAAGAAAACCGCGTGTTCTGGCTTAGTAGCATGCTAGCATGTAGCGTCAGTGCTCTAGCTTGACATTAACAAATAAAAACATCTTTTTTTGGTACAAATACTTTCAAATAAAGTAAAATCAAATGTTTTTATCTGATTTTATCTGCTTTTTTAGAACAACCCACACAACGGACTGGGTTTACTTACCGTACTCGGCAGGTGTGTAGTTCAAAACTTCAAATTCCCAGTAGTTGTACTGGGCGAAACCCTGGTACATGTCGAACATTTCTTTGGTGAACTGTTGACAGATGTCACCTAAAATTACGACGTTGAGTTTTGATTTAAAAGTTTGGAAACAGAACATTCGCGAAAGTACGGTAGTAAAATTTTTTTCACCTCCGGTTGTTCGTCCCGAAATAACCTCAAGTACGACATCGCTGGAGTCGAACGGGTCGGAAGGGAGAAGAGTTTTAATCAGCTGGAAGAAAAACTTTGATTTTATTTTTCGTACAATGACAAAAAAAGACTAAGTTCCAAAAACTAGGATGGATGGTGCGGTGTCAGCAATAACTAGGACGCTGCATCGGTCCATTGTGGTAAAAAAAGAGCTGAACCGAAAAGCAAAGCTCTCGATTTACAAGTCGATCTACGTTCCCACCGTCACCATGGTAACCAGCTGTGGGTGGTGACCAAAACAATGAGATCGTGGATACAAGCGGCCGAAATGAGCTTCCTCTGCAGGTTGGCTGAGCTCTTATTCAGAAATCGGGTGAGGAGCTCTGCCATCCGGAAGGAGCTCGGTGTCGAGCCGCTCCTCCTCCAGGTCGAGAGGAGCCAGATGGGATGGTTCGGGGACCTGGTAAGGATGCCCCCCAAGCGCCTCGCTGGTGAGGTGTTTTGGGCACGTCCCACCAGGAGGAGACCATAAGGCGGACCCCGGCCGGGGAACGATTCGGGATCCTTCCGGGTGAGCTGGTGGATGCAGCCGGGGAGAGAGACGCCTGGATGAGCGGAAGATGACGGAACGACTAAGACTCAAGATGGCTGCCAAAAATAACATTGTTCCCTAGCCCGCTACGAGAAATAGTCTCTCCACCAAGTCCGGGCCCTGCCTCTGCCGGGCACATCCCTTTGGTAGGACGTGCCCGAAACACCTCACCAACGAGTCATTCGGGAGGCATACTAATCAGATGCCCGAACCACCCCATCTGGCTTCTCTCGACCCAGCCAAGCTCGTTCTTTCGGTAACTCACGTCTCTCCTCAAAGCCGCGATTCTGAGAGCCATTTCTTCTTCTTCATCTCGCATCAGTTGAATCAATTGCAGATCTCCGTCTTTTGTTTTCGACAAACCTGGAAATAGTAAACAATTCGTAAAACCAGACCCCCAACACGAACTTATCTGGGTACTCAAATCCTACTTACTGAGTTTGAGAGAAATCATTTCTTCGTGGTCTTTAGCGGCTTGTTCTAGACTTCGTGAAACATCCGCCATTGGTAACAACTCATTGTGCCTCTTCATTAGAGCTTTTCGGTCTACCTCATTGAGGTAGCCATTTTGTAACTTATGGCTGACCTCCCTGAACTCTTCCATGAGGTGATGAAGATACCTCTGAACGGATTCATTCTTAAATAAACCCCCTAAATCATCATGAATTAAACGTTTTAGGGTGAAACTCCATGGAGTGACCTTTACATATTTCAGAAAGCTCCATGTTTTTCTTTGTTTACTCTGAGGAACTACATGTTTACAAAAAGAAAACAAGCCAAACCACCTTCTAATAAGCATTTGACTGAATAAAAGTCGCGTTTTTTAAGCTAAAATAGCAGCACGTTATGTAAACAATAACATTGCGACTATAAACATTGCAAAAATACTCGTGCTATGACATTTACGAGATACACTTCCGGTTTTTGGAAGAAGTGAATGCTGGGAAATGTAGTTTTTAACGATTGACTCTTAAAAATGATAAAAAATACAAAATTATAGTTAAATAAATATATTTAAATGTTTTTTAAAAATATATTCATTATTTAGTCGTAAATTAGACGCAAATTTGAGAATAAAATCCAAAAAAAAATAATTTTTAATTAAAGTGACCGAAAATTATTATTTTTAAATTAAATCTTTTTAATAAATTTACATATTTTTATTTGTTTTTATCACATAATTTTAATATTTTGGGATTTTTTGCGTGTTTTTATTGTAGTTTTGCGCATGCGTCTTATTTTCAGAAAGAAAAATTAGCTTTGTGCTAACAGCATCATGTCGACTGAAACTGGTAAGAAATTAAAAATAATGTAATAAAATAAAAAATATATATAATTAAAACTCAAATATTTGGCTAAATTAGTTGTGTTTTGTTTTTAAAATAACTTTTTAATTATTAATTTAATTAATCTGCTCATTTATTTTTTAATAAGCCTGCTAACTTTTTTTAAAAAGCTAATTTGAAACATTTCTAATTTTTTTTGTACATTTTTAAGTTTATTATTAAAAAATAAAAAGTTTTTATTGTTTTTATTAAGAAAAAAAACAAGTTTATTGTTTTTCTTAAAGAAAAAAAGCAAAATTCAATAAAACAATTTACTGTCACGACACAAAACAATTAAAAATGTCGATAAATAGGAATGTTTTTCCTCTTTTTTCACGAAAAACTTGAATTATTTTGCGATAAAATTCATCTTTCTTCACAAAAAGTCAAAACAGTGTCATAATATTATTCCTGCTCCTGCCTTATGTCGCTCGGAGTTCTTTACTTTGTTAAACTTTTCTGGAAATTCAATTCTATTTGTACATCTAAGTATCGCAAAACAATTGTTACAACAGGCTTCGCATTTTAGATTGAATACTTGTATTGAAACCGCAAAAAAAGAAAAAAATGTATGTATAAAAATACACGACAAAAAGATAGCGTAACAAAAGCTAGCGTAACAAAAGCTAGCTAAAGAATTTCAACATATACCCGCCCCGAAAGAAGTCTGTGTACTTCCTTGTTTAGCCAGCTGGGATCCATCGTACAAAAAGTTTCGTCTAGACAGTGGGTTTCATGATCGAGACGTTTAGACCTCCATTTTTAATCTGAAAAAAGGGACCTAAGAGCTGGAAACCAATCCGAATTTGCGCAAACCCGAAGAAAAAGCTAATCCCAACAAAACCTATTATAAATATGCGCAATAGCGTTTGTAAAATATGTGAAATAGAATAAAGATTATTTTGTGATGTCAAGCTTGAGCATTTATCCATGTCTGTGAAGTTCGGAATCTAAATAGGTTCATTTTAGCGACAATTTCCCAAATTGAGTATTTAAAGCAAGAACAAAGACGATTTTTAAAGATTTATTTAAATCCTCAATAATTTGTTTTATGTGACAAAAAGTTATTAGTTTATTTTTTATAAATGTTCGACATTTTTTATTCATTTTCTTTAGCGAATGAAGAAAGCGTCGAATTTTCGCTAACCAAAGCGGTGATGGACGTCAGTAACCATGGTTACGCCCAAATGGAGGCCATTAAAGAGAAAATACGGACCCTCAGCAAACTCAAGGTAATTAAGAAGTTATTGAAATTTATTCTTAAAAATTTGACTGAAAACCACTTTGTTTTTTCCAGACCGCTCTTTTCGACGTCGACAAAAAAATCATGGCCGCAAATCAAGAGCTGAGATTTAAAAAGAGGCAAATCCTGATGCTCGAAGGTGAACTGGAGCTTTTGAACCAGCAAACCAAAGCGGTACATGACCGCTGCGTATTCTTTGCCAAAGAAAACATGAAAAAAAAGGCTCGCGTACACGAAGAGAACGAGAGCCACAGTCTGATGGTGGTGAAGTTCGACAATTATCGGGAAAAAATGGCGCTTTACAGAGATGCTGTGTTGCGTGAAATGAGCCAGACGGAAGTTCTTAAAGAGCTGGAAAAGAAAAAGGAACTGGTCCAGATGTTGATTGAGAAGAGAGACGAGCTGAAGAAAGATCTGGAGAAAGAAAACGGGATCGCGGCGCAAAATGCGAAAGTAAAAAACAACTCAATAAATAATCTTGTTTTTGGTGCGTGGTTTAAAACGAACGCTCAAGTTTCACTTTTGTACGCGTTCTCGTCCACAGCAAAAGATTGAGAATCTCAAGATGGCGGTCGCTGAGAAGCGGGCGATAATCGCCGAGAAAAGAGGGAAGCTGAAGAAACAAACGGAGATCAATAAGGAGTTAAAGAAAGGCATCGAGGTCAGAAAAAAGAAAAAAATCTTCACCTAATTCAACTTAAAACAGAATAAAAATCAAACACTTAGTGCGTATGGACACGCTAGCTAACAAGCTAGCTATCTTGGTCAGGGTCGGGCGAACTTTTTGATTCGTGGGCCATATTGGGTTCTAATATTTGATCAAGGGGCCGAAACACGAGCAAATGGATGGCATGGTTCGGTAAACAAGCGGGCTGGATATGGAAATCCATTGGGGTCGCTGCATCCACGTACACTAGCGGGCTAAGTCAAAATTCAAGCGTGCTAGCGCTTAAAAAAAAAGTGCATCTAGCGCGCTAGTTTTAAAATGTAGGTTTGAAATCAGAGGTTAAAGTTTACTTGCGTGTTTTGACGTGCGCATCACGGAAACACACATTTTAATGGGAGCAGTGTTGTTGTTTTCTCAACAAAGCCCAAAAACTATAGAGTGCCATCTAGTGACGAAACATCAGAACTGCAGGGGAAATAAAAAAATTAACAAGATTTTTTTTCTGTTCGGCGGGCCGGATTAAAATGTTTAATGGCCGCATGTGGCCCGCGGGCCGTTGTTTGCCCATGCCTGATCTAGCTACATGGATAGCTGATTGTTTTTCTAGTTAGTGTACACCAATTTATTTTTAATTTTAGGACTACTGTTCGTACCAATTTAAAATGTCGAAAAAAATTGGTTTTTGATTGTTTCAACGATTAAAAACAAAGTTGTTTAATGTTGAGGAATAATTTAAAAAAGATATGTTTTTAATTAATTCTCAAATAACAATCAATATTAAAATAGATGATTAGGCAAAAAAAAATTGGTTTTTTTCACATACGACAATATTTTGAAATGATTTCGAGGAGAATTTTGAATACGAATCAAATTTGTTATTGCTATTAAAATTTTATCGTAAAAATCACACATTAAACTGAATTTTCTTTTTGTTTTCAAATTTCTTGGTTTTTATTGCCTCAAATTCCAAAAAAAACTCTGTTAGCTATTTATTTTTTTTTTTAACAATACATACATTGTTTTGTACTCTTAATCTTTATTTACGATTACTACGTGAACCAATAACGATAAAATTGTTAGCATTTCCCATCGTGCTTAAAATGACTGATTCGCTTGATAAAATTGGCTCGATAAAACTAAGCAGTGGAAAAATAGAAAATAGAAAATTCTATGGAAAGCATTGTGGGCTGTGCTGACCGCTGTAATCTGATCTCCCCTTGCATACATAGAATTTAACGACCCTTAATGCCCAATAGCTACAAATAGCAGAATGAGATTTTAGCATCATGACTTTTTCGTAGATTCAACCATATCTTCGTTCAATCGATATTATCGGTTGGGCTTTACTATTTTGTAACTTTGAACGACAAATATCTACCTAGCTAGTTAACGTGAGAGTTAACCGTTATTTACCAGTTTTTTTTGTCTTCCCTCTGATCCAGATTCAGACCAGACGTCATGAAGCCATCATCAAGCGTCTCCGCTGCCAAGTTGGCAGAGCCCAGGCAGCGCGCAGGTAACGCTAACATGTTATTTGTTCTTAAACGTCACGCAAACATTTATAAATATATATTATTTACAGCTTTTGATGATCAATAAATCAATAATATTTATTCTCCTGACTTGTTTTAAAACAGGCAGATGTCAATTGAGGTCCACCACCTCCAAACGAAGCTGGACATGCTGAAGAAATCTACGAAAAAACTCAAGAAATATTAGTTAAAAACAAACAAACAGTCGATTGCTTATTTTTTTAAATGGAAATAAAAAACAGTTGTTTTGATTTTGAGAAAGTTTATTTCATGATTTACCACTAGAGGGCGGTGTCGTCTGTTTAATGTTTACGTTCTTAGTCTAAATATATTTTGTTTTATAGTAAATTTGACGCAATAAAATACACTTTGATGAAAAATGTTTTAAGTTGTGATTTTTTTTGGAATTAAAATAAACATGGTCGACTTATATAAAGAAAGAACACTTTTATGAGGGTCGGAAATATTGACTTGATTTTGGATCGAGGGATGACATTAGATCCTTCAATTCACAACACGGCTAAGTGTCTGCTGACACAGGGTTTGTTTGGGTACGCTCTGTTCTATCTTCTGCTTCACTGGATGGTCTGATGGAAGCGAGGTGACAGTGTCAATGTCAGGAAATAAGGGCGCGACTTTAGCGTGCTGGCACAGCCCAAACTCCAAAATACTGTAGATATATGTGGATGAAAAGAAAATCGGACGAGTTTGAAATATAAACACTGAAAATGACAGCCCTGATTAATCATCTTTCAAAGAGTTTATGCCATCTTTTGTTTTGTATTCCTTAAAGATTTTTATCATCACAACAGCTTTAATTTTTTGGGGGGCGTGTTTATGCTAACCAGTAATTTCTAACGAGGTCATTACTCGTTTTTATAGAAATGACATGCAATCAATTTGTTTTTCTGGGTAAGAAATAATGTCGTGTCATAGTCGATCAATGGTTCCGAATATCAACAATAAACCTCAGCTGGACAAGGGACTAGAGGTATAAGCTCAGCAGGAGGATGAAGGACCAGAGGTATAAGCTCAGCAGGAGGATGAGAGACCAGACGTAGCAGCTTGGCAGGATGATGAGGAACTAGATGTAGGAGCTCAGCAGGACAAGAGACCAGAGGTATAAGCTCAGCCGGATGATGAAGGACCAGAGGTAACAACTTTGTAGGACAATGAGGGTTTAGACGTATGAGCTTGGCAGTGGGATGAAGCACCAGATGTAGGAGCTCAACAAGACAATGAGCTAGAGGTATGAGCTGAGCAGGAGGATGAGGGACTAGACATTGAAGCTCAGCAGGACAAGGGACCAGAGGTATGAGCTCAGCAGGGCGATGAAGAACCAGAGGTGTGAGCTTAGCCCGACAAATTGCAATTTCGACCAGAGGTATGAGCTTGGCAGGGTGATGAGGGACCAGATGTAGCAGTTTGGCCGGAGGATGAGGGACCAGACCTAGGAGCTCAGAAGGGACCAGAGGTATGAGCTCATCAGGGCGATGAGAACCAGACGTATGAGCTCAACAGGACAAGAGACCAGAGGTATGAGCTCAGCAGGAGGATGAGAGATCAGACTAATGAGCTTGGCAGGGCAATCTGGGACCAGATGTAGAAGCTCAACAGGACAAGGGACTAGAGGTACGAGCTCAGCAGGACGATGAGGGACCTGATGTAGCAGCTTGACAAGGCGATGAGGACCAGACATATGAGCTCAACAGGCCAAGGGACTAGAGGTACGAGCTCAGCAGGAGAAGGGACCAGGATATCAAGTTGCACCATCATAGCTGCATGAAAGCAGCACTGCAGACCAGTAGAGCAGGGTGCAGCAAGATAATTATCCGACAAGGAAGTGAGGGTCACAAGGGCTTAAATAAAAATCACACCTGGGGATTGGGAACAGGTGTGCACAATTACCAGGTGTGTCACTAAAAACTATGTAGGGGAACATCCCCAACTAGTCGTTAGTAGACTAAACAGCTTGAAAACTAGACAAAAAATATTTCACATGCTCACACGTATGTGTCATATAGGTCATTAAGGAGTTTCACCCTGAAGCACTCTGTGATGAAGCCACGCCCTGTTTTCTACCTGAGCTATGCAAACAAACACGCTCATACTGTACACACCCTCGTGTCCTGGTATTTTTGAAAATTTCCCACCAATGGAGACGTAAAGGGGAAAAAAAGGTTGAAACACAAACATCAAAAGGTACAAAACACACATTAAAAATACACAACTGTACTTACTATACGTGTATCGTGATTTCCTAAATTGAATATCGCAATTTAGACTAGATTAATTCAGGATTTCAAAAGTTCAAATAATAACAGAGTTCAATCGTGGTCAGGCAGCGAGGGAGCCCTGGCTGGAAGAGATGGTATGACCCGTCGTGGAAGTCCGGGGTGATTGCCCTTAAGTAGGCAGCAGAGTCCACAGGTGTGTGGTATTAGAATAATCATCCTCAGGTGTCCCAATCAGGGTGATGAGGGAAGATCCAGGGCTCCCTCTGGCGGCAGGCGAGGGGACACTGAATTCCCCTCTTTCTTAGTTCAAGCTAAGCCCTGCCCCCTCGGCACATGCACAACACAGTGTAAATCCTGTCAGAGGACGCGAAAAACAGTGCAAAATATACCAAGTTAGCAAAGCTAGCATGTATATAAATATATTTTTTACGTTCTTATTTTGGGAGTGAGACAAAAAAAGCAGAGTGCTAAAACCTTTCCTGGCGGAGAACAAAATCCCTGGCCAAGAACAACTTGCCATTTGAATAGTTCATTAAATTGCTTTGATCGGCACTTTTTGTTCACATATTTTGGCCTAATTTAATATTTATTATTAGTTTCCTGTAAAACAAAATGAAAGTTGAGACATTTCCAAAGTTCGCTAAACAAGAATTTTTCTTTAGAAATCTTTTAATGACTGTAGAAATTCTATCGCTTTAACGATCCAAGTTCCAAAGATAAATTATTTACTGTCTCAAGTTTTTTCTTAATTACACAAAAAATATGATAATAATAAAGAATATGTTGAAAAAACAAACAGATAATATCTTCTTTCATTTTGAAAGCAAATATTAGCCTAACTCGTTTTTTTTTGCCTCATGAAACTGTCCATCGTTACTTGATACCAACTATAACTTAAACTTAACTCATCAAGTTTCCTGGGTCTTGCGACCCCTAGATCAAAGCCACAATGGGCAAGGCCACAAATCTGACATCTACAAAACCAGCGAATGGATTTGAATCAAATTGCCTATAGTTACTCAGTACCAAGTATAGATGAACTTGAAGAATCACCTCCAATTTGTCATGTTATTCTACCACTAGCGTGGGAACGACAGTCTTTTAAACTCGGCAATAATATTTGATGCTAAGTTACCAGTTTTTGAAACTCAGACAAGGGGGTCAACAGTACATTTTGAAACGTCAAACATTCAGTATCGATACAGTTTGGGATTCAGACCGGGTGGAGGTGTGCTCCGTTCCGTCCTCTTCTGCTCATCCGGGGCCTGTGAGACATAGTCTCTCCAGCGAGTACGGGGTCTGCCCCTTGGTCTCCTCCCGCTGGGACATGCCTGAAACACCTCCAAAAAGGGCGGGTAGTCTACACTGCCATTCGGTGCATAGCAACAAACGACAGTGAGGACCCGTCCCCCCACCCGAAGGAGGGGGAGGGAACCCTTTCATCTACCGGGGAGAACTCCAACACACAGGAGCCGAGCTGGGGGGCAACAAGTATGCCCAATCCAGCCCGGCGCCTTTCACTAAGGGGAACTCCAGAATAGTACAGGGTCCAGCCCCTGTCAAGAGGCCTGGTCCCAGAGCCCAAGCTGTGCGTCGAGGAGAGTCCAACTATATCTATCTGGAACCGCTCGACCTCGCGCACAAGCTCGAGCTCCTTCCCCGCCAGAGAAGTGAGGTTCCATGTCCCTAGAGCTAGCCTATGCAGACGAGGATCTGACCGCGAGGGTCCCCGCTGTTGGCTGCCACCCATCTCCTCCTTCACCCGACCCCTATGGCCCCTCCTGCAAGTGGTGAGTCCACTGGAAGGGCGGCCTATGTGCCCTGTTTGGGCTGAGCCTGGCTGGGCCCCATGGGTAAAAGCTCGGCCACAAGGCGCTCACTCTTGTGCCCCACCCTCGGGCTTGGCTCCAAGGGGGAGGGGCCTAGGGACCCGCATCCGGCAAAGGCAACTTGGCCATGTTTGATATCTTCATAGGGGGTTTTTGAGTCACGCATTGTCTGGCTCCTCAACTAGGACCTGTTTGACTTGGGTGACCAAACCAGGGGCAACATGGCTCCGAGGATCATTAGGGCACGCAAACCCTCCACCGCGATAAGATGGTGGCTCAAGAAGGTGTGCTCTATTTGTTGAGCACGTGTCTGTCGGGAAAACAAGACAACTATTCATAACTGTTTGTTTAGGAGCTCTTTGAAGCTCGGGTTTGTTAACACAACAACTTCAGCAGCCTTTGGTCTTTCTTTGTTTACATTGTTTCCCCGTACGCGTGAATTAGGTCTTGGATTCATCGTCTCATGCTGCTTTTAATCTTCCTTTTGTTTAAATCTGATGAGCTTTTCGGAAGAGTACATTGTGACCTAGAAAAAAAAAAAAATCCCTGACATGACGTTCTTTCGGGGGAAGGCCGCTGTTTGTTTTCTGATTCTTTTTTAAAACTCCGATTTCTACTCAGCACACCTTAAACACACCATTTAAAAATAGCGTGGGAAATGTACAGAGCCACGGATGGAACGCAGAATCCGAAAAAAGCTAACCTCAAACTGCAGAACGGAGAAGAGAAGAGAGAAAAGTAGGGCAGCTCAGGGGGAGCAGAAGGGTCCCTCATTAGAACATGAGGACAAGTGTGCGTGCTAGCAAAGGAGGGAGGTTTGCCTTAGCTTGTCTGCTCGGTGGATTCCGATCGCAGCAATGGGGCAGTAAATTATGAATGACTTAGAGAGGGGCGAGCATCGGCGAGAAAGTGTGTCTAGGCTGTGGTTTCTCAAAGCTTCGCGTTTTTGGGGGACACTGTCTTCTATGTGCTACCCCCTTCGTAGGCCCACTGAAACAACAGCTGCAGATTTATCCTTTCGTTTCAACGATGTGTTCCAGATCAGGCTCGAGGAAGGTTGGGAGAAAATTTGAGATCATCTGTTGGAAAAGAAAAAAAAAAACACTGCCTCATTTGTTCTTTTTTGTTCGTCCACACATGTTGGCAAGCTAGGAAGCACTGGCGGCAGGGTACACCAACTGTCCTTATAACGTGAGAGATGAGACACTTGATTATTTGAAAATTTAAAGACAGCTGAGATGATTCAAATTGATTGTCTTTGGCACGGAATTCGGAATTTGGTGATCTCAGGATTTGGTTTCGGCGATATGCCGATGATGTGATTCTATTGGCACAATTTGGACTTTCTCCGTTCCGTTGTCTTCCGCTTATTTTGGGCCGTGTTGTGCGGGCAACAGCCGCAGACGGCAAGCCTAGGCTTCTCTCACCCCGGCTGCATCCTACAGCTCACCGAGGGGGATCCCGAGGCAATCCCCAGCTCGCTGCGAGACATAGTCCCTCCAGCAAGTCTGGGGCCTATCTCTGGATCGCCTCCTGGTGAGACGTGCCCGATTTCTAAATCTTACTGGAGAGATTCGTAAGCACACATAAAGTCACCGGAATAGGAATATGCACCTCCATCTTTGAAACCAGTGATGAGGACGGTGTACCCCAGGGGTGGGCAAACTTCTTGATTCACGGGCCACATTTGAGCTCTTACATTTGACAAAGCGGCAGGAACAGGATCATATGGAAGTCATGCTTTGGTAACTGTTAGATTAGACCGGTAGAACAGCGCCCTAGATTTTAAACAAGCGCTAAATGTTACATCAAGAGTGTTAAATTTCAAATCTAGCGGTGCTAGGTCGGAAATCTAGTGCGATAGCGCTTAAAAACGTGCATTTAGCGGCGCTTGGTTTGAAATCTAAGTTCTTGATGTGACATTTTGCTTGTTTTAACATCTAACACGCTTGTTTACGTGCGTATATTGGCCCTGATGGCTTTCCATATCTGGGCATGTGTGTGTCATCACAGAGACACACACATTTTAATGGGAGCAGTGCTGTTGTTTTCTCAGTAAAGCCAATTTATCTAGAGTGCGGCATCTAGTGACGAAACATCAGAACACTTACTTATATACACTTATAAAAATACTCTAAATGAAAACAGAGTATTTTTTTTCTATATTTATGAATTTACGCGACCAAAAGGAACAGAAAATCAAACTGAATTAATCGCCTAAAGATGATTAAAAACATTAAATTCAATGTTAAAACAACATTAACTGACACTGTGCACATCACGGAGACACACATTTTAATGGGAGCAGTGTTGTTGTTTTCTCATAAAGTCAATTTATGTATCTAGAGTGCGCCATCTAGTGAGGAAACATCAGAATTGCAGAAAAAATAAAACATTGCCAAGGTTTATTTGTCATTTTTCAACTTTGGAGGGCCGGATTAAAAATTTTAACAGGCCGCATGTGGCCCGCGGGCCATTGTTTGCCCATGCATGGCATAGCCTATATAATACCGGTAGACCTTCTTGAGCGCAACACTGGGATGACCCAACGAGGACCTGAGAGGAGTTTGGAAACTTATGTGCGTCCTCAACAATTAGTTCTCTCTACGTTCTAAGATGTAGATGGTCAATGAAAGAACAAATCGAAGTTTGATTTCCATCAGTTGAGTTGATGGACTCTTCGGGTTAAGATGTTTCAGAAGGGACGACTCGGACATCTAGTAAGGTTGCCATTTACGGATCCTCAGTGAAGGGTTCCAGAACACCCAGAAGACACCTTGGGTCTTCTGAGACATAGTCCCTAGTATGTCTAAAGACCAGAAGACACCCTGGGTCTTCTGAGACATGGTCTCTAGTATGTCCAGAGACCAGAAGACACCCTGGGTCTTCTGAGACATAGTCTCTAGTATGTCTAGAGACCAGAAGACACCCTGGGTCTTCTGAGACACAGTCTCTAGTATGTCTATGTCTAGAGACCAGAAGACACCCTGGGTCTTCTGAGACATAGTCTCTAGTATGTCTATGTCTAGAGACCAGAAGACACCCTGGGTCTTCTGAGACACAGTCCCTAGTATGTCTATGTCTAGAGACCAGAAGACACCCTGGGTCTTCTGAGACACAGTCCCTAGTATGCTAGAGACCAAAAGACACCCTGGATCTTCTGAGACATAGTCTCTAGTATGTCTAGAGAACAGAAGACACCCTGGGTATTCTGAGACATACTCTCTAGTATGTCTAGAGAACAGAAGACACCCTGGGTCTTCTGAGACATGGTCTCTAGTATGTCTAGAGACCAGAAGACACCCTGGATCTTCTGAGACATGGTCTCTAGTATGTCTATGTCCAGAGACCAGAAGACACCCTGGGTCTTCTGAGACATAGTCTCTAGTATGTCTAGAGAACAGAAGACACCCTGGGTCTTCTGAGACATGGTCTCTAGTATGTCTAGAGACCAGAAGACACCCTGGGTCTTCTGAGACATGGTCTCTAGTATGTCTATGTCCAGAGACCAGAAGACACCCTGGGTCTTCTGAGACATAGTCTCTAGTATGTCTAGAGAACAGAAGACACCCTGGATCTTCTGAGACATACTCTCTAGTATGTCTAGAGACCAGAAGACACCCTGGGTCTTCTGAGACATGGTCTCTAGTATGTCTAGAGACCAGAAGACACCCTGGATCTTCTGAGACATGGTCTCTAGTATGTCTAGAGACCAGAAGACACCCTGGGTCTTCTGAGACATGGTCTCTAGTATGTCTATGTCCAGAGACCAGAAGACACCCTGGGTCTTCTGAGACATAGTCTCTAGTATTTCTAGAGAACAGAAGACACCCTGGATCTTCTGAGACATACTCTCTAGTATGTCTAGAGACCAGAAGACACCCTGGGTCTTCTGAGACATGGTCTCTAGTATGTCTAGAGACCAGAAGACACCCTGGATCTTCTGAGACATGGTCTCTAGTATGTCTATGTCCAGAGACCAGAAGACACCCTGGGTCTTCTGAGACATGGTCTCTAGTATGTCTAGAGACCAGAAGACACCCTGGGTCTTTTGAGACATGGTCTCTAGTATGTCTATGTCCAGAGACCAGAAGACACCCTGGGTCTTCTGAGACATAGTCTCTAGTATGTCTAGAGAACAGAAGACACCCTGGGTCTTCTGAGACATGGTCTCTAGTAAGTCTAGAGACCAGAAGACACCCTGGGTGTTCTGAGACATAGTCTCTAGTATGTCTAGAGACCAGAAGACACCCTGGATCTTCTGAGACATAGTCTCTAGTCTTCTAGAGACCATGTCTAGAGACCAGAAGACACCCTGGGTCTTCTGAGACATGGTCTCTAGTATGTCTAGAGACCAGAAGACACCCTAGGTCTTTTGAGACGTAGTCTCTAGTCTTCTAGAAACCATGTCTAGAGACCAGAAGACACCCTGGGTCTTCTGAGATATAGTCTCTAGTATGTCTAGAGACTATATCTCAGAAGACAACAGACAACAGACATAGTCTCAGAAGGCAAGGCGTTGGGTCACTTATAGAGGGTTTGTCCTTGGTCTGGGCTAAGCCGTTTCGAATTCCAATGAGCCGCCTAGGTATCCCTGGAGCGGACACTTAACCCTCTACTTCAGGGCGTCCAAATCCGGTCCTCGAGGGTCGGTGTCCTGAAGGTTCTCTATGTGTTCTTGCATCTATATACCTGATCCAGTTAATTGAGTGATTGAGCCAAATTCTATCGACAAATTCAGGACATTGGCCCTCGAGGACCGTCTTTGGACACCCTTGCCCTAGTTGTTCCCACCATTGGCACCATTCCATGGCTGCCTGCTGTGGTGCAATGCAGCACATTTATTTTGCCATTGTGGAACTAATAAAGGAATTCTTGCCTTTGGATTTGATCGAAATGACTCGACCCCATGTTTATCAGCTGTTTTTCGTCAAAGAGTTTTTAACAGTCAGCATAAAAACATAAATTTCCCCGTTTTTCATTTTGGTATGTTACAAATGACAGGCTTAGCTTCGGGTTTCACGGCAGGCACGCACACCCACCCACCCATCCTTCAGGCTAACTTAACCTCCGCACGACAAGCTTTACTGTTACAATTTCATTTTCACTGCAAGCCGACTAACACGCCTGCTAGAAAGTGACCATCTTTATCCGAACACGTGGCTAAAAAGAGTGTGTAAACTAGTTAAAGCCGGTTGTTTTGTACTCGGTGCCTACACGCTGTGTACCAGAACACTGACCCTTCCTCTGCTTTTCGCTCGTTGTCTCTTGATGCTTATTGTGCGTGCATGTGTGAGTCGAGCAGAGCTTCAACTCCCACATTTCTAAAGTTACAAACACACCGATTGTGTGAGTGTTGGAACAAAGAGAGAAACAAAAGCCGTTCTGAAAATATTTTAAGAGATTAAATAGGGCAGATTCGACGGGGCAATTTCAAATCGACGACAAATAAACAATTAAAATAAAACGTTTTTTTTTTTCTCCGCACCTGTGGACCAGAACGGAACGCCGTGTTCCGACAGATGGGCATGTTTAAAACAATGCAAAGAATGGAAGTGTCAGTCGCCGAGCGTTCAAGCTGGGCAGTTCGATTATCATGCATGCCACATGTGTGTGGAAGCATGCGAGAGGGCTGCAAACACGCGGACCCCAACTGGAACACGGTGTTCCCCTCAAAGCCAAAAAAAATCAGCTAGAGGAGGAAAGAGGGGGGCAAATATTTTGAGTGTGAGACATTGTGCGTTTGTAGATTAATTATTTTTATCGCATACATTGATAGAATGTCAGGTTTTTTTTAGCTCGGAATTGCGATAAATGCCGAAAAGCTAATGAGTATTTTTTAAAGATCTGGTTCCATTTTCGGGCGTAGCACAGTGGCCTCGCAGCAAGAAGGCCGTGGGGTTCGAGTTCAATTCAATCATTCTCTCACTCCTCACATGGTGCCACCACCCTAGGCGTGTGCACGACACGGCGTAAATCTTATTTGAAGCTGCAAATCCAGTGTAAATCCATCAAGCTAGCAACACTAGCGAACATTCAAGTATATTATTATTTTAGGGCATTTACACAAAAATAGGTGGAGGGGAGGGACTGAGCATGAGCAGAGCACGTGTAGTAAAAGACTTTCTCAGATGCAAAACAAAAACGAGAGGTTTTTTGGCCGTGGATTTCGTTCTCTGCCACACCCACATTCTAATGGAAGCTGTCTGCCCTTAACAGGGTTGCGGGAGGGGAGGAGCCTCCCAGGTGAGAGGCAGGGTACACCCCGAACAGGTCGCTAGTCTGTCGTGGGGCCATACACAGACACCCATCCACACACACTCATCACTAGGGACAATTTCATAGCAGCCAATCAACCCACGTGTTTTTGGAGAGTGGGAGGAAACCAGAAAAACCCCTAACATACATGGGTAGAACATGCAAACTCCACACAGAATGGCCAGTGTTCAAAGCCTCGTCTCTACCTGTGACTTGAACCCCTGACCTTCTTGCTGTGAGGCCACTGCGCGCTAATGGAAGCAAGAAAAAAATAATACATGCTAGCTTCGCTAACTTGATGAGCTTTACATTGTATTTACAGCCTCAAACCAGATTTACACTGTGTCGTGCATATATCTAGGGGGCGGTACTAAGCAGGGAGCGAGAGGAGGGGGATTTATTATAAACATAGAAGTTTTTTTTTTCGTAAAAATCGCAAGTCCGAGTAAAAAGAAAAGCTAAGCTGTGAGATAAGAATTAATTGGCTCATTAGCTAGAACTTCGCTAAAACGCTCGTTCTAGCTAAAACACGACTTAGTTTAGAAAACATCAACAAAAACGTTGAAACTTCGCCAAGAGTCTAAACAAATATTTTAAAAGGTTGTTTAGAGAAACTCCGAAGTGTCTCATAACAGACACGAATGTTACCGAAACACGATGACTCAGCACTACAGACACATCTGCGACTGCAACGAGAGCGCGCTAGCATCCTAGCTGTCACATTTGTTTTTAAACCTGCAGGAGGGCGCGTGTCAAGGCTGTGCTGGTCATACTGGAGCTACTGTATCTCTGCATGGTGTTTTTTTTTATCATACAGCTGGACGTGTCGCCGCATAGCGAATCCAAACAGCAGCCAAACAAGAACAATAAACATATTCAGCTTCAGAGTTCCGAATCGGAGCCCGTCTGAGCAGCTGCAGTAATATGTATCTTTAAAAAAAAAAAAAGTGTCACAGTCGATAATTTAAGTTGGATTTTCTTTGCAGATGACACCACACTCATTGGGCTCATCTCTGATGGCGATGAGTCGGCCTACAGGATGGAGGTAGACCGGCTGGTGTCCTGGTGCAGCAACAACAGCCTGGAGCTCAACGCTCAGAAGACAGTGGAGATGATCGTGGACTTTAGGAAAGTCACAGCTCCCATTACCCCCCTTGCACTGACAGACTCCCCCATCACCACTGTAGACTCTTTCCGCTTCCTCGGCACTACCATCACACAGGACCTAAAGTGGGAGCCATCCATCAGCTCCCTGATCAAAAAGGCCCAGCAGAGGATGTACTTTCTGTGGCAGTTGAAGAAAGCCAAGCTGCCCGCCCAGATGTTGGTGCAGTTTTACAGAGCCATCATCGAGTCTGTCCTCACCTCCTCCATCACCGTGTGGTACGCTGGAGCCACAGCCAGGGACAAACACAGACTGCAGCGCATTGTGCGCTCCGCAGAGAAGGTGATCGGCTGCAGCCTTCCATCTCTCGAAGACCTGTACGTCTCCAGGACTCGGGGGCGTGCAGGTCGGATAGTAGCTGACCCTTCCCACCCTGGACATAGACTTTTTGAGCGACTCCCCTCGGGCAGGAGGCTCCGGTCCATTCGGACCAGAACGTCCCGCCACAAAAACAGCTTCTTCCCTTCTGCCGTTGGACTTATGAACTCTTTATAACCTGGATCCCCACATCTCTTAGTCACCTCCCTCTTGTCACTTCACTATCTTTATTATTTTCTATTATTTTCTATGACATTGCACTACTTTACTTTTTCTTCTGAGCACTCTTAGTTTTGTAAAAATTATTATTATTTTTATTTATTTTATTTTTATTATTTTTATTATATATGTTTGCACACCAGTACCAGAACAAGTTCCTAGTCTCTGATGTTTTTCACTGACATGGCAATAAAAGCATTCTGATTCTGATTCTTAACTTTACAAAAACACGTCAAATTGGACAGAAAAAATTCAATCCTAATTTTAAGACAAAGAACATCAAACTGAAACAAATCTAGGTCTTGTGTTTATTCCGATCCGTTCCATCAATTTCCGCTCCCCGGCCAGCTGCGAGACATAGTCTCTCCAGCGGGTCCGGGGTCTGCCCCTTGGTCTGGTGGGACGTGCCCGAAACACCTCACCAGCGAGGCGCTCGGGGGGCATCCTGACCAAATGCCCAAACCACCCCATCTTGCTCCTCTCGACCTGGGGAGGAGGAGCTCGGTGTCGAGCCGCTCCGGATGGCAGGGCTCCCCACCCGATCTCTGGGTGAGAGCCCAGCCACCCTGCGGAGGAAGCTCAATTCGGCCGCTTGTACCCACGATCTCATTCTTTCGGTCACCACCCAGAGCTGGAGACCATAGGTAAGGCTGGGAACATAGATCCTGGTTACCATGGTGAGGATAGGAACGTAGATCCTGGTTACCATGGTGAGGATAGGAACGTAGATCCTGGTTACCATGGTGAGGGTAGGAAAGTAGATCCTGGTTACCATGGTGAGGGTAGGAACGTAGATCCTGGTTACCATGGTGAGGGTAGCAACGTAGATCCTGGTTACCATGGTGAGGGTAGGAACATAGATCCTGGTTACCATGGTGAGGGTAGGAACATAGATCCTGGTTACCTTGGTGAGGGTAGCAACGTAGATCCTGGTTACCATGGTGAGGGTTGGAACGTAGATCCTGGTTACCATGGTGAGGGTAGCAACGTAGATCCTGGTTACCACGGTGAGGGTTGGAACGTAGATCCTGGTTACCATGGTGAGGGTAGGAACATAGATCCTGGTTACCATGGTGAGGGTAGGAACATAGATCTTGGTTACCACGGTGAGGGTAGGAACATAGATCTTGGTTACCACGGTGAAGGTAGCAACGTAGATCCTGGTTACCACGGTGAGGGTTGGAACGTAGATCCTGGTTACCATGGTGAGGGTAGGAACATAGATCCTGGTTACCATGGTGAGGGTAGGAACATAGATCCTGGTTACCATGGTGAGGGTAGGAACATAGATCTTGGTTACCACGGTGAAGGTAGCAACGTAGATCCTGGTTATCAAGGTGAGGGTAGGACTCCCATGACTCCTCCAGGATTCCGAAGAGGGTATAGCCCTGGTCCGTAGTTCCATTTGTCCGTAGCTAAAGTTCCTTGCGTTTTTCGTCCATCTTGAATGTTCCCTCTGCTGATGTTTGTAAATCAACATCAGCCGTCGGTGATTGTGTCCTACTACGAGTCAAATGCCCTCTTGTTTAGTTTTATTGGCTTGCATCGACATTCCACGTTCCTAGAGCTAGATTATGCAGCCGAGGATGTGACCGCCAGGGTCCCCGCCGTTGGTTGCCACCCATCTCCTCCTTCACCTGACCCCTATGGCCCCTCCTGCAAGTGGTGAGTCCACGGGAAGGGAGGCCCATGTGCCCTGTTCGGGCTGAGCCCGACTGGGCCCCATGGGTAAAAGCCCGGCCACCAGGTGCTCGCTCTCGTGCCCCACCCTCGGGCCTGGCTCCAAGGGGGGGCCCCGGTGACCCGCGTCCAGGCAAGGGCAACTTGGCCATGTTTGATTTCTTCATAGGGGTTTTTGAGCCACGCTTTGTCGGGCCCCTCACCTAGGATTTGTTTGCCTTGGGTGACCCTACCAGGGGCATTAAGCCCCGGACAACATAGCTTCTAGGATCATTGGGCACGAAAACCCCTCCACCGCGATAAGGTGGCGGCTCGTCCTTGAGCCGCCACCTTATCGCGAAATCGAGAGCAAAGCTACGTTCCTACCCTCACCTATGGTCATTAGCTGTGGGGGGTGACCGAAAGAACGAGATCGCGGGTACAAGCGGCCGAAATGAGCTTTCTCCGCAGGGTGGCTGGGCTCTCACTCAGAGATCGGGTGAGGAGCACTGCCATCCGCGAGGAGCTCGGCGTCGAGCCGCTCCTCCTCCAGGCCGAGAGGAGCCAGATGGGGTGGTTTGGGCATCTGGTCAGGATGCTCCTCGAGCGCCTCGCGGGTGAGCTGTTTCGGGCACGTCCCACCGGGAGGAGACTAAGGGGCAGACCCCGGACCCGCTGGAGAGGCTATGTCTCACAGCTGGCTAGGGTACGACTTGGGATTCTTTCGGGTGAGCTGGAGGATGCAGCCGGGGCGAGAGAGGCCTTGGCTGCCCGTTTGAGGCTGTTGCCCCTGCGACCCGACCCTGGAACAAGCGGAAAATGACGGAACGGCTTGCATCGAGTGCCTTTTTTCCTACGATTTTAAACATGGTTGTTCTGGTCTCACATGTTCTGTTCTGGTGATAGAATTTAGACCCAGTATCATTTTTTCGACGTAGTGTACGATGTATACACGAGATTTCTCTCAAACTGTCCCTGTTTACGCGGCGCATTCCTCCATCCCTCTACTCCTCCGTCCCCCTCCTCTCTCTGCTTTTTTTCCTCCGGCTGATGTCGCCTTCACGTGCCGCGGACTGGAAAACGTGACAAGGGCGGAAAGAGGACAGAATTTAAAGAAACACCTTCTTATCGAGTCGCTCAATGAAATCTGCGTCAACGATCAAGGACACTGAAAGTGTGTAAAGGGCAGTTAATATGTGTGTGACCCACTTTAGGCTAACGAGACTCATTTAGGGAGAGGTCTCTGTTGGGTTTTAAAACGCCCACACCACAAAGACAGAATGGGATGTAGGCAATTCGGACAAAACAGATGTTAGATCGCAATTTTCTCCACTTTTAGATCTAAAATTCTAAATTTAACCACCCTGGTTTTTTTTTAAAGCTAATTAATCATTGTTTAATTTTGTTAATGTTTTATTTTTAGTCCTGTTTTTTGTTGTAATTTTTAACTCGATACGTCTTTTTTTAGAAGGGTAAACACAAGGGGTCACTTTGTTTGGCTTCGAAGGGTAAAAGAATGAAAGTAAAAAAGATGAATTAAGCAGCGTGGAGGACAAAGCCGGACTGATCCGGTGAATGTATTTTCGGCTCGGGTGACACCGGACGGATCCGCTCGCTGACAAACGTTCACAAATCCAATAGAGATCAAAATCTGCGAATGTTATTCTAACTTCTAATTGACGTTCGGATTCAACCTTCAGCCGACTCGTAACGGACGTATCAGGTAACAGGAAAGTGATGATGCGTACAGGGACCTTGATGATAACGCTCATTAAGAAGCTATCAACTGGTCGTACGAATTTAGAAGCAGTGAATCATCCGAAGTTTTTTGGTATGTGGAAACATTAAGTGTTCCATAATACCACCTCCACCGTGCTTTACACTTGGCCCAATGCACCAGAAAATTTCACCAATGGTTTTCATTGTTTCATTGGACAATTTTGTTTTGTTAAAATCCAATAAATTTCATTGGATTTGTTGAATGTTATACTTCCACCATTGAATTCACTGAGCTCATGCTAGTTTACGCACGGACTGACTCGGTGTGCATACTCTGGTCATTTCTATGTAATTGCACCAAAAAAAGAATACAAATAAAAATGAGCTAGCTTTGCTAACATGACTCATTTTACTTTGTATTTGCGACCAAGATTTACACTGTGTTGTGCACGCGGCGGTAAAAGGCGGAAATTCACAGTGTGAAAATGGAATTTGTTAGCATCTTTCTTCGCTAGAACCAATGGATTCCGCACCTGGATAGTTGGTATCTCTTTGTGCAGCGTTGGCTGTGGCCAAATAAGCCAATGCGGGAGCTGCAGCTCCTACCACACTAGCTAAGAATGTAATGGGTGTATGAACCATGGGTGGAGCAGTGGTAGAGTGATTTTTTTGCGTTTTTGGGTCTTCCATTGGAAATGAAACTATTTAAGCATATTTATGAGCTTTTTTGGGCTAAACGTCCCAACAGATACAACATTTTTCTCTTGGGATAAACCACAACAATGCGGATTCGGAATGGATTCGAATGATGTTTTTATTATAAAAACAAATGACTCTTTTCGCATAAACACCCTGAGATTATTTGGATTAGATTTCTCGTGTTTCCCGATGTATACGTTTCAAAAACAATTTCACTGTGATTATTTTCGTCTGAGATTCACAAAGAATCATTTTACATTCTCCATTTTCATTTCTGCATTTGTAGGTCAGCTTGTTTTAAGAGGAAACCTCCGAGGAACAAATTCCGAGCCTCAGCGTGTGCCAAACTGGAACTGGACTTGTTCTCAGTGACGACTTTTCCAGCCGTCAGTTAATGAAAAACATGTCGAAATGTAATAAAAGAAGATTTTTTGGCCCATGTCGCAAGAATTTGGGACTTTAACCTTTGGTCGCATGACTGTGAAAACTGTTCCGTTTGGGAGTCTTCCGCTTATCTGGGGTTGGGTCACACCAACAACAGCCTCATAGGGACATAGTTTCTCCAGGGGAGAGGGTCCAGAGTCTCCTCCCGGTGGGATGTCCCCAAAAAACCTCACCAACTAGGCACTTGGGAGGCATTCTAACCAGAATGCCATCCCCATTTGGTTTCTCTCGACCCGTAGGAGCCACGCCTCTGCTCCAAGCTCCTCCCCAGTGGTAGAGCTCCTCCCTCTATCTTTAAGCAAGAGCCCAGCCACCCTGCAGAGGAAGCTCATTTCAGCCGCTTTTATCCACGATCTCGTTCTTTTAAATGAGGTGAAAATATAATCAGTTAACCTATAGTTAGTATCCAGTAACTGTGGGGAGTTTCATTAAAATTCCTTCAATATTTTTGGGTGATAGCTTGTTTGCCAAGTTGTTACGGAAGCACAGAAGCATGGACAACTCAAATGCTTAACGCCTTTTCCACATTTTGTGAAATATACATAATTTTTCAAATTTATTTCTTTGTCCCATTTCGGACACAAATCAGGCCACTGGTGTCATGGACGTCATCTCGTGATTACAGCGGAATTCCATCAAACAAATTTCCCCTCTTGTTCTTTCGACACACATCATCTAAGAGGTCCGGTTAATCCTGTAAATGGTTCAATAAAAGTGACGAACAGAATAAGCTTGCTCTTTGTTCGGCTTTTTATTGCTCTTTCAGTCCAACGACAAAACTTCGGCTTAGAAACCCAGACATAACAAACGAGTCATTCATAGTTGTTGCGATATGACTGTTTAACCATTACCGTATTTTCCGGACTATAAGTTGCACCTTCAAAAATGACATTTAAAAAAACTTTTTCCATATATAAGTCGCACCGCATTATAAGGCGCTACAGAAAAGGCTGTTCAACTTTGTCCTCTAACTGTGGCCATCTTGCTTTGTTCCCGCGGAAACTCTGTTTAGTCTTGTTTACTTGGCGCAGCGCATCCTCTTGCTTCCTCCACTTCCTCATCATTGATTCGTTAATGTTAAACTCTCTCGCTGCGGCTCCATTCCCGTGTTCTACTGCGTGACCGATCGCCTTAAGTTTAAACTCTTCGGTGTAACAGTGTCTCTTGGTAGGAGCCATTTCCGGGTCTTTACACAAACACACAAATGGAAATGAGACGCCTTTTCATATATCCCAGCATGCACCGCGCACTACTTCTTCTACGGGCGAAATGGAGTCGGTGGCTGCTTACTGCAGTTGCGACACCTGTTGTAGCTCAATATTAATCCATATATAAGTCACTCTGGGTTAAAAGGCGCATCGTGGACTTTGGAGAAAATTTAAGGTTTTTAGGTGCGCCTTATAGTGCGGAAAATACGGTAATTAAAGCTGTTTTTCTGTGTTTTTATTCAATTTTAATTGTTAATTCCTAATTTATAAAATGAAATCTGAGGTCAACATATTTTTAGTTTTCTGTTGTTTTCTCGTCACAATGTCGCTGATTTGTCGGTGAAACGTTACAGAAATAGAAAACCAGTCTGTCAAGACTAAACATAAACTCCACACAAACAAGACGGTGAAGTAAAAACCATTTACAGTCAGACAAAGAAGTTCAAGTATTTCCTTTTTGTGTCTGCTGCAAACTGTTTACGACTTTCGGAGGTGGAAACTTTTTTTTTTCCTGTTTAGATCATTTTTCAGGGGACAGCGGGGGAAGTTGCTGAAGTGGAGGAAAAGTGAAGGATGAAAGAGGGACGTAATCCCACATAATCCCCCGACTCTACTCAGCAGGGTGTGAGCGACGTGCCGCCCTCGCCGTGCGGTCTGCTGGCTGAGGGGCTAGTGCTCTCAGGAAGTGTGACCTTGTGCGTAAAAAAAGAACTGGGACGGACGAAATGTAGACGTAAACACAAACAAAATATATCAACTAGAAAAGTACTCGGAGGACACAGACCTCTAGCAAGGACTGCGAAAAAAGGACACTTCTTTTTCTTCGGAGCCAATGGGTCCAAATTAGGGCTGAAACAGTCAATCGATTATAATCAATTATAATCGATTATCAAAATCGTTGTCAACTAATTTGGTCATCGATTAATCGTCTAAAAAGTTTTTGCTGTCAACTGCACTTAAATTGGTCTCCAAGTGGGGCAGTAGAGAGCAAATTGACAATACGAGCTACCAAAATACAAGGAGAAGATAACAGCCAATCATCAGCCTTCATTTCACCCTGCTTCATGTGATCAGGCAGATTCAACAAGATGGCGGAAAAAAACACATTGAAAAAATCATCCAAATTTTGGATCATTTTCCATTAAATTTGAAAAAGACTCGCGTTAATATGCAAAGTTTGCGAAACGGACACGTTTTGATTAATCGAATAATCGGTCAAATAATCGATAGATTAATCGATTACCAAAATAATCGTTAGTTGCAGCCCTAGTCTAAATGAACAACCTGAACAGGTTGGCATTCTGTGTAAGGGCTAACCAGTCACGTTCCAAATTGAACTAACTAGTCAGCCCATATATATACAGTACGAAAGCACACGCTCATTTGAAGACCACTCTAATTGAAACGTGCATTGCGCCAATTTTGTTCTTGAGTTCTACAGAAATTCTCAGGTTGTGATGAGATCAAGTTGGCTGAAATTTGAGATTTGTCGTGGGTGTGATACGTCCTCATCAGGCAGAATGTGGTCTCTGAATCAGACACAAATCTCTTCGAATTTTTCATCCACATATTTCCCACTTTCCACCAGCAGAGCAGTGTTGTTTTCGTCAACAATGACGACAGCAAAATAAATTAGTTGACGGGGCTTTTTTTTTACGACAAAGACGTAACGATAACAAAATAAATGCGGCCTTTTGGTGACTAAAATGTGATGAGACATTTGCAAGTTTAAAGCAAAAACATAGCGGCAGCATCTACCTCTCGCGGTGGCACGCCCCCCCACAATGCTGCACGTTCACACCGTCTACACAACACACCTACCGCCATGAGAAAGTCACACACCATGATGAAAACAGCAACAAAGGGGCTTGGTCGTCAGAAACTTAAAGTTTTCCACATATTTTGCGCAAACAGCATGCTAACTTCAAGCTAATGCTAGCTCGTCTGCGCTGCTAACTTCCTTAGTTAGCTTGGTTGCGCTAACGACTGCTTTAAAGACACAATGCGATATTTACTTGTTTACAGGGTTTTTAAGAGGTGCTATTTTTAAGTATACATAAGTTACAACGTTCCTCACTCACTGAAAAATTTGGATTTATTTTACGTTGTTTTACAATGTTTGCTGTTTTGCGCAAATTAAAGCTCGGCAGAGGTTTTTTTTTTTTTTTTTTTACAAATAACCTGCACCATTCTCAGTAATAAAGCCACAATTGTTAAAGTAAAAATATTTGATGTTTTTTTGCTTTTTTTACACTAAATCTAGACTAAAAACGCTCTGAATCTTCGCCGACTAAAACTCTTTTGAGTTTTTATCGACTAAAACTAAAATATATATAAAGACCTAAGACTAAAAACGAAAACTTGGATGGCTGCCATAAACAACATTACAGCAGAGATCATTTTTCTTTCCCAGACAACCGAAAATGTTGATCTACTTAAAAACGTAGAACAACAACATTTGACAAACTGATTATCGCAAAAAATCAGATTTTAGAAATCCCAAAAAAACATCTAGATAAACTAAAGAAAAAATACTGATAACGATTTAATTCTATTTGCATAATAATTTGGATCCAGATTTGAGTTTGTTTTCCAATTAAATTAATTAAAATATTTAAATTTTTGGTAGAAATTCTCTTTTTTTCCGACGCCGACCATCCTTTGATTCCCTAAGGGGAAATTGATGGATTGTGTTGCTTGACGGCAGTGGCTTTGTTATGAATGATCCCTTCCCTAATCAATTACCACAAACAGCAGGAAATCATCGCTATATTTAACCCGCACGTGAGAGTAGATCTCACCACGGAGCTTTTAAATAGATGAGTACTACAGTTTTTTGTTAATAGCAGCACAATGTGCCCGTTTCCTGTCTCGGGAGTCGGACGGGGGGTTAAAATATCTGGTAGTGATGGTTGCTTTTGTAAAACAGGAAGCAGAGAGTAGAAACGTCAAAGCAGCAAGCTGGGGTTATCAGACAAGTCCAGACGTGTTTTCACTGACTTTCATCGAGTCAAACAGAGGACTTATCTGATTAGGGCACGAAAGCTGAAGCAGACGGTTTTTGTCTGGGTTTACCTGAAGGAAATCACAACATGTTATTTATGGATGTTGGTATTTGGGGTTTTTTGGTGTTAAAAGTAAACAAAATAAACAAGAAACACTATTAAATTTTTATCTAGTTTTGAATAAAAATAGAAAACTGGACATATCTGTTCATTTGTAGACGGAACTTTTTGGGCGCAGTTGAGGTGGAGGGTACTATGGTATGGTAAGCTCATATTTAGGTTTGGTTCTATTTAGAGGGTGGGGTTCCATTTGATTTGTAAGGCAGTCGTCTCCTTGGATCCCCGTAATGGGGACTAGAAGTTCCAAATGCGAGGCTGTGGTTCTCGACTGTTGCTCCTGAAGTGAGGGTACAGTCTTGCTCCAAAGCGAGACAGTCCATATATCTCGGGTCGAGAGAGGGAAGGATGAACCCGAGATGAGCTAGAGATTGTTCGTCCGTCATCTTCTGCTTATTTGGGGCTCGGTCACAGGGGCAACAACTTCAGACGGCAAGCCCAGGCTTCTCTTGCCCTGGCTGAATCCTCGGGCTCACTTGCGAGGATCCTAAAGTGTTCCCTGTCTAGTTGCGGGATATAGTCTCTTGAGCAAGTTTGGGGTCTACGTCTGGGTCCCTAGAGAGGCGCTAGGGAGGCATCTTAACCAGATGCATGAACTATCCCATTTGGGTTCTCTCGACCTGGAGGAGTTCCGAGCCCAGCCACCCTCGGAGGAAGCTCGTTTGTATCCGCGAGAGATCGATGGACGAATTACGGGACAATGCTGTATCGGTTTGTTGTGGGGTAAAGAGAGTCGAGCCAAATCCGGCGTTCTTGATTGACTTCCTTATTCGACTCACAAACTGTGCTGACCAAAAAGCAAAATGCCAGACACAAGGAGCGTAAATAAGCTTTCTCCGCAGGTTGCTCTGGCTCTTTCTTCTACATATTTGAATTGTGTCCATGAATGAGTAGGAACGAATGCCTAAAAACAACGGGTCATGACTCTACTATTATCAAACAACTGGGCCTACTTGATCCAAGTCAGAGCAGCTCACATGTTGTGTCTCTGTCTTGTTTTCACACCTCCCATCAGCTGCTTCCCAAAACATACACAACCCCATGACCCAGATACAAGGACGACTACAGCAAGCGTGACACTAAACCCGCTCGTTAACCTGGAATGTCCGCGCTTCGTGTCACCGATTGGCCTCACATGAAGCATCAGATGACTCACTCCGTGTGCGGTAGTGGCAGCAATTTACTCACGTTGAGTCTGGACCTTGATTTAATGCACGTGTTTTTACAAGAGAAAGACCGGTGATTCCGATACGTGAGAGTTAGCAATGAACAGGGTAGAACATTAGATTAATAAGTCCGGTTTAAATTTAGTCGGAGAGAAGTCTCACCGCCTGACCCCGAAGTTCTTATCTACTCAACCGTTGTCATCGTAAATTGTTTTTTTCTTTCCGTTTGCACGCAGTGCTCGGGACACTAAACAAGCTAATCTTTGCTTGGGGTCTTGAGAGGCCCAAAAAAAGCCAGAGGCCGACTTTACTGGTAGTCTGGACATTCAGGGTTTAACCAGCAGGCCACCTGCTTTCACAGCAATAAGAAATATATCAACAGCACAGCAGGAGGTCCACTCAGGGGGTGTAAAGAGGATTTTTGGGGTCGTTTTTGGGCCAGGATGGTCTTTACATGTCTGAAAAGAACAAATCAAATGTAACTTGGTAGCCATGACCTGAAGATGTTTGCTCTAAACATTGACGGAGACGTAAATAGATCAAAGTAATCCACGTGTGATCCGCCGCCTCTCAGGACATCCTGTCCTCATGTTCGCTCGCTTCAGGAAAACACCTTTTGTCAATGACACGGGATGAGACCGTGGCGCCACGACAACAAGAATCCGGATCTGGATATACCGTAGGTCAGATCCGAGCGGAGACAACTAAGGAGGGCAGCCAAAAGCCACCAGGGTGGAAGTCTATAAAATCCCCAAAAATATTAGAAAATCACTGAAGAATTTTGTTGCCTTAAACGTGTGAAGGTGTGTACACCAGTAATTTTCACGATTCAACAAACTATTGCGAATTCCCATAGAAGTCATAAAATGACCACTTGGGTTACAAACTTTTAAAAAGAGTCCTTAGCTTTTTGTTTGCAAAACATTACAAAATTTGTTTTCAGGCAATGTTTATGTTGTTTTTTGTTTGTTTTTGTTGACATTTTGTTGTTAAAATAGCTTTAATAGACGTAAAAGTTTGTAAAAGTTAGGTAATAAACGATTGGCCGGCAGATATAAACATATAATCTATGAACCCCCGACATGGGGATTCTGAAAGGATGAAAATTACAAACACAGGAAATAACCGAATCCGAAAAACCAGAAACCCTAAGGTCAGATTCTTTCTATCAAAATGAATTTTTGGACGTTAAATTCCACGACGTTTAACTCTTGTACATTTTGAACTGAATTAACCTAGAAAAACATCTAAAAATACCCCCATATTTGAGCGACTGCACCTTGAGGTTACGATTCAGCCTTGAAATTAAAACATAAAATGAGTGTTTTCTCAACGGGGCCGCTGGCTTCCAGAACTTTCTGACACACATCGTGGGATGTGTATGGAACACATTGGGCCGCTCTGTTCTAGAAAAGATAACAGTCATTAAATCTACGTTTAACTCCTCAATTATTTTACGGAACAAGCTGTATTTAGCTTTTATAGTCAAACGAAAGGGGATTATTGACGAAAAAAGGGCATAAAGTTCTTTATAAATAATGCTATGAAGCTAATTGAAGGCTAAGTGTTTTCTCGTGGTCGATAAAAACGTTTTTTATTGCTTTTCTCTAAATGTTTAACAAGCAGCTGTTGAGATACGATCCCGTCGTTTTTGGGCTATTTTTGGTCAATTATTTTGAGTTATTTGCTAATGTAAATATATACGATACAGATACACAGAAGCATCTGCGGGTTTTGGCTTTGGATTAAAAGATTAAAGAATGGTAATCCCGACAAAACTGTACATTAATACAGTCGAGACATGACAGCGAAATAAATCCCCACGAGATTAAAATAGTTGGTCTCTGTTACGAAACGGAGCGAAAAAAAAAGAAGTGGCAATTTGAAAATAATTATGTGATTATTACGAATATTTTTTTCAATATTTTTGACACAAACTAAAAATTTATGTTGATCTACATAAATTTTTTTGCTTCAATGAATGTTTTCAATAATAAATCCATAAAATCAACAAAATTTCAATTAAAATCTATTTCTGGGTTTTTGGTCGATAAAAACAGCTTTTTTCATTCTTTTTTAAGTTGTTGTACATTTTAATCTAAAAATGGACGCCAAAAGCAAAGATGGCGGAGTGGGTTGCTATGGTTACAGTAAGCAAAATATCAAAGACGGCCTTGATTATCTGTAAATAAAATGAGAAAATATACTGAGAACAATAAATAAACAGGCTTTAATCTGTTTTTTAACGGAAACACCTCAAAATGGACCAAAAATAATTGTTGGGAGCTAGCAGTAAATTACGATCAACGTATTAGATGAAATACGGTAATTTCTACGGAACACCTGACAAACTCTCATGGCACAGGAACATTGGTTGAGAGACTCGTAGCGGACATCGGGACAGTTAGCAAATGACGCTAGAATGCCAAAACAAACCAGCGCCATGTTTGCTAAGAATTTATTAGCATGTGTAGCAAAACGATTCTGTTACTTTAAGAAAACACAAAAAACATCGGAATTATTTTCAAAAAAAGATCAAAGAGACGAGTTGTTTTGCTTTATTGTTTTTATTTTGAGGTGCAACTGTCTAGTGCAATTGTAACGTCACATTTGTGATGGGCTTGAAGGAGCATGCGCGAAACATCCGACATCCATCCGTCCGCCATTTTTTTAAATTTTTTTTCCTCATGTCACGTTTCTCATTATCGTGCGGGGAGGCTCCAGTCGCACAAAAAGAGCAACTCGCACACATTGTCGTACAAAACAAAAAAAAACACACAAAAAAACCCTCACAAACATTTACGATTAAAAAAAAACTACACGTCTCTCATAGTGGTGAAAGAGTCCAGGTGGGTTTGTGAGATTGTACAGTACAAAGCCGCGAGTCAGCATCGTTAGTGTCGGAGGTTTAAAGGTCCCCTATGCTGCCACCCTGAGTTTGGACATCACAGGTTAAACACCTGGTGGAACCATAGATAGATATACCTAAAAAAAAAAAGCAGCTATATGCGTATCTATGGTTGGAAACCAGGCACTTGGCAGATCGAACTGGAAATGGTTTAGAAGAACAGTCCCGTCCAAACGCACAGAAAAAACACTGATCCTCAGCGTGGCGCTTTAATACGAACGTGGAATTTGGTGTAAGGGAGCGGAAGGGTGGCTGATGTCGTCCCGCGGCTAAGTGGCGCTGTCCGGTGAGAGTCCGTCCCGGTCAAAGTGCAAAAATAAAAACGAGATGAAGAAAAGGTGAGGTGGGAATGAGGCGATGGCACACGTTTTCCACGGCGACAGCGTCCACGTGTCGCCGGGACGATTGTCTGAAGCAGGTAGTCGACGTTGCAGACGCGCGCGCGCACACACACATACTCCGGTGCAAGTTTGCATTCTTTCTGATGAGTGCAGAAGAAGAAGAAGAAGGATGGAGTGTGTGTTCCGATGGCGGCGATTCACAGTATGGAGAGAACGAAGGGTGGCGGGGTTACGCCGACGTTCCGGAGCTGTGTGTGGAGGGCGGAGCCTGCCCAGTAGGTGGGGCCGTGCTGGTGGGCGAGCCCCCCGTTTGAACTTGGGCTTGGAACTGGGCCATCTGTTCGGGGCTCGCCAGCGTCTTCAGCAGGTTGTTCTCCTGCTCCAGCTGCGTGTTGCGCTCCATCAGCTCCTTGATTTGCTCCTTCAGCACCTCCACCTCCTCGCGTACCGCGTACATCAGGTGACTTTTGACCAGGTCCTGAGAGAGGGGACACATAGGGGTTCAGAATGTGAACCTTCATAATCTCCTAATTAAAACCTACTTATTAAAATTTAACCAATAGTTATTAATAACTAGCACATCAACCGCTACCTAGCCTAGCTAACCCGGCTAGTTGTAGTCTAGCTGTAGCCTAGCCCGACTAGGCTACTGTAGCCGCGAGTCTCCGAAGTAACAGCTGCAAAAACACTGGTAAGTATAAAGACCCCAAAATGGCTCCTTTTAAGCGTGACGCTTACCGCGCAAATTTCAAACTCATACGCAGTAGAAAATGGGAACAGAACAGCCGCCATTAATTCGACATTAATCAACCAATAATACGGAAGTGTACGAAGTAACAAGATGACCTGCGCCAAGTAAAGAAGACTGAGGGGACAAATGTTGCTATAATGGTCGCTCTATTTGAAAAATAAAATTTTGAAACAAGCGTTTGTTGAAGTTGCGCCGTATTTTGTGGAAAATTCGGTTCTATCTACCGATAAACTAGCGCACTAACCTATGCCTACTAACTGGCATTAAACAAGAGATACTAACAAGTACATAAACCAACACTTATTAATTAGTATGTCAACATGTCAACAAAGTCGTAAACTAACCAATAACTACTATTTATCGCAGTAAATAATATCTAGTCACTCGTACTTAAACGATACGTACTAAAAGCATGTTTATCAATATTATGCGCCGAGTTTGATTGGTTAAATTAGAATTAGCGTTTTTGTGTATTTTGTCGTCCATTTTTATTTATTTCCGACGTGAATCTCATTAAAACAAGCTTGTTATGTTTATATTTTGGGCAAAATAAATAAAACAACTAGTTTTCAAACCAAAATATTTTAACTAGTTTTAGGGTTAGCGATTCCTAGTCACTAAAATTTAGATGATACGTACGGTAAGCTCACTAACTAGAGCGCTAACAAATACTTTTTGTACATTACCAAGTCATATTTACTAACATATGTAACTATAGTAACATAACTATCAATATTTTAATTATTCTTTATGTACTTTTGTTACATTTTTAAAGTATTTTTGTAAATTGTTTTTATTTTTGAGTTACTACGTGAAACCCGTTGCTATACTAGCGTTGTTTTATCGGATCGTTCAAATAAAACTGGGCTCCCATTTGCTAACTCGTACCCGTTTTTCTTAATACCCCTTTACTAGACTCGCTAGCGGCATAGAATACGTAACAGTTATCGGTGTCTGTTAAATATATCGCTATACATTACTAGTGATCGAGGATAGATCGTAACTAATTTAAGTTCATTTATATTTACTGTATTTTTCAAATCAAAAACAGTCATTTATTCTTTTTATTAATTAGTTATATTTTATTTACCAACAAATGACATCATCATTGCGTTTGTTTTACAAAATACAAGTGTTATTGTCTCTTATTTACAAACAAGTGTCACTACGTTGTTGCTTATTTGCGAAAAAGTTACACTATTTTGTCTTTTGTGGACAAACTTCGAAATACAACATTATTAACGACTATTTACTAAATAATTAACTATTATTTACAATAATAGTTAACATTAGCGTAAAACTAAAATATATTTTACTGCTTTTTACGTAAAACACAAACTATTTTACTGAAAAATAACCGACTAATAAACCAGACAATAAATTCATGGTTAAGAACTCGTAAAAAAACAGTTTTTGTAACAATTTAAACAAATATATAAAAAATATTTGATTATTTTCCAGAATATTTGCTCAATTTGTAAAATTCGGAAATAAGAACATTCATACCCTAAAAAAGTGATGTCAGTATTTTTGACTTTTTAAGCAAATTTGTTTTTGTTTCTGCATGTTTTTACATGTAATCTGTAAACATGCTTTTTTTTTTCAACATTTCGTAACAATTTTAATGTTTACAAGAAAAGAAAACAAATCACTGCAATTTTAAATAAAAGTACAAATATTTGTAAAAAACTCTTTTTGTCGATTTGTTCGAACAACAAAAAACCAGCTCGAGAGATGATTCCCACGATGCTGCATGTAAAGGCGGATTTGCTTAATAATCCGAGCATCCCCTCCTTCCTCCATCTCCTGCCCGGGCTAGGGAACAAAATGTTCCTGCACCGGGGTGGTGGGAGGAGCCAATCACAGCCTGAGTTATTTATACTGCTTGGAGGGGAGGCTGCTGCTTGCCTAGCAACACAAGAGGCTGAAGGAGGGATGGAGGGGACCATCTGAACCCCACATTGACTTTCTTCGGATAGTCGCTAACAAATTATAACAAATCGTAAAACAGGTTCAAAAAACATTCCTGTTCGTAGAGTTTTTCATAAACTTTATTTTTGCACTAAATTGTTCAAAAACACTAACAATAATAAAAAATTACAAAAATTGCATGATTTGTATAAATAAAAACATCAAATTACGTGAAATTACGCCAAAACAAGAGCTTACCATCGCTTGTTCTATCTTGTTATCTATGGCCACCACGCTTGCACCAGAAGAGCTGCGAAGAAAAAAAAAAAAAACAGAAAAATTATGATGATGTAACATTAAGCTTAAACACTGCGGAGGATCGGATTTGAAATCAAAGCCGTTAAAAGTCGCATTCGTTAAAAAAAAATCCAACGCCTAAATTTTACCTATTATCAACCCTGACGGATGTGCTTTCCTTGCCGAGCACAGAGGACAGAAAAGAGATGGAGAAATTCCTCAGTTGACAAACGCCGAGGTCCATCGCTACCGTGTAGCATTGGGAGTTCATGCTAAAGCGCCCATTAAAACTGCGGATTTCAAGAAAACTGGAAATCCAGCGGTAGAAAAAGTAAAAAAACGGCGCATTCTTGTCGCTCCGGCTGTGTTGCTCCCAGCCGGGACAGAGAGCAACACAATGGGAGTGAAAAAGCTCTCTCACTCCTAGTGAAAATTCACCAGCACGCAGGCGCAATCTGATTGGACAAGAGCTGCTCATTAGAATAAACACTCCTTAGATTTTTTTTATCGAGTTAAAAAAAACCCCGAACAAACTAAAACATAAAAAAACTTTTGCTTTTAATAAACTTTACTATTCTAACTTAAAATATTTAAAATAATAATAAAAAAATATTTACACAAGTTGTTAAAAAATAAATAAAAAATAAACAAACACCACCCCCTACTGGTCAAAGAAGGCACTACTCCCATAGAACAATAATTTTAAGTGCATTTTTAAGTCACTTTTTTGTTTTTTAATATTTTTAATATTTTTAATATTTTTATTAATATTTTTTTGCATTTATGATAAAAAAATAGTTTCTAAAAAACAACAGATGCCTCATTTGGTCTGATTTAGGGGGGGTACACCACTGATAAATATGAGGACAGTATGTTCCGTGCAGTGTATCAAAGCCCCCCTCTGGCTTTGTTAACTGATCAGAAGGGTAATATTTGGGGTATGCATTTAAATATTTATATGCAATGAGAATTTTTTGGGGTGTGTGCCAGAGCAAAAAAAAAAAAAGACAAAAAAAAGGAAGCAAATGTTAAAGAAATGATTGATAAAAGCTTGAAAAAAATTCGGAAGTTAATTTCAATGGAACGTTTTTACTCATAATTGAAATTCAATAAATAGTGTTTACATTATAGACATGGACTGTGGTTGCTATGGAAACAAAGAAAAGGAAGTACATTGTGTGTAAACAAAGCATTCAGATAAACAAAGAGTTTCTTGATTTTATTTGTAGCATTTTTTTTTTATTTTGTGTGCATTCAATCGGGAAACTCGGTCGTGTCCGTGTTTAGGGTGTGTTTTCTTGACGAGTCCAGTCAGACTCGTGCCACAACGTGGGTTTGTTTTTGTTTTTAAACTAAAAAGCATCAAAGAGAATCAAGTTGAAATGCAAAAGTGACAAATTCATTTGATTTTGAGGCAAAAGTAGACGTTTTTGTAAGATTTTGGGCGTTCCGACTCTTTGGAACCAACCATACCGTAAAACTCTCAGACTGCTGAACTCAACATGTGGACGATGAGGAACATCATGTCCTTAATCACAGGTGACAAAGAGTTGGAACATGCTGAATTGGTGGCATGTTGAAGGGACATTGGTGAGTTTTATACGAACAATTTTAAGATTTTAAGGTCTTGTTGATCGGCCGGAACAAAAAGACCCGGAGCATTTCAAGACCATTAAAAGAGAACCATGTTGAAACCCAAAAAATGATGGATTCTTTAAGTGAAATACTGTACATGTATTATGTTGACCATCAAGAGAAGGTGAGTAGGAGACAGGTGTTTGGTATCACGAAGCAGAAAATGGAAGTTTTGGAAGTTAATGGTTGACAGAAGGAGGTCAAACTTATCGGAGCCAATTAAACTTTCATGTTAACCAACCTGTGGACATGAAGGAACATCATGTCCTTAAACAAAGAGTTGGAACATGCTTGTTGGGACATTTGTGAGTTTAACATAAATGTTTTAAGACATCAAAGCCTCCCTGATTGGTCAAAACAAAACCCACTTTGATATTTCTACTTTAAACCCAACCCCCCAATGGACAACACCACAGCCATCGTTACCTCTTCAGATGTTTCTCCAGTTCCCAGAAGAACAGCTTTAGGGCCATACCGTCCGGGCCCCGGGCTGCTACTCCTGCCCCGCCGGGCACTTTTTCTCTCATTGAGGCTACAAACCAATCAGAAGCCTAAAACCAACACGCCCTATGGCCCCGTTCTCCCTCTTCAGTGAGGGGGCTTCACATAGCGGAGCCCAAGCAACAATAGAGCCCAGGATGAAACTATGTAGGATGGGGATGGGAGAGGAAGTGTGTGTGTGTGTGTACAGCAGGCGTGTGCGTTTGCGTTAAGTCCTCCTGATTGCCTCCTCGCTAAGCCTGGATCACGTATAGAACGCGTGGTGATTGGGTTTGGATGGGAGGGTGGGCGCTGATGTCACCGCATAAGGAGTCGCGTCACCTTCTGAGATTATGTAAACCGTCAGGAGGTATCAGAGGGGATTCGGCCAATCGGATGAGCTACTTTTGACCACACACCCTGGAAGCCGCTCCCTTCGATTTGCAGACACTTGCTACAAATTCACAAACATCCACATTCACGCCCTTATACTAGAGTACGGGCTTCAATATCCACCCCCTTTTCAGCTACTAAATAACCCACGAACAGTCGGAAGAAAGGGAATCAAACAAGATGGCTGACCAAACAAAGACCTCCCACGGGGCAAAGAAAAGCTCTTCAAACACATTGCATGAAAAGGGCAAAAAAAAAGAACAAAGAGGAGGTGAATTTGCTCTTTGATGGAATGACAATGCGAGGACCCCCATTGCCCCTCCGCCCCCCAGTCGCCCTCCCTCGCCCCCATTCTAAAAACAGTATTTGTTAACCTCATTAGGTGCAGGTCACGTCTTCTTTTCTCCACTGGAAGTTTCACTAACATACAGCAGGAAACCAGAGCACTATTATGTGGCTGAACTGGGAATTCATAACACCAGTGCATGTCTGTACACCGTGTACTGGCGGGCCAGGGTGGAGGGGGCGGGGTGTGCATGCTCGACTTAAAACAAAAGGATAGAAAGTAAGCTTTTTTTTTTTTTCGATGGAGACGCGTTACTTTGAACCAATGGCGGAGCAGACCTCGCCCTGCCCAATGACGGCGGACCTTGACGCCATGACGTTGCATATTGGATGTTTTCCTTCGTTGCTCGTGTAGACATCGTGTACAAACGGCTGACCCATATATCAGCTCCCCAGAAAGGTTACGCTTCCTGTGTGTTTAGACTGGAGGAGAAAAACTCCAGATAACAAAGTTCAGGTTGATTTAATGGTAAACTTCGGCCATGTTTTTAATCGTAAGAGGGTTCAAATCCCGCTTTAAGTGGCCAGGAAAGAACAGATGGTACTCACGTCATGATAACAATACGGACTTTCTGATTTCTAATTGAATCATTGTGACAAATCAATTTTCCCACAGAATTCCTCCTTCCTCTCGCTCCCCACTTAGCCCTGCCCCCTAGCGGCATGCACAAGCACAAATCTTCTTTGAAGCGACAAATACAGTATAAAGTGCATCAAGCTAGCGAAGCTGGGGCATTTTCTTGAATTTTTTTGTTTTGTTGAGAGGAGGGACCAAGCATGAACAGAGCACGTGCAAGAATAATAGAGAACATCATTCTAACGTAAGGCAAGAACTCGAATATATCGGAAACAGGACGTGAAAGCTCGGACGTTACTCAAACGTGCACTATTGCAATAAAAAGCCCGTTCCGTCGTCTTCCGCTTATCCGGGGCCGGGTCACAGGGGCAACAGCCTCAGACGGGAAACCCAGGCTTCTCTCGCCCCAGCTGCATCCTCTAGCTCACTCGGAAGGATCCCGAGTCATTCCCCGGCCAGCTGTGAGACATAGTCTTTCCAGCAGGTCCGGGGTCTGCCTCTTGGTCTCCTCCCGTTGGGATGTGCCCAAAAAACCTCACCAGCGTGGCACTCGCGGGCATCCTGACCATATGCTTGAACCACCCCCATCTTGTTTCTCTCGACCCAGAGGAGGACAGAAGCCTCATTCCACAAACCCGAAAAGTACTATTTAAGTTGGAGATGAAATAGTCGTTAATTGGTCGGCACGGTGGCGCAATGGTTACCACAGTAGCCTCACAGCAAGAAGATCGGGGGTTCGAGTCCTAGGAGGGGACGAGGCTTGAAATAATGGCCTCTCTGTGTTGAGTTTACATATTCTCCCCGTTAGAGGTAAAATCTTAAGACCGAGCCCGATCTGAAAATCGGCTCCGGGCGGGTCAGGTTTTAATACCCGCGGGTCGGTCTGGATTATTTAGGCCTGATCTCACCTCTACTCCCCGTGCAGGTACGGGTTTCCTCTGGGTTCTCCAATTTCCTCCCACCCTCCAAAAACACAAGTAGATTGGTCGGCTACTACCCCTAGATTGGTCGGCTACTACCCCTAGGAATGAGTGTGTATGGCCCTATGACAGACTGCCTCTTGCCTTGAATCAGCCGGGATAGGCACCAGCACCCTTCGCAACGCAGTTAGGAATGGACTTTGAGTTGCTTTTTACGTCATTTGAACTCGCAGAAAAGAGATCATCACGTTCTTTCTGTTCCATAAGCGTAAACATAAAGACCCTCTTGTGTATCAGTCGTACATTTCTGGTCTTTTTTCTTTTATCTGAACTCAGACGCACACAAGCGTGAATCTGTGTGGAAGTAACGTCTATGTGGTCCAAAAGAAGATCGGACTGAAAGCACGAAGGGATCAGATGGAAGAACATCTTAAAATAATTAGAAATGCAACCGAGGACTGATGTTATGTAACAAAATAAAACCTCCTAGGATGTGGATTGAGTTTCTTATAAGGTTTTTTTTTTTGGATTCTTTTTTTCCCCTCCATTCGAAGGCACGTTTTGGCGGGATTCGTCCGTCTGCTTCCACATCACTTCTTTTCAAGCATTAGGAAGGGATGAGCTCGTGTGTGAGTGTGAGTGTGTCTGCACACGTGTGTTTGAGGCTGGCAGAATCCGGTTTGGGAGGGTATGAAGGGAGGGGAACTACACACATCTACACAAAGATGGTGTGTTTAGCCCTTTTTTTTTTTCAACCGTTTTTGAGCACATTTTGAGTCTTGCTAAATGCTAATATGCTAAAAGCTAAAATGTGATTATTAGACTCCCAAAAATACAAATTTGTGTTCAAACCCAAAAAGCAATAAAAATAAAGAGCTTTAAAGTCGAAGCCAGTCTTATCTTATCCCAGACCTTTAGGGCTGATGCTCCGTGGAGCGTGAGCGAATCCGTCTGCCATGCACGCAACCTCTTACATAAGCAAGCCTCTGTGCCATATGATCCATGAAACTGTGCGAAGGAATCAAACGCCCTTCGAGTTCTTACATCTCCAAAGCTTTTACTTGCAGAATGGACAGGCTTCGTCACGCTGACGGATGAGGTATTAACCTCTAGGAATCTCACACGGTCTCCGTTAATTGAGCCCAGCCATTTATAACATCGAATATGGGAGACTTTGTAGCACTTGAAGCTACGTTAAAACTCCGATAATTAGGAAGCTAAAGTCCAAAAATGATATTCTCAATTGAAAGAATGCTTAAAAATAAACAGATAGCAAAATTAACACGGAGTCACATGCTTAGTTTTGAGCCCCGAAGGTTCTGTCAGTGGAAACTTCCAAACAGCATAGAGTCCAGAGACTTTCCTCGAAATTCTCCGCTGTCTGCGCCTCAGGTGGTGATAGGATTGTGTTTCCTCAGACGGATAGGTCAAGCCTTTCCCTACTGGGAAGTTTGGGTTTTGCCAAGAAGAGCAAAAATAATGTTTGTCCTTTCCAGTGAGAACAGCAACAGTCGTGTTATCGTCGAGATTCCATTTTGAGGGAACATTGACGAACAAATAAAAGGAACGGACTTGATTTGACTTGAAGAGACTTTCTTTTGTGTTCCTCTAAGACGGGTAGGATGGAACACAACGGAACAACACAATATTTGCCGTTCTGTTGTCTTCTGCTTATTTAAGGGAGGGTTGCAGGGGCAACAGCCTCAGACGGAAGGCCCAGGCTTTTCTAACCCTGGCTGCATCCTCCAGCTCACCCGGGAAGATCCTGAGACATTCCCCGGCCAGCTGTGAGGCATAGTCTCTTTAGGGTCTGCCTCTGGGTCTCCTCTCTGTGGGATGTACCTGAAACGCCTCACCAACAAGGCATCCTAACCAGATCCCCGAACTATCCCATCTGGCTGTTTTCGACCCGGAGGAGCAATGGCTCGACTCTGAGCTCCTCCCAGATGGCAGAACTCCTCACTCGATCTCTGGGTGTTAACCGAGCTTTTCCGCAGAGAAAGTTAATTTTGGCCACTTGAATCCGCAAGCTTGTTCTTTTGGTCCAATTGCCCATGGGGTCTGGCTGGGATAAGCCCGAAGTAGGGACACGGCCAGCCCTTTCATTGGGCTCACCACCGGCAGGGAGGATCTGGCGGTCAGACCCTCCGCAGCATAAGCTAACTAGTCTTTTATTTTCCCGATTGGATAATATTAACACAAATAAATGGTTTAATAAAGACACAAATAAACAACGGGCAGATAGTTTTGCATATTGTTTGAACGCTGTCACAAAAATGAACCAAATTTTGACCTCAAATCCGAAGTACATAACAAACCTTGATGTTTGGGTAGGGTTACACTTCTAGTATTTGCTTTTCTTTTATCCCCTTTCATTAATTCAAACAAGTTTGACAATTTCATCAGACGAGCAGCAATAAAACAACCAAAAAAAACACGATTACTAATCTCCAATTCATCAATTGTGACAGCCTGTGTTTAACTTCAAACGAAGCCAAACAAACCTTCTAATCTCACCGTTTGAATTTGGATTCATACTTAATTCAATTTTATTTCTACGATAAACAAAACCTAGTTACGAAAACTGTTTTTGTTTTAATTGGCGTCTGTTTTTTTGCAGCTCGATTGTTGGTAAAAAAACCAAACAAATACAAACACCACATTTTTTTAAAATATAATTGAACAAATCTGACTTTTCAGGTTGGTTTTGACACTATTTGTACATCCAGAAGTTCGGTCTGAATTCAAGAGGTTCAGAAAATTCAATTTCACACACTGTGGGCAGTCTCGTGTCGAGGTGGAGAATAAGAAAAAAAAACCACGAAAGGCACGGACACGCGCTTCTTCTTCTCAGACCTGGGACTGTGCGGCATCGCATGCGAGCACAAGGCGAGTCAACGTGACATTGCTGTCTCGCTGGCTAAAGCTCCACTCGAGATGTGTCATTGCTTTTATTTGAACATATTTGCAACACAAATAAAAATATAGATGTTTTCAAAGCAGGAATTTTGTTTTTCCCTTCTCCTATGGCGTACTAGTGTGCTCCGATTGCATCCTTTGAATTCTAACGCCAACACGAAAACTCACGAAAAGCCCATCTACTACATCCTACAAACTTGAACTGTTGTAATGTAGATGCAAAGGAGTGGGAGCGGTTCCAGACGTCCAGATCTTTGTTGCGCCACAAGACCCGGCAGAGGTGTCAAACTCGGATCCTCATGAGCCGAGGCACTGGGAGTTTTACTTATGACCCTGCTTCAACAGACCTGAGTCAGTTGAGGTAGGTGTGTTGCTGCAGGGACACGTGGGATTCCCTCGGGACCAAGGCCAACGAGTATAACCATGAATCAACACAATGAAGGTGTGTTCGAAATCAATCACAATCTGACTGAGACGGCGTCTAGAGGCGGTCCGCAAGTAACGAGCCTCTGCATTTTTATAAAGAGGTTTCAGATCTCATTAGTTCCTCCTTTCATTGTTTTAGGTCAATGACTCTCAAAGCGCATTAATGCTTTATTTATTACATAACGTCCTACCGTCTAAAGAGGGGAAGATTTATGAGCCCAGGCTGCCACCTCATGGAGAAATGCCAGCACAGCATCATCGTAGTGGATTCACAGTTGGGGGAATAACTCAATGTGAACGTTAATTATCAGATTACCCAAAGACCTGCAGGTGGGATTTATTGCTCATGACAGACACGGAACAACGCCCAGTGAGTTTAACGAGATGCCGGGTCAACGGGTTCATTGAGCTTCTGTTCTGGCTCTTACAAGCCAGAACAAGGAGATCGAAAGCAAAACTGCTTAAATAATCTGATTTCGGAATCAAAGAAAAGGAGGATTGAGACACGATAAAAGTTCTGTCTTAAATAATCTTATTCAATGTCTTTGTATAAACAAACACATACCATCCCAAAACGATAGTAGAGCTAGCGTTATTCTTACGATATTTGTGTAAAAAAAACAAAGTTCAATGAACCACATCAAAGCATCTTTTTGTCAACATAAAACAACATGAAACAAAACTTTTTTTCTTTAAATTTCAACAAAAAACATTTAAGTAGTAAAAAACAAAAACTTCCAGATCAAAAGAAACGGAATTCTTTGTAAGTGCAACGCAAATGTCGCATGTATTGGAGTAACAAAATATTTAAGTTCCGAAAGCTTCTCTTCATTAAGCAGGAAGGCTAAATATGTTTTTATTTTTCAAACTGTTTGTTGTTTTAAAAGCACATGGCAACGTTTGCAGATAAACGTGTCAGTGAAGTTGGACGGTCTCGCTACAAACAAGCCAATTGGCTCGTTGTGAACTCCCTAAAAAAATAATTAGCTTCTCACGATGTTCACATAAAGACGCTGTGGTAAAGACACCGAAAAATAAAAATTGAGCACTTAGCAATTAGCTAACTGTAGGTTTTTAAATTGCGATGTTGACGGGACTCTGCAATATCATTTAGCCACAATAGTGAGTAGAGCTGTGTCACTACGACTTGGCAAATTTGGTAATGTCAACCACTTTTTCGCAATTTTTTTGCACAGTTTAAATAATTGAAGTTTCATATTAGTAAAAAAATGCGATGCGCAAAATAAAGTAAGTAGCCAACTGCACTGGCCAGTAAGACTTGCAAATGTGGTTTGGTTTTTTGGTTGTCGTTGCATTTAAAAGACCGTTAGAACAGAATAAACATGAGTAAATAAACAAAAAAAATTGTAAACAAAGTGATACTTTTCAAGAAAAACTTCAGAAATCAATTTTTTGTGTGATGTTGTCTCTGGTACTAAATCGATCGGAATTTTCTTACAAAAAAATGATGTTGTCGTAAAACCTAATGACTTTTATATCTTTTCGAAATCCAGCCGTTAATCTACTGTATGTCGCTTTAAATTGTTGGTCCATTTAAAAACGAGGAGTGCCTTCCTGTAATTGGACTCACCTGGTAGACTTTCAACAATCCGAAAATCCCTAAAACACAACACATTACTTTATTTTAAATCCGAACCAAAAAGTTTGAAGTTCACAATAATTCATAACAAAATGTCAGCTTGAAGTATTTGTTTGTATCATTTCCAACAAGTGACGTAAAAATGTCAAATCAAAATCAGACCTATCTAAACGTGCAGGATATCCTTAGGAAGACATTTAATATCTCCTGCTGGAGGTAAAAATGACTCAAGTTTAGTTTTTGAAAGACCTGAGAAAACCAAACAATCTTGGACTAAAGTGTCACTCCGAAAAGATTAAATGGTCTTCAGATGTCAAGAATCGACTACAAAAACAACCGTCATTTTTCAGGCAGGAATCCAAAAGTTCAGATCAATAAAAACTCCCTCAGCTTCTTCTTACTTTGACATATCATTGTAAGAAGATTCCGAACTGCCGGGGATACTTTGCTAGCTACAACGGCGCATAAACTAGTTTACATCTGCCTTCAGATTTCTTGATTTATGACCCACCGTGCACAATGTACCTCTGTAACGCTTTAAATCTTTCATCCCACGTTTGTGCTGCCAAATTTTTTCAATGGCAAATGTAACTTAAAAAGAAGCCGTTTATTGAGAAAGAGGTAGTACAAGTCGGTTTATGGGCAACAATCGGTAGGCCACACCACTCACTACGTGAATTCACACACATAAATAACCCTCATAAAATGGAGGAACTGCCAGGTTATATAACCACTTAGAAAAAAAACATCAACATTCAAAAGTATTAGCTTTAGCATGTTAGCATACAATTTGGGCTAGATGTAGCTCCTAATGAGAAAAACATTCAATTTAATATAAATAAATTGAACTTGTTTGTTGATGACTACACACACTTTTTTAGTGTCCATTTTGCGTCAAATTTAGACTTGCGTATTTACTTTTTGGGTGGTTTTAAATTGGTCGGAACAGGAAAGGGGATGTGCCGGAGTTTTGACATTGGCTGGCTAAACTAAAGATGGTCTGTAACCGGTCGGTGAGTTATGATCTGTCTTCCCGCACAAGTCAAGACTGGGCCATGGTGGACTTTTGTAGAATCCGCTACATTAGTTGAACAGTTTGAGAAGTAAATTTAGAATTGCGAAAAAGTTGTTGAACGCAATTTCGATGAGTCAAGACAGAAGAGGGCGGTGAGGGACCTTCAGTAACCCCAAAAGAATGTCCCGCTTTACCTACTTTATTCATTTCTTTCCCAAACTGCCGAGTTGTGGGTAAGAAGCGGGTAACGCCTTGTACAGTTTGTCGCAAGGCCTCGCAGAGAAACAGCCGTCGCGTAAATACCCACTTTTCGGAGCGATTTCAACCGATCAGTCAGCCAAATGTGTTTTTTTTTGAGGGCGGTAGGAAAACCGGAGTACACGGCCAAAACAGACAAGAACAACCCGCAAATTTTGAAAAGAAAAGCAAGACCTCAAGCGAGAAACAAACCAGCCACCAAACTGTGAAAATGCAACCTTATTTTTTTTTTTACATAAATGGGCAAAAAAACCTTAAAAATCTCGCAAAAAATGGACAAATAATGTCAGTGCATTTGCTCCGCCTCCAAATGATGACCCAAAAGTCCTGTACAAGCTATATGTCACCGGAAAGCTATGGATCACAGCTTCACAGATAGGTTGTATTGTTGTTATAGAGTTACAAAACAAGACTGTTTATAGGAACAAGTCACTTCTGCCTGCGACCCAAACAGAAAGTAGTTCATGACTCCTAAAAGTCGGAGCATTAAAGACTTCTATTGAAAAATTGGTGGCTATTAATCAATTGCAATTGCCGTCACAAAAACTTTTCTGGCTCTGTCACTTTAAAAAGACACATTTTTTACTGTCTTGATTTTTTTTTCGTTAATTGCCCCCTAGTTAATATCTGACCAATGAGATGCACCAATTAAATGATATAGCAAGACGTATGACGGCTTTGATCGATAGATTTTACGAGCACCCTAGTGGGGTGTACCTTAACGGAGTTCCATCCTGGTTGGCGCAAGGGTTGGCTTGCAACACAGGCAGTACCGATGACTGTACTTTTCAGGCTCCAAATATTTAAAACGACCAATAAAATTGGATTCATTTATATGGGGAAGAATATTTCGGGTGATGCCACACCCACTAAATCAATCCGATTTAGGGGCAATAGGAGATACAGCCATTTTGATTGAGGGGACAGCTCCTATCGCGGGTAACAAGAGTAATTTCTACGCTAATATTTGTTAGCTTCTGTTCACACGAGGAAGGCCAGTGTTACCGACAGCGACTCAAACTGCCGGAGCTTTGGTTTTGCATCTCTGAAGGTCACAAGCGATCTGTCTTTCACTTTGAACTGGCTGTTATCCAAAGCTTGAGAACCGCCTGGACCGACCCGTGGGAATGTAGTTCTCCTTGAGGGGACTCAGGGTGCTCTTAGAGACACCGACTAATACCACCGTCCTCTAGGACATGAGAAAGAGCAGTTAGGTGAAGCGAAACAAGCAGACTCTTGTACAAACCGACACACCCTCACATCTCCGTGTTAAAGAGTCATGCTCATGGTCTTACCAGATCAGGTGTTTCTAAAGCCCCGGCGGCTTGGACTCACACTCTTAGAAAAGGGGTGTTAAGGAACAATGCTGCCAAATTTAGGCCTTAGAGACATTCAGCTCATTAAAAAGTAAGTTTTTAGAGTTTAAAAACAAACATTTTAAATAAAGTTTTCCAATTAAAGGAAGTTTTTTTTTTGTCTTTTTGAACTTTGTCTAAAACGAGCGTTTCTTGTAACAAACTCTAACCTCTTGAGCGAAAACAGTCGGTTGTTTAAACAATAATTATCTTGATTTTATCAAATTTATTTGCGAACTTATGATCCCAGTGGAACAAAAAACTTTTTCAGAGTGCTGACCTACTTTAGAGGGGCCACGTGTGTTTAGAGATCACCTGAAACCGCAAAAACAACATTTGAGAAGAAGAAATTAAACAGATTTGAGACTTTTAAGCCTATAATTGAGCAAAAAAGGGAAGTAGAGCTTAGTTTTTCGTTAGAAATATTTGATAGTTGGTAAGGCTACGCAAAATATCGACATTGTCTCGTTATTAAAAAATGCAAAATATTAATCACAAAAAAGGCAGTTGTACTTTTATTGTCTGCTACCATCATCTGATTGGTCCGGCCATTCGCAACTACGCAATCAGCTTGTTTGTCGGAGTCCGGACTAGGCAACCCCACAAAGAAGTAGCTTTCTGCTAGTAAACGTTTTCATGTCCTTTGAAAACTGTAAAAAGTTAGAAAATGGTAGATTTATTTTTGATTCGGAACCCCCCAACCCAAAAAAACCCGAATATTTGACTCCAACCAAATGACGATATTTCAGTTGCCATTTGCCATCACTACTCTGAGCCTTGCCAAACAGGAGCTAGCTTGTTGACGGTTGAATAGCCGCTATACCCTTTAATCCATACTTCTCATTGACCAGTAATTAACTTGAAAAATATGTGCTCCGGATCAATAACAACAAATAAATCTGGGCTACGGAGAATGCGTTACGACTTAAGCAACAGAGTGAGAATCGTAATTGTGACAACAATGGCTACTGAGTAATGGCTGCCTATTTGTTCAATAGCAGTTTAAGATGGCGGAGTCTTTTTGGAGAAAGCGGGCACTTCCTATTTGGCATGCTAGCTTGTGTCTTGCTATGTCCAGATTCTATAAAATACCACTAGGGAGCACACTCAAAACGATGGATCAAGAAATGCGAAAAAATGCGTTTTTGAATTTAGTACAAGTTTGGAAAAATCGGCTCGATATCGACCAATTAAGGGAGTTAAATTGTAATAGGGTTAGGGGGTTCAGGGGTTCTTCACTCACCTATCCTCCTCCCCTTCAACGTGCTGGCTCCGTAGACCTGCAGCAGCAGCAGCCATGAAGGCACTTGCTTCCGCTGACATCCCAATGTGAGCCAGAGACCCCATCGTCGCGTCCGCAGCTCCTTCCCCACCTGCGACCGCCCCCAGCCGGGGAAAACCGAGCAAACCCTGGTGCTGAAAGAGAAGTTTCTGAGCGTCCTCGAGCTGGGAGGACTTTATTGAGCTCCCTCCCGATGCGACGTGGGAGATGCTCGATGTGAGGAGTGGTTGGAGGTCAGCCTGCAGTGTAGTCAGAGGCATAAAGGGGGCGCTGTGAGTAGGCGGTACAGGGATGACGCACGCAGAAGGAGGTTGGATTTGCTTCTGAGGTTGAACTGGTAGATTTTGAGGAGGTGCAGGAGTGTACGGAACAGGAACAGGGGGAGCTCCTTGGGTCTTAATGGGGAGCGGCTGTTGGGGTGGAACCACCGGCACTGGCGTCGCGGATATTCCTGCTGTGAGAAGGGGAAGAGGAGGTGGGACCTGGGTTTGGAAGGGCGCAGTGGGCTGGATGAAGTCCGGTTGTCTGGAGCCTCCTGGAGGTAGGATTCCTCCAGTTTGGGGATAAGCGCCTTGACCAGCCAGCGGGGTCACCTGGGCAACCCCTACTTGTTTCGGTAGGTGACCCGCTCCCAGTAGCTCCTGAGGTGAAACATAACTTAGAGGAGTCTGTGTGGGGAGCTGTGGGGGGCTCTGCATGGCCTGCGGGCTGGTGAAGTCCTGAGCGGGCGCCGGGTACGGTTGTAGGGTGTGCGGCGGCTGTATTAAACCAACACCCTCTCCTTCGGCGCCCGCATCCGTGCCTTTAGGAGCCTCGGGGGGAGCTGGATGAGGAACCTCTTTCTCATAGTACTCCGTACAAGTCCACCGCCCCTTACGGATTGGCTCAGTGTTTGTGTCCAGCTTGACCACCCGAAACCGAGAACCGGTCTGAGTGTGTGTTGTATGGGTAGAAGCGGGGGCACCACCCGATTGTCCTGTAGCACTGTCCAAACCAACAGATGGGTGCGAGGCAGGAATACCCCCACCTCCTTGCGTGTGCCCGTCTGAGACAACCGGAGTGGTAGATTTTGGACTATCCACCACCGGCGGTTTTTGGTTCTGATTGGCTTTCGGAGCTACAGTCGGGCTGGAGCTACCCAATGGGGCGCTTGGGAGAGTCTGCAAAGATTCAACCCCTCCTGCGCTATCAGAACGATGATGGGTCGCTTTGCCGTAAAATTGTTGAGGTACAGTCCCGTTGACGAGAGTACTAGGGTGCTGAGGTTGAAGGGGCTCATTGGGGGACACAAGTCCAGGTGTGTCCACCCCATGGAGGCTGTTTAAAGTCTCATCCGATGAGCTCCTCTCAGGGACCCCGGTGTCCGTCGCTTTGGAAACGGACACGTCCAGCATCTCAGAAGAGGACAGGTCCTCCGTGTGGGATTCGTCCAAGTCGTCGTAGCTTTCCGTATCATCGGCCAAACTGTTGTTACTGCTCACGTTAACCTGAGCGGACGTGACCGACGTGATCTGGAAACCACTTTTCTTCTTCACCTGTCCTCCTTGTTGATGATGGAGAGCAGGAGATGACGATCCAGGTTGGGATGGATGCTCCTCCCCGCTTACAGAAGGCGGGCCGCCGCTGCCTCTCCGAAAGTGGAACGCTGTTTTTCGGCTTCCACTTGGATCACCTGGAAAATCCTGATGGTGCATCTTTAAATTTTAAAGATCTACAATAAAATCTTTATTTTTTAAGCCTTTAAAGCAGCGCAAGCGGCAGCTTGCGCAAACAGAAGCCGACTAGCTAGCTGAGCTAACAAGCCATAAGTGACAAGTCATATGATTTATGTCCTTTAGAGAAAGAAATCCAGCTCAACGCGTCGTTTCCACCTCATCGATATGTTACCGCATCTGAATCGCTTTTATTTATAAAGAAAATGACAAATAAAATCAATCAGAGTCGAAAAAAGAAATCTAACCCGAAAATAAACATAAAAAAAGGGGGTAAAAACAGAGCTAGCCGCAAGCAGTCGGGATTAGCCACGCTTTTTTTGCACTTTGTCTTTATATTTACAGCTAAATATCTATCAATAACGCGATAAATACGCGTTTAAAGATGAATTGTTTAAAATAAACACTTTTAAAGTCAGCGTGGAAATGTCTCAGCGGGCTAGATTGCGCAGAAATGTAGGAGTCTTTGCATCCTGGACGGACTGTCTCACCCCCTACGCCCCCTTTTAGGGGCTAAAAAGCAGACCCCGACCAAAACAACAGCGTGCCAATAAAAACGTTTAAATAATATCCGTCTTTATGGCGGTAAAAACTGCGTCGTAAGTCCATGTCAGAGTGTCACCGGGGCCGCGTTTGCTGTCTCATTGCCGGTGAAAAGCGGCAGTAACGGGCTGTCACAAACACTGCTGCTGCGCATGCGCGGGAATGCCCCTGACACACACTGAGTCTGCGCGTGCGCGAGAGTGCCCTGACACACACTCATGCTGCATTCAAGTGTCACCAAAAAATGTTTTTGTTTTTATTTTTTAAATCATCAAACAATTGAAACTTAAAAAAACAAACAAAAAACAACACTGAATAGCATCAGATCAGAAAAAAAAAATCTTACTAAATCTTCCGAAAGAGATGGAGTTTTAGATCGACAGGCGGATCGGTGCGGCGTCCGCAATAATTAGGACACAACATCGGTCCATTGTGATAAATACAGACCTGAGCCGAAAAGCAAAGCTCTTGAGTTACCAATCTACGTTCCCACCCTCACCTAAGGTCACCAGCTGTGAGTGTAAACCGAAAAAAACAAGATCACGGATACAAGCGGCCAAAATGAGCTTCCTCTGCAGGATGGCTTGGCTCTCACTCAGAAATAGGGTGAGGAGTTCTGCCATCCTGAAGGAGCTCATGCCTCACAGTTGGACAGAGTCTATCCCAGATGGTTACAGGCAAGAGGCGAGGTACATCCCGAACAGGTCCCCATTTTGTCACAGCAATAATTGCGTTAGATATGAACCCAAAATGGTCGTTTCTGGTACAAAATATCCAGGAACAAAAAAAAATCTTAAAAATAATTTGGTACTACGGGTTGTAGGCTCGTGAACACACCAGTCTATGCCTAGGTTGTGTTTATTTTTCTTCTGGAAAGGCAGTGCTACTATAAATGGGGTGCACCAACAACATGTCCAAACCACTGTTTGAGCATCCATGTTAGTTTATTTATTGCGTTTAATAATTAATTAGCTTATCTTTGGAATCAAAATCAATCTTTAAATAAACCCGAATTGTACGGGATTGTTTAAATACTTTACACCGCAAAGTGTAAACACCTCTTTATCTTCTTTTTTTGTCCCTGTGAAATTACTTAAGTAAAAGTACCGATAAAAAAATCTATTTACGTAAAAGTACAAAAGTAATTGGTGTAAACTTGACTTTTTAAGTAAAAAGTAAAAGTATTCGACCATAATTCAAATGTTATTTTTTGTGCTGTGGTAAAAATATTAACTCTCGATTCTGATTGGTCCTCGATTCATTACTTCTTCTCCCTCTTTGAGACCGTAGGCGATCAACTGCTCCCTCTAGAGGTTGATTTTGGCAATGCGGCTTCAAAATGCGGTAAAAAAAAAAAAAAAGTATATTTTTCAAATTCCTGAACAAAAATGTAACAAAAAATGCAAAACACACTTTTGAAAAATAGCGAAGTAAAAGTACAAATATTTGCTCTAAAAATGTAATAAAGTAAAAGTAAAAAGTACAGGTCACAAATTTTACTTAAGTAAAGTACAAATACACAATTTTTTACTTAAGTACAGTAACGAAGTACATATACTTCGTTACGTTCCACTACTGCCACCTAGTGTTAGTGGATAAATAGAACAGGAACTTATATCGACAAGAAAATGGAGGGCTTTTACTTTTTACTTGAGGTTTTTCTTTTTTACGATAAAGGACAGTCGTAATTTTTGAGAACACTACACCAATCTCGTCGAAGATCTTCCGATCCCGCTCGACGACTCTGAGCTCTATTTTAAAAACAATAAAAAAAAAAACAATTCTTGCACAGTCGTTTCGAACAAAAGACAAAACAGAAAAAAGTTTTATTTATTTTCAATCGGACACATTCATTTTTGAAAAAAGACACAAAAGATCACGTTTTTGAAAACAGAGTACGATCGTGGACACACGTTGAACACATGTTTCTATTAACATTTTAGGAATAATATTGGTAACACGTCAAAGTGCTCAGTAGTCCAAAACAAATAAATTATGGCGTAAGAAAAAAAAGTGTTGAAAATTCATAGTCATGAGAAGAACGTTGAAAACAATTTGGTTGCAAAAGGTATGAACGAACGAGAAAGGGAAGATTTGGCAAATTTTGGGCGGATCCGTGCCTGGTAGATGTGCGTAATCTTTGAGGAAATACCGACAAATACTACTTCTTATTCTACTAATGACCAGATTTGGGACTTTCCGTCTTAAAAATATAAAGCCTAATGTCATTCTTTGCCGATCTAAGGTTGGGTTGTAGGCTAGCGTACTGAAAAATTCTTAGACTTTCCTTTCCCAGAAAGATCTTGTAGCTCATTTGGAGCGTTCCAATTTGTTCCTGGGCTAGGCACATGTCCGTCCCCATAAGTCTTCCCTGTGATATGCCTGAAATACCTCATCATGAAGGTTCCCGGGAGGCATTCTAAACACATGCCCATCACATCCTATTCCATCTGCGTACTTTCAATGGATTGAAATCCGAATCTTTCTGGACGCTGGTTTCTTCTGTTCCATTGTTTGCTCATTTAGAACAAGACCCGAAGGTATTTGAACTTCTCTTTATTTCCAACCAGGAAAGGATACGCTCCCCTGTTTTCCGGTCCACCATGGTCCCAGAATCGGAGATCCCGATTCCATTCGGCTAATGTTTCACTTGACTGTAAATTTCTCAAGTCAAAGCGAGAGATCATTGCCCTTTTAAACAAACAAACAAACCCCATTATCTGCATAAAGGGAGAACCTCAATTAAGACCATGTCCACATGTAGCCGGGTTAAAAACGTATATCTGCTGTCCTCCATTTTAGGAAAACACTCACCTCCACACGTAGCCATTTTCAAAATATCCACGTCCACATGGAGCCGTGTAAATACGCTTCTGAGTGCGGTTATGAGCATGCCAGACCAGTAGTGGGCAGTATTGATGTAAACGTGAGTTCTGAGCTATCCAATCAGAACACCTCTATCGTCATTTCGGGAGCATTGATCCATACCATGGTAACCAGGATCTACGTTCCTTCCCTCACCATGGTAACCAGGATCTACGTTCCTACCCTCACCACGGTAACCAGGATCTGTGTTCCTACCCTCACCATGGTAACCAGGATCTACGTTCCTACCCTCACCATGGTAACCAGGATCTACGTTCCTACTCTCACCATGGTAACCAGGATCTATGTTCCTACTCTCACCATGGTAACCAGGATCTACGTTCCTACCCTCACCATGGTAACCAGGATCTACGTTCCTACTCTCACCATGGTAAGCAGGATCTACGTTCCTACTCTCACCATGGTAACCAGGATCTACGTTCCTTCCCTCACCATGGTAACCAGGATCTACGTTCCTACCCTCACCATGGTAACCAGGATCTATGTTCCTACTCTCACCATGGTAACCAGGATCTACGTTCCTACTCTCACCATGGTAACCAGGATCTACGTTCCTACCCTCACTATGGTAACCAGGATCTACGTTCCTACTCTCACCATGGTAACCAGGATCTACGTTCCTACCCTCACTATGGTAACCAGGATCTACGTTCCTACTCTCACCATGGTAACCAGGATCTACGTTCCTACTCTCACCATGGTAACCAGGATCTACGTTCCTTCCCTCACCATGGTAACCAGGATCTACGTTCCTACCCTCACCATGGTAACCAGGATCTACGTTCCTACTCTCACCATGGTAACCAGGATCTATGTTCCTACCCTCACCATGGTAACCAGGATCTATGTTCCTACCCTCACCGTGGTAACCAGGATCTACGTTTCTACCCTCACCATGGTAACCAGGATCTACGTTCCTTCCCTCACCATGGTAACCAGGATCTACGTTCCTACCCTCACCGTGGTAACCAGGATCTACATTCCTACCCTCACCGTGGTAACTAGGATCTACGTTCCTGCCCTCACCATGGTAACCAGGATCTAAGTTCCTACCCTCACCGTGGTTGTCTGCTTTTGTAAACAAGGACGCACACAAATGACAGAAATGCATTACTTGTCGCAGGTAGTGACGCATAAAAACGCAAATCTCCGTTTTCGCACGTTCACACGCAAACGCAAGACAGAGTTTCCCAAAATCTCCAATTCGGCCGGAGTTTTCAAAAACGCTGGCTTTGAATGAAAAAAAACTCCATTGTCGTGTGGATGGCAGTCCAAAACGGATAAAAATATGTGCGTTTTCAAAAATACCTGGCTACGTGTGTACAGGGCCTACGAAGTACCCAAATCGGATTCTTCAACCTCATTGCTGCCCCTGGAAATTCTTCCCACATGTGTAACAAACAGAATCGGTAACAAAGGTTACCCTTTGCCCCTAATTTGACATTATTTACCATTTCAACAGGTGCAAAAATGCAAACTTATCATAATGAATAACACAATATAATTCAATTACTTGCAAAACTTGTTTGATGATGGCTTTTTGTTCCGTGGAGTTGATAAAAGTCACTTGTTATGTGAAATATTTGCGATATTACATTTGACTAATCTTTGAGACTGAATGTAAATGTAAACGCAAATGTGTAAAAATGAATTTTTGATGCTTCATTTTTTGGTTTCTTTGATTGAAATTTTCCCAAACTGCGATTATGTGATGATATGAAGTAAAAAATACTGACATAAAATGATATAGTTGAATCTACAGAATAAACTATTTTGCGAATCAGTTTTACAGTCGTTATCGTATATTTGCCATCAATGTGTTGTAACTATCAACATTTTTCAAAGTTGTTACACTGAGTACAGTAAGTATCCAGAAAATGTGGAATGGACATATTGACCAGCATAAAGTCCTGGAGCTTGGTCCGAAGGTAGTTGCATATGGACTGTGTCTCCTTTCCATAATGGCAGCACGGCGCTCCCCGAAGCCTGATCCAGAGACCCCTTTTTAACCTCATCATAAGTGTACATAACTGGTTCGTTATTCTTCATCAGTGCTATCCAAACGTTGCCTCCTTTGCAGTGAACATGGTAGGCAAAATAGTAGATTCCTGGTACGCTGCAGGTGAAAATCCCACTTTGGAGGTTGTAATCTTGGTTGCTGTTGTACAGGAGTTTGTCGAACAAGATTGGAGAACCCACAAGAGGAAACGGATTTGTGAGCTTTGCTGAAAATGCAGGCATCTCCAAACTGGTTCCACTGATCTCCGCTCCGTTGACAGGTTTCTTGTGGCCCTGGCCGTTGTAAGGACCACTGTGGGGTAGTATCTGAACAAGATCAGGAGGTGCAACAGATGGTCCTGGAGGTCCAGGGGGCCCAGGTTGTCCCGGTTGCCCAGGAAGTCCAGGAGGACCACTTGGGCCAGGATTGCCTTGAGGACCTATTTGACCAGATGGTCCAGGATTCCCTTCACCAGGGTAACCAGGATTGCCGGGTGGACCTGTGTCGCCTTTTTGACCCGGAATGCCAGGAGGTCCGATGGGTCCACCTGGTCCTGTAAGTCCAGGAATTCCTTGTGGTCCCTGTTGACCTTTGGATCCAGATTCTCCTACCTCACCTCTTGGACCTTGTAACCCTGCAGCACCAGGAGAACCGGGTAGACCCCTAGCACCAATTTCTCCTTTGGGGCCACTGGATCCTTGTAAACCTCTTGGTCCAGGTTGTCCACTTTCTCCTGACCTACCAAGCAACCCTGGTAGACCTGGAGGCCCCATTGGACCCTTCTCTCCTGGATTTCCTCTTTGGCCTCCTCCACCATCCTCTCCCTTCAGTCCTGGGAAGCCTAGGTTACCAGGAGGCCCAATAGGACCTGGTGGACCAGGGATTCCACTTATACCAGAGGGACCATCAATACCTGGTGGACCCATATGACCTTTATCACCTTTAAGACCTGGTGGTCCGGGAACTCCAGCATGTCCCTTATGACCCTTGGGTCCTGGAAATCCAGGGTTACCATAACCCGGCAGCCCCGGGGGGCCTGTTAACCCGGGAGGTCCTGGTTCTCCTTTCCCTCCAGAAAGCCCTGGTTGTCCTCTGAAACCATCTTTTCCTGGTTTCCCACTCCCTGGTAAGCCTGGTACACCTGGCGGGCCCCTTTCACCAGGTGACCCCACTAATCCCGGTTCTCCTGGAGGACCAAGCTTCCCAGGTATTCCTGGTTGTCCAGGCATACCATTAAGGCCAGGATTACCAACACCTGGCTGGCCTGATTGCCCAGGAGGACCAGGTGGTCCTCCAGGTCCTTTTACACCCGGCAAACCAGGTAAACCAAGTCCACTGTCTCCCTTTGGTCCTTGAGGCCCAGGATTCCCAGGTAATCCTTTTTGACCAACATCTCCTGGTGGACCCGGCTGTCCTGGTAATCCCTGTCCTCCTGCTTTTGATATCCCAGGTAGTCCTATAGGTCCCGGAAGGCCTGGTAGTCCTGGTTGCCCAGTCGGCCCTTCACCTCCACTTGGACCGAGCTCCCCTTTAGATCCCGGTACTCCTGGCCCTCCTGGTTTTCCTGGCATTCCTGGCATACCTGGTTTTCCATTTCCTTTGTAGCCCTGAGGACCGGGTGGTCCTAGCTTTCCGTGAGGGCCTGGCATTCCCTGCCCTGGAAGTCCAGGTGGGCCTTGTGGTCCTGGCGGCCCTGTTGGCCCTGGGGGACCCTGAATTCCTTGCGGACCTTCTCTTATGGGCTCGCCACCAGGAAGAGGAACAGGAGGACCTTTCGCACCTCGGGGAAAAGTTTGTCCTGAATGAACAAAAAGCGGGATCAGAAAAATGCCAGCCTCAATATTTCAAAGAATCGTTATTCCCTAAAGTAGAAAAAGTTTCAAAAAAGTCTTCTGGACAGTTTAATTCTTGATCGAGACGTTTCGACTTCCATCCGGAAATAATTTTCAATCTGAATGAAATGGACTGAAAACTGGATCTATATTCATTAACCTGAGTAAAAGGTAAAAAGAATAGTAAGGCAGGGCTCGACCAATGAGCCTGTGTTACCTATGATGGCCGTGAATGGCTCCTATTGTAACCTCAGACCAATAGACGATCCCTATTGTAATAGTGCTAAAAGCCTAGTAGTTTATTCGATCCAGTGCAGTGAAGGGAGCTGCAAAGAACACTACATTGGGGAAACTAAGCAGCCACTCCACAAAAGACTTTACCAACACAGAAGAGAAGCCTCTAGTGGTCCACAGTCTGCTGTACATCTGCATCTTAAATCCAGCAAACACACTTTTGAGGACAGTGAGGTGAAGATTCTAAGTAGAGAGAAAGGATGGTTTGAAAGAGGGGTGAAGGAAGCCATCTTTGTGATGAAAGAGAGTCCCTCACTGAATCGGAGTGGAGGCGTTAAATACATTCTGCCCGGGATTTACAGCAGTATTCTGAAGCCCTGGACCAAAGAGGACACCTCGTGACCCAGATTCACCCCTCTCGTTAGCAGGAATTTCTATTCACTAGGCTTTTAGCACTATTACAATAGGGATCGTCTATTGGTCTGAGGTACAATAGGAGCCATTCACGGCCATCTTAGGTAACACAGGCTCATTGGTCGAGCCCTTCCTTACTATTTTTTACCTTTTACTTAGGTTAGTTTATATAGATCCAGTTTTCAGTCCATTTCTATCAGATTGAAAATTATTTCCGGATGGAAGTCGAAACGTCTCGATCAAGAATTAGACTGTCCAGAAGACTTTTTTGAAACTTTTTCTACTATTCCCAAAACTTCAAAATAATTCGTATTATTTTTAAGTATTTTAAACTAGACTCACCTTTGCCATCTGTCGGTGGTCTCGATTTGACCGCTTGCAAAGCCAGTTGAGGAAACTCCTTCCCAAATTGAGGCAGCAGCGGTCCTTCTTTGCCATATGGTGAATGTGGCATCTCATTGCCGAGGAACTGTGGCTGAGGAAATCCGTCATTGTACTGTGGTATAGGCTGGTGCTGTGGAGGTGGCTGTTTCTGTCCGTAGTATGCCCCACCATGGACCACGTGTGCCAGACATAGTTGAGACACTAAAATAAAGTGATGGTGAAGGATGTTTGATGCAGCCACCATGTTCTGAAAAAAAGAGAAATAAATAGTTAAATTCTATGGCTTGTCATAATGTGCAAGTATTGACATAAATGACTAGATATGTGCTCCAAATTTGAAGCGTCATCAAGATCTTCTTTGGTTCATCTAGATCAGGGGTGGGCAAACTTTTTGACTTGAGTTCTAACATTTGACAAGTGGGCCGGATCCGGAAGGGGGAAGGCGTACAAAATAGGGGGCACGCGCCCCCCTCTAGATCCACAGAAAAAAATAAAGTGTTCTTATTACTATAATAATTATAGACTTTGAGCAAAATATGCACCAAAATGCAGGAAAATGACTTATTTTTCAAAATGTTCTTGGGGGGTGAATGCCCCCAGACCTCTCTATAATGACGAGCACCACAGCTGCTTGTTTAGTCTATGACCTCACACCCCCACCCTGGTTTAGAAAATTCTGGATTCACCCCTGGGAACAGGAGCGGATGGATGGCATGCTTTGGTAACCGCTAGATTAGACCGATAGAATGACGCTAGATTTTAAACAAGCGCTAAATGTTACATCAAGAGCGTTAAATTTCAAATCTAGCGGCACTAGGTCTGAAATCCAGAGCGTTAGCGCTTAAAAACATGCCTTTAGCGGCGCTAGGTTTGAAATCTAAGCGCTTGATGCAACATTTCACTTGTTTTATCATCTAACACGCTTGTTTACATGCGTGTATTGGCCCCGATGGCTTTCCATATCTGTACACACTGTTTATTTTGAAGGCTTGCACATCACGAAGACACACACATTTTAATGGGAGCAGTGTTGTTGTTTCTTTGGCGCCGTCTAATGGCAAAACATTAGAATTACAGGAAAAATAAAACATCTGAGATGAAATTTAATCTAGCTCAGGCACGGGCAAACTATGGCCCAAGGGCCACATACAGCCCGTTAAACGCTTTAATCCGGCCCGCTGAACTAGAAATAAATAAATAAACCATGTTAATGTTGGTGACCCAACTGGCACCATCTGCCAGTTGGGTCTGATGTCGTTACATTGCACGTAAACTCAAACATATGAATGCAATCAACGAATTCTGTTTCATTTCAGACATGCTGTCCAGTTAAAACCAGACAAACAACAGTAAGATGAAATCTGGAGGTACGTACTTGTACTAAAAGACAGTTAATGGCTCCACCGGCTGGACTAAGGAGGTTCCACAGGCACATTGATAAGAGTATTTAATGTAAAACATGAGGCTCATTGCATTTCAAAGCCAAATTTCCATGTTCTGTTGTCTTCCGCTCATCCGGGACCAGGACGCAAGGGCAACGGCCTTAGACGGGAAGCCCAGGCTTCTCTCACCCCAGTTGCATCCTCCAGCTCAGCCGTGAGGATCCCGAGTCGTTCCCCAGCCAGCTGTGAGACATAGTCACTCCAGTGGGTCCAGGGTCTGCTTCTTGGTCTCCTCCCGGTGGGACATGCTCGAAACACCTCACGAGCAAGGTGCTCGTGAGGTGTTTCAGGCACCACTCCATCTGTCTACTCTCGATCTGGAGGAGAAGCAGCTCGACACCGAGCTTCTCCTGAATGGCAGAGCTCCTCACCCAATGTCTTAGTGAGAGCCCAGCCACCCTGCGGAGGAAGTTCATTTCGGCCGCTTGTACCCGCGATCTCATTCTTTCGGTCACCACCCCCAGCTGGTGACCATAAGTGAGGGTTGGAACGTAGATCGACTTGTAAATCGAAAGCTTTGCTTTTCGGCTCAGCTCTCTCTTTACCACGACGGACCGATGCAGCGTCCTAGTTATTGCTGACGCTGCACTGATCCGCCTGTCGATCTCCCACTCCATCTTTCCCCCTCTCGTGAACAAGACCCCGAGATACTTAAACTCCTCCACTTGGGGCAGGACCCCGTCCCTGACCAGCAGGGGGCATTCCACCCTTTTCCGGGCGAGGACCATAATCTCGGATTTGGAGGCGTAATTCTCATCCCGGCCGCTTCACACTCGGCAGCAAATCGATCCAGTGAGAGCTGGAGATCACAGTCCGATGAAGCCAACAGGACCACATCATCCACAAAAAGCAGAGATACGATCCTGAGGTCACCAAACCGGATCCCTCCAACACGAAAGTGAAGAACAGAATCGGTGACAAAGGGCAGCCTTGACGGAGTCCAACTCTCACTGGAAATGGAATCGACATACCGCCATATTTCCTTTTTTTTTTTTCAAATCTCTATTTTCAGCTTCACCCATTCTTTAACTCAATGAATACACCCACAAATATGTACTCCCCACAAATGGTTTCATATATCAGTGGTCTATTTCTATTATGATCCTTCATCCTTCAAACGAGTCTTCGCTAAGAGCTGCCGACATCCCCCGTGTGAAAATAAACACGGATGGATGAGTGTATGTTTTCCTGGGCTCTGGTATTTATGTGTTCAGAAGTAGAACCAATGAGATCAAAGGCTTTAAAGAGTTGGAATAATTAAAGTACAATGTGCTTACATTTTTTAGAGCAATTATAGAAAAAAAAAAGCAAATTACGCTAAAATTGGCAGATTGTTTATGGAATATTTCAGATGATACCCCCCTATGTACACATAGCATGCAATGTATGGACCCACCCTTACTAGCCTTTACGAGAAGACTTATACAGAAAATAATGGAGTTTGATTGGTTTTGAGTGTAGGTTAGCTTATTTTTTGTCGTTTTCCTCCAGGGGGCGCCACAGCAAGTCGGTTTCTTCCATCTAACCCTATCCGCTGAATCTTGTACAGCCACGCCAACTATCTTCATGTCTTCCTTCACTGTATCCATGAACCTCCTCTTTGGTCTTCCTCTAGGCCTCTTTCCCAGTGGTTCCAAATCCAGCATCCTTCTTCCGATGTTCTTGTTCTTGTTCCGATGTTCTGAAAACCTCTCACCAAGTACAGAGTGTTTGTTTTTTATATATTTTTTTGCGGTTCTCACCTCCTTCACCAGCTTCTTTTCTTTATCCCCACCTCTCTAGGTACCTTCTGTCTTTTTCTCAGCATTAGACGAACAGCATGGGATGGGGCGAGGTGTCGGTGCTGCAGTCCGGTTGGGCCCTGTGAAAGATGCGTGAAAACCCAATGAATCAAGGACGTCTTGCAAATATGCCTGGCAGGTCTTCTTTTGCAAATCACAAATGGGAGCCTATACTGATCGGGAATTCAATTCAAATTTGCAAAGATAATTGTCAGAGCCCTAAAAGTAGTTGTCAGTTCATGTTTTGGCTCAAACTCGGAGTTCGCAAGTGGAGCCTCCAAAATGCTTGTTCTTGGTTGACAAGGTGGTTCACACGCAAAGGCAAACTCGGGCTGCCTTGCTGTAGCTCTAAAGAGTCAACATCGAGTCGTTCAAATGGTTCCGGCATCTGGTCAGGATGCCCCGCAAGTGCCTCGCTGGTGAGGTGTTTCAGGCAGGTCCCACCGGGAGAAGACCAAGAGTCAGACCCCGGACCTGCTGGAGAGAATATGTCTCACAGCTGGCCGGGCAACGACTCGGGATCCTTCCGGGTGAGCTGAAGGATGCAGTCCGGGTGAGAGAAGCCCGGGCTTCCCGTATGAGGCTGTTGCCCCTGCGATCCGGCCCCGGAAAAGCGGAAGACGACAAAACGGAACGGAATTGAATTTAATTGATTGAACCCAAACGCTATTTGAGACGTAACACTCACTAGGTCCACCACTTCTTGGCTAACGCATAAAACTTATGACGAATGGTTTCCACAACTTTAAAGCGCATAGTCGTTGACTCTGCAACAAATTGGGGACCTGACCAGGGCGTACAACACCTTTCACCAAAAACTTGCTTTAGCAACGATAGATTTCCGACAATAAATGATAAAAAAAAAAGACTTGACAAACTAGTGTGGGACAACTTGACAATCGAAGCTTCCAAATCGGTTCCACAGTTTTAAATAATCAAATTTCAACACATTTTTGGTTTTGCGCTTAAAGAATAAACAGCTTGACTAGAATTTGTTTTCCATGTTTTCCAAAACCGCTACGAGGGGAAAGTCACTGACCACATTTTATCACCATCCATAAAACCAAAGACGAAAGTGACACTAATAATTTACGATTAAAAATGTTGGTTTTTGACCAGCTTTTTTTCACCTTACCAAACTTTTCGTCTATTTTGTTACTCCGTTGATTCCTTTTAAATCATCATCTTTTTGGTTTGAGGATCCACACTGATTAGATTTAATGATCCTTGAAGCCTCAAATGCACAAACATGGCGTGGAAATTTTGCGGTGTTCAAAGTCTTCTTATAATATTTTTACTGGAACGTTTGTGTTTAAACAACACGAAATAGACCATAATTTTTAATACAAAGACTTTTTGATGAAAAGTTATCAGTCATTTGTTTTATTCCGAGTCAAAGTAATCAAATTTAATCAAAGAGTCATGACCGCTAACTTAAAATTCAATAACGCGGAATTACGAGGCTATTAAATCTTTGTATTTGTTTATAGTTTTTATAATTTAAGAAAAAAATGGCGTTCAAAGTTATGTTGTGTTTTGTTTGAATTTCCCCACCAAAAATCTTGTGGTTGCCATATGGACGTTTTGCTTAAGGACTTCTTTTGAAATCATCAAAAAAAAAAGTCCTGGTACTTTTCTTCACATCGCAATAAAATTTTTAATGATTGCCATTTTTTAAGCAAACAAAATGATTTATTGGCGGGAATAGCAAAGAGTCTGCAATAATTACGACGTCCCTTTTGTCGAGAACCAAGCCAAAAACGGAATTCTACATTTACAAGTCGGCCTATATTTTGACCCTTAACGGCTGAGTGGTGACCAAAAGACCAAGTTCGCGAGGGTACATCCCTGGATCGTCTTAGATGTGCTAGTAGATGTGGCCGAGGTTTGGTAGGTCTTTAAAATGCTGCTAAGGGTACTGCCCGTACCTCTGTGGATACGTAGCAGAAGAAGATGCGACGGTACACTATGGGAACCACAAAACTTTTTTCTGTTTTTGACCACTAAATTAGAAATAATTAAGTTTGTGATATGCTGAGGCCTAACCACAACTTTTAATTGTTGTGAGAAAGAACAGGAACTCAAGCAAGAAATGCTTCAACGTCTCAAAAATGGTCTAAAACATTAAAAATCCTTGATTCACACATACTTTCTTTTACTTTTAGGTGTTGCTTGATCTTAATAATAAGTTATGAATGACTGAACATGGAATGCATTCAAAATGCCCACCCAATGACAACCCAATGCAACAGCCCCCCCACTACGCCCCATCGCGCTCTGCTTTCTTTCAGCGCTTTCGCCAACATCTTCAACCGCAGCTGCCTACAGTTGGTGATGAGCCACAAGCCTTTTATCACCTCCCGCTTGGCTTTGAGAATAATCCCATTTCCATTCCTCTTCGCGTTTTGACGCGTTGCAGATGGGGATCTGAATTGCTTGATAAACAAACGATGAGGAGCAATGGTACGTCTTTGCTTCCAGGCAGGGGTGCCAGCTCTAATTGGTTTAGATCAGGCCTGGATTGTGTGTTCAACATATTAGAGAACACTATTTTTCCAGTATGTAGGAAATAAAAAACTGATCTGACACCCTTAAGCCAATTGAAACGTATTTACGGTAAGTGAATAACTCTGTCCGGATGAAGCCAATCTGCTCTATCCTTCTAACCTGAACTATGCTCTAGTTAAGTTAATTAAATTGTAATTCCTAATTCTAGGTACAGTCTGGTTGTCCATTTCATCTTAAATTTGGCACGCCTGGTCCCAATCCCAGGGTGTGTCTTGATTCCCTTTGGACTATTTAAGCCTTGGTGTCCCTCACTTCCCTGCTGGATCATTTCCTTGCTCTGTCCCGTCTGTTGTACTGCGTGATGGTCTCCCTCCATAACCTGGTTCCTCACCATGCTATCCTGGTTCCTCAGCCTGCTCCTGGTGCACCCTGTCTTCCTGCTGAGCTCATACCTCTGGTCTTTTGTTCTGCTGAGCTCACACCCCTGGCTTCCGGTGCATCCTGCCTACCTGCCCAGCTCCAACCTTCTGGTCCCTCATCTGGCCGAGCTCCAACCTTCCGGTCCTTCATCCAGCCGAGCTCCAATCTTCTGGTCCCTCAACTAGCCAAGCGCCAACCTTCCGGACCCTCATACGGCCGAGCTCCAACCTTCTAGTTCTCTCATCTAGCCGAGCTCTAACTTTCCGGTCTATCATCCAGCCGAGCTCCAACCTTCCGGTCCCTCATCCAGCTGAGCTCTAACCTTCTGGTCCCTCATCCAGCCGAGCTCCAACCTTCCGGTCCCTCATCCAGCTGAGCTCAAACCTTCTGGTCCCTTATCAAGCTGAGCTCAAACCTTTTGGTACCTCATCCAGCCGAGCTCTATGCCCCTCGACGTCCAGCTCAGTTTGCTCATCTTGCCGAATTCTGTCCGGTTCTGCACTTCCTGCAATAAAGTGGTTAAAATTGGCTTTGGATCTGGGTCCTAATTGCCACCTCCACCACCATCATGACAGGACAAAGAAATATGGCATCAACTGCCTTTAAAAATCGGAAGATTGTTAACATACGCAAAACGGAGGCTGTGACTCGGCTGAAAAATCTTTTCCATTATTGAAAGACAAAATAAAAAAAACCAAACAGAAGACAATTTGGATGTCATTTGAAATAAACCATCAAATCTCCAGCAGAGGGCCCCAGACTTCATGTTGAAATGTCTGTTTTTACTTATTTTATACAATCTGTTTTGAGTAGAAATAAAGTCCCATTGGTGCCAAAAATCTTACTTCTTGGCTTTTTAAACTCGTCTATGTATAATTAACGCCCAACCCCCGAAAAAATCCTCAGGTTTCAGGCATCAAACATACTGTTTTCCATCCAGAACTCAAAGAACATTATTTCACCTCATTATAGTCATGAACTCAAAGCCCTAACCGTCATATTCTAGGCGTGAGTCTGTTTTTTTTTTTTTGCCAGGTAATTATTGTTGAATTAGTCATCAGGAGACAAAAATCTGTTTCATTATCGTTGTTTTTCATCAAAACTGAGAAAAAGCAGGTTTTTCTTAAAAAAGGAAGCAAAACAGACATGAATACTTTAGTTTGGTGCCATGAAAATTTGGTTTTTAAGCAAAATTTTTTTGTTTTTATACATTCCTTCACACCAACTGCGTATATTTGCTTCCAAACATTAATCAAAGGGCCACCTGAAAAGGATAACGAACACCCGTATACCCCTTTAACACAAATGTATAAATTCACACAAAAAAAACACAATTTAGCATCTTTTTTCTGCCGTATTTCTTTCCTTTCTTGCTATTCAACAAACCCCAAGTCACCAAACGTCTGGCCGCAATCTTGATCTCATGCAAAGATCCAAACCTAGTGGAGAATTACTTCCCTATTAGCACTTGAGTTCTGTCAAAACAGAGTATCTGATGTCCGCGGGTCGCACGTTAGAACTCGGGTTTTTACATACGCTTAGAGGTTTACAGAGTTAATTTTACTTGACGGGCTTGACCGTCATGCACAGCAGGAAGGAGACACTTCAGACTTTTCCATACTGTAAAAGATTAAGCAGGAGATTAACTTTAGCCTGAATACATGTGGTTCAGCTATATTTGTATTGCTTTCCTTTCTATTTGTCCTATTTGTACTGGCTCTCAAATGGGACTTTCTCCTATTTAATGTTTGACCAAACACCAGATCTGATAAGTCGCATTACGCCAAAACCGCGCACTTAACAGAAAGAATTTACATTAAAAAATCTATCTCTCTTTCGTGCCTCACCACATCACACGTAGTTTAGTTGTGAATTGTTTTGGCCGTTTTATTACTTTTCATGAGACTTTTCTGACCAAATATGGCAAAAAAATGTAAGAGAAGTTGTAGCTTTTTTACTTGTTTTTGATGAACACGCTGCAGAATCAAGGCCACATGGTTTCATTTTAAAAGCCGATACAGCGCCCAAAATGGTCAAATTAAATTTCACAGAGCAAGAAGTTAAAAAAAAAATGTGCAAAGCTGGTTTTATTTTGCGGCGGACCAGAGCTTGGAAATCATGCTTGCCAATTATGTGACTGCACCTCCGAGTTCTAAAATGAAAAGTGACATTTTTAAATTGATGAACACATGAAATGTGTTGTCTGCAAGATTTTGAGCTTGGTTTAGGGTTGCAGCAGGGGATAAGGTAACGTTAACAACTTGGGTCGGGAGGAATGGGAAGAAGTTGGTCTCTTTCAACTCTTATTCATGTAAATCTGGCATTGGAATCCGACTTTGACTGACTTGGCCGACGCCATTCGCAGTATTTCTATTGGGCCTTACAAAGGTAGGGATAGATTTCCGATCGCGGAAAGAAAGGGGCACAATGAATACCCAACTGTCTCCACCAAGAGAGTGGTAGAAACAACCTATCTCACCTCTAGGAATCTCAACCTCTAGGTAGGGATAGGTTGTCCCTTAATAACGTTTTAATATTATAATGTTTAGTAACGTTAACTCTGATATGTTATTTTTTAGCTCTTTTTGTTGTTAAAAAGGCTCTAGCATTTTATGAATCATTATTTATTTTTACAGAAATGAAAACAACTAAGAAAAGGTTTTCTTTTATGGAATCAATACAAAAACTCAACAAAATTATTTTTTAAAAAGGGGGCGGGGAAAAGACCCTTTATTTACAAACAATTTAGTAATCTCAACTTTTTGCCAATAAGGTGAAAAAATATTTTCCGCTTGATAGCTAAACTGCACATTAGTGTGAATTAAAAAAATTTTAATCCGATAGTTGGAGTTCGTTTGAAAAAAAAATTCCATCGCAACATTTCTCTATGATCAATGTCTGGTGAGATCCAATTGGTCGACCGATAAATCTGTCCGGCCAAGGAAATTAATTCATTTAATTACTTTCAATTTCCCTCTTGGCATTAAAAACGTCCATCTTATCTGAATTATGAACTACTAAAAACTAAAAACTGGTCTTTTTAATATGGCAGATTCGACTTTATACAGATGACACTTTTATTTATTTGTCAGTTTTCACTGCCTTTTGTAAACTTTCTAACTTTGAAAACACATTTTAATTTATTTACTTTAATATATTCAACTTTTTTTGCATCAAGTTAATGTCACCTATTTGATCTTTTGATTGTAATCTTTAAGAAATAATCAAGAAAATAGTTTCCAGTTTTTGAGACGACTGAAAACGCAGTAGTCTGCAAAGTAGCGACGATGTTTGAACACATGGGCTCAAATCACAGAGGCTACAGCTGCAGGATCAGGAGACACATTCCCTCCAAGCTACGTAAACACTTCCTGCTCGGTAGGTGAGAACAGTGAAAGAAAACAAGAGAAAAAGAAACCTTCTGACTGAACACATTAACACAGCTACTTATTTAAACCATCTTCATTTGCTTTTCGTCTGGATTTGAAACTCCCTGCAAACCCAGCTTATTGTTTCCACATGAGACATTTGTATTCCGTGTCATGCCCGCAATCTTTTACATGTGCTTGCTCATCTTTGACTCGATGTCCTGAAATGCACCGTTTGGGAGAATCCAACAGGGCTCGTTTTGATATTTTTGTAAGAATTTCTATAAAGGACTTCAAATCGTATTCGGCTCTGCTTGAGTTTTTAATATATAAGACTTTTTGTATTAGTGGAACTTGGAAAGGTGAATCCGTTTTGAAGCCAAAAAATCTCAGACTTCACATGAGAAGATCCAATTATCTTTGGGTGGTTGGACGCAGACTCAAAAAGCACCATCTCAGACAGCAGAGTTTCTCTTGAGGTGATCACGTTGAACCCTTAGATTACCGGGTCACAAACTGCAGTGAGAATTAAGCCGAACAAATTTTTTATCTTTTGAAATGATCAAAACACTTAAATCGAGTTGAGACGTCTGGTCTGCACGTGATGCTGCTTTTGGGTAAATAGCTGATTATCGTCTTTTGATATGAATTCTTCCGTGACCACCTCGCATTAGCAGAAAAGTGCTGTGGATTACTTCCTTCCGACTGCTTGGCACTTTAAAAAACAGCCATATTTTATAGATGCCAGCTGTCATAGATCAAAACAGCCTATTCTTGATTCTCAATTAACAGGAAGAATCATTGGATTACTTCTATAAATCTTTTTGAAACCGAAATCCTAGCCAACTAACTCATACCCTGCAAAAGCGGACTCTTCTTTACCGACAATTCACCACCGACACTGCTACTACTAACCGTACCGTGGTAGCAACACTAGCCCTCTCACTCCTTCTACTTTGTACTACCCTAGCTAGCTTTTTGGCCTAATATCGCACACTTTACTTTGCGAATCCCCCTTCTTTGCAATCTCAAACACTACTACCCTCAAACCATTTTTTGCCCTCTTGCTTCTCTAAAATTATGGCCCTGACCATGTTAACTCTAATCATAACAGCATCAACCCCTCGAACCACAAACGTACAAGCCCCAACTTGACAAAGTCTCCCCCTACATTCAACACACTACCAGTGTGCCTCCTACTAACCATACCTTGCTATCTAATATCCTCCTACATTCCTCAAACTTTTGCGGATATATTTAAGGGCGGTCATGACTAGGGATGGGTATCGATAAGGATTTATCAATACTAGTCCTCTTATCGATACTGCTTAACAATCCGGGTCCTTAACGAATCTTTTCTCGATATTTTTAGTATCAACAAGCAGCAAGGAGTAACCAGCGCCCTTTTCCGAGTGAGGGGGCGGTGTCAGCAACGTTCTTCTCCTTGTAGCAAAAAAAGTTGTGGCACGGTTTGACCAGAACCGAGAGCATATCCATTTGGACTAGTGCTTATTGGTCCGATTCCGAAAAAAATCCGGTTCTCAATAACCATCCCTACTCATGACGAGCATGAGGACTTCGATCGTCCTGGAACGTTTTGGCTTCTTTTATAGATGTAATGATGAAAGAGAGGAGAGGTTGTATAAAAAAAATATCAATGTTTTATTGCTGGAAGAGTAGAAAAGGTTGCTCCTCAACGGCGCTTATCCCCCCGACTTTTAAGCAACCCCTTACTTGCACATCCGTCTGAGTTTTCTGTGTTGTGCTAAATGAGGGGTTTAAACACATGAGTGTTTAAACAACATTACAATATCCTGTCAGGCATCTACGTCAGCGTAATAATTTAAAAATTATTATGAGCTAAAGAAGAAAAAAAAAGTTGAGGGTGAACAATCTCTCCTGTCAGTGCAACATTAGGGTGATGACGCTTTTTTTTTTTTGCTTATCTAATTCATGATCCTGATCCAAACCACAAGTTTTTCTTATATGTTGCATTCCTAATAGTAACCTCATTCATGCCAATTAAACCAGGGGTGGGCAAACTTTTTGATTCGCGGGCCACTTTATTTATTTCATTTTTTCAAGTTCGGCGGGCCGGATTAAAATTTTTAATGGGTCGCATTTGGCCCGCGGGCCATAGTTTGCCCATGCCTTAACTCCTGTTAAGTCCAACCATGAAACCTTTAACCCTGTTAATTTTACTCCTACCAACAACACGACAGCAGTAACCGTACGCTACTAACTCAAACTATTTAAACCTGCCCTAAAGACCTAGCGGTGGCCAGGTTACAGCCCGAGGCCAAACATGACATCAAACATTACAAAATAATAATATTTTATTATTCTTTTTCTGCTGTAATTCCAGAATTTACCACTAGAAGCACTAACTTGTTGGGGTACATACATTTGTTGTTGAAATATTTCACTTTCTGAGTTCTTTTCTTCCATTTTTGTGGATGTTTTTGTGGATCTTTTCAGTCGGAAAGTAATTTTTTAAAACAATATTCTTACTGCACTTGGAAGAATTTCCATTGTAATTCAATTCATTTTGTTAATACTGATTATTATCATAATAAGCTCAACTTAACGGCATCCTTCAGGCAGGCAAATAAGGGGGTGGTTAACTGCAAAAATTGGTGAAGCGAAACAGAACAATTTCGGTATGTCTTCTGAACTGCTTATGTCTACTAGGGTCACGGGGGTGCCAGAGCCTATCTGGAGAGAGACAGGGTACAACTCGAACAGGTCACCAGTCTGTTGTGGGGCCACACTCACAGACAACCATCCACAAATACATTTATTCCTACGGGCAATTTCATAACGAGCAATCAACCTAACACATGTTTTTGGAGAGTGGGAGGAAATCGGAGACCCGGAGAAAGCCCACACATACATGGGAGAATATGCAAACTCCACACAGAAAGACCAGTGATTCAAGCCTCATTCCCACTCTGGGAGTCGAACCACTATTCGAACCCAAGAATAATTTTTAGTTTAAAAAAAATTAAATTAAAGCCGGGGTTTCTTTTTAATCTACGCCATGTATCTACTCTGGATTTGGCTCTTTGGTCAAAGATAGGACCCTTTTTGGGTCACGAGTTAAAAACTTTGGCCATCTCTTTTGTGACCCCTCAAACCTTAATCACACTAACTCTGACACTACCAACCCGTTACTTTTGGGTCCCTCACTTCTGACCTTAAAGCTGAACCCCAAAAGACATTGGCTACTTCTTTTCTTTCAGTTTTACCACCAAGACCTCGCCAGCCCCCTCCAATCACATGCACGTTTTTCCATTTTATTAACAAGTTGTTACGATGTTATTAACCAGCGGGGCCGTGGAGACCATTAGCAACAAGCACTTCGTCCTGCTGGCACCGGATCAAATCTGGTTTCAGAGTTTTTGCAAATTGCCACAAAATGACTAAAACCCCAAATTCTTCATTCGGATTTTAGTCTTCAGCCGTTTTTGATTTACGACCAGAATGAGGTTAAAAGGGGTGAAAAACTTGCCCGCGTCAAACTAAAACATCACAGCAGAAACAAAATAACACCCCAAATTTCCATCTGATTCATTTCCAAAAGCCAGAAAGTCTGCTTCTCACTGCCTTTTGAATTGTTTTCATGTGAGAAACGTAAAAGTTAAAGCACAGCCAGCTTTAAACTTTTACGAAGCATCCACTTCTCCTTGACAGACATGCAACCAAATATCTTCACATTCCATTAACTGGTGCTTAATCTTGTCAAGATGCTGCACAGTGCATTTATTTTAACAAGCACGAGACGGAGTTATTCACCCCCAGGTGGATCTTCGGGATTTGGGACAACTTCCAGATATCCGCGCGGACTTCTGTCAACACAGGCTTTGGCAGGATGGAAGGCTGTCAAAAAAAAGGAACCCGTGCACTGCTGCTTCACAATGTAGACGGTCTTAAAAACCAGCATGTGATGAGCTCCAGTCGATGAGAACGGAATCTCATCAAGAATCTCCTGCGTAATGGTCCTAGAAAACCTCACAATAATCAAGTCCTATTAGGCATGGCTTACCTTCGAGTGCTTGAACCGTTCCGGTAAGAAAACGACTATTTGAGATTTTTGTAGTTTGGGGAAAGACGCTCTAAGGCAGCCCTGGTGAGGCTTTGGCTTTTATCTCCAGGTAGGTGGAGTCGAACAAGCTGAGAAAAGAAACGCACATGTGAGAGGACGGCGGGAGAAAAACGATTTTTTTTTAAATGCTTGCAGTATTAGAGTCTATGCAGAGAAAAAAAAATGAGGGGGAAAGAGGAAACCCAAGCAGCTGCAGGACTATATATCACCAGGAGGAAGATTCTCGTTTGACTTGGACCTCTTTGTGCATTCTTTTCACGCAGAAAGATTTAAGGGCAGAGTTTTACTTTGGTTGGGAGTGTTTGCTGAGAGATGAAGTTCATGTGGTGCTACGCTGATTTTATTGGAGTCAATTAAACAAGTTGGGAATTCTCAAAATGGTCTGTTTATATAAGAATTAGTCATTTATTTGCAAAATTTTAGACTTGAAATGATAAATCTTTTCAAATTTGTTGTTCAACTACAAAAAATACACAAAAGTCAAAATTGAAAAGAAAACAAGCTTTTTTCTTTTTTTTTTTTTCCATATTTTTTTTTTACAACTTCATTGAAAAAAAATACTAATATAGAGAAAATTTTTTGGCCCCACAACAGATTGGGGACCTGTTCAAGGTGTGCCCTCCCTTTCACCCAGGATAGACTCTGGCAAAAGCTGTGACCCCAACAGTGATAAGCGACTCAGAACATGATGACGATTCTTAGATTTTATCATCAGCTTTAACTGAACTGTAAAAAAAAAAAAAAAAAAGACCCCCCCAAAAAAAATAAATAAATAAAATTCAGCTGGTCTGAAATTGGTGACGTAAAAAGGTCTTTGAGAAATTTTGGGGCGAGCAGCTCAAAATCTGATTAAATGAGGCACAATTTTCATTCTCTTTGACTTACTGTAGAATAAAACCAGCAAAATGTCTGATTTTAATCTACCTGGCAACAAATGCTGGCTGAAATGTTTTTGGTCAAATTTTCAAAGAAAAAAACCCCACATTTGGATTAAAGCGATTAAAAAAGACATGAAAGAAAATGGACGGGCAATTTTGGAAATATTAGATAAATATCAATGGTTGAAACATAATAACAAGCAGTTTATGATTCGGCTGTTTTTTAGACCAGTTAACGAGACTTTGAAGGCACTTCAGATCCGACACTGGAATAAATTCCACAAGAAGCCGATTTAATTCCCACAGGGCCCATGCCTGAGTTTCCTTAGATAAGACTCCTAACCCCCGGTTTCTCTCACCATTGGTGCTGTCGTTGCTGCCTGCTGTGGTGCAATGCAGCACAAAAAAAAATCCCGTTTTGAAGCATAAATACCGTATGTTTGGAAAAACAAAGGGGGGGCTTTAGAGAACGTTTCTCATTTTTCGGAATGTATGATGACCTAAAGTCCGATTTGCACACGATAACCATAATCCCCAATCTTCATTTGTAACTAGTCCCAGGATGTGTGTGATCCAGTGTTACCTTTATGCCTGTAAAGAAATAAAAGGGTACCTTTCTCACCCTCTCCCTCCGGAAGGATGGAGCGGGAGATCGACAGACGACAGATCCTCACCTATGGTCACCAGCTGTGGGTGGTGACCAAAAGAATGAGATTGCGGATACAAGCGGCTGAAATGAGCTTCCTCCACAGGGTGGCTGGGCTCTCACTCAGAGATCGGGTGAGGAGTTCTGTCATGTGGGAGGAGCTTGGTGTCGAGCCACTCCTCCTCCAGGTCAAGAGGAGCCAGATGGGGTCAGGATAATTCCCGAGTGCCTCGCTGGTAAGGTGTTTCGGCTTCCCGTCTGAGGCTGTGACCCCCGCGACTCGGCCCCAGATAAGCGGAAGACAACGGAACAAACCTTTTTCACTCTTTCTAAAAGAGTCCATATTGGACCAAAAATGTTTTGTTTATTGTTTCTGTGATGATGAAATATGTTACGTTCCTAATCTTATAGTTTTTTTTGGAGAATTTCTTGTAACTATGGAGGTAATTAAGGGGGTTCAGTTCTGTTGGAGCTCAACTTCTATGCAGATGATGTAGCCCCATTTGCAGAAGATATTTACTAACCCTAAAGGTTGGGATTTGCAAACAAGACTTAAACGTTTGTTTTTCTGTGTAATATTTGCACTAGTTGTCAGGATTCCTCACCTGCCGCCAGAGGGAGCCCTGGATGTTCCCAATCAACCTGATTAGAGTCACCTGAGGATGACTCCTGATTCCACACATCTGTGCACTATGCCATCCATTTAAGGGCAATCACCCCGGACTTCCCTGTCGGGTCTTACCATCCCTTCCAGCCAGGTCAGCCTGCTTGCCTGACCATGTTTAAACTTTATTATTTGGACTTTTGAAACCTTGAGTTAACTCTTTGCTTCTTGCTTTACAGACTTACCTGAGTTGTTTTGATAAACCTTGTTTGAAGTCCTGCTTTTGGACCCTCCTCCTTCCGCATCAAAACGCTAATAAAGAAACATTGGACATGTTTACGATTTAACTTACTATTTTTATTTTCTGTAATCCCAATTTTTTCAACCTTCTTGGCTTGGGGTTGAACAAAATTAGGGCTACCAAAATTAAAACTGCAAACTTTAAATATGTGTTACATTTTAATCAATTTGATATGGCAACGTTTTTTCTTGATCAAAGCTACAACCACAGCAGAAAGTAAAACATGCACGTTGTGAACAGCTGGTTTAGATTTAAGAACCGATTCCTCGTGTTACTATTTCGGTCCTTTAACGTGTTCTCATGCAGGAGTTGCTTATAAAGAAAACATTTTAGAAACCCCCTCCAACACCCACGCAGATTTAATGGTTGGTGTTCTGTTGGTTTTAAACTGTAAATTCCAGCTTGTTAAAGTAATTTGGAATGAGTTATGAATTCATTCATTGTTTGGTGGACCATGACGGATAAAACCAGAAAGAAATCTTCATTCTGGTTATTTTTTTTTCCATTGATTACCAGTGGGTATTCAGTACTGATCAGTTTTGGGAGCAGGGATTGTTTTTCCCTCGGAGAACAAGGAACAGTAGTCCATGGAAAAACTGACCTCATACCTGTCTGCATGCAGAGTTCCTGTTCGTGTAGTTATTAGCCCGCCGCTCAGATCTCAGACCTTACTTGTTGCTGTACGAATAGCTCAGGCGACCTCGGTAATGACTCCGAGTTTCCTGCTTTCCAATTGGTTTCCATTAAAACCCTGACAAGTCGAAGAAACAAGGAGAGCATGGATTTGATTTCTGTCCAAGATGGTGCAGAAAAATGAGATTCCTGACCAAAGTTCATCAGAATAATTCAGTCTTTTTAAGTATTTTGTAATAAAATCTTGATTGGAATTTTATAGAACTTTTCTTCTAAATATTACGAGATGGAGAAGGTGGGGAAGTACGACCCAGACACATAGCCACTTTGAACCAGTTTATTGCATTTAATAAAGAGGGGGGTAGGCATGTGCAGCCTAGAAGACGACCTTGAGGGTACCAGAGGACGTGGAGGCACACCATCATGACTGCAACACTAGATGATCTGACAACGGAGCGATGGAAACCAGGGGTTAAATAACTAGGAAGAAGACAATATACGGGTGGACACATCAAGGATGGGCAATCGGGATGAGGTGTGCCGAGATAGGGCATAGGGCCAAATTTGGAGGGCGGAAAGGGTCTGAAAGAGAGGAGGATCTTAACACAAACTGTGTCTTAAGCACTTTCCATTTATTTCTTTCCATTCATTCGTTGTTCAGTTTCGCGTAACGACCCGGCCCTGGATAAACAAACAGAAAAATCAAACGGAAAATAATTTATTACACACGTCAAAATAACAAATAAAATTCAAGTACAAATTTTAAGTCCACTAAATTCAATGCCAAAGAAAATTAGCCATTTTTGCGCGTTAGCATGAAGCTAATTACCGCTACAGCAGATTTGACTGATTTTTAGCAACTTCATAGAAAAAATGTAACAATTTTTTATGGAATGGAACAAAACTAAACAAAAAAAGTTGGAGTTTGCCAAAAAAAAAAAACACTTGAAAATTGAAAGAACTGAAAATAAAACCCCCCAAAAAACCCTCCAGCCAAGCAGTAAATTAAATAAAAAAAATCCCCCAAAAACCCAAAGAATTAGATGAAAATTTTAAGCCAATCAGCTTCAATTCCAGAAAAGTCGGATGTTTTTCATGTTTTTATACTTTACAACATGAAGACAAGTTGGGTTGTTTATGGTCTAAAATGAACGTTTTTTATAACAACAAGAAAAAAGTGTGTGTTTTTAATGTTTGAAACAATTAAACACAACAGAAGAAAGAAAATAGAGTGGGGTACGAAGATCGATCGGAACATACTGGATCTTTGTGGGGTAAAACTTTTGGCTCCATCAACACTCGACTGTAGCTACATGATGTCATTACGTGAAAGCATCCAAAGTCAATATTAGACTCAGCCGTAGGGCGCCGGGCCAAACGGTTCCAATGCGATCAAGCTGAACGACGTGCATGTTCGCAATAACAATACACATCTGGCACAGAAAGAGGTTCAACATCAGCCTCAATGTCTGTAGTTTTTTCCCTCACTGAGGAACAAGCAAGGCCTGTGTTTCCTGGTGGTAATGTGCCCCACTATGACCACCTCAGAATATTTCTGTCTGGCTGTTAATCCCATCGTCTCACTACCCACTTTGTGTCGGGCTGAAACTCCAACCTTTCCTTCCTTTGGTTTGAGAGTTTGGCACCGAGATTCTATGGGCAATGCAAAAAAGACTAGAGATGACAGATTGTGGTTTTTGGAAGTTTATGGATCTTTTGGGGATTTTTTATGTTTCTAAATTGAACAAAAACATCCATTTGTTTTTATTCTTTTAAAAAAAAAGGAAAGAATCAGATGAAAACAGCTGCGAAAATAAAAGTAATCTGTTGCTTCAGGTGTGAATTCCGACTACATCGATTTAGATTCAAGTTGTCAAACATTATTAAAAAGCGACTTAAAGAGGGCTACTCATGATTTGAAAACCTGAAATGAAACATTATTGGATGATTGTAGCAAAAAATGTGTTCCTTGAAAGAAAAAAGACAAATTCGGCAAATTTTGCAAAAAATAGGGACTATTCAAGTTTCTCCGGTACACTTTCAAATCTAGAGAAACCCGGAAAAAAACAACTTTAATGGATGGATGGACCATGTGAACGAGTCCCCGAAACCAAAGGGCTATGACTAAAGCTGCCTACGATCAGTAGATGTCGGATTCGGTTTTCAGGCAGATCTGATCGAAGGCTACGGTCACCCATACAAAATTTGTTCCATTTTCTGAACCGCTTATCCTTAACAGGATTGCAGGGTGTGCCGGAGTCTGACTTGGCTAATTTTAAGGCGAGAGGTTGCGTACACCCCGAACATGTTGCTAGCCTGTGGTGGGCTGTATATATACAGCCATCCACACCCACACACTCATTCCTAGGGCCAATCCACCTCAGGAGGTTGGGTGGAAATCGAAGTACAAGGAGAAAACCCACACATTTACGGGGAGAACATGCAAATTTCTTACAGAAAGGTTAGCGTTCCAAGCCTCATGCCACCTGGGACTCGAATCCCGACTCTCTTGCTATAAGACCCCTGTGCCACCTTGCCGCCATTCCATACGAAATGCCGGAATTTTTTCCGATGTGTAAATTGCTCTTTAATTTCAATGTTCATATTCATCTCAGCACCCATCTGGTCACCATAGCGTGCTTCGAGCGACTGCTTGTGAAATTCTAACCCTGAGTGCTGGAAAACGAGGTGAGTCCGTTTGATTCCTTTTGTCGCCATTCGTTTTAATTCGGTGACGTCAGGCCAATTACCGCGCAAACCAAAGCCCACTAGTTCCACGTGAGACCACAGGAAGGATCGTTTGGCTTGAACTACATTTACCGACATTTTCTGTGGTTTTTGTGTCCGAGGGAAGGCAGAAACTCTCCTAGCTGAGCTTCACAACCCCCCTTTTTTTTGTCCATAACACGAGTCTCTATTAAAATAGTCATTTTTTTCCCACCTGTTCTCGGGTCTCACCACATATCATCTGTAAATATGGAGTTGCATACATCATTAGAAAGACCCTAGGGTCATGTATTTTACGATCCGGTATTGACAAAGCACCTTTAGCATCACACGAGACATAAAATCTTGTTTTTACAGGCTGAAAATGTCTCCATCAATGGGGTAACTGTGTAAAATTTTTCCTGCTGCTGTGCCCCGAGCCGGCGGAATACCGGTTAGCCACAACAGAATTAGAGTAATTACACCTATGAGATTGGTGAATTCGATCCACAGCTGTTTACTTTTTCTGCTTCTCTGCAGTGTGTCAATCTTCAGGTCTTGTACGCAGCATGACCGCCGTCTTGATGGTCGGGATGGTCGTTCATTCACACAAAATACACAAACATAAAAAAAATGGATTATCGGATTCCAAAGTCCATTCATAAATAAATCCTTATGAACGAGGATAAATAGGACAAAAAAGACGACAAAAACCTGCTGCTTGTTGAACCTTTTCGTAAAGAAAAACACATCAGAAGACGTTTCCGATCAAAATTTGAGCAATATTTGGGTTATAAATAGAAATTAGAATAAAATATTTTGAAATGCAATAAATGCAATTTAATCGCCCTTGGATAATTAAAAACATACCAGTTTTGGACTCTCATTAAAAACATTTAATAATTTTGCTTTTTATTTGCAATATACATAAAATAAGTTTTAAAAAAGGCAACAAACAATTAAAAAGAAGGGTCATCATTTTGAGGGCCCAAGATTTACTTTTGAAACTATGCTGTGAGGGTATTTCCTCTGAGGCACCGTACTGGGGAACATTTGATGAAAAGTATCTCTAAATCTCCAAAGACCATAAAAAAGTGGACATTTACTGTGTTTTAATAAGATCACAGCTGAGGCCCAGAGAGACGGACCCTGTCTCTGGATACGGGGTCGGTCTTAAAACATACTTCTTAAGGAAAGCTTATTGCCAGGCTGGGCAGAAACCGAACTCTTCATACTTGTGAGGACTTGATCAACTTCTTGAAGCGGTATGTCACATTGAAGCCTAAACTGGAATCTGGATGAAGCCCAACTGAAGAAACTTTAGTAGACTTGTACAAGTTAACCATTAATAAAACAGTTCCAGGTTTCTGAGACTTTATACATAAAGATTTATGGAGATGCAAATTCGGGAACTGCCTTTACGCAACTTTCCCTTCCATTCCGTTGTATTCTGCTCATCTGGGGTTAGGTTGTGGGGGCAACAGTGTCAGACGGGAAACCTAGGCTTCTCTCACCCCGGCTGCATCCTCCAGTATCCCGAGTTGTTCCCCGGCAGGTTGCTAAACATAGTCTCTCCAGGAGGTCCGCGGCCTACCTCTGTGTCTGCTCTCCGGTGGGACGTGCCCGAAACACCAGGCTCAGCCCGAACAAGAAAGATGGGCTGTCCTTTCGGTGGACTTACCACCTGCAGGATGGGCAGTAGGGGTCGGGATAAGGAAGAGATGGGCGGCAGCCGACAACGCGGATCCTTGTCGTCAGACCCTTTGCTGCGTTTACGCAAGTTAATCTTTGTATTTTACATTTGCAAAAAATCCCACTTGAAAGTCACCTTGGTCGCCATTCAACCCCAGCCACGCCCCTTAGAACTTCTAGACCAATCAGCATGGCCGGTCTCACCAATGTTTTGTACACTTTCCCTTTCATTCTAGCTGAAACTCTTCTATCACACATCACACCTGATACTTTTCTCCACCCGTTCCAGCCTGCCTGCACACGCTTCTTCACCTCTTTTCCACACTCTCCATTGCTCTGGACTGTTGATCCTAGATACTTAAAATCTTTCACCTTCTTTATCTCTTCTCCCGGTAACCTCACTTTTTCATTTAGATCCCTCTCATTCACACACATGTACTCTGTCTTACACTGACTAATCTTCATTCCTCTTCTTTCTACTGCAAACCTCCACCTCTCCAGCTTTTCCTCCACCTCTTCCCTCTTCTCCCTACATATCACAACGTCATCTGCAAACATCATTGTCCATGGGGATTCCTGTATGACCTCGTCTGTCAGCCTTTCCATCACCGTAGTGATGAACAAAGGACTCAGAGCAGATCCCTGGTGCAGTCCCACCCCCACACTGAACTCCTCTGTCTCACCTACAGCACACTTTACACCTCATATTGGCGCTATTGGTTTTGGATTCATTGTGACGATTGGTTTTTAGCTGCCATTTTCGTCCTTTTTGACAAATTAATTTCACCAAAACAATGAGGAAAATGGTGGAATGGGTGCCATGGTTGACATATTGGAAGATTTAGGGCTGTTTTTCAATTCTGTGATTTCAGCTAGCTAGCGCCAAACAGAACGCCATATACTTTACAAGATGGCATTAAGTACGCAGGGATTGGTTGTGCGCTAAGGTTCTTTGATCAGACAAGATCAAGGATATCTGTCTTTAGAAAGCCAACAATTCATCTTCTAACTCTTCATTTTCTGTACGAAGAGGAAATACAAGATGGTGGTACACATCATCTTCACCCAACTCATCAAATTCAACAATGAGCTAATACTTTCCAACCAAACGCTTCTGTTTTACTATTTTATTATGTCAGAAATAAAATATAGATTTATGAGATTTGGAAATTGTTACCCCGTGTTTTTCGGGAGAACGCTTGCTCTTGCCAACAGCCGATTTTATCACAGCTCTCCGATATGAATGACTTCAACTTGAACTTTTTGACTGAAAATGCAGAATTGATGGTCTTGAATAACAACGGGGAGAAAAATGGCTGCGATTGTTTGCAAGATTGTGGTATTTTCCCCACCTCTCACTTTGTCAGCGACGCTGTCGTCCGACTCTCAGCACACTTCATCAACCTTGAACATGAATGCGATGCAACGCTTGTCAAGATGTGTATGAGAAAAAGGAGACTCCCTATCAAATGTTTGATTTATTTGGCCGTAAGCAAGAGCCAAAAAGCTTTTGGTTTGTGTTTCATTCCTGCTGCCCTTGGAACTGGGGGTGGATATGTGTGTACTGGAAAGCTCCAGTGTTTAATGGTCTGGATAAAAATTCAGAAGTTTAAGGTGGATTCAAAAACAAGAAAATAATCAGTTGAGCCTTTTCCTGTTTTTTTGGGAAGGAAAGTTTGGAACTGGTGCTTAGCTTACAGGATGTCACTGGGGGAATCGAGAATGATTCAACACCAAGGCGTCGAACAATATGCCTCGAGTATGAGATTTGAATGGCTATCAAAATTTAACAAGTGATGTTATTGTTTGTTGTTTATTGGTTTATTGTTCAAGTTGAAAGAATTCAGAGTAGGAGTGGGGCTCGTGTAGAGAGGAGCCAGATTTGGTGGCTTAAGCATTAAGTATTCCTCCTGGGCACTTTTCGGAGAAAGGGTCTCGGGAACTCTTTTCTTTTGTTTCGCAAGAACACTTGATTATGTAGGAAAAAACTTCATTTGGATATTTTTGTTTTGTTCCGTCCCATTGTCTTCTGTTTTGCCAAGTCCGGCTGGCAAGGGCAACAACCTAAGACAGTAAAACCCAAGCTTCTCTCACCCACTCTGCTCTAAGCTCCTCATAGATGGCAGAACTCCTTACTCTTTCTCTAAGTCAGAGCCCGGCCACCCTCCAAGGGGAACTCATTTTGGCCACTTGTATCGGCAATCTCATTATTTTGGTAGGAACATAGATCCTGGTTACCATGGTGAGGGTAGGAACGTAAATCCTGGTTAACGTGGTGAGGGTAGGAACGTAGATCCTGGTTACCATGGTGAGGGTAAGAACGTAGATCCTGGTTACCATGGTGAGGGTAGGAACGTAGATCCTGGTTACCATGGTGCCATGGTCCAATTTGAGCAAAACCGGCTCGCTTATCGCCTAAGAAACATGTCAGTATTAACAAGTTTAATTAAAAGAGTTCCGTTTGTTTGATTAGAAAGTCTGTTTCTTTTGCATTTCTTTCTTCTTTATTTGGAAATGTTCTGCTCGTGTTATTTTCAAACTGACGACAAAAAAGACCCCAAAGGGGAAACTCTTGCGTCTCGCTCATAAAACCTGCTTGTCAGAACCGTCCGGAGACATTAAGAGATCATTTTAACATGAATTGGGTGGGTGAGGATTTACAGCCCCTCTTATTTTACCCTCCCCCCATCTCTTTGAGTAATTTGCCATCCTTTGATCTCGGAATAGCATCAAACCACAAATATTTTGGGCCCCATGTTGTTGGGAATCAGTAGAGGTACCTCTCAAATGTTCTCAGGAAGTTTTGTGTTTATTTAGGATGCTAAACAGGGACCATTTTTTTTGTTTGTGTGTTACACAAAAAAGCCAAACAAGATGCTTTATTTTACTTCCCAGAAAGTCTATTAGCATTTTTTTTTTTTACCTGTAAAAAGGTTCCATTTTATGCCTTTTCGCCGGTCTCACATTCTTTTCAAGTTCGGGAATTAGCACAAACACGCTAGCGTCACATACGTACATACAGATTAATTTTCAGGGAAGACTTAAAAATTCATTGGTTTGGGCCGGTCTGCGCATCCAGAAACAGCTAAGCTAGGCTAAGCTGGTTCGAGGCAAAAACAGACAGTCCAAACAATTCCCAGCATTCCTTTGAGAAGCAGAGGAAAGTAATCCTGACCTTGTTCAGCTGCACAAGCTGAAAAACATAACTTCCATAAAAGTAAAAAAAAAGAATGCCCATGCTGGTTCAAACCCAAAACAAACTCTTCCTGCATCCCAGAGTGTTGGAACATCACGTCATTCCAAAGTCCTGAAGATTTGCGACTCAATAAAGTCCGAGTTAATCCAAACAGCGACGGAATAACAATATAAACAAAGTCACACCAGAAAAGGCAAAGACAACAATACAACTGTCGTTTGTCAAAGGAAGTCTACGTCCTGTAAGCATGTCAGGTATGTCTGGAGGGTATTTGTCCAGCTTTAATGGACTGTGTTGGGTCAAGACAAAATTCTAACGGAGGTCTGCCAGAGCTGACTAAAAATAAATCAAAATAGTAATAAATATTTACTCTGGTGGTCGAATTCTTTGCTATTAGAACAAGAAGATTCAGTCGGGGAAGATGGTTGGTTGGTGAATCCGTCGTCTTCAGCTTATCCGAGGCTGGGTCGCGGGGGCAACAGCCTCAGACGGGAAGCCCAGGCTTCTTTCACCCTGGCTGCATCCTCGGATGGATCCCGAGTTGTTCCCCGGCCGGCTGTGAGACATAGTCTCTCCAGCGGGTATGCGGTCTGCTTTGGTCTCCACCCTGTGGGACAAGCAAGGCCTCACCAGCAAGGCGCTTGGAAGGTATCCTGACCAGATATCTGAACCACTCAGGCATCCCTCGACCTTGAAGAGGAGAGGATCCACACTGAGCTCCTCCCTGATGGCAAAACTCCACACCTGATCTCTGATTGAGAAGCCAGTCACCTTGTGGAGGAAGCTCATTTCAGCGGCTTGTATCCGCGATTTCTTTTTTTCGGTCACCACCCATAGCTGGTGACCATAGGTATTTTATTTATAATGCACTCTATACCTGAAATCAAGCCTCAGAGTGCTATAGGTGAGAGTGAGAACGTAGATCCTGGTTATCATGGTGAGGGTAGGAACGTAGATCCTGGTTACCATGGTGAGGGTAGAAACATAGATCCTGGTTACCATGGTGAGGGTAGGAACGTAGATCCTGGTTACCATGGTGAGGGTAGGAACGTAGATCCTGGTTACCATGGTGAGGGTAGAAACATAGATCCTGGTTACCATGGTGAGGGTAGGAACGTAGATCCTGGTTACCATGGTGAGGGTAGGAACGTAGATCCTGGTTACCACGGTGAGGGTAGGAACGTAGATCCTGGTTAGCACGGTGAGGGTAGGAACATAGATCCTGGTTACCATGGTGAGGGTAGGAACGTAGATCCTGGTTACCATGTTGAGGGTAGGAACGTAGATCAACTTGTAAATCGAGAGCTTTGTTTTTCGGCCCAGCTCTTTCTTTAAGATGACGGATCTATACAGTGTTCTAGTTATTGCTGACACCACACTGTCCGTCTGTCGATCTCCCGCTCAATCCTTCCCCCACTCGTGAACAAGACTCCGAGATACCTGAATTCCTCCACTTGGGGCAGGAGCCTGTCCATGACCTGTAAGTGGCATTCCACCCTTTTCCGGGCGAGGACAATAGTCCCGGATTTGGATGCGCTGATTCCCATCCCGGCCGCTTCACTTTCGGCAGCAAATCGAGTGGGAAGCGGTATCGGGTGTATGCCATGGGTGCTTGATCTATCCACATTGCTCTTGGTTAATTCCTGGCTTTTCTCTCTGGCGGCCCTCATCTCATCTCTGGTTCTTTGTGCCCTTTTTTTTGACCAATTCACTTTGCAAAACCTGTTAAGACGACTGTGTTGTGACTTCCGGATATGCAAACATTACGTTACCATAGATTTTGGTGAGCTAATCCATTCCCCTCCACCTGGGTCTCATCTTTTGTGATTGGGTATGAAGGAATTTCATCACCGAGAATTGGGTTTTTCAGTCGTAGTGAATTATTTTGTAATTGAGTTGCAACATTTGAGAGACCCGCTGTCTTAGTTTGATGCTTTGGTTTGACTGACACAAGCCGGAGGCTGCGGGATTCACACTAGGGCACCACACTGAGATTTGGATGTGTTTCTGTGCTTCTAGCCTGCCAGACTTGGCACAGCTGATTGTGAATGTGTCACAGCCCTCACCTCCGAGGAACTCGGGCCTCGTTCTTTCTAATTTATTTTCATGGAGTTCTTCTGGCGTGGCTGTGTGTACCGTCTAATCTTCGACTCCAAGCAAAACAGAAGCGGTACAGCTAAAAGGGCAGACAGTTCGGGACGGCACACAAAGCCTGAAAAAAGTCAGGCACCCTTCAGCTCCGCACATGCTCAGAAAGAGCCGTGTAAACATCGCATTTTGCCGAATTATTTCATTGGACCTCATTAGTTTGGATTAAATTTGCCACATATAGATTTTTTATGCATCAAATTGATTATTTAATTAATAAAGTTACAAAAATTAAGTAAATACACAGTTGTTATCTATAACACTGCCTCCATGTGGCCAGTAGCTGAACCACACCTAGTGCTAAAGATTTTTTAGAATAAAATTATTAAAGAAATTAAGCAAATTTTTACAAAACCTTCATTAAAATAGCTTAAAATCTCTTATAACACAATGAAGATTTTTTTATTTTTATTGCAACATCAGTTTTTTTAACACTGCCCTCCTGTGGTCGTCTGAGAGAAATACATCCATTGTAATAGAAGAAAACCACAAAATTAAAAGAACAAAATGATTTAAAAGATTCATTTTTTTAAAAAAAACCCCACATATTTAAAACAAATTTTTGACTTACAAAATAAAAAATAACTTCAGTTTATTGAGGAAAACATCATTTTTCTTGAACTACGATTTCCTGGGCTGCAATCCCGGACCGTCTGCTCAGTCTCTCTGTAAACAAGATCTAATTTCTAAAATTGACGTAATTGAGGTAAAGTTCCCATGCCTTCGTGGTCAAAAACAGCCCAGACTTGGCAAGCGGAAGTAGTGAAACTTGGAGAAGGCCTTAACCATGGGAACGGAATCAGGAATAAAAGAAACACATTTTACGAGTGAGATGAAAAAGAGCTGATTTGATCAAGACAAGACTAATCAACTAAAAAAACAGAGTATAGATGAACTGGATTCGTCCTAGTCTTGGTAGGTCAAAGCCAGTGGTGGAACGTAACGAAGTAAATGTACTTCGTTACTGTACTTAAGTAAAAAAATTGTGTATCTGTACTTTATTTCAGTAAAATTTAAGACCGATACTTTTACTTTTACTTCACTACATTTTTAAAGTAAATATCTGTACTTTTACTTCGCTATTTTTTAAAAGTGTGTTTTACATTTTTCGTTACATTTTCGGTCAGAAATTTGAAAAATATACAGTTTTTTTTAGCGCATCTTGAAGCCGCATCGCCAAAATCAAAAGGAGCAGTTGATCGGGAGAAGAAGTAAGGAATCGAGGACCAATCAGAATCGAGAAACATTTTCCGCATTTATTCAGCGCCAAAAAACTAACATCAAACATAGAACAAATTAAAAAGAGTCAGAAGATCGTTGTTCGTTGTGTTTACTTCTAAATAAAAAGTTGAGCCATCATAACACAGAGCAGGGGCGGATCCAGGATTTTTTAAAGGAGCAGGGGGCGGGTGGGCGTCAGGTCATTGACAAAGCCAATATAGAGACACTGGGGGCGTCCCCACCTCTGCCCCCTCCCCAAAAGATTTTAAAAATTAATTGCCATTTTCCTGCATTTTGGTGGCCCATATGCTGGCCCTAAGGGGATAGCTTGACTAGCCCCCTTTCCTTTCCTTTCTTTTTTTTTTTTTTTTTTGTGGACCAATAGAGGCGGGAGAGGGGGGGGTCATGTCCCTGGAGAGTATTTATCCTGGTTACCATGGTGACACCATACAGCACAAAAAATAACATTTGAATTATGATCGGATACTTTTATTTTTTACTTAAAAAGTAAATTTTACACCAATTACTTTTGTACTTTTACTTAAGTAAATTTTTTTTATCGGTACTTTTACTTTTACTTAAGTACAAAAAGTGAGTGCTTCATCCACCACTGGTCATGGGATAGTGTTTGACCATAGGAAGTATTAGTCCAGGAAACACTAGAAGTCTAGGTCTAGTAGTTTTTCAGGTGTTCTCACCTTAAAGCCGTTCTTGGCAAATAGCCTGAAAGAAATTTTTGGTTTCGGAAAGTTTTGAAATAAGACAAAAAGCAATCGATACCAAACAATATGATTCTCCCTAATCCATGTCCCATGCTTCGGGTGATTTTGTGTTCACAAAAGTGTTTTAAGAACCCGGATAGATGCACGAACGAATGCACAGACAGCCCGAGTGCTAAAGGCCTCCTCCACATTTTGTGGGCGGAGCTATCAAAAATAAAATTTGCCATCAAAAGCGACTTTTACTCCAACAAAAGTAATATTTACAACTTCAGATGCTGTTTGCTAGCTCAGCCAACTGGCACAGATTTGAAATCTAAGCGCTTGTTGTAACGTTTTGCTTCTTTTAACATCTAATGCGCTTGTTTACGTGTGTGTATTGGCCCCGATGGCTTTCCATATCTGCACGGATGTTTATTTTGACAACGTCCACATCACGGAAACACACATTTTAATGAGAGCGGTGTTGTTGTTTTCTCAACAAAGCCAATATATCTAGAGTGTGCCATCTAGTGAGGAAACATGAGAATTGCAGAGAGATAAAACCTTAAGGTTTAATTATGTCATGATCCCCCTCTTCTGCAGCTAAGAGGGAGCCATGAATCAACAGTCTGATTGGGATCACCTGGGGTGATTCCTGATTTCAATCACCTGTGCACCCTACTAACTATTTAACGCTAGAAGGTCCAAGATTTTCTCAACCTTCTGTCTATCCCAGACAGAGTCATCTGGCACCTCTATCTGACCTGCACATTGAGGAGCAGAGTCGTTTTTGCGATTCAATTAGAGTCTCCCAGACCTAGTCTACGAGTTTTAAGTTCCTTCTGAACGACTCTTAAGTGTCTTGTTTTAATAACTCAAGCAGAAGGCCTGGGGTCTCATGACTCCTTCCCGGGCTTTTAGGTCAATTGACCCCCTCGTGAGGGTTCTAGTGTTCTAGTGTTAAGGAGAACCATCCCCGTCTTGTCAGGTCTTACTACTTTCACCTCCATCCAGGTCACCCTGGTTGCCTGACCATGTTTTGTATTTTGATTTTAGTTGGACTTTTGAAACCTTAAGTTAATCATGTTCTTCTTGTTTTACAGACTTTCCTGAATTAAGTTAATAAACCATGTTTGAAATCCTGCATTTGGGTCCTCCTCTTTCCACCATCCCTCAACATCCTGACAGAAAGACCTGACCACAACCGGACCCAGCGGACTTAAAGTCGGAAACCAGTGTTATCTGAGGGAAAAGTCCGACTCCTGCGAATCCTGAAGGGCAAAGCCCGACTCCGGGTCAAGCCACGCCGAGCCCGACTCCGGGTCAAGCCACGCCGAGCCCGACTCCGGGTCAAGCCACGCCGAGCCTGACTCCGGGTCAAGCCACGCCGAGCGATCTTTGACCACCCGGAGGTGGTCGTTGAGGAGGGGGTACTGTCATGATCCCTTCTTCTGCAACCAAGAGGGAGCCATAGATGTGTCTCAACCATCTGATTAGGATCACCTGGGGGGATTCTTGATTCCACTCACCTGTGCACCCTACTAACTATTTAAGGGGAACATTCCCTGACTTCCTTGGCAGGTCTTACTACTACCTCTTCCAGCCAGGTCACCCTGGTTGCCTGACCATGTTTTGTATTTTGATTTTAGTTTGACTTTTGAAACCTTAAATTAATCATGTTCTTCTTTGCTTCACAGACTTTCCTGCTTGAAGTCCTGCATTTGGGTCCTCCTCTTTCCACCATCCCTCATCATCCTGACAAATTATTTAAAATTTTCAAGGTTGGTTGGCCGGATTGAAAGTTTAACTGTTAAGATTGTTTAGCTTTGAAAAGTCTTGCTGTTATCCGGGATTTTCTAAAGGGGGCAGGGCTCGGGGGGTCTTTTTATGATGTGGGGAAGTTGAAAACTGGAAAGCACGGTACGTCCGTGAGGAGAGACGAGACTTCGGATTGATAGGTAACTTGGACAGGCTTGTTCCTGGGCAGGGTTAGTTCCTGGGTAGGTTCCGTTCGTGGACAGGTGGTTCCTAGGCAGGCTTAACTTTTGAGCAGGTTTAGACTATACGACACACTCGCAGCCCAACACCCGTGAAACATTGACAGTAATGACGGTTTAAGTATGCCATGCAGCCAAGAGGGGGCGTTAGCTTAATTGTCTGAAGATGTTTTTATTTCAATGAAAGTTTTTTGATACAAGCGGCCGAAATGATCTTCCTCCACAGGGGGGCTGGGCTCTCACTCAGAGATAGAGGGAGGAGCTCTGCCATCTGGGAGGAGCGCATGGGTCGGGCCTCTGGTCAGGATGTCTCTCGAACGCCTCACTGATGAGGCGATGAACAAAAACGAGTTTTACCGACTTTTCTTGTTTTTTTTACACATTATTAAACACGTCATTTAAAGCATGTGAGAAGAAAAACCGGGAAATTCAGAAAAAGGTTCACTTTTGACGGCGAAAAATAACATGCAATGCTAGAATTTTACACCAGATGGCAGCCTTTTAATCTGGATTGCTGTGCATGATAACGTGCATTGCCAAGAATTTACCAGCAGATGGCGACATTTCCCTTTGTTTTTTAGTTAATATGTAAACAAAATTTCTTGCTGAATTTCTAGCAACATTTTCTTTGATGTTTTTAACTCCATGTTTCAGAATCTGAAGAAATTAAGAAATTGTTTTTGGTTACTAATGACTTTTTTCTTTATATATTTTAATTGTTACTTTTAATTAATTTAAGAACTTTTTATTAAATTACATGTCAATATTATTGTTTTTTATATTTTCAGGGTGTCATTTCTTTCGATTTTTTTCAACTATAGATGCGACCGAAAGGTGGCGCAGTGGTTAGCATAGTAGCTTTACAGCAACAAGGTCAAGGTTCGAGTCTTGGATTGGTCTTTCTGTGTGGAGTTTGCATGTTCTACTCGTACACACATGGGTTTATTTGGGTTAAAGTTTATATTCAAACTGTCACATCAACACATTTATGCCGAACAGGATTTCTGTTCCGTTTTTTCGACATGTTAAGAAGCCTCATTAATAAAGACATATTTGACAACTTGATCTTCATCCCGCCCTTGACCACGCCCTCTGAGTTTCTTGAATCAAGCTTCTGATGTTTTATGAAACCGTCTCGTCAGGAACAAGTTTCAACCAGTGGAAATGCAGCTTTGTGTTTGTTGTCGCTTTTTGATCAATTCCGAAATAAGTTTCTCGAAGAATTGATAAAACCGACACTTCCATTTTCTCAAAATTCGTGTTGACAAACGTCAAAGGCGGAGGTGTCAAGTAACGAAGTAAGTCTACTTCGTTACCTTACTCAAGTAGAAAATCTCGTTATCTTTACTTTAACGAAGTAATTATTTTTTTGTCTACTTTTTACTTTTACTCACTACTTTTTTATGCAATTATCTGTACTTTTACTTCGTTCATTTTATAAAAAGTAGTCGCTACTTTCGCCATTTTGTCACCGTTAAAATGCCGCGACTGTTTGTCGGAGTTTTTTTTTTTTTTTTTATGAACCCTGAATGCATCAAACAAAGGAACAGATGAATGATTGGCTGAAAGGTCCAGTCAATCCTTACTTTGGGGCGAGTAGCCCCGCCCACAAACTTTTAAAGAGCAGGGACGTCAATTTCCGTGTTTGAGACTCGGGCTCGGAAATCAAAGTGTTTCTGATGCTGCAACACTGAACTTTGATTGAATTATCAATTTTTAAAAAAAACAACAGCAAAGAAATGTTTTTTATTATTATTATTATTTTCAGTCTGCGGTTATTGTAAGCGTCTTTGCTGAAAATATTGTAGATGGTATTTTTATAAAAATAACTTTGATCTGTGACGCACTATTTTATCTTTAGAAACAAAGCTAATTGAACTAATTAATCCATAAATAGTAGTGGATGAAGTATTTGTGCTTAAAAGCATCCAAAATGTTATTGATTAGTTTATAAAGACTGACTGAGGAGATTTAAACTACACATCGCTTAGATTTTGTACCATGTAGATGTTTGGGTTAACATAAAAAAAAAAACCTTATATGTATACATATATATGTAGATAAGTACTTTGTAATTGAGAAGCACTGCGTTAGTCCAAGCATCTACAATCCATTGACTCGTTTATGCTGAAATTACTCGCGGCGGCTCGATTCCCATGTTCCTCCGCGTAGCTGATTGCCTTCAGCTTAAACTGAGCGTCATAAGCGTGTCTCTTTTCCATTTTCAGGGTTAAAACAGCAATGTTGTGCATACAGAACATACCTTTTTTATACACAATCCACGCTCACACTTCACTCTTTAACGTTCTCATGCTTTTCTTTCAGGTCTGCCTCGCCTAACGGGCACCGCTTTTTTTTTTTAGGTCACACACAAGGCGCACCGCACGAAAGGGCGCACCACTCATTTTGAAGAAAATTTTAGACTTTTAGGTGCGCCTTATGGCCGTGAAATTACGGTATACCGTCTCCTAGGTCCCGCTCCTACTGTTTTTTTAAAATCTTGTTTCCCTGGTTATTTTTTCATTTTTACAATTTTAGAAAAAGAATCCAAGGATTTTGCCTCCTGTGTGTTTCCTTCACTCCCACTGCCTTACGAGTGCATGTAAAGGGTGTTATTTTGTCAATGGGCGTGGTTTTACTGGGTGTACGATATTTTTTGTAAAATACGATAATTTTACGTCATTAGTACGATAATCCAGCACCTCCCACCTGGCAACGCTGCCCAGGCTGTATGTGGCACTCCCATACTTACTAACTTGTTAAAGACTATTCAGTATTGCCTCAAAGAACTTTGAAAACTAGCTGCCTTCAATGCTTGAAAAAGCCTTTTGGTCATTTTTTTTTCATTTATTTATTTTTTTTTAACATTGAGTGTGTTTGTGTCTTAAAGTTGGTTAAATTAGGTGATGCAGAGTGAAGCTTGATAGCTGAAGGGACGTTACATAATGCCCTGCTTATGTTAATACATTTGATTGTGTTAATTAATCGATTTCCAATAAAGATTATTAAGAAATAAATGTTTCTGATTCATAAAGTTTAACACCAAAACACTTTGATTTATTATCATATTTTCTGCTCCTTAAAGCATGTGATAATAGTTAAAAAAATATGTTCATACGCTTTTGTTAACAATATTCCTTTTTTTCTGAAAATTACTTTTACTTTTTTTACTTTAAGTAGTTTTAAAATAGGTTACTTTTTACTTTTACTTAAGTAGAAAACTTGAGTTGATACTTCTACTTTTACTAAAGTAGTTTTTTAACTCGGTATTTATACTTCTACTTGAGTAGAAAATGTTGGTACTTTTGACACCTCTGGTCAAAGGGGAGAAAATTGGTTTTATTTCAATACATAAAAATCCACTTCTTGCTTCAGTCAAAAGTCTGTCAGAGTTTTTAACGTTTTTTTCAATTGAAGAAATAGATCAAAACAAACAAATATTGTGCACATAATTTCGCAATCGGATGCTGTTTAATTTTTTGTGCTTACGATCGCACTGATTTTTTGTTTTACTTTGAATTCAACAATCTTTTGGTGAGATTTTTTGGATTTATTGAACTCAGAAAAAGAGACGACGACAACTTTTTTGCTTATATTTCTTTGTTTTTTGAATAAATGGCCGCCTGGAGGACATTTTGAACCGTGACACAATTTCACGTCTTATTTTTTTTGTGTGAAATAACGTCATTGGATTTTTTTGAAATGTTAAAAAACAAAAAATCTCGACAACATTTTTGCTGTTTTTACGTTTTTAAAAATTTATATCAAATATCAATATTTTTCAAGAAATCATATCAAAGTTAAAAAACTTCCATATTGTGATAACAGTAATATTTACTCGCAAAATGAGGTACTTCCTAAAGAAAGCGTCTCTTGCCGAAAACATCCTGACCAATCAGTTGACTGCTTACAAAAAGATGAAGAAAATGCGAATGTTGATCTTTGGAAATCGCCGATCCCCTTTATTTGGATACTGAGCGCGTGCTGCTCCAAGTTGTGTACGTCCTGAAGACAGCGAGACAAGCAGGTGGAACCAACGCCCCGTCTATCTTTAAACCGACTACTGGTGTCACACCGCCTGTCCTACATGCTTAGTGGAGCTCCAGGAACTAGAGGAGAGAGCGCTGAGTCGTAAATACTTCTGTTTTTAAACAGTCCGCTCCCATAATGCTGAGGAAGAGGGTCAGAGTGTGTCGGCTCTTTATGAGACCCCGGCTTGGCCGAGCGCGGTGGAAAACATTTGCAGATAACAAATCACGTTCTCTATAAACATCAAATAAAAACAAAATATTTTCTCATCTTTCTCGTGTTAAAAATTCCTCTCTAGTTTAGTTTCTGCTTAAGATTGAAACAGCACGTGTTGGTTTTTCGTCTGGAATTCGGATTCCGATTGAGGTGACGCCGTGTTCCGGAGGACTTTCCAATGGACGACACGGTGGCACAGTGGCGCAATGGGTAGCATAGTGGCCTCACTGGAAGAAAGTCGGGGTTTGAGTCCAGGGTGAGGACGAGGCTTGGAACACTGGCCTTTCTGTGTGGAGTTTGCATGTTCCCCCCGTGTATATGCGGGTTTTCTCCAGGTACTCCGGTTTCCTCCGACCCTCCAACAATATGCGTGTTAGGTTGATTGGCCGGTCCCAAATTGCCCCCAGGATGGGCGTGTGTGTGTGTGGCCCCCACGACAGACTAGCGACTAGAACCAGAAACCCATTTCGGATGTGTAACCCTATTGCGATTCTCTCTTAATGTCGCAAAAATGTGTAAACCAAAAACCACTAGCATAGGCAAGAATGCCGGCACATTGGAGGAAAAATGATTGGGTTGCTATGGTTACAGGCTAGCAGGTCAAAACCAATCACCGTTAGCTCGTTGGAAGACACCAGCAACACCAACGGAAACGCAGAAAAAAGGCCTCTGGCAGATTTGTTTGAATTTTACAGTACCTGGAATGGCGTCAGAGTCCTCCTTGTCTCTCTCTCCACAAATATATGCATCGTGTTTGCTGATGTCAATGAACACATTGCCATAGCAACATAGCAACAACTCGTGCTTCGTTTCTCACGTTTCACGTTTTCTATTTTATGTAGTTTTTGTGTTTAAAAATGAATGTTTCAAAATTTATAAGCATTTTATCTCCTCTAACCTGCTGCACCCCGCAGCAGCTGGGAGGAAGTGCACATTGCCAAAGGAACAACTTCTACGGGAAGTTGTTGCTATGTTGCTATGGCAACATACATCTTGGTATGGCCATACATAAGTGTGCATGTGTGCGTTTATATTTGTAGAGAGAGACAAGGAGGACTCTGACGCCATTACAGAAATATTTTAGAAATGTTGAGTGAGATATTGAAGAGATACCATGAAGAGAGTAAGAAAATTGTTGTCTGAATAAAGTCTGCCATGTTTTCTAGATAAGTCTTGAAAGTTCAGGTTAACGTATTAGATTGTGGCCAATTTTTGACGTGGAGGACATTTTTGAAGCAGCAGCGCAAAAAATTAGGCTATTTACGAATTAGATGTTTGTTTTTCTTTCCTAGTTTTAAAATGATTTATCATTTTATCATTATTTTTACTTAAAAAATTCAGTGGTGTAAAAGTTTATTTATGAAATAAAGCAGCGCAAAACATGAATAATTACGTAAGGGGTCATATTGACGGTCATGGCGCTTGCAGGTAGATTTAGAACGCGGCGGTCCTAGCGTTAGCAGTTTCACTGGACATACCGCTCAAGGTTTGTGTTTTCAGTCGTTCATTCGCAAGAACAAAAAATTATTGTTAATTTAACCACTGAGTAACCTCCCAGTTCCAGAGAGAAAATCACAAGTCATCTGCAAAGAAAATAATACGGCCATCTTGTTTCTCGTGACTAAAAAAAAAAAATCTTTACTTTCTGAGATTCCAAGTTGTAACAAAAGTTTCAACATTTTCAGTGTCTTTTATCATCAAGAACGTCCATCGACCAACTTTTGACTACCTTAACGCTAGAAGCTCCAAGATTTTCTCAACCTCCTGTGTACCCCAAAAAGAATCATCTGGCACCTCTATCTGACCTGCACATTGAGGAGCGGAGTCGTTTTTGCGATTCAAGTAGTCTCCTAGTCCTAGTCTTCGAGTTTTAAGTGCCTTCCAAACGACTCTCAAGTGTCTTGTTTTAATAACTCAAGCAGAAGGCCTGTTGTCTCGAGACTCCTCCTCGGGCTTTCAGGTAGTGGTGGTCAATTGACCCCCTCGTGAGGGTTCTAGTGTTAAAAGTGTTTAAGATCCGTAAATTTTTGGTATTATTTATCGTTTTTAGCCCCAACAGAAGCATGACTTTGCTCCGTGTCGCTGGTTCCCTCTGAGATAATCAGACTGCCAAGTGACCATATGGTAGAGTTAGAGGAACGCAGCCGTAGCTAAGGTGTGTGTGTGTGTGTTAGGGTGTGACGAGGGGGGCCGAGAGGGAGCCGCTGGTTTAAATTTAACTGCAACAGAGCTGATATCTGCATGGCAGGTCCTCTCTCCCCTCCTTCTCCTCCACACAGCCACAGACATCACCCCGGCTTTCCAGCTAC